>JBBGZY010000398.1:2062500-2659476 GCA_037952925.1 Lithobates clamitans
TACACACGATCGGAATTTCCGACAACGGATTTTGTTGTCGGAAAATTTTATCTCCTGCTCTCCAACTTTGTGTGTCGGAAAATCCGATGGAAAATGTCCGATGGAGCCCACACACGGTCGGAATTTCCGACAACACGCTCCGATCGGACATTTTCCATCGGAAAATCCGACCGTGTGTACGGGGCATGAGAGCGATAACACCAAATTTTACAGACCTGCTCCCCATTCATGCCTGAGACCTTGTAACACTAACAAGTCACATGACACCGGGGGGTGGCTAATTGGGCCTAATTTGGACATTTTCACTTAGGGGTGTACTCACTTTTGTTGCCAGCAGTTTAGACATTAATGGCTGTATGTTGAGTTATTTTGAGGGAACAGCAAATTTATACTGTTATAAGCTGTAAACTTACTATTTTACATTGTAGCAAACTGTAATTTCTTCAGTGTTGTTACATGAAAAGATACAATATAATATTTACAAAAATGTGAGGTGTGTACTCACTTTTATGCCCCGTACACACGGTCGGACATTGATCGGACATTCCGACAACAAAATCCTAGGATTTTTTCAGATGGATGTTGGATCAAACTTGTTTTGCGTACACACGGTCGCACAAAGTTGTCGGAATTTCCGATCGCCAAGAACGCGGTGACGTAAACCACGTGCGACAAGACTAGAAAAGGGCGGCACCCTTTGGGCTCCTTTTGCTAATCTTGTGTTAGTAAAAGTTTGGTGAGAGACGATTCGTGCTTTTTCAGACTCGAGGTATTCAGATCGTTTTCTGCTGTTCAGTTTGTGCTTGTGGGTTTGTATCTGCTCTTCAGTGCGTGCAAGCAAGCTACGCGTGACTTTTATTAGTCATTGTGTTGTTGTTCGTTCGTTACTGTTTTTCAGGTCGCTCTTCACAGGCCTTGCTGTTCTTCAGTGCGTTCTGTTACTTCGTTCTGAGCAGCCGACCATTTTCTAGCCATGTTGCGTATACGTACTCCTCGTAGAGTTCGTGCTGTGCAGGGGCTTGGTGTTGGGGTCCTGACCTTGACACAAGTCCAGTCCATGAACAGGGTGGGGAGGAGTTCATGGACCAAGAATTGGTTGCTTCAGCGTGACCAGTTCTGTCATATGCCTTTGCTCCGTGAGATCCGTGAGAATAATCCTGATGATTTCAGGAACTTTCTCTGGATGATGGACCCCGTATTTCACCGCTTGTTGGCTTTGCTGACCCCCTATATCAGCAGGCAGAATACCTGCATGAGGCAAGCCATCACCCTGGAGCAATGGCTCATCGCCACCCTGTGGTACTTGGCGATGGGGAGAAGCCTGCAGGACCTCAAGTTCTCGACAGGCATCTCCCCCCAGGCTCTGGGGATCATTATCCCAGAGACCTGTTCTGCCATCATCCAGGTCCTGCAGAAGGAGTATATGAAGGTAAGATTTTTATCCTTTAATATCACATTTTATTGTATTTGATGTTTGATAATATATTGTATTTATTTCCTCATTCCCTAATTACCATGATTGGAATATGCTGTGAATGTCCCCTTTGTCCTCATTCATGCTGGATTTTTATGTAATTCTTTTTTTGTCCTTCATACATATTTGCCTTCACTTACCTCCCCAGCATGCTCTCCTGCCCCTATATTCACCTCATGTAGTCACTTAACAGTGTATTTTATCAGCTCCATAGTAGTGCTTTACCCCAAACACCCCTAAAATGTTTTTAAATGTGATTTGTAATTTAAATTCAGGCAGAGTGCCAGAGGCTTTTTTTTGGGCTCACCAAATCATTTGGAACCCTCCCTCCCCAACTGCTAAGTCAGCTGATAACAATTCTCTATCTATCCTCAATCATCTATCTGCTGACTTTGCCAAACCCATACACACTATACCCATCTCTTTTGTGGTCAGATGTATGGATGAATTCCCCAAAGCATGTAGTGCAAGGGCCTGCTTGTATACTTTCAAATGGTAATGTTTAAAGTTTTTGTATACTATTATTATCTTGATAGGTAATAGCAGAAAGTCCAAATGTGCTCAAATGTGTACAGTGTGTATTTATATCTTTGTATTATGACACTTCTTACCTGTCCAGTGGGCTGCCAATAGTGTAACTAAGGAGGGGCTGTTCAAAGTAATACACATTATTTAGGCATTCATCTCTCAATGAAGTGGAAAGGGTTACCTGTCCAAGAGCTCCCCCCCTATAATGTTAGAAATGGCCAGGAGAGGGAGGGGGCAGGGGAAATATGATAGGTGTACCTTATACTTTGGTGTTTAAAAATTCCCATTAATAAATGTTATCTTGATGTTGGACAAGAATGTTTGTGTCAAATCTGCTTTCCATGTTTTAATGTGCAAAAAGACTAATTTTTTTTGTTTTCCTCAACAGTTTCCTTCCACGCCACAGGAATGGCAGACTGTGGCCTCCCACTTTGCCCAGCTGTGGGACTTTCCTAACTGCGGAGGGGGAATTGATGGGAAACACGTCCACATCATCCCACCACCCAACTCGGGGTTGTACTATTATAACTATAAGGGGTTCAATAGTATTGTGATGTTGGTGGTGGTGTCGGCTACTTATGAGTTCCTGTATGTGGACGTGGGGAAGAATGGCCGGATGTCCGATGGTGGAGTCATCACCCAGACGGAGTTCTACAGGAGTCTCCAGAATGGCAGCTTGGACTTGCCACCTCCAGAAGACAATGTGGAAGGACTCTCATTCGTCTTTGTTGCGGATGAAGCATTTGTGCTGGGGGACCATCTTATGCGGTCATTCCCGATGAGGACCCTCACCCCGGACCAGAGGGTTTTTAATTACCGGCTGGCCAGAGCTAGAAGAGTGGTGGAGAACACGTTTGGAATCATGGCCAGCCGGTTCCGCCTATTTCTTACACCCATACATATGGCGGAGTACAAACTGAATCACATTATCCTGGCGTGCTGTGTTCTACACAACTTTTTACGGCAACATTCTGCCAACTATGCTGGCTCAGTTGGGCCTGAAGCCGGAATTCAAAATGAACCAACCCTGACGGCGCTTGAAAGTGGCCGTCCTGGCTTGCCCTCCCTGAGTGCACGTGATGTCCGGCTAAGATACCTTGAATTCTTTGCGGGTAGGGGGGCTATCAATATGCCAGACAATGTGTGAAACCTTTATCAAATAAAACAAAAATTAAGCAAATCTTTGGTGACATTTACTGCTTGTGTTTGTTTTAGCTGACCCTGACAGAAATGTGGTGAGTCCTGAAAATGGCGTGATTGTGTAACCCTATACAAAGCACTGTTGTGTGTTATTTACTAAAGGCAAAGACACTTTGCACTACAAGTGCCCTTGAAACTGCACTTGTAGTGCAAAGTGGATTTGCCCTTATGAAATAACACCCATTGTCACAGAAAGCAGCAATTAGAGCACCACAAAAGTGTTGTAGCGTTGAGACAATTATCCACACATTCTTGATTAACAATCTTTTTAATACCTGCACAATCACATGTGCATTTTGACAAGGTTTTGTTTGTTGAATAACAATTTTTGGGGTGGTATTAGAAAAAGTAGAAATGTTCATTTAAGATAAAACAGGCATGTTTAAAACCAACAAGAAAGACACAAATCTTGAACTTACAAAGTTCACATTTGGTAGAACTTGAAGGCAATATCAGACATGAGTATTTAGGAACTGTGTTTGATATTGCATTCAGATGGGGTGCAGTGACCCCAGGAAAAGCCAAATTTTGAAGATGCACACCAATTTACGAATGTCAACATGTGCTAGCTGCCATCACGGGGGATCAAGGGACGTGTTTTGGGGGAGCAACCCCTTCCTCTCAGCTACTTTATTATTGAGGAAGGGGTTGCACCCCCAAAACGCGTCCATTGATCTGTGATGGCAGATAGCACATGTTGACACACTGTGCGCCTCTTCAAAATTTGGCTTTTCTACAATTCGACAAAAATTTTTAAAATTGTAGCACACCATAAAAGAAAGGGTTTTGGAGGGGTTTTAAACTTTCCCCAAAACATCAATGATGTTCTTATTTTTGTAACTAACATCATTGATGTTTTTATTGATGTTATCCAATGCAACATTACACCCCATGATCTCCCCAATCAGGATCTGGGCACTTTCAGAGGTGAAATGGATCCACAACATCACGATCACCTAAAAAGATAGAAACCAAAAAAAACATGTATTATAAATATGCCGGTATCCGTCTCTTACCTGAGCCTGTGATCACAGACACTCACCTGTTGTGGTGCCAATTTCCACCATGTCTTCCTTCTCCTGCTCTGCTTGTCTTTGTGGGATTTCCCCTTCTTCCAGAGGTGGGGGGTCTCTGGTCTCCTCGGATGAGGGGTGTCCTCCGAGTCTTTTCTCCCCTATGTGAAAAAAAAATGGTATACTTAGCACACAGATATTTGATGGCAGAACTATAAATATGAAACATTGCTTGGAAGTGGGGTACAGTTGTCAATTTTGGCAGAGTTCCAAGATGTAGAATTTTTTGGGTCCTTTGTCAAACTTCAATACTTTACCTGTTTTGTACAAGCTTCACAGATGGAGACCCCCCTATAGTATACACTGGAGCACCTGTGTGGACCCCCTAATAAAATGGGTGTTCTTGTGTCCGACACTAGTGCTCCAGCGTCCAGATGTGTAAACAGCTGCTGAGTGTCCTCTCCTTACACAGAATCTAGTTTGCATTTCATTCTAGTAACAAACCCATCTACACAACCAAATTATTTTCAGACAAGTAGGCCCTAAAAAATGTGGTCAAATGCATATGGCCAAAACAATGGTGTTTTATAGGCCGAAATAAAAATGTTTGATACGAACAAATAATGTGCCCATGAACATGAAAGTTGCCATTTTAAACTGTACAACAGTTTAGAAAAGCACATGGATCAGAACGAACGTAATAAACACAAAAAGTATAGGAACACAGGACAACTACTTAGTTTTTTGCATCACTCTCCGGATCCTTCTGTACTGCTCATGCTCTCTTAATTTCAGGTCCGACCACCGCTTCCTGAGCTGATCTTTCGATCGTCGTACCCCGAAATTCCATTGCAGACTTTTGACCACTTTCGCCATTATCTTGGCCTTTCGGACATTGGGGTTGGGGTAAGGTCCATACTTTCCATCATAGTCGGCCCTATTCAGGATGTTGACCATCTCCAACATCTCCCCAAAGGACATATTTGATGCCTTAAATCGTCTCCTTCTGGATCCAGACGTTTCCGGCTCCGGGCTTACCTCCCCCTCCTCCTTGTTGCTATAATTAGCACGCACCTGCTGTGTCTCCGCTATGTGCTCTTCCCCCACTGCGCCAAACAAAAAGGGGTGGGTAATAGACTAGAAAGAATGTCAGGGGCGGGCGGAGTTACACGCATGCGCAGTGTGTATAAAGCGTAACGCGCGTGCATAGTACATACGATCTGTGAGCAGAGGAAGGAGTATAGGAGGTGCCGATCGTGATAACGAGGGTAAGATCTAAACTTGGGCCTATACTGCTTCTAGATTGAGGCCTATGTTGTAACAAGATTAGGAGAGTTTTGCCTGACATTAGGGTTTATCTCGTGTTGTGTCTTGCAGATAAAATGGATGGCTTCAATGACCACAACTTCCTCCCCCTGTTCATAGACAAGTACAGGGAGCTTCCCTGTCTGTGGCAGGTGAAACACCGGCATTATAATCATAAACAAAAGAGGCAGGCAGCGCTGGAGAAACTGCTGGAGTTGGTGATGCCGGTGGTCCCCACGGCAACCATCCCCTATTTAAAAGCCAAAATTGGTGGCCTGAGGAGCACTTATCTTAGGGAGCGCAAGAAGGTCACAGATTCCCAGAGATCCGGAGCTGCAGCAGATGACATTTATGTCCCCAGGCTGTGGTACTATAAGAGACTGCAATTTCTTTCAGACCACACTGAAGTCAGGGAATCACTCTCAATCCTTCCTTCCACTCTTCCTTCCACCTCAGCTGGGGCTTGCAATGTCCAACCTGGGACTTCCAGCCAGGAAGAAGTGGAGGAGCCCAGATGGAGCCAGGTATAGCATTCTTCTACAGATTTCTGGTCAAGAAATAAATGATCTTTACTAGATGTCATTATTGATCACTAATTGCTGATTTAATAAAGTGTTTTACATACCAATAGACAGTAGTGGGCAAAAATAATTGGGACAAGAATGAAAAATGCAGGGCTCAGAATGATCATCAGTTATATTTGTTTACATTCAATTTGCAACAGTCATGAGGTGACAATTGTGTGTGATTGATGAATAAAAAACTAAAACTATGTCCCTTTTTCATACACAGGAAGACCTCAGCCAAGAGGAGGCTGTGGAATGTGGCAGCCAGAAGGAGGTGGGGCTAAGTTGCAGCCAGGAGGAGGTGGGGCTAAGTTGCAACCAGGAGAAGCCTGGGACCAGTCGCAGCCTGACAGAATCCCAGGTTCCTCCCCCCCGCCTTCCATACAAAAGAGCGAGGAAGGCGACTCACATGCAGGATTCAGCGCTCAGGCTCATTCAGTAGGCTTCTGCGTCCCTCAGAGCCTTACCCACTCCTGAAGAGGCCTTTGTCTGCATGGCTGCCACCAAACTGAAGTGCATGCAGGAGGGTCAACGCCTCATGTGTGAGAAACTTATTTATAAAGTCCTAACCAAGGGGGTGAGTGGCAAAATCACACCCAAGACCAACGTGATTGAGTTGGACCATCCTCCTCCTCCTCCTCCTCCTGCTGCCACAACTCCACCACCAGAGCCACAGCGTGGAAGAAAGCGTGGAAGGAAGACCAGAGAGTGATGACCCTGGGTTTAGTCTGGTCTGACAAAAGATGCAGGCTCTTGTATGACCACAGCCTGGGGACACAGATGTCATCTGCTGCTTTCATGATCTCTGTGACTTCTGGACCAGACTGCTCCTTACATAAGGACTCCTCAGGCCACCAATTTTGCATTAAAATAATTGATGTCTGCCCTGGGGGTCAAAGGCTTCAACAATTTCTTCTGTTTCTCCAGTGTTGCCTCCCTCTTTGTTTGGTTGTGAGCACTTAATAAAGGCATTTTTGGTTCAATTATACTCGCCTATGTGTGTTTTCTTAAAAAAAAAAACAGTTTGTTTGTGAGGATTCAGGTACATTTCAAATATAAAATGTGAAATTAACAAGAGACACCAACACCAAACAACCATTAAATAATACAAGATATCAATGGTGTTGTGGTAACTTGACACACAAAACACACACAAAAAAATATTCTTTATTAAAAAGCATACAACATTTTTAAACAAAAACAGCCTTGAAAAAAAAATTTTTACAATTAAAAACAAACAAAAAAAAATTGGTCAGATGTGACAAATCAAAATATATTGAGGGAATCCCGATAAATAATAAAGAAAGAAGTTTGTGAGAAGTCTGTGTGAATATAAGCAGCAAAACTACTTCATTCTTCTCACATTATAAAGAAGAAGAGAGTGCGCTGTATTAAACCATTTTTTACATTGCAGCGTGACGAAAGTGCTGTATCCATTCCAAACGCTAATTTTACCAGACCGAGCTGTTCCGTCTTGGAATTTCTTCTGAGCATGCATGGCACTTTGTGCGTCGGAACTGGCCACACAAGGCCGGAATTGGCGCAATCGGATTTTGTTGTCGGAAAATTTTATAGCCTGCTCTCAAACTTTGTGTGTTGGAAAATCCGATGGAAAATGTCCGATGGAGCCCACACACGGTCGGAATGTCCGGCAACACGCTCCGATCGGACATTTTCCATCGGAAAATCCGACCGTGTGTACGGGGCATTAGAGATACTATACAGTATATATATATATATATATATATATATATATATATATATATTATTAGAAATATTAGTTGTAAAAAGTTGCAATGCACTATTGTATTACACGTAATTTTATTTTCTTCAAATATTTTATTGGAAAACAATTTAAATTCAATGCATGGATATAGGCAATATAGTGGTAAAGCATGAAAACAACCATGCAGAATTAAATAACAATTAATTAATTTACAAATTAACATTTGGTAGTGGAAGACAATCCTCCAAAAAGGCATACAAAAGTAGACTAAAATTCTAGACGTACAGTATATATCATGTCAACAGAAAAGGAAATTGAAGGGGGAATTAGGTGGGATGTACAAGTTAAGGCATCCCAATCTGTGCCCTGACAAGTGTAGAGGCAGCAGTTTGGCACACCAATGGGGGGGTGTACCAAAAAACATAAGAGTACTGGGAGACTGCAGTCTGGGGTAATGCTTGAGGGAATTCCTACTTAGAAATCCGAGCAATGCACAGAAAGGCTGCGGGGGGGGGCAAAACAAGGAGAGAACAGAACCTGAAAGGGTGTGGGGAAGAAAAAGGATGGGTGAGCGAAGAGAAGAGGAGAAAGCAGAAGAAAGAATGAGGGATGGATGAGGAAGGGGTATAGAAAGGGACGAGAGGGAGGGGAGAGGGGTGGGGGATCCCCTAGGGGGAACTAGGGGAGTGGTGACAAATTCAGGGCCAGGATGAAAAAATTACATTTGGAAAGTCATGGGAGTCTACCCAGGTGGTAGAGACTTCCAGTTCCAGTGCCGTATGTAGTGGACGGGTGAACCAGTGGCTCCGCTCCAGCCCACAGCATAAGCCGAAATACCAACTCCCAGGGCAGCTCCTCTACCGCCGTATCTCCACACACATCTCCCAGCAGCTTGAATCGGTCCCTCTCACAACCCACAAGTCACACTCGAGATCACGATCAAGGCACATGTCCCCCTCACAAGCAGGCACGGATCCTAAAATGGCCGCAGCAGCATGTCCTTCATCTCCCTCACAGGATACACAGGGCTCTGTGACAGGAGACGCGGTGGACCATGAGGAGGAAAGTGTATGCATGTCAGACATTGATATGGGGACTCCAGACGCACTGGAATCGCATGGCAAGATAGCCCAAGCAGTGGCTGCACTCCTGTCCCCCACCATCACAGCAGCTGTGGGCAGAGCAGTGGTGGCAGGCATTATACAGCTCAGGAAGGAGCTGGGGGAACAGGCTAATAGGCTCACAGAGGCTGAGCAACATACAGTGGGGCAAAAAAGTATTTAGTCAGCCACCAATTGTGCAAGTTCTCCCACTTAAAAAGATGAGAGAGGCCTGTAATTGTCATCATAGGTATACCTCAACTATGAGAGACAAAATGTGGAAACAAATCCAGACAATCACATTGTCTGATTTTGGAAAGAATTTATTTGCAAATTATGGTGGAAACGGACATGTACTGGCTTAAGCAGGGGGACACGTCTGGCACTGCAGGATCTGAGTCCCTGGCGGCGTAGTGTTTTACTCATGGTAGCCTTTGTTACGTTGGTCCCAGCTCTCTGCAGGTCATTCACTAGGTCCCCCCGTGTGGTTCTGGGATTTTTGCTCACCGTTTTTGTGATCATTTTGACCCCACGGGATGAGATCTTGCGTGGAGCCCCAGATCGAGGGATATTATCAGTGGTCTTGTACGTCTTCCATTTTCTAATTATTGCTCACACAGTTGATTTCTTCACACCAAGCTGCTTGCCTATTGCAGATTCAGTCTTCCCAGCCTGGTGCAGGTCTACAATTTTGTTTCTGGTGTCCTTTGACAGCTCTTTGGTCTTCACCATAGTGGAGTTTGGAGTGTGACTGTTTGAGGTTGTGGACAGGTGTCTTTTATACTGATAACAAGTTAAATCAGGTGCCATTAATACAGGTAATGAGTGGAGGACAGAGGAGCCTCTTAAAGAAGAAGATACAGGTCTGTGAGAGCCAGAAATCTTGCTTGTTTGTAGGTGACCAAATACTTATTTTCCACCATAATTTGCAAATAAATTCTTTCAAAAAATCAGACAATGTGATTGTCTGGATTTGTTTCCACATTTTGTCTCTCATAGTTGAGGTATACCTATGATGACAATTACAGGCCTCTCTCATCTTTTTAAGTGGGAGAACTTGCACAATTGGTGGCTGACTAAATACTTTTTTGCCCCACTGTATACCATCCCTAGAGGATAACCAGTACCAAACGAATGCAGCTATGGAGCAGTACACTCAAGCACAACTCCTGCATGATAAAATAGAAGATTTGGAGAATCATTCGAGAAAGGAACAATTTAAGAATAATTGGTCTCCCAGAAACATACAATCCTGGATCTTTACTACAAATCTGTGTCACCCACATCCCAGAGGCACTGGGTCTACGCTTCAAATGTGTGGCAGAAAGAGCACACCGCATAGGTGCTCCAGAGAACAACCAAAAGAGCCCCAGACCAGTAATCGTCAAATATCTCAACTATGCAGATCGTCTCGCTATCCTGCAAAGTTTTCAGAAAGCCCGTAATGTGGAATTCAAAGGTCACAAGCTTCTAATATTCACCAATTATTTAGCAGAGGTGTCCCGCAAACGAAAGGATTTCCAAACGATCTGCTCAGAGCTCTTTAAGAAAAGCATCCACTTCACACTGTCATATCCAGCCATCCTCTGCCTGCAAGCCCCAGACGGGAAACAAATCCCCATACATTTGCTGATATCATCAAACAGGGACCCAGGGAACAGAGAATCCCCAGAAAGAGTCCTCGAAAACATCTGAAACCAACCTTTACACCTGATCCAATCTATCATCATCGCTGAATTACCCTCTAATCCAGATCTGCCTTTGGGTTGATGGTAATATGCACATCCTCTTACCCTAGGGGAAAAGAAAAAGAAAAAAAAGATGATGCTTATTTACACCTATATAGCTGACATTGGTTGATATAACTCTAAAGACTCATATAGATGACAATCTACAATATAGTACACTAAATATTCTGCAAATCCATGAAAAAATTCCACTACCAGAAAATTCCACTAGGGGGTGATACTAATTGTGATCTTATATCATTCACACCCCCAATCTACATGCACTTAAGGGGAGATGTAGCCGGATTCCCTGGTTTTATTACGTGCCTGCGGGCAGGCGGTCTTACTGGAAGTGGAAGTAAACAGTTAAATAAAGTGTAAATATCACGCTAAGACAAAAGCAAAATCAGCAAAAAAGCAGCAACAATAAACCATCTAATACCTAATGGTGCTAATAAATGTCAAAGTAAGAAAAGTTGCGCTACATTAAATGTTTTTTTTTTATGTAAGAACTAGTGTGAACCAATACCATACAGAAAACCAGGACACACCCAAATCAAGAGTACATCCTGAGCATCCTAAACTCCTTCAGGTGATGTATACATAAATGAATTGTGAAATAAACAAAATAGCGACAGCTGAAAAAAATCATGTGCACATCATTTAATAAATGAAAAAACAATGCCCATAAGACCATTAGTGTCTTTATACAAATAAAATAAAATGAGCAGCGTTTTCTTTAGATGTAATAGAAAAAATATGTGAGTTATAATCCACAGCAGGTATCAAGGTCCAGATATTCAGCCTTAAAATGTCCACAAATGAAAGACAGCCCAATGTAAACTCTGTATGTGATAACCCTTACCAGAACCGGTGGACCCTCTAAAGAGCGGGGTCATACGAGCACACAGATATAGCCCTCTGTGGGGACACTTGAATCCTCTGGTATCTCGAGTCCTTTGGTTGCCTTGAGCGGTCCACGAGGATTTCGCCAGATAGCAGTAAATGCTTAGCAGCTGGATGTCCCCAATCTAAAAAGAGAAGCACACTCGGGCTCCCAGCCACGAGTGAGCAGACAGAAAGGGACTCCAGTCGTGTAGTAAGTTAAAATTCAAAATTTTAATGTTAACTAGATAAGCAAAAGCTCATAAGACAACATGTACAGAGGTAATGTACAGGGATATTGCACAGAAAAATTGTATAAAGGTGCATGAATAGATAAAAAGCTGGCTAGCTAAAACAAACAATAAAAAGCACCCATGTACCGGGTCGCATGTGGTGTGATTGCGTCAGCACAACGCACAGCCCTACATGTTTTGCAAGTCCCTTTCTGTCTGCTCACTCGTGGCTGGGAGCCCGAGTGTGCTTCTCTTTTCAGATTGGGGACATCCAGCTGCTAAGCATTTACTGCTATCTGGCGAAATCCTTGCGGACCACTCAAGGCAACCAAAGGACTCGAGATACCAGAGGATTCAAGTGTCCCCGCAGAGGGCTATATCTGTCTGCTCGTATGACCTCGCTCTTTAGAGGGTCCACCGGTTCCGGTAAGGGTTATCACATACAGAGTTTACATTTTAAGGCTGAATATCTGGACCTTGATGCCTGCTGTGCATTATAACTCAAATATTTTTTCTATTACATCTAAAGAAAACGCTGCTCATTTTATTTTATTTGTATATGGAAACCAATGGACTTATGGACATTGTTTTTTCATTGATTGATTGATGTGCACATGATTTTTTTCAACTGTCGCTATTTTGTTTATTTCACAATTCATTTATGTATACATCACCTGAAGGAGTTTAGGATGCTCAGGATGCACTCTTGATTCGGGTGTGTCCTGGTTTTCTGTATGGTATTGGTTCACACTATTTCTTACATAAGAAACATTTAATGTAGCGCAACTTTTCTTACTTTGGAAGTGGAAGTAACATGCAGAAAAAAGTGAAGCCATTTAGTTTTACGGTTTACTGTTTTAGCTTTATTCTCTTTCTATTTTCACTCTTCTCTCATCCTCTCTCCTTCTGGGCAAATAACCCTCAATCCAAAATTGTACATCTGTTACCTATGAGCAAAACATCTGACCCTCCTTTCCAAGTAGCGAGAACATATACCAAGGGATCTTATTTTTCTATACCCCACTATACATGACATGAGAGTAGTTTCATGGAATGTTAAGGGACTATGATACCCGACCAAAGAGAATGAAAATCCTCAGGCATTTGAAAAGGCCCAAAATGGACAAAGCATTGCAACACGAGACCCATCTATCTGAAGATGACTTCTCCCGTATGCAAAGACATTGGGTAGGCAAAGTCATAGGTTCAGCCACCCAGGGAAGGAAAGCAGGAGTGCTGATCCTTTTCCATAAACTCTATCCTATGACTTGGTGTCAACACATAAAGATGATGAGGACCGATTGATCTCAGCCCACCTCAAACTCCCATCCAAAGAGCTGTTGATTACTAATATCTATGCCCACCAGATAAAAAATACTTCAGTAAACTATCGGAACAGCTTCTAAGTACTCCCCAAACCCCACACTTAATAGGTGGGGATTTCAATATGACTGTCATGCATTCAGCCTATAAGGAAAAATATCTTCTGGACATGCAATACCAACATTGTCCACTAGATGCCACTCTAACAAAAGACTATTGATGGGCAGTGTTCTATGGTTAATACACATTTCCTGTCATATCACTGGGAACTAGCTCCACTTCTTTTTACAACTCTTTCATCTTCTCCATTGAGACAGACCGCATGGAGCCAGCTAAACCTGCACCACAGGTTTCCTAGGAAAATCCTGGTCCTTCTAAGGCAGCATCGCTGATATGCTAAAGATTGTTTACCTGTATACCCAGTGGACATTTGTTTATGTTCATGTAATTCTTATACATTCATTTATCTGTTTATTTCTAGTTTCACCATACACACATGTACATCCTATTCTTAAATGGCCACCACCTGTTCATTGTAATAAAGATCCAAAATTACAGACAGTCTGGTTATTTTAGGATTCAAGGTTTAAACTGTATGTTGAGCTACATACATACCAGGGGCAAATGTGTAGTGAGAATAGAACAATGACCATGTCAAATAGTGAGGATACGTCCCCGAATCGCACCAGAGAATCCTATGCAACCCAAAACCCGGACACTCAATCAGATGACCACTGCTTTGCAGCTAGTCGACCCATGGCGTCTGTTGCATCCAACAGACAGAGAGTATACTTTTTATAGGGCGTACACACGGTCGGACTTTGTTCGGACATTCCGACAACAAAATCCTAGGATTTTTTCAGACGGATGTTGGCTCAAACTTGTTTTGTCTACACACGGTCGCACAAAGTTGTCGGAAAATCCGATCGTTTTAAACGCGGTGATGTAAAACATGTACGTCGGGACTATAAACGGGGCAGTGGCCAATAGCTTTCATCTCTTTATTTATTCTGAGCATGCGTGGCACTTTGTCCGTCGGATTTGTGTACACACGATCGGAATTTCCGACAACGCATTTTGTTGTCGGAAAATTTTATCTCCTGCTCTCCAACTTTGTGTGTCGGAAAATCCGATGGAAAATGTCCGATGGAGCCCACACACGGTCGGAATTTCCGACAACACACTCCGATCGGACATTTTCCATCAGAAAATCCGACCGTGTGTACAGGGCATTACTCTCCTGTGCACAAATATTTTGCCAGGCTAGACTACCTACTACTACAGTTGTGCTCATAAGTTTACAAACCCTGGCAGAATTTATGATTTCTTGGGTCTTTTTCAGAGAATATGAATAACACAAAAACATTTCTTTCACTCATGGTTAGTGTTTGGCTAAAGCCATTTATTATCAATCAACTGTGTTTACTCTTTTTAAATCATAATAAAAAACAGAAACTACCCAAATGGCCCTGATCAAAAGTTTACACGCCCTGGTGATTTTAGGCTGATAACATGCACACAAGTTGACACAAAGGGGTTTGAATGGCTATTAAAGGTAACCATCCTCACCTGTGATCTGTTTGCTTGTAATTAGTGTGTGTGCGTGTGTGTGTGTATAAAAGGTCTATGTGTTTCTGGACTCCTAACAGACACTTGCATCTTTCATTCAGTGCTGCACTGAAGTTTCTGGATTCTGAGTCATGGAGAAAGCAAAAGAATTGTCAAAGGATCTGTGGGAAAAGGTAGTTGAACTGTATAAAACAGGAAAAGGATATAAAAAGATATCCAAGGAATTGAGAATGCCAATCAGCAGTGTTCAAACTCTAATCAAGAAGTGGAAAATGAGGGGTTCTGTTGAAACCAAACCGCGGTCAGGTAGACAAACTAGAATTTCAGCCACAACTCAACTCAGCAATAGAACTCCTCTCCCGATACCTTAAAGTGGTTGTATACTCCAATTTCAAACTTTCAATCCAATCATGTCTCCTAACATCCCTAAGCTATTGCTACTATTAATTTTTTGCCTACCTGGTTCCTTCCGGTATTATTGCAATATTCCCGACTAATGATGTCACAAGAGCATGCGCCGTAACATCGATAAAATCCGGCAACTCGAGACCCTGCCGGACAGATTCCTGTGTATGTCGTGGCTGCGTAATTTCCTGTTGTAGACGTCAGCCCCGACATCCCGCGATGGTTCCTGATCTTTTTCGTCCCCAAGAGGATCATGGTTACCTTGTGACTCCTACGTCACAGGGTTCATGGAGACAGATGGCGAGACTTTCTAAGAAGAACAACAACAGAGAGCTGCATAAACCCGATCAGCATACACATTGCAAAGTAAAGAATATTATAAGAATTTATGTGAATTGTAAATGTTTTATTTTATATTTTTTTAACTTGTAATCTTTTAAATAAAATTTTGTTTATTAATTTTGTTATCCTTGTATCAAGTGTCAATTATTTAAATATAATAAAGTTGCTATATTAAATGACAAATTATCAATTGATCTATATATCGATATATCGATATATATATATATATATATATATATATATATATATATATATATATATTATTATATATTATTATACAGGATTTATATAGCGCCGACAGTTTACGCAGCGCTTTACAACATTAGGGCAGACAATACAAGTACAATACAATTTAATACAGGAGGAATCAGAGGGCCCTGCTCGTTAGAGCTTACAATCTAGGAGGGAGGGTCAAGTTATACAAAAGGGTAATAGCTGTGGGGGATGAGCTAATGGAGAAAATAGTGCAGTTGTTAGATGGAGGCAGGATAGGCTTCTCTGAAGAGGAATGTTTTCAGGGATCGCCTAAAGGTGGATAAATTTGGAGACAGTCTGACAGATTGGGGTAGCGAATTCCAGAGGATGGGCGAGGCTCGGGAGAAGTCCTGGAGGTGAATATGGGAGGAGGTGATGAGGGAGCTAGAGAGCAGAAGGTCTTGGGAGGAACGGAGGTGGCGATTAGGTTGGTATTTTGAGACTAGGCTAGTGATGTAGCTGGGGGCAGAGTTTTGGATGGCTTTGTAACTTATTGTTAGTATTTTGAATTTAATTTGTTGAGTGAGTGGTAGCCAGTGGAGGGATTGGCAGAGAGGGGTAGCAGACACTGAGCGGTTTGTAAGGTGGATGAGTCTGGCAGCAGAATTCATTATGGACTGAAGGGGGGATAGTCTATTTAAAAGTACGCCAATGAGGAGGGAGTTGCAATAGTCAAGGCGAGAGATAACCAGGGAGTGAATCGGGAGCTTTGTGGTTTCATTGGTTAGAAAGGGACGTAGTTTAGAGATGTTGCGGAGGTTGAGGCAGCAAGCTTTGGAAAGTGATTGGATGTGGGGCTGAAAGGAGAGTTCAGAATCCAGGATAACACCTAGCAACCTGACATGTGGGGACGGGTGGATGGTTTTGCCATTGCTCTTGACAGAGAAGTCAGGGGAAGAGGCACGTGGGAGAGGAAATATTATAAGCTCGGTTTTGGACAAGTTGAGTTTGAGGAAGTGGTGTGACATCAATACAGATATGTCGGTTAGTAAGTTAGTGATGCGTGAGGAGACTGATGGAGTGAGTTGAGGGGTGGAGAGATAGATTTGTGTGTCGTCAGCGTAGAAATGTTATAGAAAGCCATGAGAGGCTATCAGCTGACCCAGGGAAGAGGTGTAGATTGAAAATAAAAGAGGTCCAAGAACAGAACCTTGGGGGACCCCAACAGAGAAGGGAAGAGGAGTGGAGGAAGTAGAATTGTAAGTGACACTGAATGTGCGTTGGGATAGGTAGGATTAGAGCCACTGAAGAGCAAAGTCATGGAGACCGAGGGAGTAAAGTTTTTTGAGGAGGAGGGGGTGGTCAACCGTGTCAAAGGCAGCTGAAAGATCCAGAAGTAGGAGTACAGAATAGTGTCCGTTGGTTTTTGCAGTTAGTAGGTCATTTGTGAGTTTTAAAAGAGCAGTTTCTGTGGAGTGTTGAGGGCGAAATCCAGATTGACGGGGATCCAGAAGGTTGTTTTTAATGAGGTGGTCACTCAGTTGGTTGTAAACCAGGCGCTCAAGTAGTTTAAGGAAAAGGGGAGCAAGGAGATAGGGCATAGGTTGTTAAGATTGGTAGGGTCCAAGGATGGCTTTTTAAGTATGGGAGTGACCAGTGCATGTTTTAGAGCATTGGGGAAGATGCCAGAGGTGAGGGAGAGATTGAAGATGTGGGTTAGAGAGTGTAGGATGGGGTCAGAGGGCGACCGTAGCATTTGAGAGGGAATAGGGTCCAGGGGACAGGTGGTTAGGTGGGCGATAGAAAGGAGTTTAGCAACTTTGTCTGTAGTAGCAGATTTGAATAGGGGGAGTGTCAGTTGTACCTGTTGACATGGGGTCTTAGCTAGGGGAGAAACCTGTAGATTGGAGATTTCATCACGGATTGTATCAATCTTGTTTTTGAAGTGATTAGCGATCTCCTGGGCAGTGAGTAAGTCAGTGGGTGGAGGCGGTGGAGGACAAAGTAGAGAGTTGAAGGTAGAGAAGAGTTTACGGGGACTGGATGAAAAGGTGTTATTAAGAGTTGTAAAATAGGTTTGCTTGGCAGTGTGGAGGAAAGAATAGTATTTTTGGAGGGCAGATTTGTATTGGTTGAAGTCTTTGAGAGACTTAGTCTTGTGCCACAGACGCTCAAGAGTGCGACTACGTTTTTTGAGAACTTTAGTGTCATCTTTTTGCCAGGGTTGTAGGGGTCGAGGCCTGATTCTGTGTGTAGTGAGGGGAGCGAGCTTGTCCAGGGTGGAGGACAGGGATTTGTTGTAGATGGACGTGGCTTGGTTGGGGCAGGACAGGGGAGAGATTTTGTCATAGAGGTGGTCAGTAGCAGAATAGAGGAGAGAGGAATTGAAGTTGCGAAAGTTTCTACGGGTGATGGTTAGGCGATTGGAGGGAAAGGTGGTGGAAGACAGGGGGAGAGAGAAACTAATAAGGTGATGGTCGGAGAGAGGAAAAGGATTGTTTGAGAAGTTGCATGGATTGCATAGGTAGGAGAATACAAGGTCAAGGGTGTTGCCATCAGAGTGAGTAGAAGCTTGTACCCATTGCTTCAGGTCAAATGAAGAGGCTAGACTAAGAAGTTTAGAAGTAGCAGGAGTGTTTGTATTAGCAGGGATGTTGAAATCACCGAGAAGGATTGTGGGAATTTCCGAAGAGAGAAAGTAGGGTAGCCAGGCAGAGAACTCATCAAGGAAAGTCGATAATGGTCCAGGGGGCCGGTAGATCACAGCAATTCTTAGGGAAGTAGGAGAGAATAGACGTATACAGTGGGCTTCGAATGAAGAGAGAGAAAAAGAGGGAGGAGAGTGAATAAGCTGGAAGGTGCTCTGGGGGATAGGAGGAATCCCACTCCACCTCATTTGTGTCCATTAGGCCTAGGGGAGTGAATCCAGTGAAGGCCACCCTGTGATAGGGAAGCAGGAGAAGGGGTGTCAGATTTGTAGAGCCAGGTTTTGGTGAGAGCAAGTAGATTAAAGGAATTAGTGACAAAGAGGTCATGAACAGCAGTGAGTTTGTTGCAGACAGAGCGGGCGTTCCAGAGGGCGCAGGAGAGAGGGAGGCTGGTGTTGGGAAGAAGAGGAATGGAGACTAGATTGCGTCTACTGTCAGATGGTGTAGGGTGATGGTGATGGGTGTGTTGGGTACAGTTAAATAAGGGAGGCCCAGGGTTTGGGGAAATATCACCAGCGATTAGGAGAAGCAGAAGAGTAAGGGAGGTAGTATGAGAATGTGATTTGTATGAGGGGACATGCTTCAGTGTCCTGGGGGGGTTGTTAGCAAGTGGGCTTAGAGTTAGAAAGAGGTGATGAGTGCAGTAATAGGGGGAGGGGGTAAGTGAGAGTGATATGTACAGATTGTGGGGTGGAGCAGAGGGGTGAAGAAAAGAGAGTTTGAGGAGAGAGGCAGCAATTGTGAAAAGGAGGATAGGTAAAGAGTGCATGTTTCAGAGAGGAAGGAGAGATAATTTGAAACTGGGGTCACCTGCAGTCTGTTGTAATTTGTTTTGTACAAATCGCTGAAGTGCAAGAGCAGAAGTGCCACTTATTTAAAGAACCCCACTTCTTTGGAAGAATCCCTGTATGTGCAGCCCCCTGTATGTGCTCCCCCGTTAGGAAAGCCTTGTTATATACTGTGTTGGGTGTGGATGGAATCCGGCAATTAATCAATTAGGAGGTGATATAAAGGCACACAGCTAGTAGAGCAAAGCTTTCACATCACAATCAAACTGCAGGACGACCAAGAGGCCAAAATTGTAAAGGGAGCCCATAATTTAGGTAAGACTTAATAGCTAAATAAACATTGAAATAATGTGAACATGGCTACAGATGGAGGTGAAACAGCGGTGACAAACAGATTTACCAAGTATATATGTAAGCAGTCAGTCAATTTTCAGTTTGCAAGACATGGGGTATAAACGCAGATTACCAAGTATATATGTATAAAGCAATAATGAATGAAAGAGAAGACAGGTAGGACCCCTCTAATTGGGTCTTATCTCTTCCAGAGGAAGGAGGTATTAGGACTATTGCGGTACCAAAGAGGTATAAACAGAGATATATAAAAAACTTGAATTTATTGAAAATTAAGACATTAAAAAGTCCATGTAAGGACACCATAATAAGTAAACAAGTGACATAATACAAAAATGTTGACAGCAATGTTGACAAAAGGGTTATGATGTAATGCCCACAAAGGTAAATGAAGGCAGATATATTTTGTACTTGCGAATGTGACCTCAACAAGTATATATGTAAGCTGTCAGTCAATTTCCAGTTTGCAGGACATGGGGTATAAACGCAGATTACCTGTGAAGAGAGAAGAAAATATTCAGATTGATGGTGCAAGAGCAGAAGTGTGCAGCCCCCTGTATATATACATCTCATATATATCTATATGTATCTATCTATATATGTATATGTATATATATATATATGTACATATATATATATATATATATATATATATATATATATATATATATATATATATATATATATATATATATATATTATATACACACACATATATATATATATATATATATATATATATATATATATATATATATATATATATATATATATATATATATATATATGCATATATCTAGATAGATAGATAGATAGATAGATAGATAGATAGATAGATAGATAGATAGATAGATAGATAGATAGATAGATAGATAGATAGATAGATAGATAGATAGATAGATAGATAGATAGATAGATAGATAGATAGATAGATAGATAGATAGATAGATAGATAGATAGATAGATAGATAGATATAGATATCTATATAGATACATATATATATATATATATATATATATACACACACATATATATACACTGTATTTATTGGCGTATAACACTCACTTTTTCACCCTAAAAATTGGGTGCAAATAGCACATGCGTGTTATACGCCAATACTTCAATTTTAGATGCCTCAGAGAGGACAGGGAGGGGGGCAAGACGAGCGCTGTCAGATTACATACAGTGAGAATCTCCAGTTTACTTGGCAGCCTCTGTATAAGGAAGTCCCGTCTCTTGGGCTGCCCCTCTCCCTGTCCCCTCTAGGCTTCAGATGGGCATTGATCAGGCTGCACTGATGGCAATGGTGAGGCTGCTGCATTGATGGCAATGGTGAGGCTTCTGCATTGATGGCAATGGTGAGGCTGCTGCATTGATGTGGACTTATGAGGTTGCATTAATGGCACTTGTGAGGTTGCAGATGGGCATTGATGAGGCTGCATTGGTGGCAATGTTGAGGCTGCAGATGGGCATTGATCAGGCTGTATTGATGGCAATGGTGAGACTGCAGATGGGCACTGACCGTTATTTTGCTTAAAAGTTCCTTATTTAAAATTTAATTTTTTTTCCTGAAACTTCCCTCTTAAAATTAATGTGCGTGTTATACACCGATAAATACTGTATATATATATAGTAAGAGAGAGCGATAGATATCTATATATATATATATATATATATATAGAGAGAGAGAGAGAGAGAGAGAGATCTATATATATAGAGATCTCTCTCTCTCTCTCTCTCTCTCTCTCTCTCTCTCTCTCTCTCTCTCTCTCTCTCTTTATATATATATATATATATATATATATATATATATATATATATATAGATCTATATATATTGATATATAGATCTATATATATTGATATCTATGTATAACGTTTTTTTTTTCTAGTGCTTGGGCAATTCCATGTAACTGATCACTCCGCCACTTTCTTTGGTATTACCTCGTTTCTGGAGAAAGCTGTGACTTGCTATGCCTTGTTTCCATAGTAATCGGAAACGAAGAAGAGGCTTGGCTATTTTGTTACTGCGCATGCGCGGGATTACCAGGACGATTAGGTACTGTGGGCGGAAGCATTTAGCATAGCAGACGCTGAAGAGTCCAGTTGGCACCGGCGAAGACAGAAGATAAACGGAGAAAGAAGAACATTTTACTACAGTAAGAGAAAGACTTTCTAAACCCACATAGTGATTAATAGTTTGTCATTTATGATGTCTTTTAGAATATTTGTAAATTTTAAGTATTTTTGGAGGGTTTACAACCACTTTAATAATACGGCCCCACTACATGAAATCCCTATAGGTCACGAAGAGCTGCAAGTGGCCCTTTTCACAGATGACATTTACATTTTTTCATCAGCACCATCTACGGATATAGCCAATATACAGATTTTTTACTCATTCCATCTATGTTCTGGCCTAAAAATAAACTTCAGCAAAAGCAAAGTACTCTCTCTCTAAGTGCACAGACTTCACGCAAATAGGCACTATCACCCCCCTTCTCCATCAACAACAAATATATCACCTATCTAGGTATAAAAATAGGTAGGGAACCTTCCTCCCTCTACTCTTAAAACGATCCCCCTCTGATCTCTAAAATTGTAGATGAATTGGAAACCTGGATGTAACTCCCTTTTTCTCTCTTTGGGAGATGCTCCCTGTTCAAAATGGTTTATTTTGCATGCCTTTTATACCCCCTCCAAACCATACCTCTCCTTTTGAAGCACAAAGATATCCAAAAAATCAACAAGGCTGTAACTGCTTTCATATGGCGCAACAAAAAACCCAGAATAGCCTTGAATAAATTTTATCTCTCAAGGAGTGGGGGGGGGGGCAAATCTTCCTAACATCAGAGTTTACAACTTATCTTGTCTGCTAAGAGTGGGGCTAGATTGGATTCTCTAAGCTTCAAAATATGCACACTATGATTTAGAATCAGCTATGGTCTAACCCTATAACCTATCTGCACTACTGCACAGCTTATTAAGATCGACTCCCAAATCTTGTTTTTTCTGTTTAGGTGTTAATGATGGATTTCGTTTGGCTTTTCTGTATGTAAATCCCATTTCCTTTAGCCAATGTCCTACAGTCACTGACATTGACTCCAGTTTCTGACCATTTTTTCCTCATTTGTTTTGCTGTGCATTTTCTGTTTTCAAGGCACATTGTTTTAAGTTTTCTAACTTTATGCTTTGATGTCTTCCTTGGTCTACCAGTACACTTCCCTTTAACTACTTCAGCCCGGAAGATTTTACCCCCTTCCTGACCAGAGCGTTTTTTGCGATTCGACACTGCGTCGCTTTAACTGACAATTGCGCAGTCGTGCGACGTGGCTCCCAAACAAAATTGACATATTTTTTTTCCCACAAATAGAGCTTTCTTTTGGTGGTATTTGATCACCTCTGCGATTTTTATTTTTTGCGCTATAAACAAAATAAGAGCGACAATTTTGAAAAAACGCATTATTTTTTACATTTTGCTATATATATATATATATATATATATATATATATATATATATATATAGATCTACAGTGGCTTGCGAAAGTATTCGGCCCCCTTGAACTTTTCAACCTTTTGCCACATTTCAGGCTTCAAACATAAAGATATAAAATTTTTATTTTTTGTGAAGAATCACCAACAAGTGGGACACAATTGTGAAGTGGAACGAAATCTTTTGGATTTTTGAAACTTTTTTAACTAATAAAAAAATGAAAAGTGGGGCGTGCAAAATTATTCGGCCCCCTTGCGTTAATACTTTGTAGAGCCACCTTTTGCTGCGATTACAGCTGCAAGTCGCTTGGGTTATGTCTCTATCAGTTTTGCACATCGAGAGACTGAAATTCTTGCCCATTCTTCCTTGCAAAACAGCTCGAGCTCAGTGAGGTTGGATGGAGAGCGTTTGTGAACAGCAGTTTTCAGCTCTTTCCACAGATTCTCGATTGGATTCAGGTCTGGACTTTGACTTGGCCATTCTAACACCTGGATACGTTTATTTGTGAACCATTCCTTTGTAGATTTTGCTGTATGTTTGGGATCATTGTCTTGTTGAAAGATAAATCTCCGTCCCATTTTCAGGTCTTTTGCTGACTCCAACAGGTTTTCATCCAGAATGGTCCTGTATTTGGCTGCATCCATCTTCCCCTCAATTTTAACCATCTTCCCTGTCCCTGCTGAAGAAAAGCAGGCCCAAACCATGATGCTGCCACCACCATGTTTGACAGTGGGGATGGTGTGTTGTGTGTGATGAGCTGTGTTGCTTTTACGCCAAACATATCGTTTTGCATTGTGGCCAAAAAGTTTGATTTTGGTTTCATCTGACCAGAGCACTTTCTTCCACATGTTTGGTGTGTCTCCCAGGTGGCTTGTGGCAAACGTTAGACGAGACTTTTTATGGATATCTTTGAGAAATGGCTTTCTTCTTGCCACTCTTCCATAAAGGCCAGATTTGTGCAGTATACGACTAATTGTTGTCCTATGGACAGACTCTCCCACCTCAGCTGTAGTTCTCTGCAGTTCATCCAGAGTGATCATGGGCATCTTGGCTGCATCTCTGATCAGTCTTCTCCTTGTCTGAGCTGAAAGTTTAGAGGGACAGCCAGGTCTTGGTAGATTTGAGGTGGTCTGATACTCCTTCCATTTCAAAATGATCGCTTGCACAATGCTCCTTGGGATATTTAAAGCTTGGGAAATCTTTTTGTATCCAAATCCGGCTTTAAACTTCTCCACAACAGTATTACGGACCTGCCTGGTGTGTTCCTTGGTCTTCATGATGCTCTCTGCGCTTTCAACAGAACCCTGAGACTATCACAGAGCAGGTGCATTTATACAGAGACTTGATTACACACAGGTGGATTCTATTTATCACTATCAGTCATTTAGGACAACATTGGATCATTCAGAGATCCTCGCTGAACTTCTGGAGTGAGTTTTCTGCACTAAAAGTAAAGGGGCCGAATAATTTTGCACGCACCACTTTTCAGTTTTTTAATTGCTAAAAAAGTTTAAAATATCCAATAGATTTCGTTCCACTTCACAATTGTGTCCCACTTGTTGGTGATTCTTCACAAAAAATTAAAATTTGATATCTTTATGTTTGAAGCCTAAAATGTGGCAAAAGGTTGAAAAGTTCAAGGGGGCCGAATACTTTCGCAAGCCACTGTATATATATTGATACATAGATCTATATATATTGATATCTATGTATAACGTTTTTTTTTCTAGTGCTTGGGCAATTCCATGTAACTGATCACTCCGCCACTTTCTTTGGTATTACCTCGTTTCTGGAGAAAGCTGTGACTTGCTATGCCTTGTTTCCATAGTAATCGGAAACGAAGAAGAGGCTTGGCTATTTTGTTACTGCGCATGCGCGGGATTACCAGGACGATTAGGTACTGTGGGCGGAAGCATTTAGCATAGCAGACGCGGAAGAGTCCAGTTGGCACCGGCGAAGACAGAAGATAAACGGAGAAAGAAGAACATTTTACTACAGTAAGAGAAAGACTTTCTAAACCCACATAGTGATTAATAGTTTGTCATTTATGATGTCTTTTAGAATATTTGTAAATTTTAAGTATTTTTGGAGGGTTTACTACCACTTTAATAATATGGCCCCACTACATGAAATCCCTATAGGTCACGAAGAGCTGCAAGTGGCCCTTTTCACAGATGACATTTACATTTTTTCATCAGCACCATCTACGGATATAGCCAATATACAGATTTTTTACTCATTCCATCTATGTTCTGGCCTAAAAATAAACTTCAGCAAAAGCAAAGTACTCTCTCTAAGTGCACAGACTTCACGCAAATAGGCACTATCATCCCCCTTCTCCATCAACAACAAATATATCACCTATCTAGGTATAAAAATAGGTAGGGAACCTTCCTCCCTCTACTCTTAAAACGATCCCCCTCTGATCTCTAAAATTGTAGATGAATTGGAAACCTGGATGTAACTCCCTTTTTCTCTCTTTGGGAGATGCTCCCTGTTCAAAATGGTTTATTTTGCATGCCTTTTATACCCCCTCCAAACCATACCTCTCCTTTTGAAGCACACAGATATCCAAAAAATCAACAAGGCTGTAACTGCTTTCATATGGCGCAACAAAAAACCCAGAATAGCCTTGAATAAATTTTATCTCTCAAGGAGTGGGGGGGGGGCAAATCTTCCTAACATCAGAGTTTACAACTTATCTTGTCTGCTAAGAGTGGGGCTAGATTGGATTCTCTAAGCTTCAAAATATGCACACTATGATTTAGAATCAGCTATGGTCTAACCCTATAACCTATCTGCACTACTGCACAGCTTATTAAGATCGACTCCCAAATCTTGTTTTTTCTGTTTAGGTGTTAATGATGGATTTCGTTTGGCTTTTCTGTATGTAAATCCCATTTCCTTTAGCCAATGTCCTACAGTCATTGACATTGACTCCAGTTTCTGACCATTTTTTCCTCATTTGTTTTGCTGTGCATTTTCTGTTTTCAAGGCACATTGTTTTAAGTTTTCTAACTTGATGCTTTGATGTCTTCCTTGGTCTACCAGTACACTTCCCTTTAACTACTTCAGCCCGGAAGATTTTACCCCCTTCCTGACCAGAGCGTTTTTTGCGATTCGACACTGCGTCGCTTTAACTGACAATTGCGCAGTCGTGCGACGTGGCTCCCAAACAAAATTGACATATTTTTTTTCCCACAAATAGAGCTTTCTTTTGGTGGTATTTGATCACCTCTGCGATTTTTATTTTTTGCGCTATAAACAAAATAAGAGCGACAATTTTGAAAAAACGCATTATTTTTTACATTTTGCTATAATAAATATCCCCCAAAAATATATAAAAAAACATTTTTTTTCCTCAGTTTAGGCCGATCGTATTCTTCTACATTTTTGGTAAAAAAAATCGCAATAATTGGTTTGCGCAAACGTTATAGCGTTTACTAAATAGGGGATAGTTTTATGTTATTTTTATTAATAATTTTTTTTTACTAGTAATGGCGGCGATCAGCAATTTTTATTGTGACTGCGACGTTATGACGGACATGTCGGACATTTTTGACACATTTTTGGGACCATTGTCATTTATACAGCGATCAGTGCAATTAAAAATGCACTGATTACTGTGTAAATGGCACTGGCAGTGAAGGGGTTAACCACTAGGGGACGGGGAGGGGTTAAGTGTGTCCTAGGGAGTGATTACTTACTGTAGGGGGATAGGCTGTATGTGTGACGTCACTGATCTCTGCTCCGATGACAGGGAGCAGAGATTGAGTGACACTTGTCACTAGGCAGAACGGGGAGATGCTGTTTACAACGGCATCTCCCCATTCGTCCTCTCCGTGAGGCGATCGCGGGACCCGCGACCCGTCTCACGGAGCTCCCGGCCGGCGCGGCGCACACGCAATGCCACGGCGGGGAATTTAAATGGACGTACAGGTACACCCATTTGCCCAGCCGTGCCATTCTGCCGATGTACATCGGCGTGCACCGGTCGGGAACCGGTTAACAACCTTCCCATTTGATTAATACTAAAGAAATCTATCATTAACACCTAAACAGAAAAAAAACAAGGTTATAGTGGGCTAAAGAAAAGCAATCATGGACTGTGGATGACTGGATGAAAGTGATATTCAGTATTGAATTAGGAATCTGCATTGGGCAGGGTGATGATGCTGGAACTTTTGTTTGGTGCCTTTCCAATGAAATGTATGAAGACGACTGCCTGAAGAAATTTCCACAACCGTTGATGATATGATGTTGCATGTCAGGTAAAGGTACGGAGTAGATGACAGTCATTAAATCTTCAATAAATGTCCAAGTTTATATTGCGATTTTCGACACTTTTCTTATTCCATCAATTGAAAAGATGTTTGGTGATGATGACATAATTTTTCAGGATGTAATCTGATGCAGATGTTTGTTTTAGAACTGCAAAGTGTATGGTGATTTCATAATATTTTCCTCAGAATTGAGTGATTCCATATTTTTGTCCTCTGCTTGATTTGCAAAAACCGTTGCAACTGACTATAGTTTTCTTTATTTTTTTATTTTTTTAAGTGTTTGGTAAAGCTAGACAGATGGAATGTTAGAGGAAAATAGTTTTGAGGCATGTCTGTGATTAGTTTTTTTTCCACATAATTAAACAATTGAATGAACATTTTACAAGAGTGGTGATTCCATACTTTTTGCCAAGGGGTTGTATGATACAAAGGCTGTGGGATTCGCATATAGCACAGAGGTCCATGGTAAAAAATGGTCTCCAAACCCCCATCGGTGTAGGATAAATTGCAGGTAAGGCCATGAGAGTGCATCAAATGCCTTGCATATATCTAAATAAATAAAGCATGAGGGAATCCAATGTGTATGAGCAGCATAGGCCAGAAGTGATGCGTGTCGGACATTGTCGCCCACCTGACAAGGAGGGATGAACCCAACCTGGTCTTTGTGTATTAAAGAGCTGATAATGGGGTTGAGACGGATGGACAGGATTTTTGCAAGGATTTTGACATCTAGGTTGAGGAACAAAATTGGCTTAAAGTTAGACCAGACGAGATCGTCTGTGTCTGATTTTTAAAATTTTTTTGGGAATCATGGAAATGGCTGCTGTTAATGATTTGGCATGGAACAAGTGACCATCTAAGAGAGAATTATAGGCTTCAACTAGTAGAGGGATGAGAAGATCAGAACATTTCTTGTAGTAGGTCAGTCACGGAGGGGCCATCAGGACCTGGTCATTTACATGGTTTTAGGACTTTGCTGGCCAAGCGTATTTCTTTGCCAGCAATAGGTCGGTCTAGATTCTCTTGGTGCGAGGAGAGGAGGGTATCCACACGGGTGTGGTCAAAGGCTTTTGTGTCTTGATAAAGGTCTACAAGGCTTCTACAAAATTCCCTTATGATTTTTATAGGGTTGCTAGAATATTTATCAGTGGACAGCTGCAATCTAATGGGTTTGGGGGTATGTTCAGCCCTGCAGAGCGCTAGAGCTAGAAAGGTATCAGGCCTGTTTATTAAATAATACCTAGTGCAGTAGGATGATCCAAAGAGTGTATGTATATAGAAATAAAAACATGTAGACAGAAAATGTATAGCAAACAAATGTGTTATATAACTACATAATTGCTTATATGAAAAATAAGTCCAAGAAGACTGTCAAAGTATATGAAAAAATGACAGAAAAAGTTCATATGATAAACCAGTCCGTGTAAAAAATTGATCAATCCCACCACCAGGAAACAATCGTGTACCAAATGTAGTCTTCAGTGATAATACCTCTGTGTCTGCAAGCAGCACACCTTACTGCTGTAAGGTGTACAGCATAGACTGGTCACAGATCACAGGTAAGGATGATTGCTGCAACTGTGAAGTAATATCCAATGTGTTACTTGGACGGTCCCAGTGGTGGATGTGAAGACGATATATAAAAAGGGTATAGAAAGTATATATAACGTAACACCGCAATGAACACAGTAGCACAGGGACGGATCAGAAAGTGATGCACTCACTTTTTAAAAAAGCAGCATAGGCATCAATCCACGAACGCCAAGTTCGTATGCCCTTGTTGTAAAAAACTTCTGTCCACTCCTGCTCCCCAGTGCCCATCAAGTAGACTCAGTAGATGTAAGTAATACATGAAGAGAGAATCTCATATGTAAAAGTCAGTTTATTGATAAAGGATAAAAAACAAACTCACATGTAAGATCGCATACCAAGTGGAGCATCCACGAGCGCCGAGCTTGTCTCCTGCCGTCAAAATGTGAGTGTACTCAGTGCTTCAATCCCGACGCGTATCGTCACATCACGTGACTTCATCAGGGGCTAACACAGGGTAAAGTACATGTCTTTAAATAGTCTGCAGTAGATGGACGCCTGGCGATCATTTTCCCGAAGCCCACCATTGAAATGAATGGCATCGGTATTAGGATGGTCCGCCGGCCATTTTGCTAAGGTTTGACACATGAACACTCAGTGCAAGATGACTAAAATGCTAATGACAGGTGAAATAACATATGTTAGACTATCGCAGGGACACAGCGAAAGACAACAAATGTAGAGCTATAGCCCGGGTGTACTAAGACAGGAGTAGGTAAATAAAAATTAAAAATTATTGGTATGCATAGAGAGAATTCTCTATTGCATACATAATAATAAAAAATATATAAAAAAATAATTAATTTAATAAATAAAGACTGAGATAAAAAATATACATATGAAACACATATAAGGGTGAATCCACGAAAAAAAAGGGTTGGGAGCTCGAGGAACATCACAAATTGCTGGAAGGGTGAAAATATACACAAATCCATCTGTGAAATACATGAAGTCAATAAATATTAATACAGCAAAAAAAGTAACAGATGCTAAGAGGATGGAAATTTTTTTTATAAAAATAGCGAGAGGAAAGAGCCGCACCTAGAGAGTATATATGTATGTATGAGTATATTTAGAAATCGCTAAGGAAGCAGTTCAGGTCGAATTCAATATTGAGCCCTTTTGGCGCAAAAGTATCCATGGAGAATATCCATTTTGATTCAAGTTGGCTTAGGGTCCTCACTTTATGTCCCCCACCCCATGGTCTGGAATAGGGTGCAATACCCCAAAATTTCAAGTGAGCAGGATTTTTTTTATGATATTTTGCAAAATGCCTAGACACACTATGCGTATCAAAGCCATTTTGGATGTTTTGGACATGCTCTTTAATGCCAATTCTTAATTGCCTTTTTGTGCGGTCAATGTAATGAAGGCTGCACTCGAGGGCATAAACTGCTCCCTCAGTGTTGCATCCAATGAACTCATTAATGTCATATTTCGTGCCATTACTATTAGATTGGAAAGAAAATACTTTTTCATTCGGGCGTTTTGTGCGAGTACAAGCGTAACATCTTTTGCAAGGGTAAAAACCCTTGCCAGTGAAAAAGGTGAACTGTTTTTTTGGAGGGTCTATCACACTTTTAACTAACTGGTCTCGAAGGGTAGGAGCTCTTTTATATATAAATTTAGGTCTCTCAGGTAATACTTCTTTAAGGTCTCTGTCTGATTTCAAGATATGCCAATGGCGAGTTATAATCTTTTCAATTTTTCTGTATTGGATGTTATACTTCAATACAAGAGGCACCTGGTCTTGTTGGCTTATAGATTTCTTGTCTTCAAGCAAAACTTCTCTTTGCGTATGCATCGCTTCCTCTATTTTTTCTTCGATGAAATCTTTGTCGTAACCTTTGCATATGAATCTTTCCCCAATCATATTGGCCTGTATACGGAAGTCTGCTTCATTCGTACAGTTGCGTCTAAGTCGCATAATCTGGCCTTTAGGAATGTTAAACAGCCAATTTCTGTGATGGCAGCTTCTGATGGGTAGATAACTGTTACGATTGACATTTCCGAAAAAGGTTTTTGTGATGGATTAATTGTTTACTCGTGTGATTTCTAAATCGAGAAAAGGAATGGTATGCTCTTCTATCTGCCAAGATAATACAATATTCTTCTCATTCTTGTTCAGTCTGTCAAAAAATTAAATTAATTGATTACGATCACCTTTCCAAATTAAAGAAATGTCATTGATGTATCTTTTGAACAGGAGAAGTTCTTTGAGTGGATCTGAAAACACAACTTCTTCTTCCCATTGAGACATGAAAAGCCCTGTGACGCTAGGGGCGAATTTGGTCCTCATAGCGACACCTGTCTTCTGTTGATAGTATCGTTTACAGTACCAAAAATGACTGTGTTTGAGGCAGAAGTCTAAGCATTTAACAATAAATTTCCTTTGTATACATGGGAGTTTGGTGTGCATTCTAAGACCCCATTTCGTGGCTTCACATGCTAGATGGTGAGGTATGATGGTATAGAGTGAGGACACATCTGCTGTCGCCATCAGTACGGGTTCGGTGTCTACTCTTTTTTCGAGAATTTGAAGCATCTATTTCGTGTCTTTCAGATATGCCCTTGTGTTTTGTACAGCAGGTTGAAGGTATCTATCTATGTATTCGCCTATTCTCGTTGTAATCGTTTCTATGCCATTTACAATAGGTCTCAGAGGGGGATCCATTTTATCCTTATGAATTTTGGGTCATGCATAGATAATTGGAGTTCTGCAAGCCTCGGGTATCAAATATTTTGCTTTTTTTTTTTTGCTAAGGATTCCCTTTTTTCAGACCTAGATGGACTACTTGTTCCAAATCTTTCTCCCATTTGTATATGGGGTTACTGGGTAATGTGCAATATGTATTAGGATCCTCTAATAACTTCATCATGCCTATGTGGTATTGTTCAGTCGTTTGGATCAAAATCCCACCTCCTTTATCCGAAGGCCTAATAACAAGGTTTTTTCTTTTAATGAGTTTCTGAATGCCAGTTTTAATAATTCTCGGTTCCTCTCTTTTCTTCACTGTTAAATTCTTAATTTCTTCTGTCACCATATATTTAAAGACTTCAATGTGTTTATTGTCTTTGGGTTTAGGATTGAAAGTTGATTTGTTCCTTAGATTACTATGTGCCACTAGGTAATCCTGTCGGGTGCTAACATTTCCAGGATTTTCCATCAGATATTTTTTAATATTAAGTTTTCTTATATACTTTTGTATACCAATATACGTCTGAAATGTATCTAGATTTTTAACTGCGCATTTAAGACCTTTGTCAAGCACCACTAATTCTTCCTGAGTAAATGGTACATCTGTAAGATTAAAAATGCCTTCTCCTATGACTCCCTTTTTCGTTTGTTTTCCCATTCCAACTCTGCAGCCTCTTTTCTTGTAGGGCTTTTTTTATCCTTATTTCCTCTGTTTTTCTCTGAGGATGGTATTTCATCCCTCTCTCTAAAAAAGATCTATTGTGACCCTGTTCCTAGCGATACTCCTGTTGATATCTTACGTCTCTGTCTGTGTCGTGAAGCTCTCTCAGAGAGGCATAGTAATTATGGGTGTAAATAGGACTCCTCTCACATAGTCTGTAGAGTGCAGAAGGTGGACCTCATCCCTCTCTTGGTCCATAATATTGATTAGGGTCAGGGCTCCTTTCAGGTGGTCTGTGATAGTCGTATTGTCCATTTCTATTATCTCTCATTTCATAATTAGTTCTGGGATGAGCTGGACTTCTCTCTTGCCTGTATGGTTCATTTAGGGGGCTCTTGTATCTCTTGGTGCATGGTTTGGTCGTGTCCAATAGGGTCTTTTGTTGTTGTTTTTCCAATGATAAGGTTTTTTCCACCCTTGTTGGGGGGTGCGTTGTGAGTAAGGAGGTTGTCTCCGTATGTTATATGGAGTGTTATTGTTGGAATGTCTCTGTCTCCCATTGTTTTTCCAATAGCCTGGGGAGTTGTTTCTTGATGTATAGTTATACCCGAGTTTCTACAAGGGGCATTTTGCCGAGGTGACCTGGGTATAGGTGACAGTTCAGAGTGGCATGGTTTAATCTTGACCGTTTTTCCGGTGTTGAAAACGCCCTGGGGGCCAAATTTTCCCCTAATGTCGCAGGGCTTTTCATGTCCCAATGGGAAGAAGAAGATGTGTCTTCAGATCCACTCAAAGAACTTCTCCTGTTCAAAAGATACATCTATGACATTTTTTTAATTTGGAAAGGTGATCGTAAACAATTAATTTAATTTTTTGACAGACTGAACAAGAATGAGAAGAATATTGTATTATCTTGGCAGATAGAAGAGCATACCATTCTGGTTCTCGATTTAGAAATCTCACGAGTAAACGATGAATTTATCACAAAAACCTTTTTCAAAAATGTCAATCGTAACAGTTATCTACCCATCAGAAGCTGCCATCACAGAAATTGGCTGTTTAACATTCCCAAAGGCCAGATTATGTGACTTAGACACAACTGTACGAATGAAGCAGACTTCCGTATACAGGCCAATATGATTGGGGAAAGATTCATATGCAAGGGTTACGACAAAGATTTCATCAAAGAAAAAATAGAGGAAGCGATGCATATGCCAAGAGAAGTTTTGCTTGAAGACAAGAAATCTATATGCCAACAAGACCAGGTGCCTCTTGTATTGAAGTATAACATCCAATACAGAAAAATTGAAAAGATTATAACTCGCCATTGGCATATCTTGAAATCAGACAGAGGCCTTAAAGAAGTATTACCTGAGAGACCTAAATTTATATATAAAAGAGCTCCTACCCTTTGAGACCAGTAAGTTAAAGATGTGATAGACCCTCCAAAAAAACAGTTCACCTTCTTCACTGGCAAGGGTTTTTACCCTTGCAAAAGATGTTACGCTTGTACTCGCACAAAACGCCCAAATGAAAAAGTATTTTCTTTCCAATCTAACAATAATGGCATGAAATATGACATTAATGAGTTCATTGGATGCAACACTGAGGGAGCAGTTTATGCCCTCGAGTGCAGCTGCGGCCTTCAATACATTGGCCGCACAAAAAGGCAGTTAAGAATTTGCATTAAAGAGCATGTCCAAAACATGCAAAATGGCTTTGATAAGCATAGTGTGTCTAGGCATTTTGCAAAATATCATAATAAAAATCCTACTCACTTGAAATTTTGGGGTATTGTACTCTATTCCAGACCGTGGCGTGGGGGACATAAAGTGAGGACCCTAAGCCAACTTGAATCTAAATGGATATTCTCCATGGATACTTTTGTGCCAAAAGGGCTCAATATTGAATTCAACCTGAACTGCTTCCTTAGCGATTTCTAAATATACTCATACATACATATATACTCTCTAGGTGCGGCTCTTTCCTCTCGCTATTTTTATTTAAAAAATTTCCATCCTTTTAGCATCTGTTACTTTTTTGCTGTACTAATATTTATTGACTTAATGTGTTTCATGGATGGATTTGTGTATACTTTCACCCTTCCAGCAATTTGTGATGTTCCTCAAGCTCCTACCCCTGTTTTTCGTGGATTCACCCTTATATATATGTGTTTCATATATATATTTTTTATCTCAGTCTTTATTTATTACATTAATTAATTTCTTATATATTTTTTATTGTTATGTATGCAAGCGAGAATTCTCTCTATGCATACCAATAATTTTTAATTTTTATTTACCTACTCCTGTCTTAGTATATATCCACCCGGGCTATAGCTTTACATTAGGGATGAGCTTTTGAGCATTGGCTGTTCGCAAGTTCGCCGAACAGCGAACAATTTGGGGTGTTCGTGGCAAATTCGGAACACCCTTTAAAAGTCTATGGGAGAAATCAAAAGTACTAATTTTAAAGGCTTATATGCAAGTTATTGTCATAAAAAGTATTTGGGGACCTGGGTCCTGCCCAAGGGGACATGGATCAATGCAAAAAAAAGTTTTAAAAACGGCCGTTTTTTCAGGAGCAGTGATTTTAATAATGCTTAAAGTCAAACAATAAAAGTGTAATATCCCTTTAAATTTCGTAGCTGGGGGTGTCTATAGTATGCCTGTAAAGGGGCGCATGTTTCCCGTGTTTAGAACAGTCTGACAGCAAAATGACATTTCGAAGGAAAAACCATTTAAAACTACTCGCGGCTATTGCATTGCCGGTCCGACAATACACATAGAAGTTCATTGATAAAAACGGCATAGGTTCCCACAGGGGAACCCCAAACCAAAATTTAAAAAAAAAATGAAGTGGGGGTCCCCCTAAATTCCATAGCAGGCCCTTCAGGTCTGGTATGGATATTAAGGGGAACCTCTGCCAAAATGTAAAAAAAAATGACGTGGGGGTCCCCCTAAATTCCATACCAGACCCTTCAGGTCTGGTATTGATTTTAAGGGGAACCCCTCGCCAAAAAAAAAAACGTCGTGGGGTCCCCCCAAAAATCCATACCAGACCCTTATCCGAGCACGCAACCTGGCAGGCCGCAGGAAAAGAGGGGGGGGAGAGAGAGCACCCCCCCTCCTGAACCGTACCAGGCCACATGCCCTCAACATTGGGAGGGTGCTTTGGGGTAGCCCCCCAAAACACCCTTGTCCCCATGTTGATGAGGACAAGGGCCTCATCCCCACAACCCTGGCCGGTGGTTGTGGGGGTCTGCGGGTGGGGGGCTTATCGGAATCTGGAAGTCCCCAGATCCCGGCCCTCCTCCCTGTGTGAAATGGTAAGGGGGTACTTACCCCTACCATTTCACTAAAAAACTGTCAAAAATGTTAAAAATGACAAGAGACATTTTTTGACAATTCCTTTATTTAAATGCTTCTTCTTTCTTCTATCTTCCTTCATCTTCTTCTTCTTCTTCTGGTTCTTCTGGCTCTTCTGGTTCTTCCTCCGGCGTTCTCGTCCAGCATCTCCTCCGCGGCATCTTCTATCTTCTTCTCCGGGCCGCTCCGCACCCACGGCATGGGGGGAGGCTCCCGCTCTTCTCTTCTCTTCTTCATCTTCTTCTTCATCTTCTTCTTTTCTTCTCTTCTTCTCTTCTTCATCTTCTTCTCCGGGCAGCTCCGCATCTATGCTGGCATGGATGGAGGCTCCCGCTGTGGGACGGCGTCTCCTCATCTGACGGTTCTTAAATAACGGGGGGCGGGGCCTCCCGGTGACCCTGCCCCCTCTGACGGGACATGACGGGACTTCCCTGTGGCATTCCCCATGACGTCACAGGGAAGTCCCATCAAGTCACCGTGCGTCAGAGGGGGGCCATCTGTTATTTAAGAACCGTCAGACAAGGAGATGCCATCACACAGCGGGAGCCTCCCTCCATGCCAGCATGGATGCGGAGCGGCCCGGAGAAGAAAATGAAGAAGAGAAGAAGAGAAGAAAAAAAGAAGATGAAGAAGAAGATGAAGAAGGGAAGAGCGGGAGCCTCCCCCCATGCCATGGGTGCGGAGCGGCCCGAGGAGAAGAAGATAGAAGACGCCGCGGAGGAGACGCTGGATGAGGACGCCGGAGGAAGAACAAGAAGAGCCAGAAGAACCAGAAGAAGAAGATGAAGGAAGATAGAAGAAAGAAGAAGCATTTAAATAAAGGAAGTTTCAAAAACTGTCTCTTGTCATTTTTAACATTTTTGACAGTTTTTTAGTGAAATGGTAGGGGTAAGTACCCCCTTACCATTTCACACGGGGGGCGGGATCTGGGGGTCCCCTTGTTAAAGGGGACTTCCAGATTCCGATAACCCCCCTGCCCGCAGACCCCCACAACCACCGGCCAGGGTTGTGGGGATGAGGCCCTTGTCCTCATCAACATGGGGACAAGGTGTTTTGGGGGGCTACCCCAAAGCACCCTCCCAATGTTGAGGGCATGTGGCCTGCTACGGTTCAGGAGGGGGGGGCGCTCTCTCATCCCCCCCTCTTTTCCTGCGGCCTGCCAGGTTGCGTGCTCGGATAAGGGTCTGGTATGGATTTTTGGGGGACCCCACGCCGTTTTTTTTTTTGGCGCAGGGTTCCCCTTAAAATCCGTACCAGACCTGAAGGGCCTGGTATGGAATTTAGGGGGACCCCCACGTCATTTTTAAAAAAAATTTGGCCGGGGTTCCCCTTAATATCCATACCAGACCTGAAGGGCCTGGTATGGAATTTAGGGGGAACCCCACGTTATTTTTTTTTTAAATTTTGGTTCGGGGTTCCCCTGTGGGGAATTCCCATGCCGTTTTTATCAATGAACTTCTATGTGTATTGTCGGACCGGCAATGCAATAGCCGCGAGTAGTTTTAAATGGCTTTTTTCCTTCGAAATGTCATTTTGCTGTCAGACTGTTCTAAACACGGGAAACATGCGCCCCTTTACAGGCATACTATAGACACCCCCCAGCTATGAAATTTAAAGGGATATTACACTTTTATTGTTTGACTTTAAGCATTATTAAAATCACTGCTCCTGAAAAAACGGCCGTTTTTAAAACTTTTTTTTGCATTGATCCATGTCCCCTGGGGCAGGACCCAGGTCCCCAAACACTTTTTATGACAATAACTTGCATATAAGCCTTTAAAATTAGCACTTTTGATTATTCATGTTCGTGTCCCATAGACTTTAACGGTGTTCGTGTGTTCGAACAAACTTTTTTCCTTTTCACATGTTCTGGTGCGAACCGAACAGGGGGGTGTTCGGCTCATCCCTACTCTACATTTGTTGTCTTTCGCTGTGTTCCTGCGATAGTCTAACATATGTTATTTCACCTGTCATTAGCATTTTAATCATCATGCACTGACTGTTCCTGTGTCAGACCTCAGCAAAATGGCCGGCGGACCATCCTAATACTGACGCCATTCATTTTAATGGCGGGCTTCGGAAAAATGGCCGCCAGGCGTCCATCTACTGCAGACTTTTTAAAGACATGTACTTTACCCTGTGTTAACCCCTGATGAAGTCACGTGATGTGACGATACGCGTCGGGATTGGAGCACTGGGTACACTCACATTTTGACGGCAGGAGACGAGCTCGGTGCTCGTGGATGCTCCACTTGGTATACGATCTTACATGTGAGTTTGTTTTTTATCCTTTACCAATAAACTGACTTTTACATATGGGATTATGTTATGTATATTCTCACTTACATCTACTGAGTCTACTTGATTAGCACTGGGGAGAAGGGGCGGCCTGAAGTTTTTTACAACAAGGGCATACAAACTCAGTGTTCGTGGATTGACGCCTATGCTCCTTTTTAAAAAAAGTGAGTGCATCGCTTTCTGATCCGTCCCTGTGCCACTGTGTTTATTGCGGTGTTACGCTATATATATTTTCTATACCCTTTTTATACAGTATATCATCTTCACATCAATCATCCTTACCTGTGATCTGTGACCAGTCTATGCTGTACACCCTTAAGGTGAGCTGCTTGCAGACACAGAGATGTTATCACTGAAGACTACATTTGGTACACGATTGTTTCCTGGTGGTGGGATCGATCAATTTTTTACACGGACTGGTTTATCATATGAACTTTTTCTGTCATTTTTTTCATATACTTTGACAGTTTTCTTGGACTTATTTTTCATATAAGCGATTATGTAGTTATATGACACATTTGTTTGCTATACATTTTCTGTCTACATGTGTTTATTTCTATATACATACACTCTTTGCATCATCCTACTGCACTAGGTATTATTTGATATATTTTGATTTGATGTGCATGCACTTGTTTGCCTTCATTACATATCAGTTTAGACTCCACCATTACACTCTATATTTTTAGCCCCTCCCACATTTTTATTTTTATTTTCACAGCTCAAATACCATCACTATTTTACTTTCTATCTATTTTCTGTTTGGATCAGAATCATAGGTTTTTGCAGCAGTGTTCCTTGGTGTAGACCCTTTGAGTCATTTATATATATATCAGGCCTGTTTGATTTCACATAAAGTGTGTGTTGCAACCTGCAGAGGGTTTCTTCTACTGCTTCTATCAGAAAAACGTCAAGTTCTAGGCCTGCTTTTTCAAAGTCCTGTTATGACGCAGGAAAGGGTCATGTTTGAAGGGCTGCTGAGGACTTATAGAAGGCTTCCTCCAAGCATTTATGTTGGAGGTATTTCTCTTTACGCTAGTGTGAGGCCTGGCTGATACAGACACCCCTGATGACCAGTGTCATGACCTTGCAGTAATACATTCATGACCTGTCTGTCTCTTACCTGGTCTGTGTATCAGCCTTAAAGGCTTGTACTCTCACACCTGCATGCTTAAGTAATCTTACCTCTGTGTGGCTCCACCCTAGCCTCAACAGGAACCACTATTTAACACCGTATTCTCCAAGCCTGCCTTGCAGTGCAATATTGTGTGTTTGGCTTCCTGTTTGCCATGTGCGGTAAGTTTGTCTCTGTCTCTGTTACCGATCTTGGCGTGTTCCCGACTATCCCTGTCTGCTTGTGACCCTAACCTTTGGCGCGTTCTCGACTATTCCTGTTTGCCTGTGACCCTGGCTTTTGGCGTGTTCTCTGTTATCCTTGTCTGCTAGTCGCCCTGACATTTGGCTATCTCCTTACTATCCCTTGCTGTCCTGGGCTGCTGTTTCCTCTCCATCCTCCTGTAGCCTACCGTGAGCGTGAGCGTGAGCTGGGAGACCCTGGGGGCCGCGACCTGGAGCCAGTTGCAGTCCATCCTCACCACTAGAGGCTCTGGTGAACACCTGCTGGCTCTTAAACTCCGCGCCATGGGAAACTATGCTCTAACTCACTGTGGGATCTGTATTGGTGCTCCAGGGGACCTGCCTTCCTGAACCACCCCGAGTTCCATCCGCAGCAGTCAGCCTTAGGGTCCACTATCATAGCGGTGCACTCCTGACCCCAACCGGGTGCAACTGTCACCTGGATACAGGTGACCTGACAGTTTGCACGGCCATGGATCCGTCTGATGTGCCGCTACCTGCTGATGATCAGCTGCAGGGCATAGTCCATAGACTCGAGACCCAGGAATCTAATCAGACCCAGGTGATGTGATTCCTTCAGGATTTGGCTTCCCGCTTTGAACAACTTCAAGCCTCCTTAGGCTCCCCGGTTCCACAACCGCAATCAGCTGCTCTATCAGCTCCGCTTACAGTCACAGCCGCTAACCCTTTGCACTTACCAGCTCCGTCCCGTTACTTTGGGGATTCCTTAGCCAGTGTAACCATTCATTTCGAACTCCAACCCCAAAACTCCCAGTCTGATCGGGCAAAGGTAGCCTATATTGTTTCTCTCCTGTCCGGCGAGGCTTTAGCTTGGACTGCCCCTATGTGGGAGAGGAAAGACCCAGTGGTTTCTAGCCTCTCTAATTTTCTGAAACTCTTCCGGAATATCTTTGAGGAACCAGGTCGTGTCTCTTCAGCGGCCAGCGCCCTTTTACGTCTCCGCCAAGAGTCTGCTTCTATGGCACAGCATGCTCTTCGTTTCCGCATACTGAAGGCTGAGCTGAGCTGGAACAATGAGGCCTTAGTCGCCACCTTTCTGCATGGCCTTTCTGATAGAGTGAAGGACAAATTAGCAGGAAGAACCATCCCCACTGATATGGACGAAGTTATCTCCCTGTGTAACCAGATTGATATTCGTTTTCAGGAAAGGACCCTAGAAAAGTGACGCCAGCACTCCTTGGTCCTTAGTCAGCCCGAGCTCCCCTCTTTTTGTCCTGTGGAGCATCTCCTGCCAACTAAGGAACCCATGCAGCTGGGCCAGATCAGGCCATCCCCCAAGGAATGTGCCAGGCGCAGAACTTTGGGCCTGTGTCTCTGCTGTGGGGGCAAAGGTCATTTTCATGACACATGCTCATTTCATCCAGGAAAAGCTCGAGTAATACATCTGGAAGGTGGAGTATTGGACCCAGAAAAGTCATCTTCTCGTCTCCTTTCGGTGTTTCTTCATGTTGGTGTTTCCTCCCACTCGGCCTTGGCTTATCTGGATTCGGGAGCTTTATGGACTGGAGAACTGCATCTACCATGAACCTTACCCTTTTACCCCTCACCACTCCATTGGTGGTCTCGGCAATTGATGGCACTGTTCTTCCAGGGGGCCCTATCCGCTTCCAGACCCCTCCTGTTAAGATGTCGGTAGGGATACTCCACCAGGAGTGGATATCCTTTCTTATCCTTCCTAAGGTCTCAACCCCTATCGTATTGGAGCTTCCTTGGTTGCAGCTCCACTCTCCACACATTGACTGGACTTCTGGGCACATCCTGGCTTCTGGTCCCTCCTGTTTCTCTTCCTGCCTACTCAAGGTTGCCCCTAAGGAGAGACTTCCTGTGGCTACCACCTCAGTATCCTCTGCCCTTCCCGCTGCATATAGCGATTTCCGGGATGTGTTCTGTAAAAAGTCAGCTGAGGTGCTTCCTCCTCACAGGTCCTTTGACTGTGCCATTGACCTTGTTCCCGGAGAAGCTCTACCCAGGGGTCGTACCTACCCTCTGTCCATCCCAGAGACCCAGGCCATGTCTGAATATGTTGCAGAAAATCTAGAAAAAGGATTCATCCGGAAATCCTCATTGCCTGCAGAAGCAGGGTTCTTTTTTGTTGCCAAAAAGGATGGTACCCTAAGACCCTGCATTGACTACCGAGGCCTAAACGCAGTAACGATCAAAAATCAATACCCCCTACCCCTAATATTGGAACTATTTGACAGGTTGAAAGTTGCCTCCATTTTTACCAAGTTGGATCTCAGGGGTGCATACAATTTGATCTGAATACGGGAAGGGGATGAATGGAAAACTGCGTTTAACACTAGAGATGGGCATTACGAGTACTTGGTCATGCCCTTTGGTTTGTGTAACACCCCAGCGGTGTTCCAAAACTTTGTTAACAAAATCTTCAGGGATCTGCTTTACCAATTTGTTGTCATCTACCTGGATGACATTCTCATCTTTTCGGATAGTCTGTCGGTTCACAGAGACCATGTTCGGATTGTACTTCAGCGCCTTTCGGGAAAATAATCTGTACGCCAAGCTGGAGAAATGTTCTTTTGAATGTTCTGAAGTCCTGTTTCTGGGATGCTTCATCTCTAACTTCGGTCTTCGTATGGATCCTTGGAAGGTCTCGGCCATTACCAACTGGACTTTTCCTGCCAGCCTCAAGGCCACGCAGCGTTTTCTTGGGTTCACTAATTATTACAGGCAGTTCATTAGGAATTACTCCTCTATTGCTGCACCATTTAGCGCCTTGACCAAGAAAGGTGCTAATGCCAAGGAGTGGTCCCCCGAAGCTGTCTCTGCCTTTCATGATTTGAAACAGGCCTTCATTTCTGGACCTTTGTTGAGGCGACCTGACCCAGGGGATCCATTTTTTTTAAGTGGACGCTTGCTCAACTGGGGTGGGAGCTTTGCTTCTTCAATCTTTTGGGAAAAAACGTCTACCATGTGCGTTTTTCTCCAGAAAATTTTCTCAGGCGGAGAAGAATTACGCTATTGGTGATCGGGAACTTCTTGTGATTAAATTGGTGTTTGAGGAGTAGCGTCATCTCTTGGAGGGTTCCCCACATTTCATAACAATTTTCACTGACCATAAAAATCTGCAGTACATACAGAATGCCAAACAATTAAATCCCAGACAAGCCAGGTGGAGTCTCTTCTTTTCCCATTTTAACTTCACCATTACATTCAAACCTGGCAGGACCTTCGTCCCCACTGAGCTAAGAGCTAAGATCCTTTGTTGGGGACATGGTTCCAAGGTGGCAGGTCATGCTGGGTTTCTTCGATCCTTCCTCCTCATCAGTCGCCACCAGTAGTGGAGCCCTGGTCTCACATAGCCATGGACTTCATCACTGATCTTCCACCTTCTGAGAACAATATGGTCATTTGGGTGGTAATTGATGGATTCTCCAAGATGGCCCATTTTGTTCCTCTTCCTGGTCTCCCTTCTGCTCCTATACAGGTGACCTGACAACCAGTTTGTGGGCTTCCCATAACATCAGTGGGGAAGTATCCATAGACATATTATTTGCTATGTAGTCATTAAGGGCTGTTTCAATTTCCAGGCGGTAAGTCAGATTTGCCAAAAGACTATCATTGATGTACCAAGAAGCGTGGGTAGGTCTAGGGATCAGGGATAGGAGCATTGTGAGTACAGCACTATGGTCTGTCCGGGAAAAGGGGATGATTATCGAGGCCAGGAGGAGTGGGGGGAGCCAATGGTGAGAAAAATAAAGGAAAATGCGTTATGAGGGTGGGAATACAGTAGTGGGTGTACTGGCGTCTTGCGGGAGTTTGTTCTCTCCGGGAGTGAGTATTGATTTAGGAGTTGCTGAAAGGAAATGAGATTAGCTGTGGGTGGAAGGGACTGGGGATTTATCTAGGAAAGGGTATAAAACTTGACTGGAATCACCACAGAATAGGAGAGTACCTTATTTATTGGATTCAATTACAGTTAGTAAGTGTGAAAGAAATGAAAGAGGGTGTTTATTAGGAGCGTAGTAAGAGATGATCGTGATTTCGCTATCGAGAAGGTGGCCAGTCAGGATGACCTAACGGCGAAAAAACAGCAACAGGCGCCTCTTAGTAAGATTGTAATATTTAATGACAATAAGCATTAAAAGCACTCACATGAAACAATGTGTAAATCCGGCACAGGGGGTCACAGTAGAAGCCATGGTTGAGGTAATGGCCTTCTGGGTCTCTGATCTCTGCCAGGAGTGTAAAGGGTGTTGTTCGATGGAAGGCAATAAGTACAACCCTCTTTTTAGAAGAAGCAGAGGCTGTATATGCTTGCGGGTATTGGCGGCCAAAAATGTAGGTGTGAACTGGGCTAAAAAAAGCTTCTTCTGTCAACAAACCACATGTGCTTTGGTTGATGCAAACGTATGAAACGCTTTGATATGTTTATTGGGAGAGTTGAGGCCCTGGTTATTGAGCATGAGTATGTTCAATGGTGCCATGGTTAGATGTAAGATAACCTGCAAAACAGGGTTACCATTAGTGGCTTGAAGTCTGACAATGTACCTCTGGGGGAGGGGGATGGGTATAAGGGAGAAGAAAGGAAGAAGAGGTACAGTATAGTTGAAGATGTGGAGAGGAGGAAGTGAGGGAGGAATCCACAGGAAAGGCCAGAGGGAGAAAGGAGTCAGAAGGGGGAGAAATGGATTCTTGAAAGGTTCAAAAAGGTTACCTACCTAAAAAAGATGGGGGGAGACGTCCAATGGTGAGTAAGCTACTCACAAGGACAAAAGCGGGTTCGCATAATCCCTTATATGGGTAGACGTGAACCTAGTGGGAGGAGACTCTTACAACCTACAAGATTAGACACAGTAACTTGTTAAGGAGGTAAGTGGATAACAATGAGGTGTGCATTGCAGGAGTCCCCTGTTGTAACAAGGGAACTTCTGGAGCTTGTGTGATAGGTGAATCTGCAGTAGAGAACAAAGAGGCTAATAGGAGCTTCCAACAACAATAGTAAAGACAATAAATAAACTTTACAATCCAGTAAGGGCATTATTTCGAATAGCAGGGGTGGCTAATAGCCTGTATCCCTGCCAAGGCAATATGTGAGACATAGAGGTTAGTATAACAATGTACTCTAGTACAGGCAATCAGTGAGTAGAATATGGATTGGTAACAAGTTATAGGGCACTAGCATGAGTCACTGTGTTGGTTAGAGATGGCAAAGGGACTCAGGTTATATGAGGCTTTGATGTTTAAGTATCAGGGTGTACGTGGATATCAGATAACTGTTGAGGGTGAGAAGGGGAGGGGGAAATGGAGGTGGGAAAGGGGGGAAAGGGAAGGGGGAGATTTGGAAGAATAAGCAAATGCAACTATAGTGTAATTCATTTAAAGTAAGTACATTCAACTGAGTACTTCAATTAGACCTAAGAAAACAGGGTATAGGTATGGTGGTGTGGAAGTCCCACGTGGGCTTGCTAGGAGAGTGAGAGGGAAGAGATGAGGTGTCTCATACACCTGGAGGAAAGCAGTTAGTCTATGGCGTCTTCAGGAGCTAGAACTGATTACTGTAGATAAAATGTCCTAGTTTGTGAGTGCTTGAGGAAGCCTTCATCCCAGGGAGAGTTTGTAGCTTCCTTGGGTGTTGGATACAGAACAGCAATGGGAGTCCTCAGTAGCGGTGTCTTGGGGTGCCAGGTGGAGGTCCTGGAGTGTAGTTTGGAGGTCTTCAGCTAACTTACAAAGGTAGGAGGATCCCTTATAGGAAAAGAAAATGGAGAAAGGGAAGTAATACAGTGTTGTTGTAGGATCCACAGGTGAGGCTTTAAGGCTTTCCACTTTAGCCAGGGTACCTTGAGAAAGATCATAAAAGATCTGGTAGCGGTTTCCTTAGAATACCAACAACTCCTTGTGATGAGACACCATCAGCAATTGTTCTTTAGTACAAAAAAAGCAAAGGCTTCACTACGTTGTCATGGGGGGGCGTATTCTGGATGTGGGGCCAGGGTTTGGTGGATTCTATGCAAGGCGCTTAATAGGTATTGATGGCACCAATTCCTGAAAGAGTACAGTAATATTGGACTGTAGGTCTGTCACTGTCTCGGGTATGCCACGTATGCATAGGTTAGAACGTCTGCCCTGTTCTCAAAATTCTCGAGACGGGACTGAAGAGTAAGATTTTCTTCATGCAGGGCCTTTAGTTCTTCTGAGTGGTTATTGGTGAGGACTTCTATGTCATCTGCCCGCTGCTCAAGCTCTGAGGTATGCCGACCTAGGTCGCGGATTTCACGGGTCAGCTTCTCTGTGATCGTGTCAGAGGTGTGCTTAAGGGCTTTTGTGAGCATCTGCTCTAAATGACAGAGCAGGTCAGGCTGTGAGTTATCAAATTGCCGTTCATTGCAGCTGGGTCTGTTTTGGAGTGCGCAGTGTTGCTGACCGGGGGGGTTGGGGCTATCGCCATCTTGGAAGAGGCTCTGACCATGACATCTCAGATGCTTTTTCAACTTCAATTTTTGCTTGGAGCTGCTGTCCACCATTGCGTTCGATGCCGCATGCTCCTGGGAGTGTGTGGGGGAGAGATCAAAAGGGGGTTGGGAAATGTTGCTTCTTGGCTGTATGGTCCCAGGAGATACGAAGCACTAGGCTCTGCGCATGCACCCCACATTAATTTATTTTCACATAAAAGCTTCAATGAGTCAGTAATGCAAATAAATAGGGTATAATATATATATTATAGTACAGAATATACTATATTACTGTATATATATATATATATATGTATATATATATATATATATATATATATATATATATATATATATATATATATATATATATATATATATATATATATTAACTTTTTTTTTGCATGTCATTTAGTATATTATTAATATTTAAAAAAATATTTGTAAAAAATTTAAATTGCGCAGTAATTTTATTACACATGATTTTATTTTCACATTAAAGTTTCAATAAGTCAGTAATGTAACTAAAAAAGGGTATGTATAATTATTATTTTCTTTTAGCTAAGATAACAGAGAAAGAAATCAATTATGACCAAAAATTAATATCACTTTATATGTTTATGATAGTATATATGTTTATGACTAATATTCGTAAGTTTAAAGGTGATTTGGGGAAACAGGTAAAATAGTAGCTGTTGATTTCATGAATTAATTTACTTCTCACTGTCAAAATATAGCTATTAAAAGGTCTCACTTAGATGTTTTATACTGCTTTATTGATTGTTTTTTTAGGAAAAATATCAATAGTTTTGTATAGATCTGAAACACAAATGTTCCTTAATTATTGATCAGGAAATAGTTGCTCAGAGCAGGAGGATTCAAAGAAATAAAAAGTAACAGCATTTCAAACTTATCTAGATAAAAAAATTTTGGTAGGAGAAAGCAAACATCTCTTAGAGATGTCACCTGTCACTCTCCAGAAGAAACTTTTCAATATCTTTAAGTTACAAACTGCTTCTTTTATCATGGCCATCTCTGTTTAACACATGTGAAACAAAGAAAATACATTTTGAGGACAAAAGATTAACATAATATAAACTTAAACAAACAATACTACACAGGCAATTTAACCTTTTTGTATGGTTAAAGTAGTAAAAATGTGTGAGAATTTATTTAGAATTACAGTATGAATGAATTTGGTGGGTGCATCAAATGTGCTATGTACAGTTATAAGCCAAACTTTAGATTTTTTTTACAAGAAGTTGCTATCGTATTGTTTCCATAAAATCATATAATGTCTCAAGCCTCCATTAACAAACCACTATGTACTATTGGCAGAAACATTAAAAACTATTGGAAAAGAACCAATTTATTGTTGATTTTTACTTTCCCATGGAGAGCTAAATCAATTAATGAGTCTAGGCAGATAATTACCCACTATATTTTTAGACCGTAAAAAGATCGATAAAGTCAAATGTCTTATTCTATAATTCAACTTTCTATCCCCTTAATCCATTGTAGCATTTTTTGACATTCAGAATTTAACAAAATGCAAATTTAAGCCTTTAAAATTGACCTAGATGAACAAGTTGTGCTACCGATACTGTTAACTATTATTACCCATTTTAAAAAAATTAGACAGAATATATTTGATTTTAGTATATATAGCCAGTAGCATATTTAAAATTATATATATACACACAAAAAAGATTGTAGAGACAAGTGTCTCTTGATTCTATCATAAACAATTCTCCTATATATTTAAAGTACAAAGTTAGAGGTTTTAAAAGTTTGATGCTGAAGTTGGTTTAGAGATTCGGGCACTGGAGACTTGAAGAGTCAATTAGTTATGCCCAGACTAACGAACTGAATAAAAGTCTCTCTATCCATTAAATGGCGCTTCACAATTGTCAATATTCTTAAAAAGTGTAATGATTTCTTATCAGTGCTTGAATGAACCGTAAAACTACCTTTTGGAATATTGACATTTCCAGAATTTTGAACACAATAAATTTAGTTGTTTATATGCAGTCTGACGGGTCATTATATTTTATAGGTTCTTCACAAATGGGAGATAACTTGAATGAAATGTGTAAATACCTTGCTGAATATCACGCTTAAGAGGCCTAGCAAAACCCACAGATTGAGTAATTTCTACGTATTTATATTTATAAAAAAATATACAGTAATAGTAATAAATAACTAGGTGTTGATATTAGGTTTAACATCTTTTCTTTGTAATTGAACATCTACTTTTACTACATATGTAAGACTTTCTGTTTTCCATCAGCAATTAACAGTTTTGTAATCTGATTTCTAATTCACTTACTTTTGTAAAAAGAGTAAGTACTCACTTCAAGACTTTAAGACTGAGGCTGAGGACATAATGTTGTGGATGTTTTTCAATGCAATTTAACCTATATAGTTGTATTTTCTAAAGTGCCCCAGCTTTGGGTTCTGCATACAAATATTGACTTTTCAGCATAGAAGTCGGAGCTTCCTCATACCATCCTAAAATGGTTGTCCCTACTGGTCAAAGAGATATAGACTAGGTTTGACAGAACCCCTTCTAACAAGCTGCATGCTGTCACTGCACACTTAGGGCTGTTAAAGAGATTCTGTCATAAGAATAACGTTTATTGGCTTCCAATGCTGGCCTTCTTTTGAAAAAAAAAATGACTGTGTCTGGCTTCCATAATTTTCAGTCACAGACTTGAAACAAGTATGCTATAAATTATTGTTTGAAAACTGTTTCTCGATGCTTGCTCCTGGTCAGAGATTTAGGAAGCATCAGAGCCAAAAGCTCAGCATGACAACCAGGGAACTAACATTTTCAAGGTAGAGGTTATCAGTGGAAGACCTCATACTTTAATCATCACAGAGGATGAATCTGTGTGTTTCCCCAGGCAGCCCATCCCCATACAGTTAAAACACACCTGCAGGGAACACATTTAACCTCTTATTCGCCCCTGATGTTAACCCCTTCCCTGCCAGTGTCATTAGTACAATAACAGTGCATATTTAAAACACTGATTACTGTAATAATGTCACTGGTTCCCAAAAAAGTGTCAAAAATGGCAGTTAGGTATCCGATCTGTCTGCTGCAATGTTGCAGTCACGCTAAAATTTACAGACTACCGCCATTACTAGTAAAACAAATAATAATAAAAATGCTATAAATCTATTCCCTATTTTGTAGACACTATAACTTTTTGCGCAAACTAATCAATATATGCTTATTGCAATTTGTTTTACCAAAAATATGTAGAAGAATACATATCGGTCTAAACTGAGGAAGAAATTTTTTTTTTTATATATTTTTTGGGGATATTTATTATAGCAAAAAGTAAAAAATATTGCTTTTTTTAAAAAAAAGTTGCTCCTTTTTTGTTTATAGCGCAAAAAATAAAAACCGAAGAGGTGATCAAATATCACCAAAAGAAAGCTCTATTTGTGGGAAAAAAATTACATAAACTTTATTTTGGTACAGTGTCGTATTTCTGCACAATTGTCAGTTAAAGCAATGCAGTGCCGTATTGCAAAAAATGGCCTGGTCATTAAGGGGGTAAATCCTTCCAGTCCTTAAGTGGTTATTTTTGTTTTGGCAAATCCCCAATCAAGCAAAGGAGTGGGGAAAGGGGGTTACATCATTGCCTAAATATGGCCACATGGTCATATTTGGGCTATGATATCAATGATGTCACCACTATTCCCTCCGCTGCAGACAGCTCAGGAAGTTGTCATTTAGCAAGTGGGGTTGTCGTGTTTGGTCATGCATTTTTTTTGGGGGGGGGCGTTGGACATCATGATTGATGTGGATCTACGTGATGGGACCTTTTTTTTATTAACCACTTGAGCCCCGGACCATTATGCTGCCTAAGGACCAGAGGTCTTTTTCCAATTTGGCACTGCGTCGCTTTAACTGCTAATTGCGCGGTCATGCAATGCTGTACCCAAACGAAATTTGCGTCCTTTTCTTCCCACAAATAGAGCTTTCTTTTGATGGTATTTGATCACCTCTGCGGTTTTTATTTTTTGCGCTATAAACGGAAAAAGACCGAAAATTTTGAAAAAAAATGATATTTTCTACTTTTTGTTATAAAAAAAATCCAATAAACTAAATTTTAGTCATACATTTAGGCCAAAATGTATTCGGCCACATGTCTTTGGTAAAAAAAATGTCAATAAGCGTATATTTATTGGTTTGCGCAAAAGTTATAGCGTCTACAAACTAGGGTACATTTTCTGGAATTTACACAGCTTTTAGTTTATGACTGCCTATGTCATTTCTTGAGGTGCTAAAATGGCAGGGCAGTACAAAACCCCCCCAAATGACCCCATTTTGGAAAGTAGACACCCCAAGGAAATTGCTGAGAGGCATGTTGAACCCATTGAATATTTATTTTTTTTGTCCCAAGTGATTGAAAAATGACAAAAAAAAAAAAAAAAATATTTACAAAAAGTCGTCACTAAATGATATATTGCTCACACAGGCCATGGGCCTATGTGGAATTGCACCCCAAAATACATTCTGCTGCTTCTCCTGAGTATGGGGATACCACATGTGTGGGACTTTTTGGGAGCCTAGCCGCGTACGGGGCCCCGAAAACCAATCACCGCCTTCAGGATTTCTAAGGGTGTAAATTTTTGCTTTCACTCTTCACTGCCTATCACAGTTTCGGAGGCCATGGAATGCCAAGATGGCACAAAACCCCCCAGAATGACCCCATTTTGGAAAGTAGACACCCCAAGCTATTTGCTGAGAGGCATATTGAGTCCATGGAATATTTTATATTTTGACACAAGTTGCGGGAAGTGACACTTTTTTTTTTTTTTTTCATAAAGTTGTCACTAAATGATATATTGCTCACACAGGCCATGGGCATATGTGGAATTGCACCCCAAAATACATTTAGCTGCTTCTCCTGAGTATGGGGATACCACATGTGTGGGACTTTTTGGGAGCCTAGCCGCGTACTGGACCCCGAAAACCAATCACTGCCTTCAGGATTTCTAAGGGTGAAAATTTTTGATTTCACTCTTTACTGCCTATCACAGTTTCGGAGGCCATGGAATGCCCAGGTGGCACAAAACCCCCCCAAATGACCCCATTTTGGAAAGTAGACACCCCAAGCTATTTGCTGAAAGGCATGGTGAGTATTTTGCAGCTCTCATTTGTTTTTGAAAATGAAGAAAGACAAGAAAAAACATTTTTTTTTTTCTTTTTTCAATTTTCAAAACTTTGTGACAAAAAGTGAGGTCTGCAAAATACTCACTATACCTCTCAGCAAATAGCTTGGGGTGTCTACTTTCCAAAATGGGGTCATTTGGGGGGGTTTTGTGCCACCTGGGCATTCCATGGCCTCCGAAACTGTGATAGGCAGTGAAGAGTGAAATCAAAAATTCACGCCCTTAGAAAGCCTGAAGGCGGTGCTTGGTTTTCGGGGTCCCGTACGCGGCTAGGCTCCCAAAAAGTCTCACACATGTGGTATCCCCGTACTCAGGAGAAGCAGCAGAATGTATTTTGGGGTGTAATTTCACATATTTCCATGGCATGTTTGAGCAATATATCATTTAGTGACAACTTTGTGCAAAAAAAAAAAAAAAAAAAAAAAAATTTGTCTCTTTCCCGCAACTTGTGTCGCAATATAAAATATTCCATGGACTCGACATGCCTCTCAGCAAATAGCTTGGGGTGTCTACTTTCCAAAATGGGGTCATTTGGGGGGGTTTTGAACTGTCCTGGCATTTTATGCACAACATTTAGAAGCTTATGTCACACATCACCCACTCTTCTAACCACTTGAAGACAAAGCCCTTTCTGACACTTATTGTTTACATGAAAAAGTTTTTTTTTTTTGCAAAAAAATTACTTTGAACCCCCAAACATTATATATTTTTTTAAAGCAAATGCCCTACAGATTAAAATGGTGGGTGTTTCATTTTTTTTTTTCACACAGTAATTGCGCAGCGATTTTTCAAACGCATTTTTTGGGGAAAAAACACACTTTTTTAAATTTTAATGCACTAAAACACGCTATATTGCCCAAATGTTTGATGAAATAAAAAAGATGATCTTAGGCCGAGTACATGGATACCAAACATGACATGCTTTAAAATTGCGCACAAATGTGCAGTGGCAACAAAATAAATACATGTTTAAAAGCCTTCAAAAGCCTTTACAGGTTACCACTTTAGATTTACAGAGGAGGTCTACTGGAAAAATTACTGCACTCAATCTGGCCTTCGCGGTGATACCTCACATGCATGGTGCAATTGCTGTTTACGTTTGACGACAGACCGCCGCTTGCGTTCGCCTTAGCGCGAGAGCAGGGGGTGACAGGGGTGTTTTTTTTTTTTGTTTTTTTTTCTTTATTATTTTTTTGCTTTTTTAATCTTACTTTTAAACTGTTCCTTTCATCAAGATCGGTGTGATAAAATGCTTCCCCAATTTCCCAATGGCGCTATTTACATCCGGCGAAATCTAAGTCATGAAATACTCGTAGCTTCCGGTTTCTTAGGCCATAGAGATGTTTGGAGCCACTCTGGTCTCTGATCAGCTCTATGGTCAGCTGGCTGAATCACCGGCTGCATTCTCAGGTTCCCTGTTGAGACAGGAGAGCCAGAGAAAAACACGGAAGACGGTGGGGGGGGGGCATTCCCTCCCACGGCTTGTAAAAGCAGTCTAGAGGCTAATTAGCCGCTAGGATTGCTTTTACATGAAAGCCGACCGCTGGCTGAAAAGAATGATACCAAGATGATACCTAAACCTGCAGGCATCATTCTGGTATAACCACTCAAAGTCGTGAATGGCGTACCTGAAGACAAAAAAATGGTTAACAATGGTTAACAATAAAGCACAGTAAAGTGTAAATAATTACACACCTGAAAAACAAACATGATAAAAGTAAAAAAGAGCAGAACAATAGAGAGAGAGAATAGAGAGAGAGAGAGAACAATAAAACAACAACTATTTTTTTTTATTTCATATTTTTTTTTTTTTTTTTACACTTTTTTTGTAACTAACTTTTATAACGGTAACCGGTTCCAGGTTCGGGTCTCTCAAAATGCGATGGCATCTTGGGAGACCCTGTGAAATGGCGCCTAGTCTGTGCAATGCTGTACCCTACGCTAATACTCAACTAGTGAATGGTAGCGTTCAAAACATTCACCAATGCAAAGACCAGGATTGTCAGGACAGGAGGGACAATAATAGTGGGCGTCACGCCTATATCCGCGCTTGCTGCAGACACGACATCTTTTTTGGGGGGTTCGTTGGGTAGGGGTACTCGGGAGGACATAAAAATGCCTCTCATGCAGCCGACTGCATTTGGTTGGGGATGTGAATGGGGGAAGTACGGGCGCTGCAGAAGCGGTGGGTTCCCAATTAGGATTGGCGAATGCAGCAGGAAGGGCACTATGGGCACGACGGGCCTGTGTTTGTCTTTTTGGTGGCAGCGGGACACTACTTGTGCTTGCCACCTCACCAGCTTCAACTGCACTTATGGGACTCGCCACGTCACCACGTGTTACTGCAGTGCTGGTTTGACTACGACCGGGGTGTACTAGGCCGCTGGCGCTTGCCAGTTCACCAAAACGCTACCAAAAAACTGTTAGCGATCGCAGGGATCAGGCCTGACTCTGCGAACGCTGCAGTTATGCGTTTAGTGTTTTGTAAGTGACAGTGATCGATCGATACTGCACTTGGGTGGGCTGGGCCGGGCCGGGCGGAGGGGCAAAACGCAGGTGCTAGCAGGTATCTGGGCTGATCCCGCTAACACTGCGTTTTTGGGAACCCTAAACTGCTGGTGACGCTAGTATAGATCTGATCGGATCAGATATTGATGCGATCAGATACTATACCACTAAGGGAGGTGTACGGTGTGTGCGTGGGTGTTAGCGGTACTGGCGCTAATCTGACGCTGCCTGGGGCTGGTGCTTGCCAGTTCACCAAAATACTACCAAAAAAACTGTTAGCGATCGCAGGGATCAGGCCTGACTCTGTGAACGCTGCAGTTATGCGTTTAGTGTTTTGTAAGTGTCAGTGATCGATCGATACTGCACTTGGGTGGGCTGGGCTGGGCCGGGCGGAGGGGCAAAACGCAGGTGCTAGCAGGTATCTGGGCTGATCCCGCTAACACTGCGTTTTTGGGAACCCTAAACTGCTGGGGACGCTAGTATAGATCTGATCGGATCAGATATTGATCCGTTCAGATACTATACCACTAAGGGAGGCGTATGCTGCGTGCGTGGGTGTTAGCGGTACTGGCGCTAACCTGACGCTGCCTGGGGCTGGTGCTTGCCAGTTCACCAAAATGCTACCAAAAAAACTGTTAGCGATCGCAGGGATCAGGCCTGACTCTGCGAACGCTGCAGTTATGCGTTTAGTGTTTTGTAAGTGACAGTGATCGATCGATACTGCACTTGGGTGGGCTGGGCGGAGGCACAAAACGCAGGTGCTAGCGGGTATCTGGGCTGATCCCGCTAACACTGCGTTTTTGGGAACCCTAAACTGCTGGGGACGCTAGTATAGATCTGATCGGATCAGATATTGATCCGATCAAATACTATACCACTAAGGGAGGCGCATGCTGCGTGCGTGGGTGTTAGCGGTACTGGCGCTAATCTGACGCTGCCTGGGGCGACGCATATCACCGCCGGGCGATCGGGGGCTAAACCTTTATTCGGTAATAAACGGCGGGTGCCCTGACACTATAAAAAATAAACAAACTAACCAGCGTCAACCGTAACGGTTATACGGTGATCAGTGGTGAAAGGGTTAACTAGGGGGCAATCAAGGGGTTAAAACATTTATTAGGTAGTATATGGGGGTCCCTGTCACTATAAAACGCTGACGGCGAACCTAAATATTTACCTCACTAACTAGCGTCACCAGCGACACTAATACAGCGATCAGAAAAATGATCGCTTAGTGACACTGGTGAGAGGGGGTGATCAAGGGGTTAAAACTTTATTAGGGGGGGTTAGGGGGGTACCCTAGACCTAAAGGGGGGTAATACTAACTGCCCTAACACACTAACTGTCACAAACTGACACTATGCAGTAATCAGAAAAAAAAAAAAAAAAAAAAAACTGCTGGTGTCAGTTTGTGACAGGGGGGGGGGGGTGATTGGGGGGGGATCGGGGGGCGATCGGGGGGGGGATCGGGGTGTTTTGTGTGCCTGGCATGTTCTACTGTGTGTGTGTGTGTTGGTGCACTCACATTGATGTCTTCTCTCCTCGGGCCGGAACGGAAATTACCGAGCCGAGGAGAGATGACATCATTTCCTTTGCTGCTGTTTAGCATACAGCAGCAAAGGAAGATTCTCATTGGCCGGCGGCGATCGCGAGGGGGGGGCCACGAACGGATGGTCTCCCCCTCATCACCGATCGCCGCTGGACAAAAGACGACCACCTCGGGCACCGGGGGGGGGTCCGATCGGACCCCCCACCTGCGGAAGGCAAATCACGTACCCTGTACGTGATTTTGCCTGTCCGTGCCACTTTGCCGACGTACATCGGCGTGAGGCGGTCGTCAAGTGGTTAAGGGACCTGTCAAGATTGTATTTGTGTTTTATTTATACTTTGCTTTTTTTGTGATAAGACTCTTGGCTGCAGACCCTCAATGACCGAGCTGGGTTGTGGGAAAGAGGTCCTTGTCCTCATCAACATATGGAGAAGGTATTTAGCCAGGGGTGTCACTCCTGGTAAGGTACCCCCTCCTCAATGTTAAGAACACGTGTCCTGGTATGGTTAAGGATGGGAACATGCTTGCCCCATTTCCTGGCCCACCAGGCTATATGCTCAAACAAAAGTGTCACGTACCTTTTGGTAAAACCTGACATGTAGAGGGAGACCTCTCGTACAGCCCTGGCTCAAGGGCCACTAGTGTTGCGACAGTGGCTGTGAGAGAACTGTGAGGTAAGAGTGCATGCAAGATCTTCCATTTGTCACAGAGGTGTGTGGCAGGTGCATCACCAGAGCTGGGCTGGATAGCTAAAGCAGCAGATGGCAGCAGGAACAGTAGATGCAGGATTGGCATTGCCAGGCACCATGCAGGGCAGGACAGATGGATAACTGAATACAGGGTCAGACAAGCCAGTTCAGCAATGGATGACCAGATACAAGCATAAATGCCATGCAGAGAATGGTACATGGTACAGGCAGAGGTTGGCAACAGGATATTAGGCAGATAAAAGATATAACAAAGTCTTAAGGCAAGCCAAGGTCAGGATAGTAGGAGAGCAAGCGTGGTCAGGATAAGCCGGGTTAACCACTTCAGCCCCGGAAGGATTTACCCCCTTCCTGACCAGAGCACTTTTTACAATTTGGCACTGCGTCGCTTTAACTGCTTATTGCGCGGTCATGCAATGCTGTACCCAAATGAAATTTGCGTCCTATTCTTCCCACAAATAGGGCTTTCTTTTGATGGTATTTGATCACCTCTGCGGTTTTTATTTTTTGCGCTATAAACGGAAAAAGACCGATAATTTTGAAACAAAATGATATTTTCTAGTTTTTGTTATAAAAAAATTCAATAAACTCAATCTTAGTCATACATTTAGGCCCAAATGTATTCGGCCACAAGTCTTTGGTAAAAAAATGTCAATAAGCGTATATTTATTGGTTTGCGCAAAAGTTATAGCGTCTACAAACTAGGATACATTTTCTGGAATTTACACAGCTTTTAGTTTATGACTGCCTATGTCATTTCTTGAGGTGCTAAAATGGCAGGTCAGTAGAAAACCTCCCCAAATGACCCCATTTTGGAAAGTAGACACCCCAAGGAAATTGCTGAGAGGCATGTTGAGCCCATTGAATATTAATTTTTTTTGTCCCAAGTGATTGAATAATGACAAAAAAACAAAAAAAAACAAACAAAAAGTTGTCACTAAATGATATATTGCTCACACAGGCCATGGGCATATGTGGAATTGCACCCCAAAATACATTCATCTGCTTCTCCTGAGTACGGGGATACCACATGTGTGGGTCTTTTTGGGAGCCTAGCCGCGTACGGGGCCCCAAAAACCAATCACTGCCTTCAGGATTTCTAAGGGCGTAAATTTTTGATTTCACTCCTCACTACCTATCACAGTTTTGAAGGCCATAAAATGCCCAGATGGCACAAAACCCCCCAAATGACCCCATTTTGGAAAGTAGACACCCCAAGCTATCTGTTGAGAGGCATGTTGAGTCCATGGAATATTTCATATTTTGACACAAGTTACGGTAAAGTGACAATTTTTTTTTTGCTCAAAGTTGTCACTAAATGATATATTGCTCACACAGGCCATGGGTATATGTGGAATTGCACCCCAAAATACATTTAGCTACTTCTGCTGAGTATGGGGATACCACATGTGTAGGACTTTTTGGGAGCCTAGCCGCATATGGGGCCCCCGAAAACCAATCACCGCCTTCAGGATTTCTAAGGGCGTAAATTTTTAATTTCACTCTTCACTGCCTATTACAGTTTTGGAGGCCATGGAATGCCCAGGTGGCACAACCCCCCCCCAAATGACCCCATTTTGGAAAGTAGACACCCCAAGCTATTTGCTGAGAGGCATGGTGAGTATTTTGCAGCTCTCATTTGTTTTTAAAAATGAAGAAAGAAATTTTTTTTTTCTTTTTTCAATTTTCAAAACTTTGTGACAAAAAGTGAGGTCTGCAAAATACTCACTATACCTCTCAGTAAATAGCTTGGGGTGTCTACTTTCCAAAATAGGGTCATTTGGGGGGGGTTGTGCCACCTAGGCAGTCCATGGCCTCCGAAACTGTGATAGGCAGTGAAGAGTTAAATTTAAAAATTTACGCCCTTAGAAAGCCTGAAGGCGGTGCTTGGTTTTCGGTGTCCCGTACGTGGCTAGGCTCCCAAAAAGTCTCACACATGTGGTATTCCTGTACTCAGGAGAAGCAACAAAATGTATTTTGGGGTGTAATTTCACATATTCCCATGGCATGTTTGAGCAATATATCATTTAGTGACAACTTTGTGCAAAAAAAAAAAAAATTGTCTTTTTCCAGCAACTTGTGTCACAATATAAAATATTCCATGGACTCGACATGCCTCTCAGCAAATAGCTTGGGGTGTCTACTTTCCAAAATGGGGTCATTTGGGGGTGTTTTGAACTGTCCTGGCATTTTATGCACAACATTTAGAAGCTTATGTCACACATCACCCACTCTTCTAACCACTTGAAGACAAAGCCCTTTCTGACACTTTTTGTTTACATGAAAAAATTATTTTTTTTGCAAGAAAATTACTTTGAACCCACAAACTTTATATGTTTTTTTAAAGCAAATGCCCTACAGATTAAAATGGTGGGTGTTGCATTTTTTTTTTACACAGTATTTGCGCAGCGATTTTTCAAACACATTTTTTGGGGAAAAAACACACTTTTTAAAATTTTAATGCACTAAAACACACTATATTGCCCAAATGTTTGATGAAATACAAAAGATGATCTTAGGCCGAGTACATGGATACCAAACATGACATGCTTTAAAATTGCGCATAAACGTGCAGTGGCGACAAACTAAATACATTTTTAAAAGCCTTTAAAAGCCTTTACAGGTTACCACTTTAGATTTACAGAGGAGGTCTACTGCTAAAATTACTGCGCTAGATCTGACCTTCGCAGTGATACCTCACATGCATGGTGCAATTGCTGTTTACATTTGACGCCAGACAGACGCTTGCGTTCGCCTTAGCACAGGGGTGCTTTTTTTTTTTCTTTATTATTTTTTGCTTTTTTATCTTATTTTTAAACTGTTCCTTTCATTTTTTTTTTAATCATTTTTATTGTTATCTCAGGGAATGTAAATATCCCCTATGATAGCAATAAGTAGTGACAGGTACTCTTTTTTGAAAAAATTGGGGTCTATTAGACTCTAGATCTCTCCTCTGCCCTCAAAGCATCTGACCACACCAAGATCAGTGTGATAAAATGCTTTCCCAATTTCCCAATGGCACTGTTTACATTCGGCGATGTAAACATAGCTTCTGGTTTCTTAGGCCATAGACATGTTTGGAGCCACTCTGGTCTCTGATCAGCTCTATGGTCAGCTGGCTGAATCACCGGCTGCATTCTCAGGTTCCCTGTTGAGACAGGAGAGCCAGAGAAAAAGACGGAAGACGGTGGGGGGGCATTCCCTCCCACTGCTTGTAAAAGCAGTCTAGAGGCTAATTAGCCGCTAGGATTGCTTTTACATGAAAGCCGACCGCTGGTTGAAAAGAATGATACCAAGATGATATCTAAATCTGCAGGCATCATTCTGGTATAACCACTCAAGTCGTGAATGGCGTACCTGAAGACAAAATAATGGTTACAATAAAACACAGAGGGGGCGTGGCTTGGCAGCGGATGTAGTCAGTCGCACGTCTTGTGAGCTCCACCGAAAATCCGCTTTAACATCCTGCAAATCACAGCTGACCACCCAAATTTGGTACCAAATTGTTCCCCTGTGAACCTGTCACGCTCGCCTAGCCACAGCGGTACTTCTATATGGCTTCAAAGCTACCTAAACATGGCTCTACAGTTCGCTCTGCCTCAGACCACGAGGCCCAAGATGGCGGCGCGGCCTTAAAAACGGCTGCAGTGAAACACAGGGAAACCTTACAGAGGCTGTTCTCCCAGAATGATATGTGGGACTTACCGGAGGTGCCCGGAAACGGAGCGGAGAGTCGCAGTGGCTCACAATCAGAGGCAGATGATACTGTACCCCTGGAAGATCCGCACACTTCGCTGCTGCCCTGGGACACAGTGAGTAATTTCCCCATGCCCCAAGGCTTACACAAGGCCCAATCCTCAGGCTCGGCTGAGCAGGAACCCACACTGAGAGATATCTTCTCCGCGGTTACATCCTTCAATCTCTCTATCACTGCGTTGGCCACAGAAGTTAAAGGGATGAAAGCTGAGATGTTTTTCATGCGTCAGGATATGCAGAAATTAAGGGATCGGACTTCTGCCATTGAAGAGCGTATTAGCACCATAGAGGATGAATGGGCCCCCATGCAAAGAGAATCACAGGCACAGCAGTTGATGGTGGCTAAACACGCTGCAAAACTTGATGATTTAGAAAATAGGCTTTGCAGAAATAACGTTAGAGCTATTGGCATCTCTGAAAAAATGGAGGGGAGAAATCCGGTCGATTTCATTGAAAAGTGGTTACTGGAAAAGTTTGGGAAAGACTCATTCTCTCCTATGTTTGCAGTGGAACGGGTACACCGAGTCCCTTCCAGGCCCTTGCCTCCGGGTAATCCCCCTAGAGCTTTTTTCTTCAAAATGCTCCACTACAGAGACATAATTTTGTCAAAGGCACGTACCCTGGGGGACGCCCTGGTGATCAATAACTCTAAAATATCCTTGTTCCCAGACTTCTCAGCTGAAGTGCAAAAGCAGCGGGCCCAGTTTAATAATGTCAAAATGAGACTCCGCTCCTTGGAATTACAATACTCCATACTCTATCCGGCCCGTTTACATGTTGTAGCCAGAGAAGTACATTACTTTGAGAAACCTGCAATGGTAATGAAATGGTTGGATAGAGAGGAAAGATCCCTGCGGGAAGATTTGGGCAGACGGCGCAGAAACACCTGAATGTCATTGTTTTTCTACTCATGTAATAATGGTACAACTAGTATCTACATACAATCGGTTTGGTCACAAGATTGTAAATCTCCTTTCAAGGCGGAGGACTTTGTTCACAAAGCTTGTCAGTTCTATTCACGTTGATGCACACAATACGAGGCCTGTTGCCTATTGGCTCTTCAAAGCCGGCTATTGACTTTAGCCCCCCTGATGAGAGTCCTTTGTGAACATTACAGTTTCTTTATTTTTTGTTTTTTTTGTTCTGTGTCATTTGGGACCCAGCTGAATCGTTGGTCCTGGTATTGCTTAACCTGCTTTTTTACAGATTTCAATTTTTACACCAAAGACTGCCTACTATTCACTGTCTTGCTCGACACTCTATTGGTAATTATCTAGAGTATACTTACTATGCCTCTCACACTCCTTATTTACATATGCCTTAATGTCTTATGGCTAAGCAGATAGTACTTACTAGCTGGAATGTTAGAGGTCTGGGGGACAGAGTGAAAGGTCTAGCGGTACTTCATATGCTTAAACGTATGGGCTCCTCTGTGGTGTGTCTTCAGGAGATGCGTATACTACCTGGTCAAGAGTCTCCATTCTCCGCCAAATTATTTGGTGCCCAGTTCCACTCTGTCTTCTCTTCCTATGCTAGGGGTGTCAGTGTGTTGATAGGAGTGGATGTCCAATTTACACATACAGTATCACTTATTGACCCTTATGGTCGATATGTATGTCTAGTATGCTCATTAGATGGTTTACATTGCATTATTGGAAACATATTTATACCGCCCCCTTTCTCGGTGGAGGTCATTAAGACATTAGCTACCTTTCTGTCACAACACCCAGGGATTCCAGCACTTATTGTAGGTGATTTTAACAACTACTTGGATGCAGATCTTGATAAGCTGTCCACAAAGACCCCTTCGAGTAGGATGAGTGGAGGGCAGACATCCTTTGCTCGTCTTGTTTTGGACTTGGGACTGAGGGATGTTTGGAGGATAAGCCACCCACAAGTAAAATGCTACTCATGTTTTTCTGCCACACATAGGGGTCTCTCCAGAATTGATCTCAGTCTTGGCAATGATATGATGCTACCATTAGTAACTTCCACAAGATACGAGGCAAGAACTATATCTGATCACTCTCCCTTATGCATAGAGATCCTTACGTCTGGCATATCCAAGAAGGTTTGCTGGAAACTTAACCCATTCTGGTTGTCTCTATTCCCTAATCCTGACCCTATCCGAGACAACCTGACAACATTTATTCGGTTTACCAAACCTACAGCTAGACCTGGCATCTTTTGGGATACATTAAAAGCATTCCTAAGAGGGCAAGTTATTAAATCTATTAGTGCCATTAAGACCGGGACCAAGACTTGGGAGCAGTCTGTTCTGAACGAGGTGAAGAGGGCTGAATCTGCCTTTGTCGACTCCCTTTCGGAACTCACTGAGAAAACTTTTCTTGAGGCTCAACACATGGCCAAGCATTTGGTATTAACAAAAGCTGAAAATAAAAGGTTTTTCCTTCAACAGAAATACTTTGAGGAGGGAGAAACCACAGGCCATATGCTTGCTATGATGATACGTTCACAAACAGGCTCATCCCATGTAGGAACTATTACTAATTCCTCAGGGACTTTGGTTTCCTCTCACGCAGATATATTATCCACGTTTAGGGATTTCTATGCTGATGTGTACTCCTCTAAGGTCACGCCTACTATGGCAGAAATTAATTCTTTTTTAGAACAATGCCAATTACCACAGCTTCTGGTCAAAGACGTAGAGCAGTTGAATGCTCCCCTTGTGGTTGAGGAGCTGCTGGAGGCATTGGCGCTTTCCTCTCCTGGCAAGTCTCCGGGCTCGGATGGCTTGCCGGCTGAGGTATACAAGTGCTACTCTGAAACGTTACTATTGCACTTGAAGGAGGTGTTTGAAGATGCTAAAAAATTAGGAAGCTTACCCCAATCCATGAATGAAGCAATTATTGTCCTTCTTCTTAAACCTACATAGTTACATAGTAGGTGAGGTTGAAAAATGTGTGTGATTATGTGTCAGTATTACATTGTATATCCCTGTATGTTGCGGTCATTCAGGTGATTATCTAATAGTTTCTTGAAGCTATCAATGATCCCCGCTGAGACCACTGCCTGTGGAAGGGAATTCCACATCCTTGCCGCTCTTACAGTAAAGAACCCTCTATGTAGTTTAAGGTTAAACCTCTTTTCTTCTAATTGTAATGAGTGGCCACGAGTCTTATTAAACTCTCTTCTGCGAAAAAGTTTTATCCCTATTGTGGGGTCACCAGTACAGTATTTGTAAATTGAAATCATATCCCCTCTCAAGCGTCTCTTCTCCAGAGAGAATAAGTTCAGTGCTTGCAACATTTCCTCATAACTAAGATCTTCCAGAAGAGAACCTGGTGAAGAGGCCCATTCCCCAGACTCTTATAGACCCATATCCCTATAAACAACTGATGTAAAACTTCTAGCAAGGGTGCTGGCCACTAGACTAGCCAAAGTTATTCATAAGGTGGTCCATAGAGACCAATCAGGGTTTATCCCATCGAGATCTACAGTCCTTAACATCAGACGACTTTTTCTTAACCTTTAGATACCTGTCGATAACCCAGGTAGGAGAGCAATTCTATCATTAGACGCCACTAAGGCCTTTGATAGTGTTGAATGGCCTTATTTATGGGAAGTTCTGAAGAGTTTTGGCCTAGGAGACAACTTCATTCAATGGGTAAAACTGTTTTATGCAGCCCCCACGGCTAGGATCCGCGTAAATGGTGATCTTTCAGATTCATTCCCCCTTTTCAGGGGTACAAGACAGGGGTTTCCACTTTCGCCCCTGTTATTTGCATTAGCCCTTGAACCACTGGTGGCTACGGTTAGATCCTCACAGTCCATTGTGGGTTTTGTCAGAGGACCGGTATCCGATAAGATCTCCCTTTACGCGGACGACACTTTGCTCTATCTGGGGGACGTGGATGCTTCCCTCATGAATGTGATGCAGATAATACAGCACTTTGGTTCCTTATCAGGATTCTCCATTAATTGGAATAAATCGGTCATTCTTCCTGTGGATGAGCCAACAATCACCTTACAGACTAGTGCTGAACCCCTTAAAGTAATCTTTTCATTTAAATATTTAGGAGTGCAAGTGTCGGTTGACCCAAACAAATATTTAGAAGACAACCTATTACCCCTTTTTAAAAGATTACAAATGACATGTAATACTTGGTGTAAACTCCCATTATCAGTAATTGGTAGAATAAATTTTTTTTTTTTTTTTCCAAAAAAGATTTTATTAAAAGAAAAATAGTACAATATGACAGTATCACATTATCATCATACAGTTGTACAAAAGATGGGGAATATACATAGATTCTTACGATTGGGACAAAAGTAACCGTGAATTGACTGGTAACAGAGATTCTCTTGTTGATAATTTACGATATACTATGTCTGCGCGGGAGGGGTTTTATATTAAATCTGGTAACATATTGAAATGACTATCGAGAGGTTGAAGTTTAATATTGTGACATAAGATGTTTCTTCCTCCTTTTCTCCTCTCTCCTTCCCTCCCCCTTCCTTCAAGTCGCTGTCATGTATCTCAGAGGAGGATTCCCAATCATTGGGTGATGGCATAGGGAATTGTATGACGATTCAATCCACGTCTAAGGTAGAGGTGTTGGTTGGGAGCTCTGCTAGGAGATCCAAACCGTGTAAGGGGCCAAAAGGGGTTGTAGGTGGACAATGATAAATATATAAAAGAAGAAAAGAAAAGGGAGGAAAGGAAGAAAGAACAAAAAGAAGATGGGGGGGTGGGAGTAAAGAGGAGAGAAGGGGGGGGAGGGAGGGGTGACTAAGAGACTCGAGGGGGGGGATGGGAGCGAAGGGGGGGGGGGAAGGGGGAGGAGGGGGAGGATAAGGGGGCTAGAGGAGTGCTTGTCTCCCCGGTCTCCGCCACTTGTGGTATAGGTTCGGTTTGGTGTTGTTTTAAGGTGGGGCAGGTCAGGTTTGTTCGATCTTCACTCTTGGATAGTGAAATTGGGCTAATTTTGACGTGTGGCCCCCCATACTCGTCCCTTGTTTAGGGGTGGGGGGTCCATGTCAGCCGGGGGAGAAGAATAGGTATAGGAGTGGTGAGGTTGAGAGGGCTGTGCAATGCATATTGAGGGTGGTGGGTGGTGAGTTTGAATGGGTGGGTCCAGGTCAACAATTATGTCATCAGTGTTAGGTATCTGTCGGTTGATCGAAAGTGGGTCCAGCATGCCCACGTCTTAGAGAATCTATCTGGGGAGTCTCGTGAGATGGAAATAAGTTCTTCCATTTCTGCTATTCTATCAACTTGTGTGAGCCATTCTTGGATGGTCGGAGAATGAGGTGTACCCCAATGTCTAGGTATGCACATTTTCGCTGCATTTAGAAGGGGTAAGATCAATGTTTTACGGTAGTATGACGCGGATAAATCTGAGTGATGGAACAGGCATTGTGTTGGCGTGTGGTCTAAGTTATAGGTTGAAATTGATTCCGTGAGTTCTCGGACTTGCGTCCAGAATGATTGAATAGCTGGGCATGACCACAGGATGTGTAACAGTGTGCCTGGTTCATCCCCACATCTCCAGCATTTGTTGGGGAATGAGGGGTTAATTTTATTCAAGATAGCTGGGGTTCGGTACCATCGTGTCAGGGTCTTATAGTTATTTTCCTGAATGGATACGTTTAGGGAGCCTTTATGGGCAATCGTGAATATGTGTTCCCATTGGTCTTCTTCTAGTTCTGTTTGTAATTCTCTTTCCCAGGATTTGCAGGCTTTCCCTTCTTTGGAGGAGGTTTCAGTAAATAGTATGGCGTATATATTGGAGATTAAATGTTGTTGGGGATTGGATTGAGAGCATAAGTGCTCAAAAGGAGTAAGTGTTCTGGATATAGAAGAGTCGCGGTTGGCTTCCTTTAAAAAATGTCGAATTTGAAAGTAAGTCCAGAGCGGTAAAGGGTCCCTGGTGGTGGCGGGTGTCAGTGTGAGGCGATCTAGAAAAGATCCGTCTCGGAAGAACTGGTGTGCCAGTATGTCGGGGGATTGCCATTGATTCGCTAGGAATTGTATGGACATGCCCGGAGGAAAGGCAGGGTTCTGTCTTATAGGAGTCAAAGGGCCCGGGGAGGATGAAATGTGTAGCTTACGGCATGTTTCCCTGAAACAGTCCAGGGTCGGTCCAATGAGAGGGTGTTCTTTGAGAATGGAGGGGATATGTGTCGATGCCAGCCAGGGTGCGGATTTTAGTGGAAAGGGGGACAGTGATCCCTCCAGTCTGACCCAGTCTTTGAGTTGGGTGTGTAATGACCAGTCCACAATACGGGTAAGGTGGCAGGCCCAGTAATATTTTTTCAGATCTGGAAGCCCAATGCCCCCCTTTGTCTTGGGTTTTGTCAGAAGATCATGTGCAATTCTCGGAGATTTTTGTTTCCATAGAAATTCAGTACAAAGCCTTCTATAGGATAAGAAAAATGACGGGGGGAGTTTGATGGGGATAGCTTGTAGGATATATAGAATGCGGGGGAGAATATTCATTTTAATAATCGCTGCCCGCCCGAACCAGGAAAATTGGGGTTTGTTCCAATTTTTGAGATCAGCAGTGATCGTTCTGAGGATGGGAAGATAGTTTTGTGCAAAAAGGTCTGATAGGTTCGTTGTAAGGTAGATGCCAAGGTATTTAATTGCGTTTTGTCGCCATTGGAAAGGGAAGTTGGATTCACACTGCGTAACTGTTTCTTTTGGGATAGTGACATTTAGGGCGTGTGATTTGGTGAAGTTTATTTTAAAATTAGAGATGCGTTGGAAGAGGTGGAAATCTTTTAATAAGTTTGGAATAGAAATGTGGGGTTCGCTAAGGGAAAGCAGGATATCGTCGGCAAAGGCTGCTAACTTGTAAGTGCGGCCTGCTATGGGTATGCCTTTAATATCCTCATTTCTCCTGAGGCAGTTCAGGAGAGGTTCAAGGGTCAACACAAAGAGGATAGGGGAAAGTGGGCATCCTTGCCTCGTTCCGTTGGTTATGGAGAAGGCGTTTGACAGATGTCCGTTAATCCTAACTCTGGCCGTGGGTGTCGTGTAAAGCGACATGATTGAGTTAAACATGCGATTATGGAGGCCTAAGTGTCGTAGCACTGCCCCCATGTAGTCCCATGCCAGTCTGTCAAACGCCTTCTCCGCATCCAATGATAGAAAGAAACCTTTATGTTTATTAGTTGTCATCCAGTGATGGAGATTTATGGCTTTAATGGTGTTATCCCTTGCCTCTCGACCCGGAATAAAACCGACTTGGTCTCCATCTATCAGTGATGGTAACAGGGGAAGCAGGCGGTTGGCTAGGATTTTTGCATACAATTTTATGTCGACATTTAGTAGGGAGATCGGCCTATAATTACTTACTAGGGTCGTGTCTTTTCCCTCCTTTGGTATAACTGTAATGTGGGCTTCAAGGAGTCTATGAAAGGGGAGCGTGGAGGAGGACAGGGAGTTGAAGGCTTTGAGAAAGGGGCCTGTGAGTGTCTCTATGAAGGTCTTAAAGTATACGGCTGTGAAGCCGTCTGGGCCCGGGCTCTTTCCGGCTTTTAGCTGTTTGATTGCATTTTTGAGTTCAGCTTCTGAAATGGGGAGTTCTAGTTGGCGAGCATCTTCTCTGTCAATCGGTTTAGGGCAATGTTCCTTTAGAAAGCTTTTAATGAGGGATCGTCTATCTTTGTTATTGGATGCACCGTCGGTAGTTGTGCCGAGATTGTACAGTGTGGAGTAGTACGCTTCGAATTGGGAGGCTATGTCTGGGGCTGTGACTTTCGCTCTACCTTGGGCGTCGTTGATCGTGTGGATATTGGAACGTGCTTTGTTTTTCTGAATGGCTCGGGCCAGATACTTTCCGCTTTTATTTCCAAATTCATAGAACAATTTCTGTTGTAGGATGAATTTACGTTTTGTTTTTTGTGACAGTTCTGTGAGTAGAAGTTCTCTCGTTTGTGTAAGTTCTCGATATGTTTGTTGGGCCTGAGTCTGTTTGTGAGCTAGTTCTAGGGTTTTAATCTTCTGGATCAGGTTTAGGATACTGGCTTGGTGGGCTTTTTTCCGTGACGTTTTGAGGGCAATAAGCTTGCCCCTTAAGACGCATTTGTGGGCCTCCCACTGTGTTAGTGGAGACGTGTCTTCGTTGTCATTTTCGATAAAGAAGTTGTGTATGGTTTGTCTAATGTCTGTGATATCTCCTTCTGAGGTCAAGAGTGTAGAGTCTAAGCGCCAGATTTTTGAAACATTCTGATGTTCAGGGAAGGTCAGTGTCATCGTGATGGGGTGGTGATCAGATAGGACCATTGGTTCAATTGTCGCATGGGAAAGGAATGGAAGGTCTGGTTGGGAGAGGAAAAGATAGTCAATTCTGGAATATCTGTCGTGAGGGGCGGAGAAGAATGTATAGTCCTTGACATTGGGGTGGAGAGTGCGCCAGGTGTCATGTAAGAGCAGGTCGTTCAGTTGCAGTTTGATTTGGCTCAGAGTTCGGTAAGGCAGTGATGTGGATCCTGAAGAGGTATCTAGAATTGGGTATAGGGCTACATTAAAGTCTCCTCCGAGTATCGTTAGACCGGCAGAGAAGCCTGATAAAAGTTGGGAGATCTGTCTAAAGAAGCTGGATTGTGCAGAGTTGGGGCTGTAAATATTAGCTAGAGTTACAGGACGGCCCTGTATCTTGCCTTTTAAAACGATATATCTGCCTTCCTTGTCAATAAGTGAGTCATTGAGTTCCCATGTTAAGTTTTTGGAGATCAGGATTGAAACTCCCTTAGTCTTTGCTTGTGTGTTGGTAGAATGGTAGGAGTGAGGGAACCAGTGGTTTGTAAGCTTAGGAACCTTGTCTGCACGAAAATGGGTTTCCTGGAGGAAAACTATGTCGGATTTTAGTTTGTGCATCATAGACAGAACTTGGCTGCGTTTTTCTGGTATGTTGAGCCCTTTTACATTTAGGGATGTCACTTTTAGTGTGTCGTGTTTGGTGGTAGGTGGTGTGTGCGACATGTTTTAAAAGGATGTGCTCTAATGTCGGTTTAGTCAGTCTACCTCTTCGGGTATGTTAGGGGTGGATCGTGGGAGTATAGATGGATCAGGAGGAGTTGCGGAGGCAAAGTGGAGGAGACGGAGACCGGGGGGGCAGTCAAGGGGTGTGCGGGAAATGAAAATGGGCTTAGAAAATTTGAGGGGGAAAGGGGGCTGTAAGGGTAGAGGAAAGGGAGGGGAGAGGGGGAACGGGAGAAGAAGGGAAGAGATGGGGCCGAGAGAGAAAAAAAAAGAAAAAAAAAAAAAAGGGGGGGGGGAGAGGAAGGAGAAAGGTTAGAAAAAGATCAAGAAGGATATGTGGGATCTGGGTGTACCGGAGGTAAAGAAGGGTTCAGAGACCCTTCTTATGGGATAATGTGTTATCCGGTGTAAGTCAACGGGGAAGATAGGTTCCCGTTGTGTGGGGAGGTGGAGGGAGCCGGTGGTGACGGGTTAGAGATAGAGTGTAGTCCTCTGGTCCTCAGAGGGGTGTGGGAGGTTAAGATGGAGGAGTGAGCCTGTAGGTTACAGTATTAGTCTTGGGGATTATGGATCAAATGAGATGAGGGGGGGTCTTAGATTTAAATTAGCGTCATTGCTTAAGATAGAGTACCGTGTGAAGTCTTTTAGGGCAGGTGAGTGAGTCCGCCTGAGTAGGGGAAGTCGGCCCTAGCTATTGCGGGGAAATTAGAGCGGATGTCTAGTTGTGAGTCGTTTAGATAATTCGAGAGACAAGTAAGGGGTCATCTGTACCATCAATCTTAAAACATTAACCAGACTGTATATTTAGTAAACAATTCTATCGTTGTTTATGCTTGCCTTACTCTCCGGGTAGGCCTCCAGCCTGTGCGATCGAGTCCCACACTGTATAAGAACAGATAGTCTGAGATTTCACCATAAAGGTGGTCTGGCCCGGTTTACTCATGTGTCTATACATCAGGATGCGGGAGTATCGAGACCCATGACCAGGCGGAGTGTGGGGTCTTTCACACATGCTGGAGGTCCCCCTCGGGTTCTTTTGCTTGGTTGCCAAAAGACAAACATGTCATGTTGCGTTGAACTGTTAATAACGAAACGAGAGTATTAAAACAGGTAAAAAAGTAGAATGAGAAATCATAACAAGTTACGTGCCTTGGTCTTAGGCTTGCCCTATGCTGGGTCAGCCATACATTTGGTGAGGTGTCTGTCAAGATTCACCATAAACCTTAGGACATTGTGTTACGAACATTCAGATAAAGATAATAACAGTAATGAAACTAGTATCTCCTATTTGGAACATTAGCTTCCTATGGGTTTCAACTTAGCTGGAGATAACTTAATAACTCTTTCCGGCCATATATCAACCGGATGAGCGGTTCCACACAGAGTAGTGTTGTTATTATGGGCATTGGGGAATGCCGGTTATGTCTTAACCATCATCTTAGGGGATGCCTAGGTTTAGATACCCGTTAATCATTTGTGTGATCTCTTGGTTAGGTGAGGGGGGGGGGGGGTACCCAAGCATATGAGAGTCAGCTCTTAATGTTGGGGGTATAAAAGTAAGGGTAGGGTATGTGGAGCTTGGGCGGAATTAATGGTGTTGATGAGGTTCTGTGTGGAACCGCCCCTCTAGGGAGGAATCAACATTACTGACAGACAACATCATCATCAAGCACGTGTCAGCCTCGGTTCATTTTTCAGCAAGGGTGTCAGTTAAGATAGGGGGGGGGGTTCTAGCCTGGGAGTGTGACATATGGCTGTCACCTTAGGGAATAGTACTCGCCTGGGGAGGTTCAGAGCGATCCATTTGGGGGATGGGTTATGGGGGTGACATATTGGCGAGGTGAAGATGGAATAAGGAAAGGAGCTATTGTAATTTGGGGGGTTATATAACTGTCACAAACAAAAGTTAACTTCGTGTAGGTTCCTGTTATACTTGCGTGTCCAATGTTCCATTGCTTGAAGACTGTGTTAAATCAGCTAGGTGAGCATACTGGTACTAAGGAGGGGGGTAGAGGGGTGGGGGATGTTTTCACAGGTAGGGCCAGTCTGTGGGGCTGAACAAAAAGCGTCCATTTTGGGCTAGATGCGGGGGAGGTGAGGGATTGTGGTGGTTCTTTGAGTCCAGTCGTCTTGCTTCTGGGTTGTAGGGGGATCAATTGTGGGAAATCGGATGGTTATACTGTGGAGTGACGTCTGTCTTGCGAAGGCCTTCGTAGTGTAGGGGGTGAAATGAGGTCAGGCGATCAATCGAAGATAGGGGTGAGTCACCCCATTAGTCGGCATCGCCGTGGCGAGGTCTTCTGTGGGCAGGAGAAGCTGTGGGGCTGCTGTCTGTTGGGTTCCTGGGTCCTGTGGAAGTGTTGGCCCTGGGAGAGTTGGCTCTGCGTCTTCTTATGTGGAACTCGTCACGCACAGGGATGGCATCCATGGAGCTGGACCTTCTGAGTTGTGGAGGTCTGAGAGAGCGGTACCAGTCGGGCAGTTCAATGCAAGGTATGTTCAGAGTCTCACAGAATGAGGTGAGATCTTCAGGCACTCTCAGGTTAGCCGTTCGCCCTTGTGTTGACGCTGAAAGGCAGAAAGGGAACTTCCAGCGGTATTGAATTCCGTTTGTGCGTAGTATATCAAGGAGAGGGCGTAAGTCTCTTCTCTTTTTTTTTTTTTTTTTAAATGATTTTTATTGAGTTTTGCATGTTATACATAGAGTACAGTGTTACATCGTTATGTTGTACCATATTACATTAATATAAGTATATCTATTTTATTTAGACAATGTAATATCAAGACGTTATTAAGGTAATGGTCTCGTGAGGCGTATTAACATCATTATTATAGTTATAACTGAATAACATGTTATCCGTATGCGGATATAATATTGCTTGAAGTTTAACGTGTAAAGAACAAAATAACATAAAGGGAAGGAAGGTAGGAGGGAGGAAGGGAGGGGGGTAGGGGGGGGAGGGGGAAAGGTTGAAGAAGGTTCATCCATGGTCTGATCTCATGTGGACATAGTGGAAGCATCTAGATTTTGAATAGTTCATCTATTATTTGTTAAAGTCAGTTACCTTTAAACCATGTTGTCCAGATTTTCCAATTTTTATCAAACTTTTCTTTCTGGCCATTCTTGATGGCTATCAGAGATTCATATACATAGTGTGTCTGGGTGTTTGTGAGGACTTCAGATACATTTGGAGCTCTGTCTGCCTTCCAGTGTTTGGCTATTAGTGTTCTAGCAGCTAGGAGAATGTGTGTGATTACAGTTTTGAATTCAGGAGGGAATTTCTCAATACCCACATTTAAGATTGCCAAGCTTGGTTTAGGGCGGGTCAGAATCCCCGTGATGCTAGAAACAATCCGGAAGACAGAGTTCCAAAAGCTAGTTAGGTGCCTACAGGACCAGAACATATGTAAAAGGTTACCTATGGAGCCGCATTTCCTCCAGCATAGTGGGGAGCCATTGTTTCCAAATTTTGAAATCCTGTAAGGTGTAAGATACCAGCGTAATGCAATTTTCTGGGAAAGTTCCCAGTGGTTGACACATTTTGAAGCTTTATAGATTGATCTAAATGCACACTGCCACTGTGAGTTCGCAATGCGCACGTTTAGATCTGTTTCCCATTTCTGGAAAGGTTGGGATTTGATAAAATCAAGTTTGTTTTGAAAAATATTGTAGAACAGAGAGATACCTTTTGGAGGAGTGGGTTTAGAGGTGAGATATTTCCACGCCTCTTTTGGTAGGTATATATGGTGTGATTTAATAGAGCGTAGGAAATGAGCTATTTGGTTATATTTATATTGATCTGCAGGGCATAGATTATATTGGTCCTGCAGTGTGGTGAAGGGGATGAGGGAGTTATTGGAATATAAATCCGTGATGAATTTTATACCTCTGTTGTGCCAATCTCCCATGTTAAGATTGGGGATGGCTTGGGAGATAATTGCTATGGGTATAGGGATTTCTTGGAGTTGGGGTGGCCTGGTTGGATTTTTACATAGGTCTCTCCATGCAGATAATGATGCTTGGAGGGTGAGTGGAAGGGTGTGTAGTGGGTGTGGTTTCCATACATCAAAAAGTAGGAAGCATTGTAGGTTGTTAGAAGAAATCATAGTTCTTTCAATTCCACACCATAGGTTGTCAGATGTTGGGTCAAACCATTCTTTAAGTTGTGTAAGAATTGCGGCACGATAATAGTCCCTGATGTCCACTAGTCCCATCCCTCCCGCTCCTCTATGTTTGACCAGGAGGATTTTAGAGCACCTTGGTCTTTTGGATTGCCAGATATATCTGGAAAGTAGAGTATTTAAGGCTTTGATATGTGTGTTGTGTATTGGGATAGCTAGTGTTCGGAATATATATAGTATTTGGGGTAATATTAACATTTTGAATGAGGCAAGACGGCCCGACCAAGTTAGTTCTGTTTTGGCTAGTCTATTTGTTTCTTTGGTGAGTTTAGTAATTAAAGAGGAGTAGTTGGTTTCTGCTAGATCATTTGGGTTTTTGGTTAATGTAAGACCTAGGTAGGTGATGCTCTTCTTGCTCCATGTATAGGGGAAGGATGTCTGAAGTTCGGATTTTAAGGAGGGGGGTATTCCTAAATCTAATATGATTGATTTTGTAAAATTGACTTTATAATATGAGATGTTGCTAAACTCGTTTAAGGTATTGTGTGCATGACTTAATGATATTTTGGGTTGGGAGAGGAATAAGATGATGTCATCTGCAAATAGATTTATGTTGTGTGATTTCCCTTGAATGGAGAAGCCTAAAATATTCGGATGTGTTCTGATTCTTTCTGCAAGGGGTTCGATCAGTAGGTTAAAAATTGAGGGGGAGAGGGGACATCCCTGTCTAGTCCCATTCGATATGTTGAAGGTATCAGATAGTAAATTAGATGTAAAGACTTGTGCACAGGGAGAAGAGTACAATGCCTGAATAGCAGATAGGATGGGGCCAGCGAACCCGTATTTTTGCAGGGTTTGGTTCATGTAACCCCAATGTATCCTGTCGAACGCCTTCTCCGCATCCAAAGAGAGGAGCAGAGAAGGCGTTCGACACGACCCGGCATGTTGTATTATGTTGATGACCCTTCTGGTGGCATCGGCAGGTTGTCTTCCCGCCGTGAAGCCAGATTGGTCAGGTTTTATAAGATGTGGGAGGATTGGAAGCAGTCTGTGGGCCAATATTTTTGCATAAAGCTTAACATCTGTGTTCTTTTTTTTTTTTTTTTTTTTTTTTTTTTTTTTATCCACTTCAGCGAAAGTTTTCCGAGAGACATTATTTCAACTTTGTGTCAAACTTTATCTCTTCTCCTTTTTCACATCATTGTGGATTGTTTCCGTCACATCTTTATTATTTTTCCTTTCTAGGATATTCTTAAATATTTTTAAAAACCGGCGACAAAACGCCTTCTATAATTATAAACCCTATTATTATCTTAGTCTCTTTCAGTCCCTCTTATTTCCCCCCGCCCCCCCTCCCCCTCCCCCTCATCCCCCCCCCCTCATCCCCCCCCCTCCCCCTCCCCTGTGTCTGGTCCGTTCCTTTATGTTATTTATTTATCCACTTGGCTCTGCACCTGTTCTTTCTTTTATCCTATCTAAATAAATATCCGAGACTTTGTAGTTTTTCCAACTTTCCCATCTACTATTATCCCCTTTCTCTCCTCCTTCCATTTTGTAGTGATAATCTATTTCCTTTAGCCAGTCTCTAATGTCTGGTTTTCCACTTTGTAGCCAATTCTTGGGAATTAAGGCCTTGGCCGCATTCAGGAGGTTAGGTATTATTGATTTTCTATATTGTTTCTTAGGTTTATTGTAGATATGGAAGAGGCAAGTCCAAATATTTTGTTCTATTTCTTCTCCAGTTATTTCCTTTATGTTATTTAACACTTCCTTCCAGTACTCCATTATTATTGGGCATTCCCACCATATGTGTGTGATCGTTGCTATTTGGCCACATTTTCTCCAACACAAGGAGGTTCTATCTTGATGGAATCTGTGTATTCTTACTGGGGTCATATACCATCTTGATACTAGTTTATAATTCATTTCTATGGTCTTCATGTCCCAAGCCTTATTATATCCCATTTCTATCATTTTTTCCACTTTTTGGTTATCTATTTTTAAATTCATTTCTTTTTCCCATTGATTTATATATTCTGGTCTTTCTTGTGCTTCCAAATCTGTCAGTATACTATAAATTTTTGATGTTCCGTTTTTTAATGGTGTTTCATTGCTACATAGCTTTTCCAGTGCAGTTAATTTTGTTTCATCTCTCAGTGGGTGTGGTATTGTGCTTACTAGGTGCCTTAGTTGAGTATAATTCCATTCATTCATCTTCCATCCATTCCTTTCCTCTATTTCTACTCGTGTTCTTATTTTGCCATTTCTAGTGATATCTTTCAGTCGTGGGTTACCTATTCCTTGGATTTCAAATATTTCCCTCCCAGGGGTGAAGAGATTCGATCCTGTGAGTGCTAATAGTGGTAAATTATATTTCCATTCATTCTTTAAGTGAATGGTGTCCCAAATTTTAAATACATTTTTTGTTATTTCGTGCGTGTCGGTGTCCAATATTCTATATTTCCGTGGAATCCAAATATTCTTATGTAGTGTGGCTCCACTTATTGTGTTTTCCATTTCCACCCATTTTTTTTCATTTTTCTCATTTGTCCACTCTAACATTCGTGTTAAAACTATGGCTTTATAGTACCTACTTATATCTGGGAGGGCAAGACCCCCATGCTCCTTTTTCCTTGTGATCAGCGTGTATTTAATTCTTGGTTTTTTATTAAGCCATATGTATTTTAGCAGGATTGTTTTAATTATTTTAAAAAAGCTCTGCGGGATTTTTACTGGTAACATCTGTAATCTGTAGTTTATTTTAGGTAATATCGTCATCTTAAACATATTTATTCTTCCAATCCATGAAAGTGGCTGTATTCTTAACTTTTTCATTTCTTCTTTGACCTCATTGATCAGTGGAATAAAGTTTGCCTGATAAATTTTTTCGACTCTAGGAGTTATTTTAATTCCAAGGTAATTTAGTTCTTTTACCCAAGTGAATGGGAATTCTTTTTGTAAAAACTGAACTTCCTTTTTCTCTAGACCTATGTTTAATATTTCCGTTTTTATTGAATTAATTTTGAAGTTTGACAGTTCTCCGTATTTTTTAATTTCTTTCAGTATGTTTGGGAGTGACACTCTTGGGTTGGATACGTACATCAAGATGTCGTCCGCGTAGGCAGCGATCTTATGCTCTTTTCCTCCTAGTTTCGCTCCTTCTACCTCTTTGTTATTGCGGAGTGTTGCTAATAGTGGTTCTAAGGCCAATACATATAATAGTGGAGACAATGGACAGCCTTGCCGTGTTCCATTCTGCATCTTAATTTTTGGAGAGAGTCTACCATTTACTTTTACGACTGCTGTCGGGCCATTATACAAATTTGTTATCCACTTCATCATTTTTGTCCCAATACCCAAGTGCCGCAATGTATCCATCATGAAACCCCAGTCTACCCTGTCAAATGCTTTTTCTGCATCCAATGACAGGAATAGAACTGGGGTCTCATTCTGCACCTTCTTGTGCAACATCAATAATGATTTTAGGCTGTTGTCCCGCCCCTCTCTCCCCGGGACAAAACCAGTTTGGTCCGGGTTGATCCACAGTGGGATTAGTTTTTTTATCCTAGTGGCCAGGATCTTGGAGTACAGCTTCGTATCAGCGTTCAATAGGGCTATTGGCCTGTAACTTGAGCAGTTAACTTTGTCTTTCCCTTCTTTTGGTAGTATTGTAATATGAGCTAATAACGATTCACTTCTTATTTCTTCATCTTCCCCTAAGGAATTCATATATTCTAATAGTTTTGGAGTCAGCTGTTCTTCAAATTTTTTATAGTATTTGACCGTAAACCCGTCTGGTCCTGGGCTTCTTCCTACGGGAGTTTCCTTTAATGCCAGTTTTACCTCTTCATGCGTAATATTTTTTTCCAATTCTTCTAGTTGGTCTATTTTTAGTTTTGGTAAGTTTGCTTTTTTTAAATATTCTTGTATCTTCTTTGTTCTTGTATTCGCTTCTTTCCAACTTTCCTGTCCTTTTATTGCATAAAGGGAGCTGAAGTATTTTTGAAATGTTATCGCTATATCTGTAGTTTTATTTACCACTTCTCCTTTTTCATTTTTGATCTTCTCAATGTAATTCAAAGACTTCTTTTTTTTTACCAGATTTGCTAGGTATTTTCCTGGTTTATTACCCCATTTATATTTTTCTTGTACTACTCTGTTGTAGTCCTTCCTTTCTTCTTGTTCCATCCAGTCTTTTAATTGCTCTCTCTTTTGAGATAGTAGGCCGAAGATTTTGTTGTTTACTTGATTTTTGTGTTTTCGTTCCAATTCATAAATTTCTTTAATTATTTGTTGCATGTTTGTTTTCCTTTCCTGTTTTTTTCTTGCCCCTATAGCTATTAACTTGCCCCTAATAACAGATTTATGCGCCTCCCATATTGTTGCTTTCGATACCTCTGGTGTATCGTTTTCTTCAAAATATCTTTTAATTTCCTCTATGATGCTTTTTTCGGTCTCACTGTCTTCTAATAAAGTTTCGTTGATTCTCCATGGACCCCTTTCAAGGACTTCTCCTTTTATTTTCATTCTCAAGATTACTGGGCTGTGGTCTGAGGCGGTTATTATGCCTATTTTTGTTTCTTCTATTTCTTCCAAGTTTCTATGTTCGACCATGATGTAATCCAATCTGGAGTAAATTTTGTGTACTGTTGAATAGAATGTGTAGTCCTTTGTGCTGGGGTGCTGAATTCTCCAAGGGTCTATTAGTTGCTGTTCATATAATGTTCTTTTTAATTTCTTTAGTTGATTTACCTCTTTGTCCCTTACTCTTGAGGTACTGTCCATTTTATTATCCATGCTGAATTTGAAGTCTCCAGCTAGTATTAATTTTCCTTGCTTGAATTCCATTAGTATTTTAATTATATCTATCAAATATTTTTTAGGGTTCTTATTAGGACAGTAGACATTGGCCAATGTATATTTTACCCCGTATATAGTTCCTGTAATAAAAAGATATCGACCCTCCGGGTCTATTTTCCTTTGATCTATTAGAAAACGTACATTTTTCCCTATACCGATGGCTACTCCTTTGGCCCTTCTTATTGGCGAGTCTCCTTGATACCATGTTGGTATGTTTCTTGAATAAATTTTGGCACTTGAGTTTTGGGTTATATGCGTCTCCTGTAGGAAAATTATTTCTGCTTTACTTTTTTCAAGTTCTCGGAGGATGATGTTTCTCTTCCCTGGGGAATTTAGTCCTCGGACATTGTAAGAGATTATTTTTATGCTGTTTACGTTTTCCATTCTTGTGCCTTTTCTTCCCCGGCCGTCCTCCGGCCCTCCCCCCCACGCGGTCCCCCTAGGAGACCGGATGGAGGGGACACCCAGCGGACGCACGGGGTCTCCTCATCTCTTGTCTCAGAATAGGTGTGCCTATGTAACCACTCATGTGACTCAGACCTCTCCCTCCCCACCCTCCCTCCCCCTCCCCTCCCTCCTCCCACCCTCCCCCTCCCTTTTTTCTGATATGGGTTTTTTACCCCCATATTCTCTAGAGCTGAGAGCATTTTACTTTGTTTTGTGGGGCACGCTCTGCCCCCTCTGCTCTATTTATTGTGAGGCGGAGCTCTGTAAGACACCCTATTCCCCCCCTGCCTAAGCACTAATAGGGTGACCCCCTGTCCACTCCGTGAGTCCCTGTCTCCCTCTCCCTGCATTTTTGTTGTGTTTTACCAATCCTTTCACTTTCCTTTTTTCCCCATCCCATCAACCCCAGCCCCCCCCCCTTTCCACTCTAAGGCCCCTTGCACCGTTGTATGATATTTTCTCAGATATTAATTTCCCCGAGAGTCCACATCTTGATGTCTGATCCTTGAATTTACTTGCCACTGTAGGTCATCTCTTGCCGTTATTCGCTCCTGACTATTTGCATATTTTTCCAGTTCTGGGGAGGGAATTTCTAGTTTGTTGCAAAAGTCCGGAATCTCCTCTACATGTCTTAGCCTCGCACTTATTCCGTTTTTCCTTGCTATTAGACATGCTGGAAAACCCCAGTTGTATTGAATTTCTTGCTCCCGGAGGATTTCTAATAATGGCTTTAGTATCCGTCGTCTTTTCAGCGTTTCTTGAGATAGGTCTTGAAATATTTGTAATTTACCTCCCGCAAACTCTATTTGTGTTTTCCTCTTTAGGTTTATCCAGATCTGTTTTTTTTCTTCCCATTTTCCAAAGCGTACGATTACATCTCTAGGTGTTTCCCTTGCGAACCTTTGAGGTTTTTTTACTCGAAAGACACTTTTTATTCCTATTGTGTTAGTTGTTTCCTTTCCCAAGATTTGGTTGAAGAGATTGTTCATTTTTTCTATTAGATTTTCTGCTTGTTCTGTTTCCGGTAACCCACGTATTCTCAAGTTTTTCTTTTTATCTCTATTTTCTTGCTCTTCTATTTTATATGATTGTTCCTGTTGTTCCCATTTTAATTTCTTTATTTCGTCTTCTAGTTCCTTTATGTTTTTTTGATGTAGGTCCACTTTGATCTCTACTTCTTCCACTCTGTTTAACATATATCCCATGTCTTTATGGAGTATTGACATCTCTGCTTTTAGGGAATTCTCTAGTGCCGTGAACATTTTTTCCATATCCTGTTTTGTTGGCAACTGTGGCCCTTGTTGTCCTTCCTCCTTTCCTCTGTCTTCCTCTCCCATTTCTGGCTCCATTCTGGGTTCTGAGAGGTGGCTGGTTTCTGTTTGTACTTTATACTGGCCTTTTTTATCCTTGTTGTCCTTCTCTTTTGTATCTATTTGTCTGCCCTTTGAGCCTACTTGTTTCTCTCCTTCTCCGATTCCTTGCTGTATATACCTGTTCATAGGGCCTGGACTTGGGCCTAGGCTGGTCCTAGGTGATTTTGGTATTGCTCCCGCACTTCTTGTTGTTTTCCCCTTCATGTTTGTTTCTATGGCTGGATTTATAAGAACTTCAAAGCTGCCTTCCAGAATACCCCTTGATTGGGGTCTCTTAATGATGAAAAAATCTCCCAGCCTTTTTAAATTGACTTATTTTTACTAATATTTCTTTTATTTCGTTCTCATACCCGGCATCCTCCCCACAATCCAATAATAGAAATAATTAATGAGATATGAGTAGTCCCCGTTTTCCAGAAGTTATGTTACTACCTTAAGTACATTAAGCATTCCTTGTTGCTGTTCAATTGTTTAAGCGTATTTAAGCTGAAAAAAAAAAAAAAAAAAAAAAAAAAAGCGCTCAAAAACGCTATTGCAAAAATGCTGAAAAAAGCTGGAAAAAGTTAAAAAAAGAAAAAAAAAAAAGTCACTGCAAAGACACCGGCGTCTTCACAGCGCTTTTCCAGCAGCCCGTGTGCATGGGGGCCCAGGTGCTCAGCAAAATAATTCAAATATTTTAGCGATATAATGCAATCTAATTCAAGTATTCAGCAAGATGATTTATATATTCAGCAGTATAATTTCAGTATGAGCTTATATGTTCCACATTTTTGTTACTATGAAGTTTCTTCTTATTCTATAGTTTGTACTATCAAGCCTATAATTAGTACCATTTGCAAAAAAAAAAGAAAAAACAAAAATTCACAAGAAAGGGAGATACTGCAGCAGCAGCAGCAGCAGGCAGGTGGGGGCTGGGAGACAACTCTTCCGTTGGCTTGTCTTTCTTTTACTTTCTCCTTCTCTTCTCCCCTGTTCCCCCCCCCCTGTTTTTATTGTTTTTCTTAGCTCACTTGATTCTACTTTTTCAGCTCTTTCGCCTTTTCCCCTGCTTGTTCACTTCAAGACAATTGCAATAGAAGAAAAGAGCCAAAAGAGGAGGAAAAAAAAAAAAAAAAATGCTCAAAAACGCTCAAAGACGCTATTGCAAAAACGCTGAAAAAAGTTAAAAAAAAAAAATAAATAAATAAAAAAGTCACTGCAAAGACACTGGCGCTTTCACAACGTTCTCCCAACAGCCCATGTGCATGAGGGCCCAGATGCTCATAAAAATAATTCAAATGTTTTGGCGGTATAATGCAATCTAATTCAAGTATTCAGCAAGATGATTTATATATTCAGCAGTATAGTTCCAGTATGAGCTTATATGTTCCACATTTTGTTACTATGAAATTTCTTCTTATTCTATAGTTTATACTATCGAGCCTATAGTTAATACCATTTGCAAAAAACAAAAAAAAAAAAAACCAAAAAAAAAAAAAAAAAAAAAAAGGATCACAAGAAAGGGAGATACTGCAGCAGCAGCAGCAGCAAGCAGGTGGGGGCTGGGAGACAACTCTTCCGTTGGCTTGTCTCTCATTCACCTTCTCCCTCTCCCCTGTTCCCCCCCTGTTTTTATTGTTTTTATTGTTTTTCTTAGCTCCCTTGATTCTACTTTTTCAGCTCTTTCGCCTTCATTTAGTTTCATTTACTTTCGCTTTTTATTCCATTTTATTTCGTTTTATTTCAATATGTTCATTCCCTTTCCCTTTCTTTTGTTCTATTACTTTTCCTTTGCCTTTTCACTTCCAGACAATTGCAATAGAAAAAAAGCCAAAAAAAAACAAAAAAAAAACGGTACTTATCTTTTAGTTGTTGTTGAAGTTGGGACAAAAAGGGACACTCACTACAGCTTGTTGCAGTCAGACGCAGGTACAAACTTCCTCTGGCTTACACCACAAGACAGCTCGGTGAGTGATGAGCAGGGGGGGCGGGGAGGGAAGCTACCTTCACCTTCTCATCAGGCCGATCATTCCTCTCAGCTGCAGGGAGAGGGCTCTCAGGATCCTCACGCCGTGCACAGAGCCATTACCAGGCTCCTCCCTCCTGCTTAGTCATCTGTGTTAAGTAAAGATATTGGCCTGAAGTTGGCCGGGGAGGTAGGTTCTTTACCAGGCTTTGGGATAGTTACCACATATGCTTTAAGCATTTCTGGGGGAAACGAGGCAGAGGACATCGCAGCAGAGTAAACTGTCTGTAGGGTTGGGGCTAGGATGGATTGGAATGCCTTATAATACCCATTAGGGAGGCCATCTGGGCCTGGAGATTTGCCCAGGGGGAGTGATCGTATTCCCTTTTGGATCTCAGACTCAGTTATAGGGGCATTTAGGGTCTCAAGTTGTGTATGAGATAGAGAAGGAAGATTGAGTTGCGCTAGAAAGGCCTGAATTTTCTCTTCAGTTGGCTGTGGGGTATCAGGGTCTGTTTTCAGATTGTATAGTGTAGAGTAGTATTCAGCAAAGGAGTTTGCTATGTCTTTGGGATTGTAAATGTTGTGTTTAGTGATGGGGTGTGTCAAAAAGGGAATTTTGGATTTGGTTCTAGCTATCTTGAGCCTCTGGGCTAAGAATTTGCCTGCACGGTTGCCTGATGAGTAGTGAGACATTCTAAGGTATTGTATGTGTTTGTCATAATTTTCGATCAATAGGAGTCTGAGATCCAAGCGGAGCTGGGATAATTTTTGGGCATTGTGAGAGGTGGGGTTTTGTTTGTTTGCTGTCTCCAGGTCTTTTATATCATTTATTAGTGAGTTTAGCTTATGCGTCCTCTGCCTCTTCTCCCCTGCACTTATCTGAAGCAGCAACCCTCTAACAAACGCTTTATGGGCGCACCACAATACTGCCGGATCAGATACCGAACCAGTATTGGCTTCAAAAAATTCAGTTAGATTTTTACTTAAATTTTTAACATGCTGTGGCATTTGAAGAATACGTGTGTTGGCTCTCCATATATATGCTGGGCTTGGAGTGTGCCCCTCCACCACCACGATTGATACAGGAGCATGGTCAGACCATGTTATGTCATGTATGGTGGAGGAGGACACTGCCTGCAATAACATTTTATCAACCATAATCAGATCTATTCTGGAATATGAATTATGTCTAGCAGAATGAAAGGTGTAGTCCTTCTCGTTTGCATGTTGGCAGCGCCATACATCGAATATATTTTCCGAGTGTAGCAGAGGCTGAAGTGAAGGAGGAGGACGCTTGGCCTTGGAGGTAGTGTCCAGAGAGTGATCAGGTGATATATTGTGGTCTCCACAGACAATCAGAGATCCCTGTTGAACGGTAAAAATTTTACGGTAAAGTCTCCTCAGGAAACGGAGTTGGTGGGAGTTAGGAGCATAGAGATTAGCGATGGTGAAGGGTTTGTTATTGAGCTTTCCTATGAGTATTATGTATCTTCCAGCAGGGTCTACGTGTGTTTCTAAAAGTTGAAAGGCCACAGAGTCTCTGATAGCGATAAGGACCCCTTTTTGTTTTGAAGGAGCTGAGGCAAGAAAAACATGAGGAAATTGCTGGTGTTGAAAATGTGGGGTATTACCAGTGGCAAAGTGTGTCTCTTGAAGGCATAAGACATCTGCTTGGAGCTTTATTGCTTCTTTCCATGCAGAAGCTCTCTTGGCTGGGTGGTTGAGACCGTTTACATTAAATGAAACTATTTTAAGCGCCATTTAGTGTAGTGTGGGGAGTGGTGCGTAGTAGTACCTTGGTCTCTTTGGAGTAGTCCATCTTGTTTCGATGAGTCAACGTTGGTTGGGCTGGTTGTTGTTTCTTGGGTCCACTTTGATGAGGATGTCCACTTGGAGTCCAGACCAGTAGAGGGAGAGAGAGGTCATAGTAGGGGAAAAAATAAAAGGTAATAGTAAAAAAAAACAAGTATTGCATAATAACTGTGGGGTTGAACTTGCATCTGAGGGCATAGTAAATGCCCATATCTCAAGCGGGGGGGAACTTTGGTACATGCTCCAGGCTTTAGTAGGAACCTTGATGCGATGATGTAGAATTAATTTTTGTATTTGGGTGTTTTTGAGTTGTTTCGTTTGGTGCTGCTCTTTCTGGACACTGTTTGCCATTCGTATTGAGTGTCGAGTTTTGCAGGGGGTGAAGGGCCCTCTGAAGGGCGATCAGGTAGTATGTCTAGTGATCGGAGTAGTTTGAGTCCCTCCTCTACGTCCGTGATTACCGTGGTGTTACCATCATGGGTAACTGTTATTTTCACGGGGTATCCCCACCTGTATGGTATATTGTGGTTGCGGAGAGCTTTGGTCACCGGCAATAAGGCTTTTCGTTTTTGCATGGTGAATTGTGAGAGGTCTGCGAACAGTTGGAGATGTGCAAATCTTTCTGGGGGTTGTTGGTTTTTACGGAACGCAGACATGAGTTGTTCCTTGGTCTGGTAAAAGTGCACTCGCATCAGCACATCCCTGGGTATGTTGTCAGGGAGGTGTGCTGGTTTTGGGAGTCTGTGAATGCGGTCTATATAGATTTCATTTTCTGGAATGTTAGGTAAGAAGGTTTGGATTAAATCTTGTGCATATTGTTGTAGTTGTGGGGGAAGAACATTTTCAGGGACCCCTCTAATCTTAATATTATTTCTTCTTGACCTGTCTTCAAGGTCGGCGACCTTTGACCTGAGCCATGTGATCTCATCAGACTGGTCATTATGAGCGTCAATCAGAGTATTGTGAGATGCTGCAAAATCCCCCATTTTATCCTCTATGTGATCAACTCTTCCCCCTATAGCTCCTAGTTCAGTTTTAAAGTTGTGTACACACTGCATCATATCTGTATGCATAGAGCTGCGTAGGGAGACAAGCATGTCTTTTAAGGTGGTGTCTGATACAGGCTTACCCGTTGTTGGGAAGGCTGTGAACGGGTCCACCAGCTCCCTTGTGTCCTCCATGGTGTCTGGAGTCATGCTGTCTTGCTGGATGTTCTCCGCCATCCGAGGTTTGGACTTTGCTGGGCTGCGGGACATGGGTGTGGAGGCTCCAGGAGAGCTGTGCTTAGAGCCTGCTTGTGAGCCCGGGCTGGAGATCGCAGGCCGCACGCTGCCTGTGGGGGAAGGAGGATCTTGCATGGCGCCGGCGCCATCTTGGAGAAGGCCGCGGTCTTTCATCTGGAAGAAATCCGGTAATTTCTTCAGCTGTTCGTTGTCCTTTTTCTTGCGGGTCATCTTGCGATAGTTGCAGGGCTTTTAGGCTCGTTTTTGAGGTTGAGCAGGTTCGTTGTGTCGTTCCCAAGGCTTCGGTTCCTGAAGCTGGAGCGGAGCTGTGGGTTTAAGCGTCCATTCAGCTGCGCTGTAGCCACGCCCCCCCCCAGTCTCTTCTCTTTTGTAGGGTGATAGGTGATAAATCTTGAAAGATTTTTATTTCTGAGCCTTGGCATGAAAGATTGCGACGGTCTCTGGCCCTGCGAAGGATTTCTTCTTTCAGCTTAAAGTTAACTAGGCAGCATACCACATCTCTGGGAGGGTCAGTGTCTCTACCCCGTGGCCTGAGAGCCCTGTGTAAGCGTTCACAATCAATAGGGGTCTCGGGGGGTCTGCCTAGGAGATCGTTGAAGACAGCTACGGTTGCCTGGGTAAGTTGTGTGTGATCGATCGATTCTGGCATGCCTCTTACCCGTAAGTTGTGTCGTCTGCCGCGATTGTCCAGGTCTTCCATGTATCTGTGCAGGTCTCTGAGCTGGTCGGAATGTGCCTGGGATGATGCCTGGAGCCTGTGGATGGAGTTTTCATTTTGAGCTGTTGCTGCTTCTACAGTGTCCATGCGGACCGTCATGGAGTGGATGTCTCTCCTCAGGTCTGAGATGACCGATGCGAAGGTGGCTTTGATATCCTCCGCCACTATTCTCAGGTCCCCCATGTTCAGGGGGTGTGCTGTGGCCCCATGCCGAGCGGGCGATTGAGTCCTGTGCCTGCCAGAGGGGCTGAGGCTGGAGGAGCGCGCTGTGGCCGAGTAGGCCTGAGATGAAGCCGGGGCCTCGCGTACCTGCGTCCGGAAGATCTCCGGAATGCTGCGGCCTGCCTGTGAGTCGGGTCTCCGCGGGGATCGGGAACGGGATGGGGACGGGTTCCCCTTAGATTTCCCCATGTTTTGGCTAACAGATGGCTCTTTGAGGCTGCTGTGAAACCCTCTGAGGACCGGAGCTCAGGGATTAGGCGTCCATTAAAGTCCGGCGCCAAGCCACGCCCCCAGAATAAATTTAATTAAGATGGTCTGGGGACCCCAACTATTGTACATCATGCACAACTCTCCGCAATGGAAACCCCACAGATGGTTCAACCGTATTGATACCTTGTTTAGATCCCTAATATGGAGAAAAAAAGTTGCCAGAATAAGTCTTTCCACTCTACAGTACGGTAAAGATCGGGGAGGAGCTGCAGTCCCTAACCCTATATTTCTATGCTTCCCAACTGCAACAATTAAGTGGTTTTGGGTTGTTGGGTGAATCTGACTCGGTCGAAAGTATGCTGCGGACTGAAACGCTAAACACATCAGTGCTGGCGAACTTGGAGGTGGGATTACCACATCTGCCACAAACAGCGCCCACTGTCATTCTTCTGAAAAAACTATGGTCCACGGTTAAATCTAGTCTGAAAATCCTGGGTTTTTTGGCAGAAACTCCACTGTGGGATAATCCGAATTTAGCAGAAGTGAACAGGTTAGACGGCTTCCAACTTTGGAAGCTTGCCGGAATTCATAATATATCTCAACTATTTAACCAGAATGTATTAAAATCTTTTATGGAACTGCAGACAGAATTTAAACTTCCTAGACATCAATTTTTCAGGTACCTTCAGATACGACATGCTCTTCAGGCCCAGGGCCAGACCTCTGTTCTCTCACTTGCCACCCACCCCCTAATAAATGATATTTTCTTCGGGCAGGAAAAAAAGGGCCTAATATCTCATATCTACTCATATTTGCTGTTGGCCATACAAGACACCACAACTTTACCAATCAGACGTGGCTGGATAGAGGACCTAGGGGAAGTAAATGACGACACCTGGGACATATGCCTTCAGGCAGGGCTGATTACTTCCATTTCACAATCACATAGACTTTCACATCTATTCTTGCTGCATAGGGCTTACCGCACACCAATGCAACTACAACGTTGGGGTAAGAGAGACTCTTCCTTATGTCCTAAACGTTGTGGAGAGGAGGGGTCATTGATTCACCTGATGTGGCGTTGCCCCAAGTTGCATCGCTACTGGGGAGGTGTAACCGAGGTAATTTCCTCAGTGTTTCAAATTAGGGTCCCCTTGGACCCCCTGATATGCATCTTGGGAGCAGTAGATGAAGAAATATACCCCCCCCATTAATATAGCAGTGACCAGATTGCCGTATATAGCTCGTAATATGGTGGCCAGATTTTGGTTATCTTTAAATGTTCCAACCAAAAAACAATGGGTGGAGCAGGTCAATTATATCCTTATCAGGGAACATTTAACATATCAGCATAGAAATGCATCTCGGAAATTTAGTTCCATATGGCAACCCTGGCTGGATACCCCTGGACTGGCACCCCCACAACTAATTATGCACAGATTGCTACAGGTATAGAGAGCATTGATTAACAGGTATGAAGTGGAAATCTTTTTTCTTTTTTTTCCATATACTTTAATATGACAGGATAGTGGGTGTATTCATAAATGGTCTCAATGAAACTGTACCTATTTGTTTGAGCAGACCAGGAGCAGGGTTGTTGGTTAGATGGCCAGTTGGTCATCTATTTGCTGTGTTGGGTTGGAGAGTTCTTCTTTTCTATATTAATGCAAAAATCTTTTTGACGCCAATGTTGTAATAATTTCTATTTGCACAATGCACACTTGGCCAGGATGACATTTATGATTCTGATGTTACAATTTATACTGTGTCATTTTTAACGACTTGATGCATGATATGTATTTTGTCTCTGGTGGCTCAATAAACAAATTTTCTGATTTAAAAAATAAATAAATAAATAAAACACAGTAAACGGTAAAGTATAAAAAATTGCATACCTGAAAAGCAAACACGATAAAACATAATAACAATAAAACATTGCAGAATAGAATACAGTAAAAAAGAGCAGAACAATAGAGAGAGAATAGAGAGAGAGAGAACAATACAAGGACAACTATTTTTTTTTTTAATATTTTTTTTGTGGTTTTTTTTTTTTTTTTTACACTTTTTTTTTGTAACTAACTTTTATAACTGTAACCGATTCCAGGTTCGGGTCTCTCAAAATGCAATGGCATCTTGGGAGACCCTGTGAAAGTTTGCCTAGTCTGTGCAATGCTGTACGCTACACTAATACTCAACTAGTGAATGGTAGCGTTCAAAACATTCACCAATGTAAAGACCAAGATTGTCAGGACAGGAGGGAAAATAATAGCGGGTGTCACGCCTACTTTCCGCGCTTGCTGCAGGCACGACATCTTTTTTAGGGGTGTTCGTTGGGTAGGGGTACACGGGAGGACATAAAGAAAATGCCTCTCATGCAGCCGACTGCATTTGGTTGGGGAAGTGAATGGGGGAAGTGCGGGTGCTGCAGAAGTGGTGGGTTCCCAATTATTAGGATTGGCGAATGCAGCAGGAAGGGCATTATGGGCACAACGGGCCTGTTTGTCTTCTTCTTGGTGGCAGCGGGACACTACTTGTGCTTGCCACCTCACCAGCTCGAACTTCACTTATGGGACTCGCCACGTCACCAAGTGTTACTGCAGTGCTGGTTTGACTATGACAGGGGTGTACTAGGTCGCTGGTGCTTGCCAGTTCCCCAAAACGCTACCAAAAAAACTGGTAGCGATCGCAGGAATCAGGCCTGACTCTGCGAATGCTGCAGTTATGTGTTTAGTGTTTTGTAAGTGACAGTGATCAATCGATACTGCACTTGGGTGGGCTGGGCCGGGCGGAGGGGCAAAACGCAGGTGCTGGCAGGTATCTGGGCTGATCCCGCTAACACTGTGTTTTTAGGAACCCTAAACTGCTGGGGACGCTAGTATAGATCTGATCGGATCAGATATTGATCCGTTCAGATACTATACCACTAAGGGAGGTGTACGGTGCGTGCATGGGTGTTAGCAGTACTGGCGCTAACCTGACGCTGCTTGGAGCTGGTGCTTGCCAGTTCACCAAAACGCTACAAAAAAAAAACTGTTAGCGATCGCAGGGATCAGGCCTGACTCTGCGAACGCTGCAGTTATGTGTTTAGTGTTTTGTAAGTGACAGCGATCGATCGATACTGCACTTGGGTGGGCTGGGCTGGGCCGGGCAAAACGCAGGTGCTAGCAGGTATCTGGACTGATCCGCTAACACTGCGTTTTTGGGAACCCTAAACTGCTGGGGACGCTAGTATAGATCTGATCGGATCAGATATTGATCCGTTCAGATACTATACCACTAAGGGAGGTGTACGGTGCGTGCGTGGGTGTTAGCGGTACTGGCGCTAACCTGACGCTGCTTGGGGCTGGTGCTTGCCAGTTCACCAAAACGCTACCAAAAAAACTGTTAGCGATCGCAGGGATCAGGCCTGACTCTGCGAACGCTGCAGTTATGCGTTTAGTGTTTTGTAAGTGACAGTGATCGATTGATACTGCACTTGGTTGGGCTGGGCTGGGCCGGGCAGAGGGGTAAAACGCAGGTGCTAGCAGGTATCTGGGCTGATCCCGCTAACACTGCGTTTTTGGGAACCCTAAACTGCTGGGGAGGGTAGTATAGATCTGATCGGATTAGATATTGATCCGTTCAGATACTATACCACTAAGGGAGGCGTATGCTGCGTGCATGGGTCCTAGCGGTACTGGCGCTAACCTGACGCTGCCTGGGGCGATGCATATCACCGCCGGGCGATCAGGGGGTAAACCTTTATTCGGTAATAAACGGCGGGTGCCCTGACACTATGAAAAATAAACTAACTAACCAGCGTCACCTGTAACACTTATATGGTGATCACTGGTGAAAGGGTTAACTAGGGGGCAATCAAGGGGTTAAAACCTTTATTAGATAGTATATGGGGGTCCCTGACACTATAAAATGCTGACGGCGAACCTAAATATTTACCTCCCTAACTAGCGTCACCAGTGACACTAATACAGCGATCAGAAAAATGATCGCTTAGTGACACTGGCGACGGGGGGTGATCAAGGGGTTAATGGAAAGAGTAGTGGACCCGCGCAGTGGAAATGATAAAGATATGTTAGTGAGCGCTTTGGAACTGCCCAACATGCCCAACATGCAGTCACCATAAATGGGGACAGCTGAGTTGATTAATATGGTAGAAGGGTATGGCGCTGTTCCTTTTAGTGGTTTCCTACCTGTGTGCTATATACTCCTAAGCTTAAACAAGACGTACAGGTATCAAATGTTGATATCCTCAAAAGATATTTCACAAAGTTGAACAGAATATAAAAATATAAAGGTGTCAAACTCCACGCATAGTGTTGCTGTGTAAATCATATATTTCAAAAGGCACTTGGTGAACGTGCATGAGGTTTATCAGGGGCAGGGGGGGGGGAAAGCAAAAGGGGGGGGGGAAGTGGAGGGAGGGAGGGAGGGGAGAAAAAGGGGGGTGTAAGGTCAAACAGTGGTGGAAAAACCTAATAGGTATCCAAAAACAGTCTTGGTAAAGTGCAAACGTGCTATCAAAAAAGTCCTTATTGTGCAGTAAACGTGCTGTCAAGTTCATAAAAAGTCCTTATTTGTGCAATAACTTGGCACATATGGTGTTTGTGTTTATAATCCTTCTGCTGTTCAAGAATCCGTACTCTAAATGTGCAGCCACTCACCAGCTCACTTCACCCCTGCAGGGGTATCAGGCAGTTACAGTTTGAGCCACTGTACGGCAATCTCTGGCAGACTCAGGATCGTAGTGTGTCATATAAAAAGAGAGAAGGGGTGCCCATAGTGTAAATCGTTTTTTTAAAAAATTTATTTAAACAAGTGAAGAGGTACTCACAATTTAAAAGTATGTATCAGGTAAAATAGACAAAAGTCGCGGTTAACCTTCAGCTGTTGCAAGCAGGTAGTGTTGGGAAGCACAGATTAGGCCACGCCCTATGCATTTCATCGTCAGGACGTTTACTAGGGGGGGTTAGGGGGGTACCCTAGACCTAAAGGGGGCTAACACTAACTGCCCTACCACACTAACTGTCACAAACTGACGCCAATGCAGTAATCAGAAAAAAAAACTGCTCGGTGTCAGTGTGACAGGGGGGGAGGGGTGATTAGGGGGTGATCGGGGGATGATGGGGGGTGTAATGTGTGCCTGGCATGTTCTCCTTTGTGTGTGTTGTGTTTTACACTCACATTGATATCTTCTCTCCTTGGCGCCGGAATGGAAAATACCGAGCCGAGGAGAGATGACATCACTTCCTCTGCTGCTGTTTACTATACAGCAGCAGAGGAATGATTCTATTGGCTGGGAGTGATCGGGAGGGGGGCCACGAAGGGACGCCTCCCCCTCACCTCTGATCGCAGGGGGACAAATGCTGACCACCTCGGGCACCGGGGGGGTCCGGTTGGATCCCCCGCCTGCGGGAGGCAGATCGCGTACAGGTACGTGATTCTGCCTCCCCGTGCCATTCTGCCGACGTATATCGTCGTGAGGCGGTCAGCAACTGGTTAAACATAGGAATCAAGCGAGCACAGATCACAGCAATGGGTATACTGATAAAGCTGCAGATCAGACAGCAAAGCACTAGTGCAACTGCTTCACTTATATAGGCCATTTGGCGCCAGTGTTAATAGGGAAAAACAAGTGCGCATTGCTGTAGTAGGTTTTATACATTACACAGATGTGTCACTTCATAGGCAGGGTCAGGGCATCCCCAGGCATGTTATTTAACCGCTTGCTGATCACCTCAATTAGAAGTACGGCCGCAAAGCAGCCTCGCTTCACTGGGTCACGTATCTGATACACGATGCAGCACTTTTGGGAAGGGGGCTCGTGCGCATGTGTATGCTGCCTGGATGTGTTGTGATTATTGACTGCCGGCACCCACTGCTCAGCTCTGTCATTCAGGGAAAGGGAGCTCTGTGTTGTAAACAACACAGCGTTCTGAATAGTGACAGGTGACATTGCTGTTTTTTTTTATTTACTGCAAAGCAAGGAAAAAAACAGTGACATCGCTTAGTAATAGCACCACATAAAACACACATAACACCTAGTTAGGCACATATTGGACCCCTTGATTGCCCCTAGATGTTAACCCCTTCCCAGCCAAAGTCATTAGTATAGTGATAGTGTATAGTATAAGCACTGATCACTGTATTAGTGTCACTATTGTTGTCAGTGTCAGTTAGTATACCCCCAGCCACTGTCAGCTATTGTCAGATTTCCCGCCATACTATCACAGTCCCACTTGAAGTTGCTGATAACCTTTATCTATACCATTACTAGTATAAAAAAAATTCTAGTATATATACCAGATGCTATAACTTTCATGCAAACCAAAAAATATACACTTTTATGAAATAATGGATGGGATTTTACTGGCACCAAGGAAATATTACAACCATATAAAATAGAAAAAGGTTAATATACATCAAGATAAAAACAATTACAAAGATTAAAAACAAATATAAGTCCCTCATGCAAGTAGGTCACATACGTAAGTCACATACAGGTGAGTCATATACATGGATATACATATACCCTAAAGAACAACCACATAGGTGGAAGTCTGGAAATGCACCCCGACGCATTTTAAGGTTCAGTCTTCTTCGGGGAGGGGGTATTTCACAGAAGGGGGTAGGTTCTACAAAAGACAACCTGTTACCAAACTAATATTAGGTATATGAATACAACTTTATAGGATCACAATACTAAAGAAAAATGAATAAAAGATACGGTATACAAAAAGTTAACACACTTATGCCATGTACACACGGTCGGATTTTCTGACGGAAAATGTGCGATCACAGCTTGTTGTCGGAAATTCCGACCGTGTGTGGGCTCCATTGGTCTTTTTACATTGGATTTTCCGACTCACAAAGTTTAAGAGCAGGCTATAAAATTTCCTGACAACAAAATCCGATCGCATCAATTCTGACCATGTGTGGACAATGCCGATGCACAAAGTGCCACGCATGCTCAGAATAAATTCAGAGACGGAACTGCTCGGTCTGGTAAAATTAGCGGTCGGAATGGATATAGCACTTCCATCACGCTGTAATGTTTTAAATTGTTTAATGCAGCGCACTCTCTTCTTCTTTATAATGCTAGAAGAATGAAGTTGTTTTGCTGCTAATATTCACACAGAGTTCTCACAAACTTCTTTCTTTATTATTTATCGTGATTTCATCAATATAATATTTTTATTTGTCACATCTGCTGAAAAAATAATATTTTTGTGATGTTTTTAGATTAACTATTTTTTATGTATTTTTTAAAATGCTGAACTTGTTGTTTAATTCTAAATTTTTTTATTTTTTTTACTCCAGAATAGTTTGGTGTGTGTTTTGTGTGTCAAGTTACCACAACACCATTATTATCTTGTAATGTTTAATCTCAAGGAGATTGCTTGGTGTTGGTGTCTCTTGTTAATTTCACATTGTATTTTTGAATTGTACCTGCCTCCTCACAAACAAACTGTCCTTTTTGAAGAAAAACACACATAGGCGAGTATAATAAATCAAACCAAAAATTTATTAAGGGCTCATAACCAAAGAAAGAGGGAGGCAACGCTGGAGAGACAGCAGAAATTGGCGAAGCCTTTGCCCCCCAGGGCACACATCACTTATTTCCAGGAAAAATTGGTGGCCTGAGGAGTCCTTATCTAAGGGAGTTCAATCTAGTCCAGAAGTCCAAGAGATCATGAACAGCAGCAGATGACATGTATGTCCCCAGGCTGTGGTCATACAAGAGCCTGCTTCTTTTGTCAGACCAGACTGAACCCAGGCCATCACTCTCTGGTCTTCCTTCCACGCTATCTTCCATGCTGTGTCTGTGGTGGTGGAGTTGTGGCAGGTGGAGGAGGATACAACTCACTCAGGTGGGTATTGGGTGTGATTTCATCCCTCAACCCCTTATGTAATGTTTGATAAATGAGTTCTTCACACATGAGGCATTGGCCCTCCTGCATGCCCTGCAGTTTTGTGGCAGCCATGCAGGCAAAGACCTCTTCACGAGTGGGGAAGGCTCTAAAGGGACGCAGAAGCCTCCTGAATCAGCCTGAGCGTTTAATCCTGCACGTTACTCCCCTTCCTGGGTCTTTTGTTTGGAAGGCGGAGGGGAGGGACCTGCGATTCTGTCAGGCTCCTACTGGGCCCGGCCTTCTCCTGGCTGCCACTTAGCCCCGCCTCCTCCTGGCTGCCACTAACCCCCGCCTCCTCCTGGCTGCCACATTCCACAGCCTCCTTCTGGCTGAGGTCTTCCTGTGTATGAAAAGGGGGCATAGTTTTAGTTTTTTCTTCATCAATCACACACAATTTTCATCTCATGACTGTTGCAAATTGAATGTTAACAAATATAACAGACTATCATTCTGAGCCCTGCATTTTTAATTCTTGTCCCAATTATTTTTGCCCACTACTGTCTATTGATATGTAAATCACTTTATTAAATCAGCAATTAAGAAACAATAATAGCATCTAGTAAACATCATTTATTTATTGACCAGAAATCTGTAGAACAATGCTATATCTGGCTCCAGCTAGGCTCCTCCACTTCTTCCTGGCTGGAAGTCCCAGGTTGGACATTGGAAGCCTCAGCTGGGGTGAAAGATAGGGTGGAAGGAAGAGGGGAAGGAAGGGTTGAGAGGGATTCCCTGACTTCAGTCTGGTCTGACAGAAAACGCAGTCTCTCATAATACCACAGCCTGGGGACATAAACGTCATCTGCTGCAGCTCCGGATCTGTGGGAATCCTGGACCTTCTTGCGCTCCCTAAGATAAGTGCTCCTCAGGTCACCAATTTTGGCTTTTAAATAAGGGATGGTTGCCGTGGGGACCACCGGCTTCACCAACTGCAGCAGTTTCTCCAGCACTGCCTGCCTCTTTTGTTTATGATTATAATGTGGATCTTTCACCTGCCACAGACAGGGCAGCTCCCTGTACTTGTCTATGAACAGGGGGAGGAAGTTGTGGTCATTGAAGCCATCCATTGTATCTGCAATACACAAGACAAACCCTAATGTCAGGCTAAAGTCTCCTAGTCTTGTCCCAATATAGGCCTCAATCTATAAGCAGTATAGGCTCAAGTTTAAATGTTACCTTCGTTATCACGATCGTCGCTTCCGATACTCCTCCCTCCGCTCACAGATTGTACGTACTACGCACGCGTGTTACGCTTTATATACACTGCACATGCGTGAAACTCCGCCCGCCCCTGACGTTCTTTCTAGTCTATTCCCCGCCCCTTCTCATTCAACGCAGTGGGGAAGAGCACATGGCGGAGACACAACAGGTGCATGCTAATTACAGCAACGAGGAGGAGGAAAGCCCAGATCCAGAAACGTCACAATCCCAGAGGAGAAGATTTAAGGCATCAAATATGTCCTTGGTGGAGATGGTGGAGATGGTGGACATACTGAAGAGGGCTGACTATGATGGGAAGTATGGCCCTTACCCCAACCCCAATGTCATAAAGGCCAAGATCATGACTAAAGTTGTGAAGAGTCTGCACAGAAATTTTGGGGTACGGCGATCCAAAGATCAACTGAGGAAGTGGTGGTCGGACCTCAAAATCAGGGAGCATGATCAATATCGAAGGATCAGGAGAGTGCTGCAAAAAGTAAGTAGTTGTCCTGTGTTCCTATTCTTTATTTTTATTACGTTCGTGCTGCTACATGTGCTTTTCTTTACTGTTGTGCAGTTTAAAATGGCAACTTTCATGCTCATGGACACATTATTCGTAGGAAACATTGTTTGTTCGGCCAGTAAAACACCATGTTTTGTCCAGATGCAGTTCCATACATTTTTTCTGGCCTACTTCTCTTAAAATGTTGGTGTCTAGATGGGTTAGTAACTAGAATGAAATGCAAACTAGATTCTGTGTAAGGAGAGGACACTCAGCAGCTGTTTACACATCTGGACACAGGAGCACTAGTATGGGACACCAGAACACCCTTTTTATTAAGGGGCCCACACAGGTGCTCCAGTGTATACTATAGGGTTGACTCCATCTGTGAAGCTTGTACAAAACAGGTAAGTATTCAAGCTTGACAAAGGAAAACAATATTTCTTCATCTTGGAACTCAAAACAGACAATTGTACCCCACTTCCAAACAATGTTTCATATTCCTATTTCTGCCATCTAATATCTGTGTGCTAAGTATTACTATTTTTTTTTACATAGGGGAGAAAAGACTCAGAGGACACCACTCATCAGAGGAGACCACGGACCCCCCTACCTCATGAAGAAGGGGAAATCCCCCAAAGCCAACAGGAGGAGGAGGGAGACGTTATTGAAATAGTCACCACAACAGGTGAGTGTCTGCGACCACAGGCTCAGGTAAGAGATGGATGACGGCATATTTATAATACATGATGTGTTTTTTTTTCTATATTTTTAGGTGATCGTGATGTTGTGGATGAAGGTCATTTCACCAGTGAAAGTGCCCAGATCCTGATTGGGGAGATCATGGGGTTTAATAGGACTTGGAAAACATCAAGCACAACATCAATGATGTTCAAAACAAAATGAAGAACATCATTGATGTTTTAGGGAGAGTTTAAAACCCCTAGAAATCCCAAATTATTTATGTTTTTTGCTCCGGAGAATTTTTTGTACTTTTTTTAACATATTCTCGAAAAGCCAAATTTTGAAGATGCACACAGTGTGTCCACATGTGCTATCTGCCATCACGGGAGATCAATGTATGCGTTTTGGGGGTGCAACCCCTTCCTCAATAATAAAGTAGCTGAGAGGAAGGGGTTGCACCCACAAAACACGTCCATTGATCCCCCATGATGGCAGCTAGCACATGTTGTCATTCAGCAATTTGTGTGCATCTTCAAAATTTGTCTTTTTCAGGGGTGACTTCACCCCATCTGCTGAACGCAATATCAAACACAGTTTATAAATACTCATGTCTGATATTGCCTTCAATTTCTACAAAAGTTGAACTTTGTAAGTTCCAGATTTGTGTATTTCTTGTTAGTTTTAAACATGCCTGTTTTATCTTAAAAGGACATTTCTACTTTTATTATGTGACCTAAAATTTTTTGATACAACAAACATGTTGGTTTGTTTTAAAAACCTTTTATAAATGCACATGTGATTGTGCTTATATTAAAAAGATTGATAATCAACAATGTGTGGCTTCTTCTTTCAATGCTCAAAAACTTTTTTTGTGGTAAAATTGGTGTTTTCTGTGACAATGGGGGTTATTGCCTAAGGGCAAATCCACTTTGCACTACAAGTGCAGTTTCTGTGCAGTCTCAAGTGCACTTGTAGTGCAAAGTGTCTTTGCCTTTAGTAAACAACATCCAACAGTGCTTTCTAATTTGACACAATCACGCCATTTTTAGGACTCCCCAAAATTCAATCATGGTCAGCTAAAAGAAACACAAGCAGTAAATGTAAGCAAATATTTGTTCAGTTTAAAAAATGTTTTTATTGAAAAAATGTCTCAGACATTGTCTGGCATATTGATGGCCCCCCTACCCGCAAAGTATTCCATGTATCTTAGACGGACCTCGCAGGCACTCAGGGGGGGCAAGCCAGGATGACCATCTTCAAGCGCCGTCAGGGTTGGTTCATTGAGATTAATAACTCCGGCTTCAGGCCCAACTGAGCCAGCATAGTTCACAGAATTTCTCCTTAAAAGTTGTGGAGAACACAGCAAGCCAGGATGATTTGATTGCGTTTATACTCCGCCATGTGTATCAGTGTAAGAAATAGGCGGAACCGGCTGGCCATTATTCCAAGCGTGTTCTCCACCACTCTTCTGGCTCTGGCCAGCCAGTAATTAAAAACCCTCTGGTCCAGGGTGTGGGTCCTCATAGGGAATGGCCGCATAAGATGGTCCCCAGCGCAAACGCTTCATCCGCAACGAAGACGAATGGGAGTCCTTCCGCATTGTCTTCTGGAGGTGGCAAGTCTAAGCTGGAGGCGCCTGTAGAACTCTGTGTGGGCGATGACTCCACCATCTGACATCCAGCCATTCTTCCCCACATCCACATACAGGAACTCGTAAGTAGCCGACACCACCGCCAACATCACAATACTATTGAACCCCTTGTAGTTGTAATAGTATGACCCCGAGTTGGGTGGTGGGATGATGTGGATGTGTTTCCCATCAATTGCCCCTCCGCAGTTAGGAAAGTCCCACCGCTGGGCAAAGTGGGAGGCCACAGTCTGCCATTCCTGTGGGTTGGAAGGAAACTGTGGAGTCAAACAAGAAAAATAAATTAATCATTTTACACATAAACATGGAAAGCAGATAAGACACAAAAATTCTTGGCCAACATCAGTATAACATTTATTTTAGGGAGTATTTAAAGACAAGGGTATAAGGTCCACCTATCAGATCCCCCCCCTCTCATGGGCCATTTTAAAAATTTTAGGGGGGGAGATGTTTTGGCCAGGTAACCCTCTCCACTTCATTGAGAGATGAATGCATAAATAATGTGTGTTACTTTCGCCAGCCCCTCCTTACTTACACTATTGGCAGCCCAATGGACAGGTAAAAAGTGTCATAATACAAAGAGATAAATACACGCTGTACACATTTTAGCACATTGTCAGGTACTCACCAAGGCCGAGTTGCTGAGAGAGGCTCCCCTTGCAGCTGGGCGCACGATACCCTCTGGAAGTGGCACAGCGGGTATTGGGCACGAAGAAGCACGGGTCGCCAGCAGGTAGTAGAGGAGCTGGGCGATTCTTCAAGCAGGGAAGAGATCCGTGCTGGGTAGTTGAGCCGGGTACTGAGGGTCAACCACAAGGCGGACGTCTGGAAGTAGGCCGAGGGTCAAACACCGGTATGCCAGTAGGCAAAAAGTCCAACACTGGGTAAGATTGAGACAGAGTCCAAGAACAGGCCGGGGGTCAAACACAGGTGGTCAGGCAGGCAAATAATCCACAGTAGGGTGAGGCAGAGGCAAGTCCAGGAGCAGGCCGAGGGTCAAACACAGGTAATCAGGCAGGTAGCGAAGTCCAGGAGGCAGCCAAGGGTCAATCACAAGAGAGGTTCAAGCAGAGTCGGGGTTGGTCCGGGTCACAACGGGTAGGCACAGGTACACAGATTCAGGAGCAGGTTACAGGAGCTGAAAAGACAAACCAGCAACAAAACACAAGCATAGCTGTCTTTAAATAGGCCCGCCAGGGGAACGTCCTGATGTGCGTGCACGCGTTCGTAATGATGCGCTGCGTCGTGCACCCACGTGAGCTGATCCGTTCGGAACACGCGCTCGTACCCGCCGACTGTGAGACGGTGCGTGCCGATGTGCAATTCTACCACGCAGGCGCATGGGGAAATGCCTATACTGACAGGCCCCGATTCTGGCATTTCCCTGACAGTGCCCCCCCCAAGGGGCAACCTCCGGGTGCCCAACCTAGCTCGGAGCCCAGGATGTCTTCTGTGAAACTCTCGCACCAAACGAGGGGCATGAATATTGCTAGCGGGCTCCCAAGAATTGTCCTCCGGGGGGTACCCTTTCCATTTAACTAGATACTGTTCCTGCCCCCCCCTCCATTTGTAATCTACTATTGCCTCCACTTCGAATTCTTCCTCCCCTTCAATCCGGATTGGTGGAGGAGGTAGTTCTTCCCTTCCTGGAAAAGAGTTAAGAGTGACCGGTTTTAGTAAGGAGGCATGGAACACTGGATGTATCCGATAGGAATTAGGTAAGGTCAGTTCAAAGGCCACGGGGTTTACAACTCTCTTAATCTCAAAAGGACCAATGAATTTTGGCCCTAATTTACGTGAAGGGCAAGGTAATTTGAGGTTGATGGCTGATAGCCAAACTTTATCTCCAACCTTTAAACTTGGGTTACTTCTCCTTCCCCTGTTATAGAATTCTTCATAACTTTCTTGAGCTCTCTTCATCGTTTCCTGAATTTGCAAAAAGTTTGTTTGAATAGCACGTATACGGTCTTGTACTGCGGGAGTAGTGATTTCGGGAATAGAATCCGGGAGAAAGGAAGGGTGGAAACCATAGTTTGCCCAGAAAGGTGTTTGGTTGATGGTGGAATGTACAGAATTGTTGTAGGCGAACTCTGCGCACGGTAAGAGGGAAGACCAGTTGTCCTGGGACCAGGAGCAGAAACATCGAAGGTATTGCTCTAAAGATTGATTTGTTCTTTCTGTCTGGCCATTACTTTGTGGGTGATAGGTGGAAGAAAGGGATGTCTTGATTTCTAAGGACTTGCACATATCCTTCCAGAATCTTGACGTGAACTGAATCCCCCTGTCGGATACAATGTTGTGGGGAACGCCATGGAGTCTCACTACTTCTTTTATAAAGACCTCTGCGGTGGTGGACGCAGAGGGGGTGCCTACCAATGGCAGGAAGTGGGCCATCTTTGAAAGGCGGTCAACAACCACTAAGATGGTAGTAAACTTCTCGGAAGGAGGCATATCGACAATAAAGTCCATAGAGACCTCTGTCCAGGGACGTTCTGGTATAGATAAAGATTTTAAAAGTCCCCACGACTTGGCATTAGATCCCTTATTGCGTTGGCAAGTGATGCAAGATTGTATATATCTTCTGCAGTCTTGTCTCCACCCCGGCCACCAGAACGAGCGATTAATTTGTTCGGAGGTCTTTTGTATACCAAAATGTCCTGCCAACTTGTGATCGTGGAAGGTTTGAAGAATCTGAAGTCTTACTGGGAGGGGCACAAATACCTTGTCCTGAGCCCATAGCAGACCATCCTTCTTTTCTAGGGCGGATACTTCAGGTTCTGTACATTGACTGGAGGCCTGTATAATAATTGACCTAAGATTGGGCTGCACCAGGCTGAGAAAGTGGTGAGGAGCTAGGATGGTTCCAGGTTCTTCCGGTCCACTGGTTTCTGGGAACATATGGGAAAGTGCGTCCGCCTTCCCGTTCTTGGAGCCAGGTCGATAGGTAATATGGAAGTTAAACCTGGAGAAGAATAAGGCCCAACGGGCCTGACGAGGTCGGAGGCGTTTAGCTGTTCGAAGATATTCTAGGTTACGGTGGTCAGTGAAGATCATGATGGGTTGGAATGCCCCTTCCAGCAGATATCTCCACTCTTCTAAGGCTAACTTTATAGCAAGTAACTCTCGATCCCCGACATCATAATTCTTCTCCGGAGGGGTGAGCTTGCGAGAGGCAAAGGCCACCGGATGGAGCAAGGCTTTTTGGCCACTTCTCTGGGACAGGATTGCCCCTATTGCTGACTCTGAAGCATCCACTTCAAGCACATAGGGTAGGACTGGATTGGGATGTTGGAGGACAGGAGCCGATATAAACAGTCTCTTTAGTTCATCGAAGGCTTCTTGAGCATCTGGGGACCATTGGAATCTAGTCTGTTGACGAGTTAGTTGAGTAATAGGGGAGATGATAGAGGAGAAACCTTTAATAAATCTGCGATAGAAATTGGCGAAGCCAACGAATCGCTGAATTCCCTTTTTATCTATGGGAGCTGGCCATTCCTGGATGGCCCTAACTTTCTGCGGATCCATTGCGACCCCTCCTACTGAGATAATGAATCCAAGGAACTGGATGGTGGTTTTCTCGAAGTCACATTTCTCCCCTTTTAAGTATAAGCCATGTCTTCTGAGGACCGAGAGTACTTTCTTTACATGAGTACGATGTGCTTCTAAAGTGGTGGAAAAGATCAGGATGTCATCGAGATAAACAATTACAAAGTTATCTAGATACTCACGGAAGATGTCATTGACTAGATGTTGAAACGTAGCCGGGGCATTGCAGAGACCAAAGGGCATCACCAAATATTCAAAATGCCCGAATCTGGACCGGAAAGCTGTCTTCCATTCATCTCCTTCTCGTATCCGAACCAAATTGTACGCCCCCCGGAGATCTAATTTAGTAAAGATCTGAGCGGCTCGGAGACGCTGGAAAAGTTCAGGAATAAGAGGGAGTGGGTATCTGTTCTTGATGGTAATTTTGTTAAGCTCCCTATAGTCCACACAAGGCCTCAAGGATCCATCCTTTTTCTCCACAAAAAAGATTCCCGCTCCAGCTGGAGAAGAAGAAGCCCGGATGAATCCCTTTTCAAGATTTTCATCGATGTAAGAGCGAAGGGCTTCTAGCTCGATCTCTGATAGAGGAAAAATGCGGCCGAAGGGGATCTCGGAACCGGGTAGGAGGTCGATGGGGCAATCATAGGGTCGGTGCGAAGGTAGACTGTCAGCTTTCTTCTTATCAAAGATGTCCAGGAATTCATGGTATGCTGCTGGGACGTGTTGGAGATTATCCGGTACTGGTTGTAATGTTAGACATGGAACCGTTCTGTCGTACTTTGGTGAAAAGCAGTGTTGAGAGCAGTACATGGAAGAGAAAAGGACTTCTTTCTTGCTCCAGTTTATCTGAGGATCATGGGCCTGCAACCATGGAAACCCCAAAATGATGGGGAACATAGGTGAACTTATAATGTCAAAGCAAAGAAATTCAGAATGATCAGAGTCTATATGAGTGAGGATAGGCTTCGTTTCCTGTGTGACAGGCCCAGAACAGGGTAGGGATCCATCTGCCAGATGGATTTGTAGCTGTTGCTCCTTAACTCGGAGAGGGATGTGCAGGTTTTGGGCCAAAGATGCATCCAAGAAGCAACTGCAGGCTCCTGAGTCAACGATGGCTGGCAACCGGACCTTCTCTTCCGCCACCTGTAATGAGATCATGAGGACAAGATGAGACTGGCTTGAACTGGCGACTTGAAAGTTTGTGGCAGACCGAGTGCGGTACTTACTGGGTCTCACAGGGCAGTTGTTTAAGAAGTGACCGGCTCCTCCACAATATAGACAAAGGTTGGCCTGGCGCCGGCGGAGCTTTTCATCAGGAGAAAGTGGGGGTCGAACTAGACCCAGTTGCATGGGCTCACCATGAGAGGATGACGAAGAAGTTGTATGGGGTGCAGGAACAGGTGGTACCCGTGGCATCATCCAAGTGGGTCTTGGAGACTGGAAACGCTCGCTGCGACGTTCCCGGAGGCGTCTGTCCAGTTTAGTAGCGAGCTGGATCAGGTCTTCTAGAGAGGCTGGGGTATCTACTCGAGCCAGTTCATCTTTTAGGATCTCAGAGAGTCCCTGGCGATACTGATATTTTAATGCAGCCTCGTTCCAGCTGGTGTCCCCTGACCATTTTCGAAATTCCACAGTGTAATCTTCCACTGGTCTCTTTCCCTGGGTCAGGGTGTGCAGGACGGACTCAGCCGTGACAGTACGCTGAGGATCGTCGTATAGCTGGGCCATGGAAACAAAAAATGCATCTGCAGAGTCAAGGAGGGGACTCTTTTGCTCAAGGAGGTTGTGAGCCCAGGATTGCGGTTCGTCAGAAAGCAAAGAGATAATAAACCCCTCTCAGAATAAAAAGTCCTGGGTTGAAGAGCAAAGTATAGTAAGCAAGCGTTTCTAAATGCCCTGTACTTCTTCCGGTTACCGGAGAATCGTTCTGGAATGGGAACCCTAGGTTCAGGTAAGGCCATTACTGCTGCAGGAGCCGGGTTGGCTTGATCCCGAGAGGAAGATGTTCCACTGGCAGATGCTGATGCAGGGTCCGAGGGGTTAGGAAATGTGGTAAGATGTTGCAGGCGACCCTCAATCTGAAAGTAGCCGTCTTGGAGTCTCTGGACAGCCTGGGTGAGGGCTGTGACTTGCTGGCAGAGTGCCTCAAGGGGAGAGCCAGCTCTGTCGGCCTCGCTCATGGCTGGTTTGTACTGTCAGGTACTCACCAAGGCCGAGTTGCTGAGAGAGGCTCCCCTTGCAGCTGGGCGCACGATACCCTCTGGAAGTGGCACAGCGGGTATTGGGCACGAAGAAGCACGGGTCGCCAGCAGGTAGTAGAGGAGCTGGGCGATTCTTCAAGCAGGGAAGAGATCCGTGCTGGGTAGTTGAGCCGGGTACTGAGGGTCAACCACAAGGCGGACGTCTGGAAGTAGGCCGAGGGTCAAACACCGGTATGCCAGTAGGCAAAAAGTCCAACACTGGGTAAGATTGAGACAGAGTCCAAGAACAGGCCGGGGGTCAAACACAGGTAATCAGGCAGGCAGATAATCCACAGTAGGGTAAGGCAAAAGCAAGTCCAGGAGCAGGCCGAGGGTCAAACACAGGTAATCAGGCAGGTAGCGAAGTCCAGGAGGCAGCCAAGGGTCAATCACAAGAGAGGTTCAAGCAGAGTCGGGGTTGGTCCGGGTCACAACGGGTAGGCACAGGTACACAGATTCAGGAGCAGGTTACAGGAGCTGAAAAGACAAACCAGCAACAAAACACAAGCATAGCTGTCTTTAAATAGGCCCGCCAGGGGAACGTCCTGATGTGCGTGCACGCGTTCGTAATGATGCGCTGCGTCGTGCCCACGTGAGCTGATCCGTTCGGAACACGCGCTCGTACCCGCCGACTGTGAGACGGTGCGTGCCAATGTGCAATTCTACCACGCAGGCGCATGGGGAAATGCCTATACTGACAGGCCCCGATTCTGGCATTTCCCTGACACACATTTTGACATTCTGCTATTACCTATCAAGATAATAATAGGATACAAAAACTTTGAACATTACCATTTGAAAGTATTCAGGCAGGCCCTTGCACTACATGCTTTGGGGAATTCATCCATAAATCTGACCACAAAAGAGGTGGGTATAGTGTGTATGGGTTTGACAATGTCAGCATATAGAGGATTGGTATCAGCTGAGTTAGCAGTTGAGGGGAGGGAGGGTTCAAAATGATTTTGGGACCCCCCCAAAAAAAACCTCTGACACGCTGCCTGAATTTCAAGCACACATCACAATTTTCAACATTTTAGGAGGTATTTAGGGTAAAGCACTACTATGGAGCTGACAAAATACATTGTTAGTTGAGTAGACAAGGTGGATATAGGGCCAGGAGAGCATGCTGGGGAGGTAAGTGAAGGCAAATATGTATGAAGGACAAAAAAAAATTACATAAAAATCCAGCATGCATGAGGACAAAGGGGACATTCACAGCATATTACAATCATGGTAATTAGGGAATGAGGAAAGAAATACAATACATTATCAAACATTAAATACAATAAAATGTGATGTTAAAGGATAAAAATCTTACCTTAATATAGTCCTTCTGCAGGACCTTGCAAATTGTTGCAGAGGATCTCGGTGTCGGTGTTTGTGGGAACTGGATCTGATCGCAGTGTTGTTGGTCTCCGGATGTGATCGGGAAGTTGTGTAGAAGTGTGGAGTCGGAGGAATAGTTCCCTGCCTGGGAGAAGTCCCGGATGGGCTGCCTTGATGTTGATGTATGATCACCCAGGGGTGTGCCGGAGTATTGGAAGGCGAGGAGGAGCAACAAGTCAGGCGAGTGCCTTCTTCTAGACTGACACACTGGAACTGCCTCCCAGCGGAACGAGGATTCAGACGCCGCCTTCCATCTGTCCCTGCAGAGAGCTGTATCTGCACGCGCATAAGACCTTGCTATTAAGGAGGTCCACTGTGTCTGGTAAGGGTCCATCCTCATTGTCCCCTGGAGTCTTTACCTATACGGCTATGTTTAAACGAACTGTGGATATGTGATTTCCCTCCATGTGTATCTTCACTGAACTCTTTTTGAATGGACTGAATTTACCTTCGCCACTACTATCTGTCAATTTATTAGTTATTTATGAACTTTGGAGTTTTTTATTTAGAAATTATGGATTTGATTATTTTTGCGTTAGATCACTGAATGCATATTTATTCATATTTGATGCTATAATTTATCTACAGGCACTTTTTGAACTTGGCAATATTTATTATTGGTAATTAATATACTCACCTTATACTGATTCAATAATCTATTCAGTTATATTTTACTCACATTTTTTGTTCACTGGATTGCAAGCACACTTATGCCCCGTACACACGGTCGGATTTTCCGACGGAAAATGTGGGATAGGACCTTGTTGTCGGAAATTCCGACTGCGTGTAGGCTCCATCACACATTTTCCAACACACAAAGTTTGAGAGCAGGCTATAGAATTTTCCGACAACAAAATCCGTTGTCGGAATTTCCGATCATGTGTACACAAATCTGACGCACAAAGTGCCACGCATGCTCAGAATAAATAAAGAGATGAAAGCTATTGGCTACTGCCCCGTTTATAGTCCCGACGTACGTGTTTTACGTCACCGCGTTCAGAATGATCGGATTTTCCGACAACTTTGTGTGACCGTGTGTATGCAAGACAAGTTTGAGCCAACATCTGTCGGAAAAAATCCTAGGATTTTGTTGTTGGAATGTCCGATCAATGTCCGACCGTGTGTACGGGGCATTAGTATATTCTTCTGCAGGACCTGGATGATGGCAGAACAGGTCTCTGGGATAATGATCCCCAGAGCCTGGGGGGAGATGCCTGTCGAGAACTTGAGGTCCTGCAGGCTTCTCCCCGTCGCCAAGTACTGCAGGGTGGCGACTAGCCTCTGCTCCAGAGTGATGGCTTGCCTCATGCAGGTATCCTGCCTGCTGATATAGGGGGTCAGCAAAGCCAACAAATGGTGAAATACGGGGTCCGTCATCCGGAGAAAGTTCCTGAAATCATCAGGATTATTCTCACGGATCTCACGGAGCAAAGGCATGTGACAGAACTGGTCACGCTGGAGCAACCAATTATTGGTCCATGAACTCCTCACCACCCTGTTCATGGACTGGACTTGTGTCAAAGTAAGGACCCAAACACCAAGCCCCCCCACAGCACAAACTCTATGATGAGTATGTATACGCAACATGGCTAGAAAACGGCCGGCTGCTCGGAATGCAGTAATAGAACGCACTGAAGAACAGCAAGGCCTGTGAAGAGCGACCTGAAAATCAGTAACGAGCGAACAAGAACACAATAACAAGTCAATGGTAACTCACTGCACGCGCTTAGTACTGAACTGCCCTTTTATAGTCTCGTCGTACGTGGTGTACGTGACCGCGTTCTTGGCGTTCACAAATTCCGACAACTTTGTGCGACCGTGTGTATGCAAAACAAGTTTGAGCCAACATCCGTTGGAAAAAAAACATGGATTTTGTTGTCGGAATGTCCGATCAATGTCCGATCATGTGTACAGGGCATTAACAATGTTGATAGCCAAGGCCAATTCACATCTAAAGCACCCCGGGAACCAAGGGAATACAAAGGGGAGAAAAGAATTCAAGGGACAAGTTGCCGCTGGGGAAAAAATAATAATAAAATAATATAATATAACACAATGTCCTAAGCCTGGGATATATCACCCCATTAGAGAAAGGAACTTACATATGACCCAGACATTTCACAAGTACATATCTCAAAATGAATGGGATGTATATAGATCTTGTCAAATGGTGTGCCAGAGGAATGATGTAAACAAGTCCAAAATCAGCAAACATCTATAAACTATATTGAAAAAATGCTCACTATAACGTATATAAATGAATAAACCATTTTCAAAGACATAAGTAACAAAATCAAAAATATGAATATAAGAAAAGTGTCTGTACCTTTAGATCCTCAGAATCAATGAGTTGCCCCTCAAGGGGAGTTTGTGCATCACATTTAAAAAGGAAATTACCTGACAGTGAGTCATAAGAAGTTGGACACAAAAACGGGCCTAAAAAAATAATAAAATGTAAAATAAAATGTAGATTTTAACCGCTTCAGCCTCGGAAGATTTTACCCCCTTCCTGACCAGAGCACTTTTTGCGATTTGGAACTGCGTTGATTTAACTGACAATTGCATGGTCATGCGACGTTGCACCCAAAATTGACGTTCTTTCTTTCCCACAAATAGAGTTTTCTTTTGGCGGTATTTGATCACCTCTGCGGTTTTTATTTTTTGCGCTATAAACAAAGAGCGACAATTTTGAAAAAACTAAATATTCCCCAAAAAATCAATAAAAAAAAAAAAATTTCCTCAGTTTAGGCCGGTATGTATTCTTCTACATATTTTTGGTAAAAAAATCACATTAAGCATATATTGATTGGTTTACGCAAAAGTTATACAAAATAGGGGATAGTTTTATGGTATTTTTATTTAAAAAATTTTTTATTAGTAATGGTGGCAATCTGCGATTTTTATCGGGACTGCCACTGTTTACATAGGCACTTCCCCGTTGTGAGACTCCGTGACACGTTGAGTTCACCGGTCCTGCGGGCATGGTCACGACTGCTATCCCCGGCTCTTAAAGGGGACGTACAGGTACGCCCATTTGCCCACAGCGGCCATTGTGCCAACGTATATCGGCGTGCAGCGGTCGACAAGTGGTTAATGCCCACCATGAGACAAAGTCAAATAGCAGCTCAAGGAAAGATTTTGTTTGAAGTATTAAAATATTATAGCATACCCATTAGAGTGATAAAATTACATAACTCAGGCCAATGCTGTCCTTTAGAGTGGTACATCCAGACTAAGTTAAAGCTAGGTTATGAAGGAGACCAGGGTGGGAGCTAGATCACAATCAGCCTATCCACTTCCTAGCTCCACCCACGTGTATGCAAAGAGATTTTCCCATCAATTTAAATCATGGGAGTGCTGTCAGCACCACCCACATAGTGCAAAGTGCGTAAAGCTAGGAGGGGCTAGAATGGCAGCTGAACAGCTCTCAAGCCCATCGGCAATGGCGGCCCCCACCTCGCACAGGTGGCATCACGTCCATGTCACTTATAGCAGAAAATAAAAAATATCGGGTTCTTTTCAAAATTTTCTGGCTTTTTTTTATTTAACAAAAAATAAAAACCTAAGGGTGATCAAATATCACCAACAAAAAGCTTTATTTGTGTGAAAAAAAAGGACATAAATCTAATTTACATACATTGTTCCATCACCACGCAATTGCCAGTTAAAGTAGCACAGTGAGGAATAGCAAAAAATTTTCTGGTCATGAAGGGGGTAAAATCCTCCAGAAGTTAAGTGGTTAAAGGAGTTTCACATTTCATAAAATCACTGCTCCCTCCAAACAGAATTTTTACATTTTGTTAGGTCCTCCAAGACAGTGCCCAGCCCCCATACCATTTGTTTGTGAATCCCTTACCTATTAGCCCAGAAAATGTCCAGAACTGTTTTTTAACTTTCGGCTCCTATTTCACTTTAATGGAGTTTGGATTTGGCACCTGATCTTTAATAATATTCACTGAACCGTTTTTAAACCAAACCCAGGTGTATTCGACTCATCGCTAATCCCTTTATTCCAGCATGATAATGCCTCTACACATACTGCTAAAGAATTTCAAGAGTGGTTCCATGAACACCTGGCAAAATCAGATACCTTACGTGGCCTACCTATTCACTAGATCTAAACGTTACCAATATAGAAGGCTCTGAAGAACAGTATAGTTCTAACTTCTTAAAGAGGACTTGAACTGTGAAAGCTGTGCCCAAGAAAGCAAGCAGAGGACAAAGGACTAGTCACTGGTATCGCCTGTAGGCGCCTACCAAGCCTTGCTCTGCATTGTATTTTTGCCAGGAAAACTGAACTCATTCCCATGCTGAAAGAAATGTGCATGTGTACAGAACAGTCCAGAGAACTGTGCACAGAATTAGAACTATGCGTGCATCTACATGAGCATGTGCGCATGCACATGTGTTTGAGAATTAGCATGCTGCCTGTGCTCATGAACATAAGCGTGCAAATTTGGAAGGACATTGGCAGCCCTACAGGACCCAGGATCATTGGTGAGTAGTCGTCAGTTCCTTTTGCCTGTGATCTGATCCCTTGAGTACATCCATATATTTAACCTGCTTGTTGACTCTGCTTGTTCCTGAACCCCTATTGATGACTCCGGCCTGTGACCCTATCTTGCCTACTGCCTGCTGCTTGCCCAATATTGACCTTGGCCTGGCTCTGACTCTGCTTCTTGTTTCTGATTCTGTATTCCTGCTGCCCAATTGTTGCCAACTCCTGCCTGTCTGACCATGCATCCAAGATCCTTCATCTGCCAGCTGCAAGCTTGCCTGTTGCACTGTCTTTAACTTTGCATCAGTTACAAGATCTCCTGACCCAGATTTCCCTCAGGCACCCATGCCACCCTGTGCTCTGTTATACCCTGTCATCAACCCCAGGGAAAACAGGACGAGACGTGTAAGGGAAGCCCTCTTGTCAACTTGGCTCAACCAGGTATGTGAAAGTTTGTATGTGGAAGGAGGGCTTTTCTTCCTTAGGGTTTGAGTTAACTCCTGATGACTGAAGACCTCATAACTAGTGGGAGAATATTCAAGAAGCAGCAGAAGAGATAGAGAAAGGACATATCCACAGAATTAAGTGGAAGCACATAAATCCTTGTAATGAAGATCACAATAGTGACATCATTAAATCCCACTTTTTATCTTATGAGACTATCAGTCAGAGGCACAGTGCCTTAAATGATCTCAGACTGCAGATATACAGTTATGACACTCACAGCATAGGGATGCTTAGCCACAAGAAATGCACTGCAATTTTTTAGGAGGAATTGAAGACAAAAAAAAATCTTTCACAGTACGTTTAGGTATAATTAACATTTTTGCATGTCCCTATTGATATAGCAAAACTTTATTTTTTAAGTTGTGGTCCACTTAAATCCTACATGAACTTGAAGGTTTGCCCTTAAAAAATAGCACAATATCCTTCTACATAAAATGTTCTACTCACATGTCAGCATTTAAAGAAGGGTTGAAGCTGTTCTAAAGGCAAATGATTACCTTTATCAGATAATGAACCCCCATATATCATATTTATCAGATAATGAATTCTAATATATTATTAGGATCTTCCATTAGACAGTCATCATTTGACATATATAATTGCCTCATTCCAATATTTTGTTGCCTTCAATATATATATATATATATATCCATTAATATTATACCCTTTGCTATTTCTAAGAATATGTATTCTTGTTGCATGTAAGTGATTGCATAACCAGTAATGGTATTACAAGTGAAACATGAAAAAATACTACCATACATTTCCTGTGCTTGCAACATATAAGCTATTTTCTGCTTTGGGGAGTTTCCATGAAAAATTTAATGTAATTTATTTTTGAAGTAAAAGTTAATAATTCTCTTTGCATGAAATATAAATGCTCCCATTAGAATTGCAGATTTCTTAGTGATATATCTGTACAAAATGATTTATTCTAATTTAATAATGGCATAGATTTTTTGGAGCTTGAGTATATACTTCTTCTCGTTAATGCTGTAAAATATTTGTTGCCACTCAGGAATTCACCAGATCATTATTTTACAAAAGGAGAACCCATTTTGACAGATGAACTCCAGTCATTCTGAACAAATCACTGATACTCTATATAATAAGGCCTCCAAAGAGGTGAGCATGAACTTATTACTATGGCAACCCAAATCAAAACACTGTTTTAGTGAAGATTTCCCTGTTTTACAATGCAATGATGATTGTTTATGATACCACTGGAACCATATTCCACAAAGGTTTAAGAAATGAGCTGACAAGAGAAAACTCTTTATAGACATTCTTCAATTGCATATTCTCAAATTATCTATTATTGGACAAACACTGGAAATAGATTGCACAAAAGAACCAGAATGACTGACAAGCTGAAGTGTTGAATTATGGAAAATAAGTTTCATCATTGGCAAACCAAATTGGTATAGCCAGTTTAACAGGTTGATAAATATTCTAAAGTATTTTGCAATCAGGGAACAGTTTTAAAATATTTTATACCAAATAGATTTTTAAATTCCTTCATGAAATATGTGAACTTTATTTAAGGTCTAAACTTCACTATATAGTCAATGTTGTGCAAAGTTGGTAGCTTTCAGTTCCTTTTTTTATATGTCTAGATCAGTTTTTGAATTTTTTTTTTACTTTTTGACTTGGCAAATATATGGGGAACTAGGAAAATTATTTTGAGGACAATATATAAATGAGCATAAACAAAATACTATATATTGTTCTATGTTCTGATACAATTGATTAATTATCATAGTAGCTATATTATGGGGGCGCAAAAGGTTAATGATAGTGTTACCATTATAAAGGTAACATCTGTATCCTCAGTTTCTACCCCCAGGTTGGCTATGCTGCCTTACAGGGACCCCCTGGGGTCCCCAATGTAGCCACCTGTGCATGCTACTGGCTAGGGATGAGCTTCGAGTTTGAGTCGAACTCATGTTCGACTTGAACATTGGCTGTTCGCAAGTTCGCCGAACAGCGAACAATTTGGGGTGTTCGCGGCAAATTTGAAAGCCGCAGAACACCCTTTAAAAGTCTATGGGAGAAATCAAAAGTGCTAATTTAAAAGGCTTATATGCAAGTTATTGTCATAAAAAGTGTTTGGGGACCCGGGTCCTGCCCCAGGGGACATGGATCAATGCAAAAAAAAGTTTTAAAAACGGCCGTTTTTTCAGGAGCAGTGATTTTAATAATGCTTAAAGTCAAACAATAAAAGTGTAATATCCCTTTAAATTTCGTACCTGGGGGGTGTCTATAGTATGCCTGTAAAGGGGCGCATGTTTCCCATGTTTAGAACAGTCTGACAGCAAAATGACATTTCGAAGGAAAAAACCCATTTAAAACTACCCGCGGCTATTGCATTGCCGACAATACACATAGAAGTTCATTGATAAAAACGGCATGGGAATTCCCCACAGGGAAACCCCGAACCAAAATTTAAAAAAAAAATGACGTGGGAGTCCCCCTAAATTCCATACCAGACCCTTCAGGTCTGGTATGGATATTAAGGGGAACCCCGGCCAAAATTTAAAAAAAAAATGATGTGGGGTTCTACCTAAATTCCATACCAGACCCTTCAGGTCTGGTATGGATTTTAAGGGAAACCCCGCGCCAAAAAAAAAAAAAAAACGCGTGGGGTCCCCCCAAAAATCCATACCAGACCCTTATCCGAGCACGCAACCTGGCAGGCCACATGAAAAGAGGGGGGGACGAGAGTGCGCCCCCCCTCCTGAACCGTACCAGGCCACATGCCCTCAACATTGGGAGGGTGCTTTGGGGTAGCCCCCCAAAACACCTTGTCAACATGTTGATGAAAACAAGGGCCTCATCCCCACAACCCTGGCTGGTGGTTGTGGGGGTCTGTGGGTGGGGGGCTTATCGGAATCTGGAAGCCCCCTTTAACAAGGGGACCCCCAGATCCCGGCCCCCCCTGTGTGAAATGGTAAGGGGGTACTTACCCCTACCATTTCACTAAAAAACTGTCAAAAATGTTAAAAATGACAAGAGACAGTTTTTGACTAGGGATGAGCTTCGTGTTCGAGTCGAACCCATGTTCGACTCGAACATCGGCTGTTCGGTCGTTCGCCGAATTGCGAACGATATGGGCCGTTCGCGCCAAATTCGTGTGGCGCGTCACGGCCCATAATTCACTGCGGCATCGCAGTGCATTGCTTGCTGATGATTGGCCAAGCATGCACTATGACCCGCATGCTTGGCCAATCACAGCGCCGCCTGAACAGAGAGCCGTAATTGGCCAAAGCCAAGGAGGCTTTGGCCAATTATGGCTCAGGGGATTTAGTACACGCCTCACACTATATAAGGCCGCCTGCACGGCGGCCCTGTGTAGTGTGTGTTCTGGCGTTGAAAGAGATAGACAGAGAGACAGTGTTTGATTTGAGTTAGATAGATTAGGCAGAACAGTCAGTCAGTTAGCTGCACTTACAGTGTATTGTGTATATATATGCATCCCAGGTGTTGCATATATATATATATACACTGTACTCAGTTTAGCTAGATCCGTTCCTGTTATCTTCTAGACTATTTACATTTAGTGCAGTGCGTTCTGCTCACAGTGTTCAGCTAGATCCGTTCCTGTTATCTTCTAGACTATTTACATTTAGTGCAGTGCGTCCTGCTCACAGTGTTCAGCTAGATCCGTTCCTGTTAAATTCTAGACTATTTACATTTAGTGCAGTGCGTCCTGCTCACAGTGTTCAGCTAGATCCGTTCCTGTTATCTTCTAGACTATTTACATTAAGTGCAGTGCGTCCTGCTCACAGTGTTCAGCTAGATCTGTTCCTGTTATCTTCTAGACTATTTACATTTAGTGCAGTGCGTCCTGCTCACAGTGTTCAGCTAGATCCGTTCCTGTTATCTTCCTACTGACAGGCAGGCTTGTCTTGTTACAGTATTAACAGCTACCTAAAGAAAATTACTGGTGTTCTTTTGATCCTATTAGTACCACGGTCAGGCAGCTAGACTATTTACATTTAGTAAAGTGCGTCCTGCTCACAGTGTTCAGCTAGATCCGTTCCTGTTATCTTCTAGACTATTTACATTTAGTGCAGTGCGTCCTGCTCACAGTGTTCAGCTAGATCCGTTCCTGTTATCTTCTAGACTATTTACATTTAGTGCAGTGCGTCCTGCTCACAGTGTTCAGCTAGATCCGTTCCTGTTATCTTCCTACTGACAGGCAGGCTTGTCTTGTTACAGTATTAACAGCTACCTAAAGAAAATTACTGGTGTTCTTTTGATCCTTTTAGTACCACGGTCAGGCAGCTAGACTATTTACATTTAGTAAAGTGCGTCCTGCTCACAGTGTTCAGCTAGATCCGTTCCTGTTATCTTCTAGACTATTTACATTTAGTGCAGTGCGTCCTGCTCACAGTGTTCAGCTAGATCCGTTCCTGTTAAATTCTAGACTATTTACATTTAGTGCAGTGCGTCCTGCTCACAGTGTTCAGCTAGATCTGTTCCTGTTATCTTCTAGACTATTTACATTTAGTGCAGTGCGTCCTGCTCACAGTGTTCAGCTAGATCCGTTCCTGTTATCTTCCTACTGACAGGCAGGCTTGTCTTGTTACAGTATTAACAGCTACCTAAAGAAAATTACTGGTGTTCTTTTGATCCTATTAGTACCACGGTCAGGCAGCTAGACTATTTACATTTAGTAAAGTGCGTCCTGCTCACAGTGTTCAGCTAGATCTGTTCCTGTTATCTTCTAGACTATTTACATTTAGTGCAGTGCGTCCTGCTCACAGTGTTCAGCTAGATCCGTTCCTGTTAAATTCTAGACTATTTACATTTAGTGCAGTGCGTCCTGCTCACAGTGTTCAGCTAGATCCGTTCCTGTTATCTTCTAGACTATTTACATTTAGTGCAGTGCGTCCTGCTCACAGTGTTCAGCTAGATCCGTTCCTGTTATCTTCCTACTGACAGGCAGGCTTGTCTTGTTACAGTATTAACAGCTACCTAAAGAAAATTACTGGTGTTCTTTTGATCCTATTAGTACCACGGTCAGGCAGCTAGACTATTTACATTTAGTAAAGTGCGTCCTGCTCACAGTGTTCAGCTAGATCCGTTCCTGTTATCTTCTAGACTATTTACATTTAGTGCAGTGCGTCCTGCTCACAGTGTTCAGCTAGATCCGTTCCTGTTGAATTCTAGACTATTTACATTTAGTGCAGTGCGTCCTGCTCACAGTGTTCAGCTAGATCCGTTGCTGTTATCTTCTAGACTATTTACATTTAGTGCAGTGCGTCCTGCTCACAGTGTTCAGCTAGATCCGTTCCTGTTATCTTCCTACTGACAGGCAGGCTTGTCTTGTTACAGTATTAACAGCTACCTAAAGAAAATTACTGGTGTTCTTTTGATCCTATTAGTACCACGGTCAGACAGCTAGACTATTTACATTTAGTAAAGTGCGTCCTGCTCACAGTGTTCAGCTACATCCGTTCCTGTTATCTTCTAGACTATTTACATTTAGTGCAGTGCGTCCTGCTCACAGTGTTCAGCTAGATCCGTTCCTGTTAAATTCTAGACTATTTACATTTAGTGCAGTGCGTCCTGCTCACAGTGTTCAGCTAGATCCGTTCCTGTTATCTTCTAGACTATTTACATTTAGTGCAGTGCGTCCTGCTCACAGTGTTCAGCTAGATCCGTTCCTGTTATCTTCTAGACTATTTACATTTAGTGCAGTGCGTCCTGCTCACAGTGTTCAGCTAGATCCGTTCCTGTTATCTTCCTACTGACAGGCAGGCTTGTCTTGTTACAGTATTAACAGCTACCTAAAGAAAATTACTGGTGTTCTTTTGATCCTATTAGTACCACGGTCAGGCAGCTAGACTATTTACATTTAGTAAAGTGCGTCCTGCTCACAGTGTTCAGCTAGATCCGTTCCTGTTATCTTCTAGACTATTTACATTTAGTGCAGTGCGTCCTGCTCACAGTGTTCAGCTAGATCCGTTCCTGTTATCTTCTAGACTATTTACATTTAGTGCAGTGCGTCCTGCTCACAGTGTTCAGCTAGATCCGTTCCTGTTATCTTCTAGACTATTTACATTTAGTGCAGTGCATCCTGCTCACAGTGTTCAGCTAGATCCGTTCCTGTTATCTTCTAGACTATTTACATTTAGTGCAGTGCGTCCTGCTCACAGTGTTCAGCTAGATCCGTTCCTGTTATCTTCCTACTGACAGGCAGGCTTGTCTTGTTACAGTATTAACAGCTACCTAAAGAAAATTACTGGTGTTCTTTTGATCCTATTAGTACCACGGTCAGGCAGCTAGACTATTAACATTTAGTGCAGTGCTTCCTGCTCACAGTGTTCAGCTAGATCCGTTCCTGTTATCTTCCTACTGACAGGCAGGCTTGTCTTGTTACAATATTTACAGCTACCTAAAGAAAATTACTGGTGTTCTTTTGATCCTATTAGTACCACGGTCAGGCAGCTAGACTATTTACATTTAGTGCAGTGCGTCCTGCTCACAGTGTTCAGCTAGATCCGTTCCTGTTATCTTCCTACTGACAGGCAGGCTTGTCTTGTTACAGTATATAAAGCTACCTGAATAAAATTACTGGTGTTCTTTTGATTCTATTAGTACCACGGTCAGGCAGCTAGACTATTTACAGTTAGTGCAGTGCATCCTGCTCACAGTGTTCAGCTAAACCTACAAGTTAGTGGGGTGCGTCCACCTCACAGTGTTCAGCTAAAGCTACCTGTAGAAGGTTGGTGGTGTTCTCATACTACAGGCAGGTAGTTGATTTTGCTAGCTGCAGTATATATATATATATATATATATATATATATATATATATATATCCCAACTTAGTGCAGCTACAGGCCATTAGTATGTCTGGAAGGCCAAGAAGGAGAGGCAGACAGTCACAAGCCAATAAGAGAGGGCAAGCAGGCTCTGTGTCTAGTGCTGGTCGTGCTGGTGCATCCTCATCAGCACGTGGCCATGGGACACGCTTGGCCTTTTTTTTGGCAGCTGGCCGTGTTGAGCCGCAACATGCGGAAGACTTGGTCGAGTGGATGACCAAGCCGTCCTCATCCTCCTCATCCTCTCTCACCCATGCCCAGGGTGCTTTGTCTGGCAAAGCAGCGGCCTCTTCCCTCGGCTCAATGTCATCAGTGACTCCTTCCCTAGCTCCACCATGTCCTCCTGAGGAGTCCCTCGAACTGTTTGACCACAGTGTTGGGTACATGCTCCAGGAGGATGCCCAGCGTTTGGAAGGCTCTGATGATGATACTGAGCTCGATGAAGGCAGTAACATGAGCACGGACAGAGGGGGTGCCCAAGAAGGACAGCAATCTGGCAGTCATGCTCCCCCTGCTGCAGCATACTGCCGGGTTTGCTCCAGTGATGAGGAGGGAGGGGATGATGAGGTCACTGACTCAACGTGGGTGCCTGATAGGAGAGAGGAGGAGGAGGAGGAGGAGGCGGCACATCACCAACGAGGCAGGATGCCCTCCAGGGGCCAGCCTAAGGGCAGCACATTGACTGCATCACATGTGCAGGGCGCTGCAGTCTCTGCGCGTTATTCAAAAAGTTCTTTGGTGTGGGCCTTTTTTGAGACGAGTGCATCAGATCGCACCGCTGCTATTTGCAACATATGTCTCAAGCATATCTCACGTGGCCAAAACATCTCCCGCTTGGGTACCACATGCTTGACCAGACATATGTTGACCTGCCATGCAGTTCGTTGGCAAGCGCATCTAAAAGACCCACACCAAAGAACAAAGAGGACCTCTCCTTGCTCCTCATCAGCTGAGATTTCCAACCCCACTAGACCTTCAGTCCTCTCTGAGACCTGCACTGAGAGGAATGAAGGTGTAGAATTAGGTGTGTCACAGCCAAGTACTTGTGGGCAATCTGCTTTTGGTACACCGACGTCAGATTGTACCAGGCAAATTTCCCTGCCCCAGCTGCTGCACCGCCAAAAGAAGTTTGCTCCCAGCCATCCACATGCCCAGCAGTTGAATGCTAGCTTGGCAAAATTGCTGGCACTTCAACTGCTGCCTTTTCAGTTGGTAGACTCTGCCCCCTTCCGTGAGTTTGTGGAATGTGCGGTTCCTCAGTGGCAGGTACCCAAACGCCACTTTTTCTCACGGAAGGCGATTCCGGCTCTCTACCAGCATGTGGAAGGCAATGTCCATGCCTCGCTGGACAGGGCGGTCAGCGGTAAGGTGCATATTACCGCTGACTCATGGTCCAGCAGGCATGGACAGGGACGTTACCTAAGTTTCACGGCGCATTGGGTGACTCTGCTGGCAGCTGGGAAGGATGCAGGACAAGGTGCAGTAGTGTTGGAGGTTGTTCCGCCACCACGCCTCCAAAATGCTAATGATTGTGACACACCTCTCTCCTCCACCCCCTCCTCTTCTTCTTCCTCCATGGCCTCTTCCTCGGAACCAGCGGTGCTCCTTAGTCATTCAAGGGGCTACGCAAGTACGCAGGCCAAAAGATGCCATGCGGTGCTTGAGCTGGTGTGCTTGGGGGACAGGAGCCACACTGGGGCAGAGGTTCTGTCAGCTCTGCAGGGGCAGGTTCAGAGGTGGTTGACGCCACGCCAACTTAAGGCAGGAATGGTGGTTTGCGACAATGGCACCAACCTCCTCTCTGCCCTCCGACAGGGACAAATGACCCATGTGCCCTGTTTGGCTCACGTCCTTAACTTGGTGGTGCAGCGGTTCTTTGGCAGGTACCCGGGCTTACAGGATGTCCTGAGGCAGGCCAGGAATATCTGTGTGCATTTCCGCCGGTCATATAATGCCAGTGCTCGGCTGACGGACCTCCAAAAGGAGTTTAACCTGCCCAAAAACCGCTTAATCTGTGACATGCCCACCAGGTGGAACTCAACGTTGGCCATGCTGCAGCGGCTGCACACGCAGCAGAGGGCCATCAATGAGTACCTGTGCGACTATGGCACCAGGACAGGGTCAGGGGAGCTTGGTTTTTTTTCCCCACGCCAGTGGGCCATGATCAGGGATGCATGCACTGTCCTGTCACCATTTGAGGAGGCCACGAGGATGGTGAGCAGTGACAGTGCATGCATCAGTGACACTGTCCCCCTTGTCCACCTGTTGGAGCACACGCTGCGTGGAATAATGGACAGGGCACTTGAGGCAGAACAGAGGCAGGAAGAGGAGGACTTCCTTAGCTCTCAAGGCCCCCTTTATCCAGACAGTGTTCCTGCGTGCCCGCCGATCACACAGGAAGAGGACGAGGAGGAGGAGGAGGAGGAGGAGGAGGAAGATTGTGTCAGTATGGAGGTGGAGCCTGGCACTCAGCATCAGCAGCAGTCTTTAAGGGATTAGTCCCAAGAAACACATGGACTTGTACGTGGCTGGGAGGAGGTGGCTGCGGACCATGTCGTCCTTAGTGACCCAGAGGACTCCGGACCGAATGCCTCAGCAAACCTACGCTGCATGGCCTCCCTGATCCTGCAAAGCCTGCGAAAGGATCCTCGTATTCGTGGTATCAAGGAGAAGGACCAATACTGGCTGGCAACCCTCCTTGATCCACGTTACAAGGGTAAGGTTGCGGACCTTATCTTGCCATCGCAGAGGGAGCAGAGGATGAAACATCTTCGGGAGGCCTTGCAGAAAGGTCTGTGCAACGCGTTCCCAGAGACTGGGAGGTTACAAACTCCTGTTTCTGGACAACGTGTTGCTGAGGCTTCGGTCAGTCAAAGAAGGAGCAGTGGAGAAGGTGGCTGTCTGACCGATGCATTCAGACAATTTTTTGGTCCGCAGCCCCAAGGTATGATCGGTTCCAGCAACCATCGCCAGCGTCTGTTTTACATGGTGCAGGAATACCTAGGGGCAAGATCAGACTTGGACACCTTTCCCACCGAAAATCCTCTGGGTTACTGGGTCTTGAGGATGGATCACTGGCCAGAGCTTGCACAGTATGCAATTGAGCTAATGGCCTGTCCTGCATCCAGCGTTCTTTCGGAACGCACATTCAGTGCTGCTGGAGGCTTTGTAACCGATCACAGGGTGCGTCTGTCCACCGACTCGGTCGATCGACTGACCTTCATAAAAATGAATCAGTCTTGGATCACCACCAGCTACCAAGCACCTGATGCTGATGTAACCGAATAATTTTTTTTTGAAATCTCAGATCCCTTCAAAGACTGCCTATGCTGATGCTGAGTGACTATCCCTGAGAAATTATCCTCTTCCTCCTCAATCATCACGCTGATAGCTTGTAAGAACATTTTTGGTTCTGGGCGCCACCACCAGTGCCTAAGGCACAATTTTTCAGCCCCTGTTTAACAGGGGCATGTAATTACAATTTTTGATGCAATACTTTGCAGCAGGGCTCGTTTCTGCATTACAACTAGAGTATCTGTGAGGGGTTGCAGTGTTGTGGCACCAGCACCAGTGCCTAAGGCCCAATTTTTCTGCCCCTGTCTAACAGGGGTGTGTAATTACAATTTTTGATGCAATACTTTGCAGCAGGGCTCGTTCCTGCATTCCAACTAGAGTGTCTGTGAGGGGTTGCAGTGTTGTGGCACCAGCACCAGTGCCCAAGGCCCAATTTTTCTGCTCCTGTCTAACAGGGGCGTGTAATTACAATTTTTGATGCAATACTTTGCAGCAGGGCTCGTTCCTGCGTTCCAACTAGAGTGTCTGTAAGGGGTTGCAGTGTTGTGGCACCAGCACCAGTGCCTAAGGCCTAATTTTTCAGCTCCTGTTCAACAGGGGCATGTAATTACAATTCTTGATCTAATATTTCACAGCAGGGCCCTGCGAGGGCTTACAGTGTTGTGGCCACAGCAACACCTAAGGCCCAAATTTCTGCTGAGTATATAGGGCAGGACCCTACTTTCAAACATCTAACTTACAAATGACTCCTACTTTCAAACGGAAGGAGACAACAGGAAGTGAGATGAAATCTACCCCTAGGAAGGGAAATTCTCTCCTGTAAGAGTTAATATGGGGAAAAAAAATTCTCCTTTCCACTGATGCTTTCCAATCCTTGTTCCACAAAAAAACCCAAATTTTCAAAAAACATTTTTCATTGGGACAAAAAGTGAGGTGAAATCTTCTGAAGAGGAGGGAAGACAGCAAAACAAATGTCACAGGGGTGATAACCCTTCCCTATGTTTTCCAAAAAGCTTAAAAAAGATTTTTTGGCTGGAGCTAAACACGTTAAAAATGTACCCGTTCAAAATTACAAAGAGATTCTACTTAACAGCAAACCTACAGTCCCTGTCTTGTTTGACCCGCCTGTATACTGCTGTTCAGAGTATATAGGGCCTGGTGGCCCCACACCTTTCCTTATTTTAATTTGGGTGCGGGGTTCCCCTTAATATCCATACAAGACCCAAAGGGCCTGGTAATGGACTGGGGGGTACCCATGCCGTTTGTCTCACTGATTTTCATCCATATTGCCATGACCCGACATTACATTAAACCCGCAAGCAGTTTTAAATGAGATTTTTTCCTTTAAAAATGACATTTGGTGCAGGGACTGTTCTAAACACGGGAAACACGCGTCACTTTACAGGCATACTATAGACACCCCCCAGGTACGATATTTAAAGGAATATTTCACTTTTTTTTTTTTTACTTTAAGCATCATTAAATTCACTGCTCCCGAAAAAACGGCCGTTTTTAAAAGTTTTTTTTGCATTGATACATGTCCCCTGGGGTAGGACCCGGGTCCCCAAACCCTTTTTAGGACAATACCGTGCAAATTAGCCTTTAAAATGAGCACTTTTGATTTCGAACGTTCGAGTCCCATAGACGTCAATGGGGTTCTAACGTTCGTGCGAACTTTCGGTCCGTTCGCAGGTTCTGGTGCGAACCGAACCGGGGGGTGTTCGGCTCATCCCTATTTTTGACAATTCCTTTATTTAAATGCTTCTTCTTTCTTCTATCTTCCTTCATCTTCTTCTGGTTCTTCTGGCTCTTCTGGTTCTTCCTCCGGCGTTCTCGTCCAGCTTCTCCTCCACGGCATCTTCTATCTTCTTCTCCTCGGGCCGCTCCGCACCCGTGGCATGAGGGGAGGCTCCCGCTCTTCTCTTCATCTTCTTCTTCATCCTCTTCTCTTCTTCCTTCTTCTCTTCTTCTCTTCTTCATTTTCTTCTCCGGGCCGCTCCGCAGCCATGCTGGCATGGAGGGAGGCTCCCGCTGTGTGACGGCGTCTCCTCGTCTGACGGTTCTTAAATAATGGGGGGCGGGGCCACCCTGTGACCCCACCCCCTCTGACGCACGGGACATGACGGGACTTCCCTGTGGCATTCCCCGGACGTCACAGGGAAGTCCCGTCAAGTCACCGTGCGTCAGAGGGGGGTGGGGTCACCAGGTAGCCCCGCCCCCCGTTATTTAAGACTTGTTAGACGAGGAGACGCCGTCACACAGCGGGAGCCTCCCTCCATGCCAGCATGGGTGCGGAGCGGCCCGGAGAAGAAAATGAAGAAGAGAAAAAGAGAAGAAGGAAGAAGAGAAGAGGATGAAGAAGAAGATGAAGAGAAGAGTGGGAGCCTCCCCCCATGCCATGGGTGCGTTGCAGCCTGAGGAGAAGGAGATAGAAGACGCCGCGGAGGAGATGCTGGACGAGAACGCCGGAGGAAGAACCAGAAGAGCCAGAAGAACCAGAAGAAGAAGAAGATGAAGGAAGATAGAAGAAAGAAGAAGCATTTAAATAAAGGAATTGTCAAAAACTGTCTCTTGTCATTTTTAACATTTTTGACAGTTTTTTAGTGAAATGGTAGGGGTAAGTACCCCCTTACCATTTCACACAGGGGGGGCCGGGATCTTGGGGTCCCCTTGTTAAAGGGGGCTTCCAGATTCCCATAAGCCCCCCGCCCGCAGACCCCCACAACCACCGGCCAGGGTTGTGGGGATGAGGCCCTTGTCCTCATCAACATGGGGACAAGGTGTTTTGGGGGGCTACCCAAAAGCACCCTCCCAATGTTGAGGGCATGTGGCCTGGTACGGTTCAGGAGGGGGGGGCGCACTCTCGTCCCCCCCTCTTTTCCTGCGGCCTGCCAGGTTGCGTGCTCGGATAAGGGTCTGGTATGGATTTTTGGGGGGACCCCATGCCGTGTTTTTTTTTTTGGCGTGGGGTTCCCCTTAAAATCCATACCAGACCTGAAGGGTCTGGTATGGAATTTAGGTAGAACCCCACATCATTTTTTTTTTAAATTTTGGCCTTAAGACCTGAAGGGCCTGGTATAGAATTTAGAGGGACTCCCATGTCATTTTTTTAAAAAATTTTGGTTCGGGGTTTCCCTGTGGGGAATTCCCATGCCATTTTTATCAATGAACTTCTATGTGTATTGTCGGCAATGCAATAGCCGTGGGTAGTTTTAAAAGGGTTTTTTCCTTCGAAATGTCATTTTGCTGTCAGACTGTTCTAAACACAGGAAACATGCGCCCCTTTACAGGCATACTATAGACACCCCCCAGGTACAAAATTTAAAGGGATATTACACTTTTATTGTTTGATTTTAAGCATTATTAAAATCACTGCTCCTGAAAAAACGTCCGTTTTTAAAACTTTTTTTTGCATTGATCCATGTCCCCTGGGGCAGGACCCAGGTCCCCAAACACTTTTTATGACAATAACTTGCATATAAGCCTTTAAAATTAGCACTTTTGATTATTCATGTTCGTGTCCCATAGACTTTAACGGTGTTCGCGTGTTCGAGCAAACTTTTTTCCTGTTCACATGTTCTGGTGCGAACCGAACAGGGGGGTGTTCGGCTCATCCCTACTACTGGCCAGGGCTACATTTTGACATGTAGATTTTTCAAAGCCCCACATTCTAAGCCACTGCTTTGCTTCTCCACCGAGGGTTTTCATTGACAGTAGCTACCAATTCATCACTGTGCCTTCTGCATAAAAATAAGTGTGATGTGACAGTACACGTTCCCCAACCAGAAGTTCGAGGAGGGGTTGCTAAGAGATACTGAGTAAGGGGCTTTTCAAACATGGAACAGTAATGCCCTGTACACACGACCGGTTTTCCCGTCGGAATAATCTCTGAAGGTTTTTCCGACTGAGTTCCGACGGAATTCCGCTCAAGCGGAACGACGGGACTAGAAAATGGAGGTTCAATAGCCAGTAGCCAATAGCTTCCGTCTCGTACTTGCTTCAGAGCATGCGTCCTTTTTGGTACGTCGGAACAGCATACAGACGAGAGGTTTTCCCGATAGGAATTGGCTCCATCGGAAAAATTTAGAACATGTTCTCTTTTTAGGTCCGTCAGAATTTTCGATGTAAAAAGTCCGATGGGGCATACAAACGATCAGAATATACGATGAAAAGCTGCCGTCGGACCTTTTCTGCTGGACATTCAGCTGGTGTGCACACGGCATTAGTGTTTTAGGATACATTGAAGAAGCAATTAACAATTTGACTAACTTTGGTGGACCTAAAGCAGCGATTCTCAAACTGTGTGCCATGGCATGCCATGGTGTAAGATTTGCAGGTGTTCCCTGGGAGTTTTGAAAAATAATTTAAAATTGCTAGCATTTTGAAACCTTGAACATATCGAAAAATTAAATGGTAAATCAATGTCACAAAAGTTAAAAAAGTGACATATGTTAAAACGCAATCTCTGTCAGTCCATCATTCATTGGTTCCTTTCTTAACGCTAAACTTGTGTGAGATTTCAGGAGAACTCAATCGTTCTAATTGTATAATAATAATAGAGACCATTCCATTCCAACTTGGATGCTTATAAATAAAGTTTGTTCATTGTTTAGCGATGGAGAAATACTTAATCATGTCTGGAACTCTGAAAGAGAAACTGTTAAATGAAAAGCAAGGCAGCAAGTGAAAGTACAAAGAAGATTACAATCTCTTTAATCTGATTTTCTCTCAAATGCAGGCACATCCTTCACATTCAATTTAAAATTAAATATATATGTACAATTAAATAAGTTTTTCACAACAAAAATTGTTAACTCTTTTCAGGTGTGCCATGAAAATGTTTAGATCATTTTGGTCCGCCGCAAGACAAAAATGTTTGAGAAACACTGACCTAAAGGGAAAACGCAAAATGGCACTAAGGATTTCATACTACTTTGACTTCTTTGTGCTCCATTTCTTCTCAGTTTGCCTGTTGGAGCTCTTGAAAGACCCTGCAGTACTGGGTACAGAAGGTCAATGAACTGTATAAATTAAAGGCTTTGATGTTCTCACAGCCTCCTTTTCTTAATAGACAAAATAGTTATCAGTGTGACCTGTGATAAAGTAGATTTTAAAATATCTGTGAAACACATCAAGGATCTAACTGTCAGGAGCATCTAGTGCTCCTGCTCCTCATTCCAACATCCAGGGTTTTGGCTATGGCACTCTGCTTGTCTGTCTGTCCACCTGCAAGGTGATTAAAATCAGTGTAATCGGTCTCTGGGTGGGAGTCAAATCTCTTATAAGCCAGCCAAACCCTCAATTGCATGCTTGTTATAGAGAGTGATATGTGTGGAATTTCTGATAAAGCCCCCTGTCTGTCTGCATTGCTCTGCTTGTTTAGATTTTTTTTAGGTGTATGACCTTGGACCGGATATTGGACTATTGGACTATTTGCGCCTGCCCTGGTGTGGTGGCCAGGGACTTTAGCATTGTGTATAAGTCCTGGGGGCAACTGAGTACCGGTAGGCCTGCTTGCCTGCTTGTCTTATGGGAAAGGGGGCTGCTATAGGTGAAGAATACATTAGTCAGCTATAGTGTCTGACCACCTGCGTTGGGGTAGACGTGACACTAACACGATGCACTTGCAAGCATGTAACAACTTTCAAGAATTTTGTGGTAATTGAACATCTTAGCAGTGGTTTGGACCACAAGGGTAGTCTACTTTGATAGGGTATCTGTAATGTGACTGGGTACTTTGTTATTGTACCGTTTTGAAGTCTACATTTTTTATCTATTTTTATTGATGTACAATAAAAAACAACATTTAAATAAACTTCAACTTTGTAGTTACTGTATTTGACACCTGAAAAGTCTGTGTACATTTTGTTTGCAACGAGGCATTAATCTAATTCGGATGTGGTGTCTAGACATTTGAAACATTATAATTATTATTTACTAATCATTAGTTAGATAAGATTTCAACAGTAAAAACAATGTTCATAGGTGAACCTCTCAAAGATTTCAACATAAAAAATGTATACTATTATATTTTTATTGTATTTATGTTATTGTATGTATTTATCCACTTTATTTATTTATGTAATTGATTTTACTGATCTACATAGTTCTTATTACACTATACAAATTATGTTGATCTAATTTATCAAAAATTTCGAATGAGCACAATGAATATTATGAACACACACACACATATTATATGACCCATAAACTTTATTGACCTATACCATGCTTCATTTTCATTTTCATTCCAAAGATTTGTACACCTGTCCTGATAAAATAGCCTATTTAGGGCAACAAAATGTGTTGATGGTAAAGTATCAAGTGAAAAATAAAAACGTACCTTCTGATGAGAACACCTCAAAGTTACTTCTTTAACATGAATGCCTCTGCTAATCTCACCTTCATTTTTGAGACATAATGTCTTTCACTTCCTAAAAACATACAGGCTAAAAGACCAACCAAAGACAGCTGTTACTGATGTGTACATTTTTACTCTGTCAAAAGTATGCTGCCATGCCCTCATCTTCATCCCCAGCACCTGGCTGCCAAAGTATGCAGAAATCATTAACACATGACTATAATAAAACCTGGGGTGGTTGTTGAGGATCCCCTAGTACAAAACTTCATATCACAAGGTCTTTTTGAAACATTTATTAGTTAAGAGTAAGGATGGGCCGAATGGACCCCTGTTCAGTTCGCACCAGAACTTTCGAACACCGCAAACGTTCGGACCCGAATAATGAACCCCATTAAAGTCAATGGGACCCAAACGGCAAAAATCGAAGGTACCCATTTTTAAGGCTTATATGCAAGTAATTGGGCATACAATGGTTATAGGGGTCTGGGTCCTGCCCTAGGGGACATGTATCAATGAAAAAAAAAGTTTGTTTTCCTTCCAATATAGTGCCTGGGGGGGTCCCCTTAGTCTACCTGTAAAGTGGCAGATCTGTACCATGTCTAGAATCTACTGCAGCAATAATTGCATTTTAAAGCCAAAAAAATTACATGTTCCCTGCAAGCTGCCTTTATTTTGCTCAGCAACAGCTGGGGAGCCAGTGTGTATGATGAGGTCACAATGTAGTGCACTGGGAACAAGATTAGAGATTTTTTGGATACATTCTGGTGTCACTTTGACTTTGGATAGAAGTAACAGGTGCGTAAAAATTGGTCTTTGAGTGTCAGGTGTGTCTTCCCACCATAACCCTACAGAGGTAATCTTGATGAAAGCAAGAATTGGCCTTGCTGTAAAAATTTGCAATAATATACACCTGTCAAACAGGTGCAGAAAAATTGGTCTTTGGGTGTCGGTGGCGCCTTCTCACCATAATCCTATAGACATACTCTTGATGAAAGCAAGAATTGATCTTGCTGTAAAAAATTGCAATGATATGCACCTGTCAAACAGGTGCAGAAAAATTACTCTTTGGGTGTCGGGGGTGCCTTCCCAACATAATAGAGGGGCTCTTAATGAAGGCAAAAACAATTGCAATGATATGCACCTGTCAAACAGGTGCTGAAAAACTGGTCTTTGGGTGTTAATTGTACCCATGAAACCTACGCCAAAAACATTCTTCCAGATAAAATGAATAAACACCCTCAAAGCTAGGCAACCTCGAAGTCCTGCAGAGATTCCACATCTCAAAAAGACTTAATCAGTGACATTGGCATCAGGGGCTTCATAGCTGGCAAACCAGGACTGATTCATTTCTATAAAAGTCAAACAGTCCATTGAGTCTGTGGACAGACGCGTTCTATGAACAGTAACAAAGCTTCCTGCAGCACTGAATGCCCATTCTGAAAGTACGCTGGATGCAGGGCAGCCCAACAACTCAATAGCATACTGGGCAAGTTCTGACCAGTGGTCTATTTTCATGACCCAGTAAGTCAGTGGATTGTCAGCTGGAAAGCTCTCTATCTCTGTTTTGGCTCTAAGGTAATCGTTCACCATGTGGTGCAGATGCTGCCAATGGGATGTGGAAGCTGACAGCCCTGGGCAGCGAGGACTAAAAAAATTTTGAAATGCCTCACTTAGGCAGATGCCTTCTCCAATGCTCCTCTCTTGACCAACAGAAGACTCAAAACTAACACAACACTGTAACCTACTGGAGACAGGAAAAATGCTCCATAAAATCCTCTTTAACGTGTCCTCAAGAGATTTTATCTTCTGCACTCTCTGTGGGGACAAGATGAGTTCTGAGACCTTCTCCTTATAACAGTGGTCAAGGAGGGTTGCCAACCAGTAATCATCCTTCTCCTTTATGCCATGTATTCTTGGGTCCTTTTGCAGGCTTTGAAGCAGGAGGTTGCCCATGCGCCTCAAATTTGCAGGGGCTTGAGAAGCAGATCCTCGGGGTCACTCAGGATGACAACATCTGGAACTTCCTCCTCCCAGCCATGTACTACTCCCAAGGGTCCTGGGGATTTGAAAGCCATCGCTTACAGATTGACTCATGTCTTCCTCTTCTTCGAAGCCTATGAAAGTGCCAGAATCCTCCTCCCCTCTCTCCTCCTGTGTGTTCAGTGACATAGGAATGATGGTATCTGGATAAAGTGGGCCTTGAGAGGAAAGGAAGTCCTCCTCTTCCTCCTGCTGCTCTGCCTCCAGTGCCCTGTCCATAATGTCATGCAGAGTCTGCTCCAGCAGGAACACAACAGGGATTGTGTCACTGATGCATGCACTGTCACAGCTCACCATACTTGTGGCCTCCTCAAATGGTGACAATACAGTGCATCATCCTTAATGATCAGCCATTGGCGTGGGAAAAAAAGCCAAGGCGGCCTGAGCCTGTCGTCATGCCATACTTGCGCAGGTACTCGTTGATGGTCCTCTGCTGTATGTATAGTAGCTGCAGCATTGCCAAAGTCGAGTTCCACCTGGTGGGCATGTCACAAATCAGGTGGTTTACGGGCAGATGGAATTTCAGCCAACTGAGCACTGGCTGTGTATGACCGCCTGAAATGGCTACAGACTCTTATGGCCAGCTTTAGCACATCTTGCAATCCTGGGTACATATTTAAGAAACGCTGCACCACCAAATTGAGGACATGTGTCAACCTTCCCTGTCTAAGGGCAGACAGGAGGTTTGAGCCATTATCGCACATCACCATTCCTGGCTCCAGCTGGTGTGGTGTGAACCACCTCTGGGCCTGTCCCTGCAGAGCTGCAAGAATCTCTGCTCCGGTGTGGTTCCTGTCCCCTAAACACACCAGCTGAAGCACTGCATGGCACCTTTTAGCCTGACTATGGGAATAGCCTTTAAAAGCTTAGGGGGTACCTGATATTCATAGGGCAATTCTGCAGAGGAGGGCATGGAGGTGGCGGAGGAGAAGGAGGAGGGGGTAGAGCTCACAGGTCTGGCATCATCACCACCAGCTGTATGGAGACGTAGCACAACAAGCTGCAGCATCGAGCCCTGTCCTGCATCCTTTCGAGTTGCAAACAGTGTTCTGTGAATGAAATATATCATTCCTGCCCATGCTTGCTGGACCACGTGACAGCAGTAAGGTGGATTTAATGGCTGACTGCCCTGCCCAATGATGCCAGGACATTCCTTTTCATGTGGTGGTAGAGAGATGGAACGGCCTTACGTGAAAAGTAGTAGCGACTGGGAACCTGCCATTATGGTACAGCACATTTTGCGAATTCATGGAAGAGGGCAGAATCCACCAGGTTGAAAGGCAGAAGTTGGAAAGCCAACAGCTTTGACAAGCTTGCATTTAGATGCTGGGCATGTGGTGGCAGGGAATGTATTTTTTTTTCTGCTGCAGCAGATGGGGCAGAGAAATTTGCCAGCTACAGTTTACAGCTGGTGGTGTGCTGCTGGGACCTGGGACACTCTGTGCTATACCATCATCCCTGTCAGTGGAGGCTGCTGAGAGGTAATGACTTGGTATAGAAGGGGCAGACTGAAGCGAGTAAGGAGGAGGAGGAGGGACAGATTTGTGCCCCTTTTGTGTGGCTTTTAGGTGCTCTTGCCAACGGGCTGAGTGGTTGGATGTTAAATGCCTTGTTAAGCATGTGGTACCCAAATGGTTGGTGTTTTTGCCACGTTTGATGTGCCTGAGACACAGTTTACAGATAGCAACAGTGCGATCTGCTGCAGATGTGCTGAAAAAGGCCCAGACAGCTGAGCTTTGGGGAGTGAGCTGGGAGATAACATCTGATATGTTATGTGATGGAATAGGGTGGCTGCTCTCAACTCTTTCTTGATGTCGGCCTCCTTGGGGTTGTGCCACCTCACCTTCAGTTTCCTCCTCTGCTCTATCTGGCACCCAAGTCGCATCAGTGACTCCATCTACTCCATCTTCATCATCATTATCACTGGAGACAACTTGGCAATACGCTAAAGCTGGGGGAACATGAATGCCAATTTGTCTACCAGTGTTCTCCCCTCTCTCTAGGCTCATGTTCCTGTCATCCTCAACCTCAGAACCAACAACTGAATCCTGTAATGGCTGGGCATCATCAAGGAGCAAGTGGCTGACGCTGTGGTAAAATAAATCAGCTGACTCCTCCATAGCTGATGTTGGGGCTATGGCAGGAATAGATGTGGACAAGGAGGCAGGTTTATCCACTCTAACAACTGCAGGAGACTGCACACGTGTCTCTGCTTGCATGACAGAGGATGAGGAAGGTTTAGTAAGCCAGTCCACCACTTCCTCTGCTTGCTGTGTCTGGATAGCACGGGCAAACTCACTAAACAGAGGAAATGATGCCCTGCCTGAGGACTGACCACCACATCCACCTTTGCCTGTGCACACATTTGTTACTGGCCCCCTTACAGGGCCAAGGGAACATCTGCCTCTCCTTGTTGTCCTCCCAGACATTATTGGGAGGGAGGGGGCAGTGCTTATATGCAAATGTAAAGAAGAAGTTGAAATCTGTACGTAGATGCACTTTAATCAATGTAAAGTGGTGTTTGGTGCACCTTAATTTGAGTACTCACACTACACAGACACACTCCATGAATACTCTATAATATACTGCAATATAATGTGCCAAACGTACAGTGACGCATAGAACTATATGGCATTAAACTTGCAGTAACACACACAAAACTATATGGCGTTAAACTGGCAGTAACGCACACAGAACTATATGGCGTTAAACTGGCAGTAACGCACAAAATTATATGGTGTTAAAATGGCAGTAACTCACACAGAAGTAAATGGCGTTAAACTTGAAGTAACGCACAAAACTATATGGTGTTAAACTGGCAGTAATGCACACAAAACTATATAGCGTTAAACTTGCAGTAACGCACACAGAACTGTATGGCGTTAAACTGGAAGTAACGCACACAGAAGTAAATGACGTTAAACTTGCAGTAACGCACAAAACTATATGGCGTTAAACTTGCAGTAATGCACAAAATTATATGGTGTTAAACTGGCAGTAGCGCACACAGAAGTTAATGACGTTAAACTGGCAGTAAGGCACACAGAAGTAAATGGCGTTATACTTGCAGTAAAGCACAAAACTATATGGCATTAAACTGGCAGCAACGCACAAAATTATATGGCGTTAAACTGGCAGTAACGCACACAGAACTATATGGCGTTAAAATGGCAGTAACGCACACAGAACTATATGGCGTTAAACTGGCAGTAACGCACACAGAACTATATGCCGTTAAACTGCCAGTAACACACACAGAACTATATGGTGTTAAACTGGCTGGAACGTGTAAAAAACTATATGGCGTTAAACTGGCAGTAACGCACACAGAACTATATGAAGTTAAACTGGCAGTAACGCACACAGAAGTAAATGGCGTTATACTTGCAGTAACACACAAATCGATACAGTGTTAAACTGGCAGTAACGCACACAGAACTATACGGCGTTAAATTGGCAGTAACGCACACAGAACTATATGGTGTTAAACTGGCAGCAACGCACACAGAACTATATGTTGTTAAACTGGCAGTAACACACACAGAACTATATGGCGTTGAACTGGCAAAAACACACACAGAACTATAAGTCGTTAAACTGGCAGTAAGTAAATGGCGTTAAACTGTCAGTAATGCGCACACAGAAGTAAATAGCATTAAACTGTCACTAACGCAACCAAATAGACGGTGTTCAACCGGCACTACACTGATGCTATCTAAACTGTCCCTACTCTAGCTATACACTAATGTAAATACTACCGACACGGTCTCACTACACTACAGTGAAACTATCTGAGCTGTCCCTACTCTAGCTGCACACTATGTAAAGCTGAATGATGGTCTTCCTCACTACACTCACACTATCCCTAGACTGACACTAAACTAATATTCTACACTGACAATTGAAGCAAAATAGCACAGTATAGCACACTAACTAACTAATAGCACTGAACAGAGCTCTGTTCTATCTATCTCCATGCCAAAATCACACTGAAAATGGCTGCCATCGTAAGAATACTTTTATACTGTGGGGCAGGAATGAACCATGATTGGATAAAGTCATGATAACAGTCCAATCATGACTCTGACAGGGCTCTGTGCCCTGATTGGCTGAAGCTTTCACTGCTTCCAATCAGGGCTTGCAATGCACTGTTCAGCGCCGCAATGCATTGCGGTCGGTTCGGGGGCCAAACAAATGGTCAAACGCCCTGTTTGTTCGGATGTTCGCAGAACGTCCGAACAACGAAAGTTCGGCCCAAACTTATGCTCGGGCCGAACCGTTCGCCCATCCCTAGTTAAGAGCATCAAATACATCAATCACATTTTGGGGGCAAGGCCTCCCAGTTCCTTTGGGCTTTAGCAGTGGATGTTATTAGAATCACAATTAGCTGCAATAGAATACCTATGTTAGGGCTTGATAAAGACTGTAATATCTTAATAGCTCTATGAACTCCCGATTGGGTTTGGGCTATAATGGGATGGGCTGAGATGTCTTTAACCAAATTCCCGCTTGGCCTATAGCAGATTGACGGCCGGGAAGTGGTTCTGTTATCCTGACTGGGCATCATATGATGTCTAGCAGAATAACATGTTGGCACACACCCGTGGGGGCGCGCATCGTGGCGATCAAAAGTCCGTCGTGTCAGTCTGACATTCCGCATCTCTGATCGTGGTAAGAAGTCTCTGACAGAGGCTTCTTACCACGTGATCAGCTGTGACCAATCACAGCTAATCATCACGTGAACCAGAAAGTGCCAGAAAGTAACCAGAAAGTAACCAGAAATTCCTTGAATTCCTTGATTCACGCTGACAGGGAGAGCCGATCAGCGACTCTCCCTGTCAGAGGGGGATCTGTGCTGATAATCAGCACATTGATTATCAGCATAGCCCCCACCAGATGTGCCAATCAGTGTCAACAGCTGCCAGTCAGTGCCCCCTAAATAAAGACTTTTAGTGCCCACCACAGTGCCAATCAGTGCCCACCACAGTGCCAATCAGAGCCCACCACAGTGCCAATCGGTGCCCATCACAGTGCCAATCGGTGCCCAGCAGTAACACCTGTCAGTACCTCATCATCATTGCTGCCCATCAGTGCCATCTATCAGTGCCAATCAGTGCCACTGGTCAATGCTCATTAGTGCCGCCTGTCAGTGCCCATCAGTGCCGCCTATCAGTGCCCATCAGTGCTGCATATCAGTGCCACCCATCGGTGCCCATCAGTGCTGCATATCAGTGCCACCTATCAGTGCTCTTCAATTCTATTTATCAGTGCCTCCTCATCAGTGCCTATCAGTGCCACCTTATCAGTGCCAAATCATCAGTGCCCATCAGTGCCACCTCATCATTGTCCATCAGTGTCGTCTCATCAGTGCCCATCAGTGAAGGAGAAAACTAAATTTTATGACAGAAACTAAGAAAACTTTTTTTTTTTTTATGTCTGTCTTTTTTAGTTTGTTTAGCAAAAAATAAAAACCCCAGAGGTGATCAAATACCACCAAAAGAAAGCTCTATTTGTGTGAAGAAAATGATAAAAATTTAGTTTGGGTAAAGTGTTGAACAATTGTCATTCAAAGTGCGACAGCGCTGAAAGCTGAAAATTGTCCTGGGCGGGAAGGGGCGAAAGTGCCTGGTATTGAAGTGGTTAAAGTTTGTCTGTAACAACCTGCCTACATCTCATCTATGTTTTTCAAGATACAAGATGGAGGTACCCAGTGGGGGAAAACTGGGCCTCTGGGGACAATCTGAAGCTGAGTTAAGTTCACTGATAATGTACAACTAGTAGTGTATACATATGTGGAAAAGTTTCTAAATATAAAGGTTTTTTTAATATTCGATTTGGCGTTCTAACACTGCACAGTTAACATGTTGATTGACGTTGGGTTTAACAAGAGCTAAGGAGGAAATGTATGCTAGAGATAGGAAACTGGATCATAATTATGTCTGTGTTTTTCCCTGCTCACTTAATAACTATGTTAGCAATGATCTCCAGATGGACCATTCATCAACAAGCAACATTAGCTTAGCCCCTGTCAGTTTTTGATGGAATGACTCAGTGTGGCAACTAAAACATCAAAACAATCTTTAACACTCTATCTAAACTGAAATGTTGCAGCACTGTACTAGGATTAAATAGTAATTTGATTGTTCTTTTTTTCTCTTTTCTTTTTTTTAGAAGGATGAGAAGTTCAAGCGATGACAGATCTCCTATAAACTTGGTATTTTCGTTTGATATTTGTCTAAGCTGCAGTTTACTTGTTCAAATTCTGACAAGGTCAATTTATATACTTATCCTCCGGAGAAAATGAGAACCAATTCCAATAGTGTAGCAAGGAAAATGTGTAACTTGTCAGAGAGTCACTGAGATCTTTGGATACAAAGTGCTACAAGTCATTATTAAGTGTGATGCATTCCTATTAGATAATGTCAGTGACCCTGCTTTATGTTACTACCGTACTAAGTGCTATGTGCAGACCACTGAGATATGACAGAGACAGCTAAGAATGACTTGTAACCAATTCTCCAACATCAACCGTGTAAACAAGTGCATAAATGCATTGGTTTTTCCATGACTAGGACATTTAATCCTATTTACGCTTTGCACAATTCTCATTAATGATCAACTTATATTGTTCTTATTATTTATTGAGTTATTATTTTGTGACCATGCAGAAAAAATATAATCACTTCACACTATAAAATATTGTGTGAGTTAGGTTAGCAGGCATATCTCTCTCTCTGTTCCCTTTAATGTATCCAGCAGTTAGACAATAAATGTAACTGGACCTTACTGTTAAGGAAATGTACAAAAATTTAGGTATCTGAGGTTAAAAAAAATCTGAACTAATAAATAGAAACAAAAATATTATGACATAATAAACATTGTTGATATTGTATAGATACACATCTATTTTCCTCTCCAGCCTTGACTGCATTTTGATGATAACTATTTTAAGTGTTCATCTGCCCTATAGTATTATATTTTTGTAATGTGTTTGAAATTGTGTACATCAGGTGTTATCAATGATAAATAATACCTACTAGAAAGAACATAATGAAGTAAAGGTGAGAGATGTGTAAAGCAATTAGCGTGAACCTAGAAATGACACAGTTCACACCAATTTGCTCAGTATGGATATTTATAAATTTCTGGTGCCTTACTCTAAAAAAGTTTTTGCCATTTCAAGTTTTGTGTAAGAAGCATACTGTAGTTCTCTTCATGATCTTTCATTCTTATCTATGCCTTCTCAACTTTTAGCTAATCAGGTGGAATATTGTTATCAGAAGTAGGGATGAGCCCGATGTTTGAGTCGAACGTAAGTCTGACTTGAACATCGGGTGTTCCCTGAACAGTGAATATTATGCGGTGTTCGCTAGACATGTGCATTCGTTTTCATCCGAATGCATTTTTGTCCGAATTTCAGGTATTTTCGTTATCGTTTTAACAAACGATAACGAAAGTGCAAAACACGAAAACCGAAAGATCCGACATAAACAAATGCTTTATTTTCATTTTCATTGCGACAACAGTTCGATATAGATAGGAGATTCGACATGACGCTGACAATAACAATCTGTGTCTATCAAACCTTTGGTCGAATGTGCCTAACCTTAACTCTATTAGTCCAAGATTATTCTACATAGAGAGAAAAGATTCGACATAGAGAGAAAAGATTTGACATAGAGAGAAAAGATCGCTGCTGGAATTGGGTGGGGGAAGTAAAATAAAAATAATGATAATGATGAATGTTATTGGCCGATTGTAACCAAAGAGGAGGGGCAGTAAAATAGCTAGAATTAGGTACATACGTACAGCCAACTTACTTTCACTTACGATTTGCTAGCAGAGAGAGACACACACACTGAGTCATTTCAGAAGACAGTCAACCTTAGCTGGTCCGTTTGTAAGAGAACCTGAATTATTTAGCAATTAAGCATAAGCACAGCAGCAGAACAGTAGTGAAGCAAGCTACAGTTCAACTTAACTTTTTCATAATAATCTGCTGCTATTGTGTTAGTGTTGTGAACTTTTTTTAAATGGTTTTTATTGAGTTTTTCACAGAGTATACATGAGATACAGCCATACACCAGCAAGATGTTCAAAAATACATGAAGAGACTAATACAAGGATATTGTATGGTCCGAGTTACATTGAAGTTATCATAAGAATATTATCTCCAAAGGTGTACATATACTCTGGCAGTATAGATAAAACTGTAGAGAGGTAAAAGGAAACATAAGATATAACAATAAGGAAGTTGGAGAGGGAGGGGAAAAGGAAAGAAAAAGGGGAAGGGGAAGAGGAGGGGGGAAGGATTATTCCTGGTCCGACCTTCTCATAAACATAGTATATATAGTTATAGTAAGGTGAGTTTATCTCAAAGATTGTTCAGCCTTTATTACCTTTAAACCATGTTGTCCAAATTTTCCATTGGTTATCAAACTTTTCCTTTTGACCACTTCTACTAGCTAGTAGAGATTCATACACATAATGAGTATGGGTGTTTGTAAGGACTTCAGACACATTTGGTGCTTTGTCTGCTTTACAGTGTTTGGCTATTAAAGTTCTAGCTACCAGAAAAATGTGGGTGATCACAATTCTAAATTCGGGTGGGAACATTTCTATACCTATATTTAGTATCGCTAAGCTTGGCTTTGGACGGGTCAAAATCCCTGTGATACTTGATATTGACCGAAAGATAGAGTTCCAGAAGCTGGTTAAATGTTTACAGGTCCAGAACATATGTAGCAGGTTGCCTGTTGAACCACAATTCCTCCAGCATAGTGGAGAGCTGTGATTTCCAAACTTGGAGATTCTATATGGGGTGAGGTACCATCGGAGTGCTATCTTTTGGGATAGTTCCCAGTGGTTAAAGCATCTGGATGCTTTGTAAAGCGATCGAAATGCGTGTTGCCACTGTGTATTCCTAATATGTATTCCTAGGTCTGATTCCCATTTCTGATAGGGTGGGGATTTTATGAACTCTAGTTTATGTTGGAAGAGATTATAGAACAAAGAGATACCTTTGGGTGGAGTTGGTTTCTTGGTGAAGTATTCCCATACTTCTTTTGGAAGGTAAATATGATAAGATTTGATGGTGCGTAGGAGGTGAGCTATTTGATTGTATTTGTATTGGTCGGTAGAGTAAAGGTTGTAATGATTCTTGAGCACAGGAAAGGGGATAAGGGAGTTATCATGGTGTAGATTAGCAATTGTTTTAATGCCTTTATCGTGCCAGTCTCTGATATTAAGATTTGGAATGGCATGAGAAAGAATTGTTATAGGTATAGGAATGTCCTTTTGATTGGTTATTGGGGTTGGGACGTTGCATAGGTCTCTCCATGCTAAGACAGATGCTTGTATAGTAAGTGGTAGTTTATTAATGGGGAGGGGTCTCCAAGCATCTAATAGTAGGAAGCATTCCAGATTTTTAGACGGGATCAGAGTTTGTTCTATGCTGCACCACAAAGTTCTAGGTGTCAAGTCAAACCACTCTTTAAGTTGTGTGAGGATAGCTGCTCGATGGTAATCTTTAATATCAACTAGTCCCATACCTCCCGCCTTTCTATGTTTGACCAACAATGTTTTGGAGCATCTCGGTCTTTTAAGTTTCCAGATATAGCTAGAGAGCAGGGTATTTAATGCTTTGATGTACGTGTTGTGTATTGGGACTGGTAAGGTACGAAATACATAAAGTATTTGGGGTAGGATTAGCATTTTAAATGAGGCTAGGCGTCCTGTCCAAGTTAACTCAGTATTGCCCATTCTTTTTGTTTCCTTGGAGAGTTTATTCATTAAAGCAGGATAATTGGCTTCTGCTAAGTCTTGGGGATTCTTAGTTAGTATTAGGCCTAAGTAGGTAATACTTGAGTTACTCCAGGTATAGGGAAAGGATGTGAGTAGTTGGGATTTTAAGGAGGGTGTTATTCCCAAATCTAGTATGATTGACTTTGTGAAGTTGACTTTGTAATATGAGATCTTGCTGAATTTGTTGAGGGTATTATGTGCATGTAGTAGTGATATATCAGGTGATGATAAGAATAAAATAATATCATCCGCAAATAAATTTATATTGTGGGATTGTCCTCGTATGGAGAAGCCCGAGATATTGGGGTGAGTCCTAACTCTTTCTGCGAGGGGTTCAATAAGTAGATTAACAATTGAGGGAGAGAGGGGGCAGCCCTGCCTAGTGCCATTAGATATGGTGAAGGTGGCTGATAATAGGTTAGAGGTGAAAACTTGTGCACAGGGAGAGAAATATAGAGCCAGTATGGCAGATAAGATGGGCCCATGAAAGCCAAACTTTTGTAATGTATGTCTCATATAGCCCCAATGGATCCTGTCAAATGCCTTCTCCGCATCCAAAGAGAGGAGCAGAGAAGGCACCCGACAGGATCGAGCGTATTGCATGATAATGATGACTCTCCTAGTGGCATCAGCAGCTTGTCTTCCCGCCGTGAAGCCAGATTGGTCAGATTTTACAAGAAAAGGAACGATGGGGAGTAATCTGTGGGCTAAGATGCTCGCATAAAGCTTGACGTCAGTGTTGAGTAATGATATTGGTCTGAAGTTGGGCGGGGATGTGGGCTCTTTACCAGGTTTAGGGATAGTCACCATGTAGGCTTTTAGCATTTCGGGGGGAAATGAGGCAGAGGACATTGCAGCCGAGAAGACCGCTTGTAGGGTCGGTGTTAGTTTGGAATGAAATGTTTAAAAATAGTCATTGGGCAGGCCATCTGGACCTAGAGATTTACCCAATGGAAGTGTTCGTATCACTTTCTGGATCTCAGACTCCGTTATAGGGGCGTTAAGGTATGCTAGTTGTGATTGTGAGAGAGAGGGAAGTTTAATTTTTGACAAGAAGATCTGTACGCTTTCCTCTGTTGGTTGTGGTGTGTTGGGGTCTTTATTTAGATTGTATAGTGTTGAATAGTATTCAGCAAAGGAATTTGCTATTTCTTTGGGGTTGTATATTTTATGTTTATCTTTTGGATGGAGTAAAAATTAGATTTTATATTTAGTCCTGGTTGTTTTGAGCCTCTAGGCTAGGAATTTGCCTGCTCGGTTGCCAGATGAATAATGTGACAGTTTTAGAGATTGTATGTGTTTGTCATAACGTTCAATTAGCAGGAGTCTGAGATCAGAGCGAAGTTGGGAAAGTTTTTGCGCCGTATGATGGCTGGAGTTTTGTTTATTCAAAGTCTCCAGGTTTTTTATGTCTTTAATAAGTAGGTTCAGCTTATGTGTCCTCTGCCTCTTCTCCCTTGCACATATCTGAAGTAATATCCCCTAATAAAAGCCTTATGTGAGCACCATAATATTGCAGGATCAGATACAGAATTGGTATTTACTTCAAAAAACTCAGATAATTTATCGTTAATATTCCTGACATGTTGTGGCATTTGAAAAATGCGCGAGTTAGCTCTCCAGATATAGGTAGGACTCGGAGTGTGCCCCTCCACCACAGTGATAGATATAGGAGCATGGTCAGACCATGTTATATTATGTATGGTGGAGGAGGACACAGCTTGTAGAAGTACCTTGTCTACCAATTTCAGATCTATTCTGGAGTAAGAGTTATGTCTGGTAGAATGGAAGGTGAAGTCTCTTTCGTTAGCATGTTGGCATCTCCAAACATCATAGATATTCTGAGAGTGTAGCAGAGGTTGAAGCGAGGGGGGAGGTAGTTTGGCATTTGATGTGGTGTCCAATGAGTAGTCCGCTGTTAAGTTATGGTCTCCACATATCACCAGTGATCCTTTTTGAATATTGGTGACTTTCTGATAGAGTCTTCTTAGAAAGCGGAGTGGAATTTGGCGCGTATAGATTAACAATTGTGTAGGGTTTATTATTAAGTTAAGTTATGAGGTATCTTCCTGCTGGATCTATGTGGGTTTCTAATAAGTTGAAGGCCACAGAGTCTCTGATGGCGATAAGGACTCCTTTTTGTTTTGAAGGAGCTGAAGCAAAAAATGTGTGGGGGAATTTTTTATGCTTAAAATAGGGGGTGTTGCCGGCTAAGAAGTGTGTCTCTTGGAGACATAAGACATCAGCTTGGAGTTTAATCACCTCATTCCAAACCAAGGCTCTTTTGGCCGGGTGGGTGAGGCCGTTTACATTGAAGGAAATAGGTATGAGCTTCGTGTTTGAGTCGAACCCATGTTCGTCTCGAACATCGGCTGTTCGGTCGTTCGCCGAATTGCGTGTGGCGCGTCACGGCCCATAATTCACGGCGGCATCGCAGTGCATTGCTGGCTGATGATTGGCCAAGCATGCACTATGACCCGCATGCTTGGCCAATCTCAGCGCCGCCTGAACAGAGAGTCGTAATTGGCCAAAGCCAAAGAGGCTTTGGCCAATTATGGCTCAGGGGATTTAGTACACGCCCCACACTATATAAGGCCGCCTGCACGGTGGCCCTGTGCAGTGTGTTCCGGTGTGCTGAGAGATAGAGAGAGTGAGAGACAGTGTCATTTCATTTGAGTTAGCTAGATTAGGCAGGACAGTCAGTCAGTTAGCTGCACTTACAGTGTATTGTGTATATATATGCATCCCAGGTGTTGCATATATATATATATATATATATATATACACTGTATTCAGTTTAGCTAGATCTGTTCCTGTTATCTTCCTACTGACAGGCAGGCTTGTCTTGTTACAGTATTTACAGCTACCTGAAGAAAATTACTGGTGTTCTTTTGATCCTATTAGTATCACAGTCAGGCAGCTAGACTATTTACAGTTAGTGCAGTGCGTCCTGCTCACAGTGTTCAGCTAGATCCGTTCCTGTTATCTTCTTACTGACAGGCAGGCTTGTCTTGTTACAGTATATAAAGCTACCTGAGGAAAATTACTGGTGTTCTTTTGATCCTATTAGTACCACAGTCAGGCAGCTAGACTATTTACAGTTAGTGCAGTGCGTCCTGCTCACAGTGTTCAGCTAAAACTACAAGTTATTGGGGTGCGTCCTGCTCACAGTGTTCAGCTAAACCTACAAGTTAGTTAGGTGCGTCCACCTCACAGTGTTCAGCTAAACCTACAAGCTAGTGGGGTGCGTCCTGCTCACAGTGTTCAGCTAGATCTGTTCCTGTTATCTTCTTACTGACAAGCAGGCTTGTCTTGTTACAGTAAATACAGCTACCTGAAGAAAATTGCTGGTGTTCTTTTGATCCTATTAGTACCACAGTCAGGCAGCTAGACTATTTACAGTTAGTGCAGTGCGTCCTGCTCACAGTGTTCAGCTAAACCTACAAGTTAGTGGGGTGCGTCCACCTCACAGTGTTCAGCTAAAGCTACCTGTAGAAGGTTGGTGGTGTTCTCATACTACAGGCAGGTAGTTGATTTTGCTAGCTGCAGTATCAGTACATATATATATATATATATATATATATATATATATATATATATATATCCCAGCTTAGTGCAGCTACAGGCCATTAGTATGTCTGGAAGGCCAAGAAGGAGAGGCAGACAGTCACAAGCCAATAAGAGAGGGCAAGCAGGCTCTGTGTCTAGTGCTGGTCGTGGAGACGGTGCATCCTCATCAGCACGTGGCCGTGGGACACGCTTGGCCTTTTTTTCGGCAGCTGGTCGTATTGAGCCGCAACATGCGGAAGACTTGGTCGAGTGGATGACCAAGCCGTCCTCATCCTCCTCATCCTCTCTCACCCATGCCCAGGGTACTTTGTCTGGCAAAGCAGCGGCCTCTTCCCTCGGCTCAATGTCATCAGTGACTCCTTCCCTAGCCCCACCATGTCCTCCTGAGGAGTCCCTCGAACTGTTTGACCACAGTGTTGGGTACATGCTCCAGGAGGATGCCCAGCGTTTGGAAGGCTCTGATGATGATACTGAGCTCGATGAAGGCAGTAACATGAGCACAGACAGAGGGGGTGCCCAAGAAGGACAGCAATCTGGCAGTCATGCTCCCCCTGCTGCAGCATACTGCCAGGTTTGCTCCAGTGATGAGGAGGGAGGGGATGATGAGGTCACTGACTCAACGTGGGTGCCTGATAGGAGAGAGGAGGAGGAGGAGGAGGAGGAGGCGGCACATCACCAACGAGGCAGGATGCCCTCCAGGGGCCAGCCTAAAGGCAGCACATTGACTGCATCACACCCCAAAGCTCCACATGTGCAGGGCGCTGCAGTCTCTGCGCGTTATTCAAAAAGTTCTTTGGTGTGGGCCTTTTTTGAGACGAGTGCATCAGATCGCACCGCTGCTATTTGCAACATATGTCTCAAGCGTATCTCGCGTGGCCAAAACATCTCCCACTTGGGTACCACATGCTTGACCAGACATATGTTGACCTGCCATGCAGTTCGTTGGCAAGCGTATCTAAAAGACCCACACCAAAGAACAAAGAGGACCTCTCCTTGCTCCTCATCAGCTGAGATTTCCAACCCCACTAGACCTTCAGTCCTCTCTGAGACCTGCACTGAGAGGAATGAAGGTGTAGAATTAGGTGTGTCACAGCCAAGTACTTGTGGGCAATCTGCTTTTGGTACACCGACGTCAGATTGTACCAGGCAAATTTCCCTGCCCCAGCTGCTGCACCGCCGAAAGAAGTTTGCTCCCAGCCATCCACATGCCCAGCTGTTGAATGCTAGATTGGCAAAATTGCTAGCACTTCAACTGCTGCCTTTTCAGTTGATAGACTCTGCCCCCTTCCGTGAGTTTGTGGAATGTGCGGTTCCTCAGTGGCAGGTACCCAAACGCCACTTTTTCTCACGGAAGGCGATTCCGGCTCTCTACCGGCATGTGGAAGGCAATGTCCATGCCTCGCTGGACAGGGCAGTCAGTGGTAAGGTGCATATTACCGCTGACTCATGGTCCAGCAGGCATGGACAGGGACATTACCTAAGTTTCGCGGGTGACTCTGCTGGCAGCTGGGAAGGATGCAGGACAAGGTGCAGTAGTGTTGGAGGTTGTTCCGCCACCACGCCTCCAAAATGCTAATGATTGTGACACACCTCTCTCCTCCACCCCCTCCTCTTCTTCTTCCTCCATGGCCTCTTCCTGTGCTTTGTCCTCGGAACCAGCGGTGCTCCGTAGTCGTTCAAGGGGCTACGCAAGTACGCAGGCCAAAAGATGCCATGCGGTGCTTGAGCTGGTGTGCTTGGGAGACAGGATCCACACTGGGGCAGAGGTACTGTCAGCTCTGCAGGGGCAGGTTCAGAGGTGGTTTACGCCACGCCAACTTAAGGCAGGAATGGTGGTTTGTGACAATGGCACCAACCTCCTCTCTGCCCTCCGACAGGGACAAATGACCCATGTGCCCTGTTTGGCTCACGTCCTTAACTTGGTGGTGCAGCGGTTCTTGGGCAGGTACCCGGGCTTACAGGATGTCCTGAGGCAGGCCAGGAAAGTCTGTGTGCATTTCCGCCGGTCATATAATGCCAGTGCTCGGCTGACGGACCTCCAAAAGGAGTTTAACCTGCCCAAGAACCGCCTAATCTGTGACATGCCCACCAGGTGGAACTCAACGTTGGCCATGCTGCAGCGGCTGCACACGCAGCAGAGGGCCATCAATGAGTACCTGTGCGACTATGGCACCAGGACAGGGTCAGGGGAGCTTGGTTTTTTCCCCACGCCAGTGGGCCATGATCAGGGATGCATGCACTGTCCTGTCACCATTTGAGGAGGCCACGAGGATGGTGAGCAGTGACAGTGCATGCATCAGTGACACTGTCCCCCTTATCCACCTGTTGGAGCACACGCTGCGTGGAATAATGGACAGGGCACTTGAGGCAGAACAGAGGCAGGAAGAGGAGGACTTCCTTAGCTCTCAAGGCCCCCTTTATCCAGACAGTATTCCTGCGTGCCCGCCGATCACACAGGAGGAGGAGGAGGAGGAGGAGGAAGATTGTGTCAGTATGGAGGTGGAGCCTGGCACTCAGCATCAGCAGCAGTCTTTAAGGGATCAGTCCCAAGAAACACATGGACTTGTACGTGGCTGGGAGGAGGTGGCTGTGGACCATGTCATCCTTAGTGACCCAGAGGACTCCGGACCGAATGCCTCAGCAAACCTACGCTGCATGGCCTCCCTGATCCTGCAAAGCCTGCGAAAGGATCCTCGTATTCGTGGTATCAAGGAGAAGTACCAATACTGGCTGGCAACCCTCCTTGATCCACGTTACAAGGGTAAGGTTGCGGACCTTATCTTGCCACCGCAGAGGGAGCAGAGGATGAAACATCTTCGGGAGGCCTTGCAGAAAGGTCTGTGCAACGCGTTCCCAGAGACTGGGAGGTTACAAACTCCTGTTTCTGGACAACGTGTTGCTGAGGCTTTGGTCAGTCAAAGAAGGAGCGGTGGAGAAGGTGGCCGTCTGACCGATGCGTTCAGACAATTTTTTGGTCCGCAGCCAGAAGGTATGATCGGTTCCAGCAACCATCGCCAGCGTCTGTTTTACATGGTGCAGGAATACCTAGGGGCAAGATCAGACTTGGACACCTTTCCCACCGAAAATCCTCTGGGTTACTGGGTCTTGAGGATGGATCACTGGCCAGAGCTTGCACAGTATGCAATTGAGCTACTGGCCTGTCCTGCATTCAGCGTTCTTTCGGAACGCACATTCAGTGCTGCTGGAGGCGTGGTAACCGATCACAGGGTGCGTCTGTCCACCGACTCAGTCGATCGACTGACCTTCATAAAAATGAATCAGTCTTGGATCACCACCAGCTACCAAGCACCTGATGCTGATGTAACCGAATAATTTTTTTTGAAATCTCAGATCCCTTCAAAGACTGCCTATGCTGATGCTGAGTGACTATCCCTGAGAAATTATCCTCTTCCTTCTCAATCATCACGCTGATAGCTTGTAAGAACATTTTTGGTTCTGGGCGCCACCACCAGTGCCTAAGGCACAATTTTTCAGCCCCTGTTTAAGAGGGGCGTGTAATTACAATTTTTGATGCAATACTTTGCAGCAGGGCTCATTCCTGCGTTCCAACTAGAGTGTCTGTGAGGGGTTGCAGTGTTGTGGACCCAGCACCACCACCACCACCAAAGGCCCAATTTTTCTGCCCCTGTTCAACAGGGGCATGTAATTACAATTCTTGATCTAATTTTTCACAGCAGGGCCCATTTCTGCACCCACTAAGAGCGAGTGAGGACTTACAGTGTTGTGGCACCAGCACCACCACCACCACCAAAGGCCCAGTTTTTCTGCCCCTGTTCAACAGGGGCATGTAATTACAATTCTTCATCTAATATTTTCACAGCAGGTATATAGGGCAGGCCCCTACTTTTAAACATCTAACTTACAAACGACTCCTACTTGCAAACGGAAGGAGACAACAGGAAGTGAGATGAAATCTACCCCTAGGAAGGGAAACTCTCCTGTAAGAGTTAATATGGGAAAAACATTTCTCCTTTCCACTGATGCTTTCCAATCCTTGTTCCACAAAAAAACTCAAATTCTAAAAAAGCATTTGTCATTGGGACAAAAAGTGAGGTGAAATCTTCTAAAGAGGAGGAAAGACAGCAAAACAAATGTCACAGGGGTGATAACCCTTCCCTATGTTTTCCAAAAAGCTTAAAAAAGATTTTTTGGCTGAAGCTAAACACGTTAAAAATGTACCCATTCAAAATGACAAACAGATTCTACTTAACAACAAACCTACAGTCCCTGTCTTGTTTGCACCGCCTGTATACTACTGTTCAGAGTATATAGAGCCTGGTGGCCCCACACCTTTCCTTATTTTAATTTGGGTGCGGGGCTCCCCTTAATATCCATACAAGACCCAAAAGGCCTGGTAATGGACTGGGGGGTACCCATGGTGTTTGTCTCACTGATTTTCATCCATATTGCCAGGACCGGACATTACATTAAACCCGCAAGCAGTTTTAAATGAGATTTTTTCCTTAAAAAATGACATTTGGTGCAGGTACTGTTCTAAACACGGGAAACATGCGCCACTTTACAGGCATACTATAGACACCCCCCAGGTATGATATTTAAAGGAATATTTCACTTTTTTTTTTACTTTAAGCATCATTAAAATCACTGCTCCTGAAAAAACGGCCGTTTTTAAAAGTTTTTTTTGTATTGATACATGTCCCCTGGGGTAGGACCCGGGTCCTCAAACCCTTTTTAGGAAAATACCATGCAAATTATCCTTTAAAATGAGCACTTTTGATTTTGAACGTTCGAGTCCCATAGACGTCAATGGGGTTCTAACGTTCGTGCAAACTTTCGGTCCGTTCGCAGGTTCTGGTGCGAACCGAACCAGGGGGTGTTCGGCTCATCCCTAGAAGGAAACTATTTTAAGCGCCATTTATATAGTTTAGGTGTAGATGCTTACGGTACCTTAGTCCTAGAAGTACAGCCCATCTTGTCTTGAAATTCTGATGGTAGTTGGATTGACTTGGGTTCCTCGGGATCATATCCTTGGAAGCTTGCACACGGAGGTCAGACCAGTGGGAAGGGGATGAGGTTGCGGTGGAGGAAAAAATAAAATTAGAATGTAAAAAGAAAAAGCATTGCAATAAAAAGATAAAGTCAAACTTGAACTTGAGCTTGAACTTGGGGGCAGAACAATTGCCCATATATCAGAGGGGGAGAAATCTCAACTGAGTACTCCAGATTTTGTCCGGAACCTTGATGAAGAAAGGTAGGTTTACTTTTTGTGATTGGGTGCTCTTGACTTATTTTGTTTGTTGCTCTTCTTACTTGACACAGTTTGCCATTCATACTGGGTGTTTAGTTTTGCAGGGGGAGAGGGGCCTGCAGGTGTATGATCAGGTAGTATGTCCAAGGATCTAAGTAGCTGGAGCCCCTCTTCCACATCGGTAACTACTGTGGTGTTGCCGTCATGGGTGACCATTAGTTTGACCGGGTATCCCCAGCAATATATGATATTGTGGTTGCGTAGGGCCTTGGTCACCGGCAATAAAGCTTTACGCTTTTGCATGGTGAATTGTGAAAGATCTGCAAATAGTTGGATATGTGCAAATCTTTCTGGGGGTTGTTGGTTTTTGTGGAATGCAGACATAAGTTGTTCCTTGGTTTGATAAAAGTGTACCCACATCAGGACATCTCTGGGTATATTATCTGGGAGATGTGACGGCTTTGACAGTCTGTGAATGCGGTCGCTTTGGATTTCAGATTCTGAAATGGTGGGTAAGAAGGTCTTGAGTAAGTCCTGGGCATACTGTTGAAGTTGTGGGGGAAGAATAGTTTCGGGAACCCCCCATAGTTTAACATTATTTCTTCGTGACCTATCTTCAAGGTCAGTGACCTTTGACCTCAGCCATGCGATCTCATCAGAGTGATCATTGTGGGCATCAATTGGGGTGTTGTGGGATGAAGCAAAGTCCCCCATTTTGTCTTCTATATGATTTACTCTCCCTCCCAGGGTTTCCAGTTCTGTTTTAAAGTTATTAACATATTGCAGCATGTCTGTGTGCATAGAGCTGCGGAGGGAAACAAGCATGTCTTTGAGTGTTGTTTCAGACACAGGCTTACCCGTTGCTGTAAACGGGTCCACCAGCTCTCTTGTATCTTCCATGGAGTCTTGGATCATGCTCCCTTGCTGGATGTCATCTGCCAGGCGTGGTTTAGATTTGGCTGGATTGCAGGAGAGAGGTGTGGAGGCGCCCGGAGAGCTGTGCATCGGGCCTGCTTGTGAGCCTGGGCTTGAAGCTGGAGACCGCGAGCTGCCTGTGGGGGAAGGAGAGCCGCTTCCTGCGCCGGCGCCATTTTGGACACGATCGCGGTCCTTCGGCTGAAAAAAATCTTTTAACTTCATCAGCTATGCCGCGTCTTTCCTCTTGCGGGTCATCTGGGCGAGTCGGCGGTAGTGTTGTGCTGTCTGCAAAGGCAGATAGTGGATCAGTGTCGTCCCAAGATTCGGTGGTTCCCTTAGCTGGAGCAGAGCTGTGAAGTTACACAACCATTCAGGCTGCGCGGTAGCCACGCCCCCATCAGTGTTGTGAACTTGATAGTGATACTAGTGTTGCTAGTGTTGTGATAGCCTCAGAGGCTGCCCGTGTTGTGGGGGGGATTTATTATTATAGATTCTATATTATAATGCCATATCAATATCTGACACAACGTCGGATGCCGCGCCCGCCATTGCACTTGGAGATTGAGAAACTAATATGAAAGTTGGCTGACTCTTGGGATAGAGTAGACCATTCAACATGAACGACGAAGATTCGACAAAACAATGAAAAACATACAAATGTCGAATCTTTGGCTTATGGTGTCTGTAGAAAGTTCTAAGAAGTTTTGATGGAGCAGCTAAACTGTACGACGCCGCAATCGTACATTTCCTGTCTAATGTTCCACCTACAAGCTATAGTAGAATTCTAATGTTGTATGACACTAGTAATAATTATATTTATTAATTATTATTACTAGTCAACCAACATTAGAATTCTTCTATAGCCTATGGGCGGAGCATCTGACCATAAATGTCCACACGCGGCGACTGCTTCGTCGAATCTTCATGTCAATCTTTTCTCTCTATGTCGAATAATCTTGGACTAATAGAGTTAGATTAGGTACATTCGACCTTTTTTGCTATTGTCTCTATAATATTGAATCTTTTCTCTCTATAAATAACAATAATTCTGCGCTTAGGAATATAGGAAAAAAGGACTGCTGCCCCCCTATAAATGAAAATCACAGAGGTGAGATCCAAAACGTAAAGAGTTATTCTAAGCAGGGGAATTGGCGCTGTCCAACTATATGTGTATAGGTGATGGTTCTTACAAAAAAAGTAATTTTATAAACATGTGTATCACAAATATTTGTATCAAGAAAATTATTATTTGTATCAAGAAAATTACTATTGTGCATGCAAAGACACTGAGATTTCTCGAGTGTGAATGGTCCACCTATTGAGTGTAATAGGAAAAAAAGTGCAGAGTGCTCCTAAAATACATGCAAAAATCCCATATTCAATAAATTAAATGTGTGTAGAGAATAATACCTATATCTTAAAAATGGCAGAGAAACAGAGTCCAATATATATAAACAATAATGATGGTCAACACAAACAATTATTTTAGGGAGAAAATGTGGAAAACTAAAAATAAAAAGTGGAAACTGACAATAAAAAATATATATGTAAAAAAATATTTGTAAAAAAACCCCAGCCTGTGTGTATAAAAAATCACAATTAAGGCAATCAAAACAAGACAATTCATATGTGCATAAAAATCCAAACAGAAAAAAATTATTGGTTATTAATGTGTAAAAAATATTGAAAATGTCCACAAAAAAGTCCTAAAGGTGTGTCATTCTAGTGAAGGGGAAGCGTAGTTACAGCCTTCAACTGTTAATATCCCGTCCTTCCCTACACCCCCGCTCGTGTTTGCACTCACCGGACTGCCTAACCCCTGCAGGGGTAAAAGGCATATGCGGACAATCCTGCGATGGCGGTACCGGGAACTGATCCTCCGTCCAGGGGTGCTTTATCCTGCTCCGGCGTAGTGTTATCCCCAATAACAAGCATCCATATGAAGTGGGAAAAGAAAACACTTCATAGCGTGAATCCGTAAAAAATTTTGAAGTTTTATTTTTGAAAATCCATTCAGATATAATAAAAAAGGTTGTTTAGAGATAATCCATAAAAAACTGGACACTGAAGTGTCGGGCGGTGGAACGCACGCCATACCACGCTCCCCCCCAGCTGTGAGCCGGTTATCGGAGCATTGTTGGAGCATTGGCAGCTCCAGTTTTTTATGGATTATCTCTAAACAACCTTTTTTATTATATCTGAATGGATTTTCAAAAATAAAACTTCAAAATTTTTTACGGATTCACGCTATGAAGTGTTTTCTTTTCCCACTTCATATGGATGCTTGTTATTGGGGATAACACTACGCCGGAGCAGGATAAAGCACCCCTGGATGGAGGATCACTTCCCAGTTCCGCCATCGCAGGATTGTCTGCATATGCCTTTTACCCCTGCAGTGCAAACACGAGTGGGGGTGTAGGGAAGGACGGGATATTAACAGTTGAAGGCTGTAACTACGCTTCCCCTTCACCAGAAGGACACACCTTTAGGACTTTTTTGTGGACATTTTCAATATTTTTTACACATTAATAACCAATAATTTTTTTCTGTTTGGATTTTTATGCACATATGAATTGTCTTGTTTTGATTGCCTTAATTGTAATTTTTTATACACACAGGCTGGGGTTTTTTTACAAATTTTTTTTTACATATATATTTTTTATTGTCAGTTTCCACTTTTTATTTTTATTTTTCCACATTTTCTCCCTAAAATAATTGTTTGTGTTGACCATCATTAATGTTTATATATTGGACTCTGTTTCTCTGCCATTTTTAAGATATAGGTATTATTCTCTACACACATTTAATTTATTGAATATGGGATTTTTGCATGTATTTTAGGAGCACTCTGCACTTTTTTTCCTATTACACTCAATAGGTGGACCATTCACACTCGAGAAATCTCAGCGTCTTTACATGTACAATAGTAATTTTCTTGATACAAATAATAATTTTCTTGATACAAATATTTGTGATACACATGTTTATAAAATTACTTTTTTTGTAAGAACCGTCACCTATACACATATAGTTGGACAGCGCCAATTCCCCTGCTTAGAATAACTCTTTTCTCTCTATGTTGAATCTTTTCTCTCTATGTAGAATAATCTTGGACTAATAGAGCTAAGGTTAGGCACATTCGACCACAGGTTTGATGGACACAGATCGCTATTGTCAGCGTCATGTCGAATCTCCTATCTGTATCGAACTGTTGTCGCAACAAAAACGAAAATAAAGCATTTGTTTATGTCGGGTATTTCGGTTTTCGGATTCTGCACGTTCGTTAACGTTTATTAAAACAATAAGAAACAATAAGAAATTCGGACGAAAATGCATTCGGATGAAAACTAATGCACATGTCTAGTACTTATGGTTGGCAGTGATATGCAGCACTGATGGGCATTCATAGGTGGCACTGCTGGGCACTGATAGGCACTGATAGGCGGCACTGCTTGGCACTCATGGCTGGCAGTGATAGATTGCACTGATAGGCATCACTGATGGCACTGGCAGGCATTATTAATGGGCACTGATTGGCAGATACCTGGGCACTGATTGGCATAACCCTGATGGTCTAGTTTGGCATACCTATTGGGGTTCCTTTGTGGTCATCCCTAGTGATCCTGGCGGCATCCCTGGTGGTCCTGGGTGGGCATCCATGGGGGGTAAACAATCAGCACAGACCCCCCCTGTCAGGAGAGCCACTGATCGTCTCTCCTCTACTTGCATCTGTCAGAGTGAGGAAAAGCAGATAAACTGCTCTTCCTGTTTACATCATGATCAGCCGTGATTGGCTACGGCTGATCACATGGTAAAGTGCCTCCATCAGAGGCTCTTTATCGAGATCGGTGATGCGGTGTGTCAGACTGACACACTACACCACCGATCGCCGCACTGCGCGCACACACAGGCACGCGATTGATTACAGCCACGAGCAGCTTTGAATGAGATTTTTTTTCTTTAGAAATGTCATTTTGCTGTGGTATTGTTCTAAACACGGGAAAGATGCGCTACTTTACAGGCATACTAAGGACACCCCAGGCACGATATTTATAGGAATATTTCATTTTTATTGTTTCACTTTAAGCATTATTAAAATCGCTGATCCTGAAAAAACGGCCATTTTAAAAACTTTTTTTGCACTTTGAGCACTTTTGATTTTTCATGTTCATGTCCCATAGACTTTAACTGTGTTCACTTGTTCGTACAAATTTTTTGCCTGTTCAAATGATCTATTGCGAACCGAACCAGGGGGTGTTCAGCTCATCCCTAATCAGAAGCAACCATGATATAAAACCATTGGAGAAACTGCTTGAATTTGCAAAGCCTTTGTACCCCAGGGCACACATCAACTCTTTGTACATAAAAATTGGTGGCCTGAGAAGTCCATATAATAGGGATCACAATCTGGTCCAGGACTCCCAGAGATCAGGAACAGCAGCAGATGACATATATGTCACCAGGCTGTGGTACTACAACAGCCTGCTTCTTCTGTCAGACCAGACTAAACACAGGCCATCACTTTCATGTCTTCCTTGCAGCCTTCCCTCCATGCTTCCCTGCAGCCTTCCCTGCAGCCTTCCTTGGACGCTGTGGCTCTGGAGGTGGACTTGTGGCAGGAGGAGGAGGAGGAGGAGGATGGGTGAGCGCACATAAGTGCAGGTTATCAGTTATTTGACCCCTCAACCCCTTATGAAGGGCCTAAAAAATAATCTTCTCACAGATGAGACATTTGCCCTCCTCCATTTGCTGCAATTTTGCAGCTACATAGCAGCCATAGGCCTCTTCAGCACCGGGGGGGTATTTTCAGGGCCGCATTAGCCTCCTTAATGAGGCCCTGTGCTGCCTCCTCCACATTCCTCCCCTTCCTGGGTCCTTTGGTTGGAAGACGGAGGGGAGGGACCTGGGATCGGGTGAGGCTGGGCTCAGCCACCTCCTGGCTGACACTAACCCCCACCCCCTGGCTGACACTTTCCCCCGCCTCCTCCTGTGTGCCACATTCCAGAGCCTCGTCCTGGCTGAGGTCTTCCTGTGTATGAAAAAGGGACATAGTTTTAGTTTTTGGTTCATCAGTCACACACAATTTTCAGCTCATGACTGTTACAAATTGAATAAATAGAAAAGATTATCATTCTGAGCCCAGCATTTTTCATTCTTGTCAGAATCATTTTACTGTCTATTGATATGTAAAACACTTTTTGTTAAATCATTCATTTGTTATCAATAATAACATATAGTTAACAACAATAATTTTCAGAAAATTAATATGTTAAAAAATACTATACCTGGCTCCAGTTGGGCTCCTCAACTTCTTCCAGGATGGAAGGCCCAGGTTGGTCCTCGGAAGCCTCAGCTGGGGTTGAGGGAAGGGTGGATGGAAGTGTAGAAAGTGATTCCCTGGATTCAATCTGGTCTTCCACAAACCACATCATACACATCTTTTGCTGCTGCTCCTGATTTCATGGAAGCCTGGACCTTAATAAGCTCCTTCCTATACGTGCTTCTTAAGCTACCAATTTTCTTATCCACAAACTCGATGTCTGCGTCGGGGACCTGCATCTTCACAAATTGCAGCAGTTTCTCCAGCGATGACTTCCTAGCTGGTTTATTTCGTATTAAGGGGTTTTTAACCTCCCACAAATTTCTCATATCCCTGTATCTGTATATGAACTGGCCCATGAATTCAGGGTCTTTGAATTGTTTCATATTTGCTGCAAGACAAAACACAAGACAAAAACACTAATAGGGGTTCTTGCATAGCAAGACCACTTACTGTTATCTCACATATATTATTCTTATTATAGCCAAATTTACCACCCTAACTCCTCCCACAGCTTTTACACTACAAAGACAGTAATATACCGAAATGTGCGTATTTTTCCTGATTGGTGCGCTTTGTGGCACGTTTACTTTGTGGAACGTTTACTTCCCCATTACTTTGTGGAAAGTTTCGCCGAATGGTTCACGAAATATTGTTGTTTTTGCGGCGAAATTGGTCCCATAGGAATGAATGGTGAAATGTTCAAAAGTAGAGTGGGAGGTGACAAAAGCTGAAAAATCAGGACATGATTTCTAAACTGCCACCACGCCCTCATTTTCAAGCCCACCTACACAAATCTTATATCAAATCCCTGCTGCCACTAAAGATGTCCACAGCTAAGCCATAGTCCTGATAGTTTTCACAATATGACCATTTGTTTGCAGCTCTTGCCATCCATTGACATTCATTGAAACTGCACTCTAGCCACTTCAAATTTGAAGGGCAATATCTAAACTGCAACTGTGCCTTCATTTTTAATATTTCAGAGACATACTATGCATCAAAATCTAGGTCTGGGTCTTGTGATTCTCACAATATAAAGCTCTTCACTATAGGATTTATAGTTTTTAAAATACGACTGTTTGAAGTACTGCACAGTTATTACAGCTATCATGATCCTGTGTATTGTCTTTTGAGCAGTGGCTGTAAAGCATAAACAGGGCATGAGCATTGCCAGGAAACAGTGGTTGTAAACACTGATTATCATCAAACAGATAGTACACCTTCACCTCCATTCTACGTCAAGATGCTGAGACCCCCCAAATGCATGTGGTCATACCTTCATCTGCTAGGCTTGATAATGCTGCTAATGTTTTTATAAATGTATGTTTTAATGTAACTGTGAAGCACTTTGAGCAACAACGTTGCAATTAAATGTGCTACATAAATAAATAAAAGTTGAAAGGCATTTCTCACTCTATCAAGCTTGTCATATGCACTTTTTAAATTTGATCAATCAATTGGTTAGTGTAATGTTTACTATCTTTACTCACTCCAAACACTCCACACAGTTACTCTGCCCACTCCATAAAGTTACTCTGCCCAGTCCAACCTTTCCACAGTTACTCCAGCCACTCCAACCACACAACAGTTACTCAAGCCACTCGTCCCAGTTACTCCGCCCACTCCAGTTGCAGACTACTGGTGGAGGCAAGAACACTTCACACAATTTCCCCAGAAATTGTAGCTTTTCTAGTATCAGTCCAAACTCTCCTAATCTTATCCCAATATAGGCCTCAATCTCGAATCAGTATTGGCCACTGATGTCCCAAGTTAAAATGTTACCTTTGTTAGAATGTTCTCTTTCCTCCGCACACAGAACGTAGGTACGACACACGCATGTTAGCTTTATATACACTGCGCGTGCGTGGAACTTTACCCGTGTCGCCCACCCCTGGCTTTTTTTCCAGAATATTCCCCGCCCCTTCTCTTTCATCGCAGTGGGAGAGGAACTTGGTGGAGACTCAGCAGGTGCGTAATAGCAGTAATGAGGCAGAAAGCCCGGAGCCAGAAACGTCACGATCCCGCAGGAGATTTAAGGCCTCAAATATGGCCTTTGTAGAGATGGTGGAGATGGTGGACATCTTGAAGTGGGCCGACTATGATGTGAAATATGGACCTTACCTAAACCCAAATGTGAGAAAGGCCAAGATCATGTCTAAAGTAGTATGAAGTCTGCACAGGAATTTTGGGGTACGACGATCTAAGGAGCAATTGAGGAAACGTTTGTCAGTCCTGAAATTGAGGGAGCAGGATCAGTACAGAAGGATCAAGAAACTGCTTCTAAAAAGTAAGTAGTTGTCATGTGTCCCTATTATTATTATTATTACTTGCATGCTGCTCCATGTGCTTTTCTTTACTGCTGTACAGTTTTAAATGGCTACTTTCATGTTCGTGGGCACAGTAATCGGTCGCAGTAAACATTGTTCATTTTCCAACTAAATATGATGTTTTTGGCAGATACAGGGTTAACAAGATTTGGTCATGCTAATTTGTATTAAAAGAAGTTTAGTACATTGTTGTCTAGATGTGTTTGAAACTAGAATGAATTGCAAACTTGATTCAGTGTAATGTAAGGAGAGGACACTCAGCAGCTGTTTACACATCTGGACTAGTGTGGGACACCAGAACAAACTTTTTAGGGTGTCCCACACAGGTACTCCAGTGGATACTTGGGATGTCTCCATGTGTGAAACTTGTCCAGAAAAGGTAAGTATTCCAGCTTTGGTAAAGGAAAAAATCATGTCTTCAGCTTGGAACTCTGCCAAAACAGACAATTTGTCAGGGGATGTTATACACAACATCCAATGCAGGTGATCAGATCGCTGGGCTGCACCAAGGAATCAGGGACAAACGAGTAAATGAATAAAAAGGTATGTTTATTGTAAATGATAAAGACACACGTGAAATCAAGACAGCAAACCAAAAACAAGTAAATGGTGAAAACACAGCAAACCCCCAAACCCCCCTAACTATCTATCTAACTAATATAATATACCAGCAAGGAAACCAATATGAAATAAAAGATAAGGCATGAGCCAAAGTGACAAGGGAACAGGAAACAGGGTTCAAGGTCAGGATACACAAACGGGGTTCAGGAATAAATAGGAACAGGCTGGAACAAGAGCAGGTACTGGCAGGGACAAGGGCTTAGCAGAGGAATTCTGAAGCACTGAGCCTAGTTCAGGGCGGGTTTATATAGTCCAGCAAAACAATGACAGGTGTGCTTGATGACAAGTCTGCAGTCCAGGCAGGGAGACCCCCGCTGGTGGCCACTGGAATTACACCCTTTTGGTGCTGAATGTAATAGTGCCACCAGCAGGAGAAACCGGAGATGACACAGTTCCTGACAGTTCCCCCTCCTAAAGGAGTGGCCTCCGGACACTCCATTCAGCCCTGGGTACGACAGTCCGAGTGGGTGCAGAAACACCTTAAAATGTTTCCCTACTGAGTCTGCGGACTTCTTCGCACTCCCAAGGCCAGAGTCTTTTAGTTCACTGGGGGACGTGCCATCAGAGTCTGAAAATAGGACACAAACCCCACCACCCGGGTCAGGAAGTTTGGATCTGGAGATGAAAATTAGCAGGGTAACGGGAAAGAAACCATCGGAGGCAGACCACACAGGAGCATTACATTCAAGCCAGGCAACAGACAGGATTGACCCAGCGGCAAGATGGCCATCAGTCAGGAACAGTTTTAGCAGGCACCATGTCATCAGGCTGAGCAGAAAGCAGAGGTACATCACGCTGGGCAGTGGCACATCCGCATCAAGCTGGGCAGCAGGCAAAAGCACATTGAGCTGGGCAGCAGGCAAAAGCACATTGAGCTGGGCAGCAGGCAAAAGCACATCGAGCTGGGCAGCAGGCAAAAGCACATCGAGCTGGGCAGCAGGCAAAAGCACATCGAGCTGGGCAGCGGGCTCATCAAGCTGGAGAGCAGGCACTGGTACTTCCGGCTGGAACACTGGCACCTCAGACTGGAACACTGGCACCGAGACATCAGGCTGGAGGGCTGGCACCGAGACATCAGACAAGGCGGCAGGTACTGGAACTTCAGACTGGGCAGTAGGCCCATCAGGCAGAACAGCAGGTGCTGGCACAACAAGCTGAACAGCAGGCACATCGGACTGGATAGCAGGTACTGGAACTTCAAACCGGGCAGGCGGTACTGGAACTTTAGACTGGGCAGCAAGCACAGACACTGGCACATCAGGCAGAACAGCAGGTGCTGGAACAACAGGCAGGACAGCAGGTGCATCGGACTGGATAGTCGGTACTGGAACTTCAGACTGGGCCGTGGGCACAGGCACTGGCACGTCAGGCAGAACAGCAGGTACTGGCACAACAGGCAGAACAGCAGATACATCGGACTGGATAGCAGGTACTGGAAATGCAAACCGGGCAGCTGGTACTGGAACTGCAGACTGGACCGTGGGCACAGGCGCTGGCACATCAGGCAGAACAGCAGGTACTGGCACAACAGGCAGAACAGCAGGTACATCGGACTGGATAGCAGGTACTGGAACTTCAGACCGGGCAGCTGGTACTGGAACTGCAGACTGGACAGTGGGCACAGGTGCTGGTACATCAGGCAGAACAGCAGGTACATCGGACTGGATAGCAGGTACTGGAACTGCAAACCGGGCAGCTGGTACTGGAACTGCAGACTGGACCGTGGGCATAGGCGCTGGCACATCAGGCAGAACAGCAGGTACTGGCACAACAGGCAGAACAGCAGGTACATCGGACTGGATAGCAGGTACTGGAACTTCAGACCGGGCAGCTGGTACTGGAACTGCAGACTGGACAGTGGGCACAGGTGCTGGTACATCAGGCAGAACAGCAGGTACATCGGACTGGATAGCAGGTACTGGAACTGCAAACCGGGCAGCTGGTACTGGAACTTCAGACTGGACAATGGGCACAGGCGCTGGCACATCAGGCAGAACAGCAGGTACTGGCACAACAGGCAGAACAGCAGGTACATCCGACTGGATAGCAGGTACTGGAACTTCAAACCGGGCAGCTGGTACTGGAACTGCAGACTGGACAGTGGGCACAGGTGCTGGCACATCAGGCAGAACAGCAGGTACATCGGACTGGATAGCAGGTACTGGAACTGCAAACCGGGCAGCTGGTACTGGAACTTCAGACTGGACAATGGGCACAGGTGCTGGCACATCAGGCAGAACAGCAGGTACTGGCACAACAGGCTGAACAGCAGGTACATCGGACTGGATAGCATGTACTGGAACTTCAAACCGGGCAGCTGGTACTGGAACTTCAGACTGAACAGTGGGCACAGGTGCTGGCACATCAGGCAGAACAGCAGGTACTGGCACAACAGTCTGAACAGCAGGTGCATCGGACTGGAGAGCAGGTACTGGAACTTCAAACTGGGCAGCTGGTACTGGAACTTCAGACTGGACAGTGGGCACAGGTGCTGGCACATCAGGCAGAACAGCAGGTACTGGCACAACAGGCACATCGGACTGGATAGCAGGTACTGGAACTGCAAACCGGGCAGCTGGTACTGGAACTTCAGACTGGACAGTGGGCACAGGTGCTGGCACATCAGGCAGAACAGCAGGTACATCGGACTGGATAGCAGGTACTGGAACTCCAAACCGGGCAGCTGGTACTGGAACTTCAGACTGAACAGTGGGCACAGGTGCTGGCACATCAGGCAGAACAGCAGGTACTGGCACAACAGTCTGAACAGCAGGTGCATCGGACTGGATAGCAGGTACTGGAACTTCAAACCGGGCAGCTGGTACTGGAACTTCAGATTGGACAGTGGGCACAGGTGCTGGCACATCAGGCAGAACAGCAGGTACTGGCACAACAGGCTGAACAGCAGGTACATCGGACTGGATAGCAGGTACTGGAACTCCAAACCGGGCAGCTGGTACTGGACATTCAGACTGGACAGTGGGCACAGGTGCTGGCACATCAGGCAGAACAGCAGGTACTGGCACAACAGGCTGAACAGCAGGTACATCAGACTGGATAGCAGGTACTGGAACTTCAAACCGGGCAGCTGGTACTGGAACTTCAGACTGGACAGTGGGCACAGGTGCTGGCACATCAGGCTGGAACAGATCAGCTGGTGGGGAGGCAGGATTGGATACTGGCATGATGGTATGGGTTGGAAAAAACTTCCGCTTCTTTTTGGTTTTAACCACTGGAGATCTATAAGTGGGTACAGGGCTGTAGGTAGTGAATGCAGCTGGTAGAAGCGAAGAGTGAAAGGATGGCAAGACAGAGGGAGTAGGTTTTGAAGGGAGATTTAGTGGAGCTGATGGAGGCAGTTGAGAAGCAGCAGGGGAGTTAAAGGCAGGGTAGGTGCAACAGGAGGAAACAGGGTACTGGTATTTCATTGGTAGAGAAGTATATTTGGAGCTAACAGAAGCTGAATGCAACAGACTTGACCAGGCCTGTATTAATGATTGCACTGAATCAGGTTTGCACTTGGCTTGTCTGACCAGAGACTGCACTGATTCAATGCATTTTGCAAGCACCTGCTGAGGACAAGCTGAATATTGTTCAAAAAAGAATGCCGAGTCATCCTCCAACAGCCAAACCAAACATTCTACCTGAGCTGCACTAAAAGGGGGTGTATAGTCATCACCTCCCTCAGCGACATCAGATAGGGCCAACTCAGCACAGATCTGAATTAATGGTTGCACATCTTCAAACAAAAAACTGCCTTGCTCAATAAAAACATGAGCTAGGCGGATGCCTTCTAACAACTGTTCCCTAGTGTATGCAGCCAATGTCTGATAACAAAGGTCTCTGTCATCAGTTGCCAGGAGCGATAAATACAAAATATTTTCAAAATCCATATTTCAACAATAGCTGGGACTCAGGCCCCAATTCCCAGGTGCAACCGATCTGATTGTATGGCTTCAGAATTCTGTCAGGGGATGTTATACACAACATCCAATGCAGGTGATCAGATCGCTGGGCTGCACCAAGGAATCAGGGACAAACGAGTAAATGAATAAAAAGGTATGTTTATTGTAAATGATAAAGACACACGTGAAATCAAGACAGCAAACCAAAAACAAGTAAATGGTGAAAACACAGCAAACCCCCAAACCCCCCTAACTATCTATCTAACTAATATAATATACCAGCAAGGAAACCAATATGAAATAAAAGATAAGGCATGAGCCAAAGTGACAAGGGAACAGGAAACAGGGTTCAAGGTCAGGATACACAAACGGGGTTCAGGAATAAATAGGAACAGGCTGGAACAAGAGCAGGTACTGGCAGGGACAAGGGCTTAGCAGAGGAATTCTGAAGCACTGAGCCTAGTTCAGGGCGGGTTTATATAGTCCAGCAAAACAATGACAGGTGTGCTTGATGACAAGTCTGCAGTCCAGGCAGGGAGACCCCCGCTGGTGGCCACTGGAATTACACCCTTTTGGTGCTGAATGTAATAGTGCCACCAGCAGGAGAAACCGGAGATGACACAGTTCCTGACACAATTGTACCACACTTCCAAGCAATGTTTCATATTCCTATTTCTGGCCTCAAATGTCAGTGTGCTAAGTATACCTTTTGTTTCATTCTCATAGGGGAGAAAAGACTTGGGACGTCTGAGGACACCAGGAACCCCCCACCTTCTGAAGAAGGGGAACAGAGGACACCAAAACCTCAGGATGTGGAGGGAGGAGAGGTGGATGATGTGGTTGAAATTGTCACCACAACAGGTGAGTGTCTGACACCACAGATTCAGGTAATAGAGTTATGTCTGCATATTTATAATACATGGTGTGTATTTTTTCTTTTAGGTGATGTGCATGTTGTGGAAGAACAAGCTGCTCATTTCAACAGTGCAAGTGCACATATATTAATCCAGGAGATAATGGTGTGTAGTCGGGATTTAGACATCATAAAGCAAAAAACAAATGAAGTTGAACAAAAACTGAAGAACATGATTGATGTATCAGGGAGAATCTAAACAACAAGAAAATGCCACTATTTTAGATTTTTTTGGAAAATGTTTAAAAAATGTTTGTCGCATTTTAAAAGCCAAATTTTGAAGATGCACACAGTGTGTCAACATGTGCTATCTGCCATCAGGGGATATCAATGTACGCGTTTTGTGGGTGCAACCCCTTCCCCGCAACTCAAGTAGGTGAGAGGAAGTGGTTGCACCCCCAAAACACGTACATTGATCCCCCATGATGGGAGATAGCACATGTTGACATTAGGCATGGGATCAGGAGGGAAATCCCCAGCTTGACTCCCAATTAGTGTGCATCTTCAAAATTTGTCTTTTACAGGGGTGACATCACCCCATCTGATGAAGGCAAGATCAACACATTTTTGATACTATAATGTCTGATATTGCCTTCAGTTTTTCAATGTTGAACTTTGTAAGTTCCTGAGTTGTGTATGTTATGTTTTGAAACATGTCTGTTTATGTACTAAAAACATTTTTCAAGGTAAAACTTTAGAAAACCAAGATGTTGTTTTTTTACACAAAAATGTTTATAACTCACATGTGCATGTGCATGTGCGCGGAGTAAAAGGTTTTATACTCAACAATGTATGGCTTCTTCTTTCATTGCTCAATACCAGTTTTTGTATTAAATTGGTGTTTACAGTGACAATGGGTGTTTTTTAATAATGGAAAAACCACTTGGCAGAACCGAGGAGACGGTTAAAAGAAACACAAGCAGTAAATCAAGATTTTATCAGATAATTTTTTTTTTCAAATAGAAAATATTTACAAATTTGCTGGCATAGCAATAGCCCGCCTACCCGTAAAATAATCAACATATTTTTGCCATGCTTTATGGGCACTTTAGGGGGGCAAGCCAGGATGGCCAGCTTCCAGGGCTGTCAGTGTATTTTCAAGAAGTCCAGCCTCAGACTCAACTGAGGCAACATAATTAGGAGCGTTTGTCTTTAAAAAGTTGTGAAGTATGCAGCATGCTAGAACTATGTGGTTCAGTTTGTACTCCGCCATATTAATTGCCGTAAGAAATAGGCAGAACTGGCTGACCATTATCCCAAAGGCATTCTCCATGACTCTTCTGGCTCTGGCTCTGTATTTAAAAACCCTCTTCTCCGGGGTGAGGGTCCTCTGGGGGAATGGCCTCATCAGGTGATCACCCAGGCCAAATGCTTCATCAGCGATAAAAACAAATGGGAGTCCTTCCATGTTCTCTTCCACAGGTGGCAATCCCAAGCCACCACTCTGGAGATATCGGTAGAACTCAGTCTGGGCAAAGACTCCACCATATGACATCTGGCCATTCTTCCCCACGTCCACATATAAAAATTCATATGTCACTGACACCACCACCGTCAACACGATACTATCGAAACCCTTATAATTAAAATAGTATGACCCCGAGTGGGGTGGTGGTACGATGTGGACATGTTTCCAATCGATTGCCCCTCCGCAGTTAGTAAAGTCCCACCGCTGGGCAAACTGGGAGGCCACAGTCTGCCATTCTTGTGGCGTTGAAGGAAAATGTGGAGTCAAAAAGAAAAAAATATTAGTACTTTTGCACATAACATTGCAAGCAGATTAGACACAAACATTATTGACCAACATCAGTATAACATTTATTTTAAGGAGTATTTAAAGACAAAAAGATAAGGTCCACTTATCAGATTCCTCACCCCCTCTGATGGCTTATTGGAAAAATTTTAGGGGGGAGGGTTATAAATGAGTTTGGGACCCCAAAAAAAGCCTCTGGCACTCTGCCTGAATTTAAGGACAGCAATAACATTTGGACACATTTTAGGGGGTGTTTAGGTTAAAGCACTACAATGGAGCTGACAAAATACATTGTTAAGTGAATAGGCTAGGTGTGTATGGGCCCAGGATAGCATGCTGGGGAGGTTAGTGAAGGCAAATGTGCATGTAGGCCAAAAAAGGAGTATTAAAAGCTTACAGCATGCATGGGCACAAAGGCGACATTCTAGTGCAAGTGAAAAAGTGAACTGTGGGGGGCGCTAGGTCTATATAAACGGTGAACTAAATGACACCTAAATTGTTATATTTAAATGTATGAAAAAACACAACAGTGTACCATGCAAAAATGCTATATGAGTATATAGACTATATACCGCAAGTGCATATGCCAAAAGGATGACAACCGTATGATCCCTGCATATAGAGTAAAATATTTTCTTAGTGACAACAAAGGTGAATACCAAAAAAATCATTTGTGTTTTTTCATACATTTGAATATAACAATTTAGGTGTCATTTAGTTCACCGTTTATATAGACCTAGCGCCCCCCACAGTTCACTTTTTCACTTGCACTAGAATTCTCATCTAGTTTAGGGGGTTAGCAGCTTACACTTAATTAGTCAATTTTACACTATTTTTTGGTGCAAGGTTTTTATCCATTTTCATCACAAAGGGGACATTCACAGCATATTACAATCATGGTAATTAGGGAATTATGAAAGAAATACAAAACATTAGCATACATGAAATACATAGAATGTAATGTTAAAGGAGAAAACTTATAATATAACCTAATAACCTAATATAGTCCTTCTGCAGGACCTGAATTATGGCAGAACAGGTCTCTGGAATAATGATCCCCAGAGCCTGGGGGGAGATGCCTGTTGAGAACTTGAGGTCCTGTAGACTTCTCCCCATCGCCCAGTACTGCAACGTGGCGACTAGCCTCTGCTCGGGAGTGATGGCTTGCTGCATGCAGTTGTCCTGCTTCGTAATATAAGGGGAAAGCAAAGCCAACAGACGGTGAAAAACAGGGTCCGTCATCCGGAGAAAATTCCTGAAATCATCAGGGTTAGTCTCCTGGATCTCCTGCAGCAAAGGCATAGGACAGAATTGGTCAAGCTGGAGCAACCAATTCTTGGTCCATGAACTCCTCCCCGCCCTGTTCATGGACTGGGTTTGGGTCAAAGGAGGAACCCCAATACCAAGCCCCCGCACAGCACAAAATCTACGATGAGTACGTAACTGCAACATGGCTTCAAAACAGAAAGGCCTGTGAAGAGCGAGCTGAAAATTAGAAACGAACGGACAAGAACGCTCTGAAAAACAGATACGAACTGACTATGCGCACTGAAAACCAGTTACAAACCCACAATCACAAACTAAAGAGCAGTAACGATCTGAAAAGCACGAGCCTGAAAAGTGCGAATCGTCTCTCACCAAGCTTCTACTAACACAAGATAAACATGAGATTAGCAAAAGGAGCCCAAAGGGTGGCGCTTTGGGTATTGAACTTCCCTTTTATAGTGTTGTCGTATATGTTGTACGTCACCGTGTTCTTGATGGTCGGAATTTGGTGTGACCGTGTGTATACAAGACAAGCTTGAGCGGAATTCCGTCGGAAAAAACATCCTAGGCTTTTCCGACAAAAATTCCGATCGTATGTACGCGGCATAAGAGTATAGTTGTCATTATTTTTCATTATTTTCAGAGTGTACTTAAAGCGGGATTCAGTATGATTCAGAGCCATAAACAGTCACAAGGATTTATGTTTACAGTGCAGTGATAATTGGTGGCAGCTTTCACCATCATCCTTAGATGATCCCAGCAAGCATTCACCCTACATAAATCTGCTTTCCTAAAATACAATTTCTCCCTCCATGCTGCCAAACAAGCCTACTTTGTCAGTCTCATTAATACTCTGTCATCTAGTCCTTGTTGCCTCTTCTCTACTTTTAACTGTCTACATTCTCCACCACCACCTCCCCCAATAACTTCCTCACTGCTCACTGTTAAAAAACAAGATTTATGCAATTTGCTGGGGAATCTCCACTGCACAGATATTTATCCCACTTAACATACCCTGTACAAAACCACCCTTAACTCTTTTGACCTTGCTACTACAGTAGAGATCACTAAAGTTTTCTCAGAAGCCCTCCTTACCACCTGTCTGCTGGATTCTGTTCCCTCACAACTACTACGGTCACCCTCTTCTATCCAATGCTCCCTCACTCACATTTTCAATCTCTCCCCTTTTACTGGCAACTTCCCCTGCCCTTTAAAACATGCACTGATCACCCCTATATTTAAAAATCCCTCAATGGACCCCATCCACTTGAACAACTTAAGACCCATCTCCTTGATCCCATTTACCTCTAAACTCTTAAAATGCTTAGCCTACCTCACTGACAACAACCTTCTTCACCTCTTACAGTCTGGCTTTCACTTACTACACTCCACTGAAACAGCCCTACTAAAACGCACTAATGATTTACTAACTGCTAAAACCAATGGCCTATCACAGTACTCCTTCAATGTTATCTACAACTCTATCTCCATCTTTCCACTTCCTATTGCTGGTCCCCCAAGGTTCTGTCCTCAGACCCCTCCTCTTCTCCATTTACACCTCCTCCCTTGGTCACTCGATAAATTCCCATGGCTTCCAGTACCATTTCTATTTTGATGACACTCCTCACCTCACTCCTTCAGTCTCCTCTGACTCTGCTAATTTGTTAACTGACATATCAGCATGGATGCCACACCACTTCCTGAAGCTCAATCTTTCTAAAACTGAGCTCATAATATTCCCTCCTGTCCATGCCTCCTCCGCTGACTTCTCCATCAAGATCAATAATACAACTATCAGTCCCTCCCCTCATGCCATTGTGCTAGGTATAATCCTGGACTCTGACCTGTCCTTTCAGCCCAAATCCAACCACTGTCCAAACCTTGTAGACTTCACCTCTGTAACATCTCCAAAATATGCCCTTTTTTAACCATTGAAACCACTAAGCAACTTTTTTGCTCCCTTATTATTTCTCACCTTGACTAATGTAACTCTCTCCTCGTATGCCTACCTCTTCGCAGACTATCCCCTCTTCAGTCTGTCATAAATGCTGCTGCCAGACTCACCCACTTTACCAACCGTTCAGTGTCCTCTACCCCACACTGCCAATTCTTTCACTGGCTTCCCATTGCCCAACAAATAAAATTCAAAACATTAAAAATAACATACAAAGCAATTTACAACTCTGCCCTGAGCTACATCATCAATCTTGTCTCCAAATATCACCCAGACCATCCTATCTGCCTCCCAATATCTCCTGCTCTCTAGTTACCTTGTCTCTTTCTCCCATGCTCATCTCCAGGACTTCTCCAGAGCCTCTCCCATTCTCTGGAACTCCCTACCCCAATCCATCTGGTTATATCCTACTCTATCCACTTTTTTTTGTTAAACAAAAGTTTTGATTAAACAAATTGTGCATACACATTAAACTTACATGTTATATGTACAATACATCTATTATATGAGGATCGACATATGTATTGCAGATACAGTGTAAGTTTCAAATTATTTTGTAATAGTAAAAATTTCCCATCAGGGTATAAATGTTGAGCTCTTCATAATAAAGGAGATATAGTGTAAACATACCTCATAGGGTATATTTCTGAGGAATCATACTATTTTCATGTGCAGGTTTCTGTTCTTGTAGCCAGCGGTCCCATATTTTATTGTACTTAGTTGGGCATCCCCTATTAATGTATAAGAATTTCTTGTAAGGTAGGGTAGTGTTTACGTCCATCTTCCAATCCACAAAGTTAAAAGGTAAAGGTCTCATCCACTATCTAGCAATAATTTTCCTGACCGAGAACAATGTTTCATGGAAGAATATCTTTGTGTATTTATCAATAGAATCTGGAAATATCCCGAGTAGGCACTGTTTCGGGTCTAGAGCAAGAGTCCAATGTCCAAAGGCATTGTATTTTGGGGAGGGCAGGCCCAAATTAGGTGGAATAATGTGCCCGCCTTTTTGTTGCACATCAAACAAGCGTTAGACTGCCCACGTTTATATCTAGCCACTCTCGAGGGAGTGAGGTATACTTTATGGAGTATATAAATTTGGGATAGTCTATCCAAGAGCTTAGGAGACACAGCTTGCAGGACTCCAGTGCATCTTCCCATTTCTCATCCTCCATTGGTTCTACCTCCCTCTCCCAGCGGGGTTTAAGATCATACGCTTGTTTGCTATAAACAGGGGTACAAAGCATACTGTAAAAAGTCAATTTTTGGGGGTCTGTGCTTTTGACTACTGCCATAATGGCATTGGGGGTAGGTTGTGGGAGGGATTGTGGAAATTGTGAATGGACGGTATGTCTGACCTGTAAAAAATCTGAAAAACATGTGGTTCCGGAGCGTGAATTCTTCGCAAAGCGTGTCAAAGGTCTTAAGATTTCCATCTGACAGCAGGTGGTGTAAGCAGTATATCCCCTGAGTGCTCCAGACCTTTGTATTCTGCATCTGGAGAAATTCAGAGAGGAGTTTGTTATGCCATAGTGGAGTATAATTATTATATTGTGGTATCCCTAGTTTGTTAGAAGCGAGGTCCCATATGCACCTATAATGATACAAAAGGGTCTTTCTATCTCCCCCTGATTCTGCACCCCTGGAACCTACTGCTATCACACATATCGGATCTCAAGTGCTCCTCGCCCGGGCCGGACACAATAGGGTACCAAATCTTCCACTATCGGTTTTGTCTATGTGGAAAAATTGGGATAGCTGGGATGCAATGTAGTACAGGTTAAAATCAGGTAAAGCTGTGCCCCCCAGGTCTGTTGGATTCTTAAGTATTTGCCAAGTAAGTTTATGTCTGTCAGTCCCCCAGACAAAAGGCTTAAAGCAGAGTTCCACTTACTTTTCGATGTCCACATCATCTGCTTCAGACTTTGCCATATGCACTGCAATGGGCATTTTTTTATACAATTTCTTTACCTTGTTTATAAGGCATTCTTCACAACTTCCTGTCTCTTCCAACTGCGGCTATGTGCCCAATATCCGGCTGTGCACTGGCTCCTGGGAGATGTTTGTCATAATTTCCAGGAGTCAGTGGGCATCACCGCCACTCAGCTGCGCTGTGAGACATATATACTGTGCATGCACAAGATTGGGCGGTGCATGCTGGTTATTCAGTAGCACTGTATCCCAAAAGAATATCCTTGTGGGCTTTGCATGCCCACAAGTGAGATAGAACCGTGCAAGACAAGGAAATATAAGGTTAGTTAAAAAAAAAAATAACAAATATAGTGGCGCTATTAGTGAGAATAGTGATTGCATTAGGATCATCTTATCAGATGGGTTTAGAAAAAAAATGAATGTTGGTGGAACTCCGCTTTAAGGAGGGCTTCCAGAGATTTAAAGTATTTCAGAGGTAGGTATATCTGTGTATGCCATAGAATTTTGGGCAACAAAATAATTTTTATTAGGTTTATATGGCCCCATACACCCAGAGGTAGACGGGCCCAGGTTTGTATTTTGGATTTAATAATGGAGAAAAGAGGCTTGATGTTGAGAGAGATGTAATCAGCTGGGGATCTGGATACGTGTATCCCTAGGTATTTAATAGTGTTAACACGTTGTAGTGGTAGTCGGGCCTGGGGCTCAGAAGGTGAGAAGCTGTCAATGGGTAAGATTTGGGACTTTTCCCAATTGATCTTGAGTCCAGAAAATGTCCCAAACTGTTTGATCATCTGAAGTGTAAAGAGAGGGACCTGAGTCGGCCAGGTACAACAATGTATAATCCGCATACATATTGTTTTTTTCCATTAGAGAACCTAAACTCAGCCCTCAGATCTCTTGATTTGCTCGGATAGATATGGCCAGTGGTTCTGCAGCAAAGGCATACTGTATAACAGTGGGGATAGCGGGCAGCCCTGTCTTGTGCCCCTAGTGAGGTCAAACACCGGAGACGGATATCCATTAGCCACCACTTTAGCTGTAGGAGCCTGGTACAATAGTTGGATCCATTTGATAAACTTAGGTCCGAAGCCATATCCCTCCAAGCATCTCCAGAGATACCTCCACTCCACAGAGTCAAATACTTTTGCCGTATCTAAAGTCACCACAACCTGTGAGTCATCGCCAGCATGTGTAGCCTGCAGATTAATGTATAGTTTCCTCAGGATGAATGAGGTGTTGCGACTGGGCATAAAACCTGCACCAGCATCTATCAAGGTCAGTATGACCTGGTTAAGACGAATGGATAGTACCTTGGCTGATATTTTTTTTTTTTTTTCAAATAACATTTTATTGATCCAAAAGTCAGGTAAGTTACAAAGACAATGATATCTTGTTGTATAAGATTTGCCATGCCAGAGGCAAAACGGGCAAGTAGTCGGTATCAAGAGAAAAACATTCAGTTGTATAAAGCTTAGATTAGTTACCATATACTGTGCAATAATCAACATATGCATATAGACATGTAACCTGACGGCTGATATTTTAATGTCCACTTGTAATAGGGAAATAGGGCAATAGGATTCAGGGTAGCCTGGATCCTTTCCTGGTTTAGGTATAAGGACTATTGTTGCCTCTCTCATGGAAGGGGGTTGTGTGAAGATCTAGAAAAGGTGGTTAGATAAGGCTAGAAATTTAGGGGTAAGTATCTCACTGAATTGGGAATAGAATTCAATGGGTAATCCATCTGAACCTGGTGAAACTAGCTATTGCAGTCATAATTTCATCGATGGTGAGAGGTGCATTAGGGAATCTACCTGGTCGCTTGTCAATTAAGGAAAAGTAATGCTCTCTAGGAAAAGGTGCATCGGTTCAACTTCTGTAGAGACTGTCGATGTGTACAGTCCTGCAAAAAAATCTCTGAACATTGATGTTACACTGGGTGGGTCTGTGATCTGTTGTTATTGATGTAGAAATAGTAACTGGGGGCCTGTCTTCACTATGCATTAGGTATGCCAACAGTTTGCCAGCCTTCTCCCTATTTTCGAACAACTTTTGTTTAGAGAAAAATAGTTTTTGTCTTGCTGTATCAAACTGTAGCTGGTTCACCAAGCTGGTTTGTAGTTTGAGTAGGTCTGCCTTAGCGGGAGATGGGTTAGACGCATTGTTGTGTGGAGGACAACTCCGCCACTGCCTTATCAAAGGCACCAGCAGAGTCTGCCTTGATTCTATTAATGTGTGAGATTAGGAATGTGCGGGCACATAGTTTAAAGGAGTCCCAAACTGCCAATGGGGGAGCAGAATGATTATTCTTTGCAAAGTACAACCTCCATTTATTCATGTGTAGGGTTTGGGGTAGACATGAAATCACAGATACTCCTGCAGAGGCACCATCCCCTAAGAATATGCGACTATGTTTAAAAAAAAAAGGTAGAACAGGGTGGGACTTTAATTGTGCCTCAGAGGAGTATAATAAAAAATAGAATGCACATGCTTGAATTATAGAAAAATATATAAACTCTATTATTCTGCCATACGTCAGTACCTTCTAAGAATAAACAGGTTAAAATAAGTTACAGTCTTGGAATTTTGAAATCAGGGTGTGCAAGTCCCAAACAAAATAGAAAAGATATGGCCTACGCATTTCGCGGACAGTTACGCTTCATCAGGATCTTGGAAGTAGCACAGTTGATATCACATGGATTCTAAAAATATTAATAAACAATGCATAAGTGACATAATTAACATGAATAAAGAATTAAAGATAAATAAAAAAAAGAGAAAAAGGATATAATACATTTGTTTCACATAGGTGTATGTAAATATTATATTGTGTAAAGCATTTGTTAATGCAAACTACACTTTATATTATAGAACATCCAACAATATGTATATACAGTTACATTACATAGATATTAATGAACAGCTGCGTTTTCGCATGCATGGAGTGTTCATGTTCAGATATTCATATAAATGCAGGTTGAAGAGAATATAGAGAATGTCTACATGTAAGAGTTTAATTCTCTCTACATGTCATTATGTCACTTATAGGAGGTAGTTGGGAAAAATTGGCGCTGCCCTGAATTATTTAAGGGTATGTAATCCTTTGTGAAACAAGCATTAGCAAAAAAAAATACTATCTCCTACAAACTTTATGTGAAAGGGAATTATAGTCTATACCAACGCTGCCATATGTATGGAGATAGAAATAATAATAGTGATAAAGAAAGAAGGAAAAAACATCAAGCATAAATGAAGCTGTGTAGTCAATCCTTAAATGTTAAAATGTGAGTAGGTGCCGTTTATAAGTAAAGTCATATAAATATTTGTGAAAAAAATTTAAACGTAAATGTGTAAAAGTTTGTGTGCGCATTAATAACCCCAAAAATCTAAAGTTTTGTGACAGTGTGGCGCCCCCTAGGGGCTAACGCTGATAATGAGAAATTATAATTAATAGTGATATAAGGTGCCAATACCACCATATGTAAGACCTCTATAAGACCTCTTAATTTTAACCGGTCAGTACCTGACCTGTGTGCTAATATATAATATATCACAGTAAGGCTCATAAGTTATATACAAGGTTATAACAGCCAGCTTATGTATTTATATAGCCAGTTGATAATACTAAGCAATAGTACATTTAAAATGCCCGAGAGTCTCCAGAAAAAATAGAGGTATGTAGCAAAGTCCAGTGAATGTGCAATTCATGGATGCCAGGAGCAATAAACAGTGACTTCCGTGTTCTTTAAAGCTGGTGACTTGAAGTGCTCCCCCCCATGTTCCCCCGCTCACCAGAACCAATCACCCCCACAGGGGTACCGAGCGATAGAGTGGGTGTCTTGGGGTGTTGGAATCCGACCAGGTTAGGCTGCCGTTCCTCTGCTCTGTGAGCTCCCTCCAGTTAATCGCAGTTCCTACCAGGCATTCCAGGACTAGGCTCCTCCACTATTTTCCACCATCAACCTGTTTAATCCTCCATCAGATAGAAAGAAAGAAACAGGGGGCTTCCGTGGTGTAGTATGTCCAGTTTATTTGCGTTATACAGATATTTAAAAACAGGGATCCAATACAGATACGGCTGCAGGCAAGGATGGGACTAAGGAAGTAGATTCAAGCGTGCATCCCACCTTGCGTTCCAGCCTGTTCTTCCGGGTATGACGTGTGAGCGTGACTCTGCCTTACGCGTTTCGTCATAGGACGTTCTCAAAGACGGTCTTTGAGAACGTCCTATGACGAAACGCGTAAGGCGGAGTATCTGCAGCCGTATCTGCATTGGATCCCTGTTTTTAAATATCTGTATAACGCAAATAAACTGGACATACTACACCACGGAAGCCCCCTGTTTCTTTCTTTCTATCTGATGGAGGATTAAACAGGTTGATGGTGGAAAATAGTGGAGGAGCCTAGTCCTGGAATGCCTGGTAGGAACTGCGATTAACTGGAGGGAGCTCACGGAGCAGAGGAACAGCAGCCTAACCTGGTCGGATTCCAACACCCCAAGACACCCACTCTATCGCTCGGTACCCCTGTGGGGGTGATTGGTTCTGGTGAGTGGGGGAACACGGGGGGGAGCACTTCAAGTCACCAGCTTTAAAGAACATGGAAGTCACTGTTTATTGCTCCTGGCATCCAAGAATTGCACATTCACTGGACTTTGCTACATACCTCTATTTTTTCTGGAGACTCTCAGGCATTTTAAATGTATTATTGCTTAGTATTATCAACTGGCTATATAAATACATAAGCTGGCTGTTATAACCTTGTATATAACTTATGAGCCTTACTGTGATATATTATATATTAGCACACAGGTCAGGTACTGACCGGTTAAAATTAAGAGGTCTTATAGAGGTCTTACATATGGTGGTATTGGTACCTTATATCACTATTAATTATAATTTCTCATTATCAGCATTAGCCCCTAGGAGGCACCACACTGTCATAAAACTTTAGATTTTTGGGGTTATTAATGCCCACACAAACTGTTACACATTTATGTTTACATTTTTTCACAAATATTTATATGACTCTACTTATAAACGGCAACTACTCACATTTTAACATTTAAGGATTGACTACACAGCTTCATTTATGCTTGATGTTTTTTCCTTCTTTCTTTATCACTATTATTATTATTTCTATCTCCATACATATGGCAGCTTTGGTATAGACTATAATTCACTTTCACATAAAGTTTGTAGGAGATAGTATTTTATTTTGCTAATGCTTGTTTCACAAAGGATTACATACCCTTAAATAATTCAGGGCAGCGCCAATTTTTCCCAATTACCTCCTATACTTTCCAATTAGCCCTCTTTTAGGGAACTAATCAGGGAAAGGCAGCAGCCCCTTCACTGTCCTAAGTGCAGATTCTTTGATCTATTATTATGTCACTTATGCATTGTTTGTTAACATTTTTAGAATCCATGTGATATCAACTGTGCTACTTCCAAGGCCCTGACAAAGCGGAACTGTCCGCGAAACGCATATGCCATCTTTTCTATTTTGTCTGGGATTTGTACACCCTGATTTCAAAATTCAAAGATTGTAACTTATTTTAACCTGTTTATTCTTAGAAGGCACTGCCGTATAGCAGATTAATAAAGTTTATATATGTTTCTATAATTCAAGAATGTGTATTCTATTTTTTATTATACTCCTCTGAGGCACAATTAAAGTGCCACCCTGTTCTACCTTTTTTTTTAAACATAGTCGTTCCATTTATTCATGATCTCTTCGTCCTCTGGCAGTAAAGAGAGCCAGAATAGGTTTAAGCGCCAGGATCATGGTGGATTGTCAATAGGGATACTTGCAGTAATCCAGTAAGGGCTATGGTCTGATAGTAGCCTAGGGAAGAAGGCTGCTTCTAGTAATCTCCGTGTGAGTGTGTGGGATAGCAAGATAAAATCTATGCGAGACATGGAACTGTGAGTGGACGAGAAGCAGGAATAGGTCTGGGTGTGTGGAAACTTGTATCGCCATGTGTCTACCAAGTGAAGGCGGAAATAAGTTTTGAGAATCTAGTGCCATTGAAAGTCCCTGTAGTTGGCGGTGATGGTTGGAGCCTGTTTATGGCAGGATTTAGCCATAATTAAATAATCTTCATAATTATAGAAGCACAGATTGGGGGAGGAACATAGAAGGCTAGCAAGAGAAGGGGTTTCCCATATAGTTTAGTGGCTAGAAATACCTAGCACCCCTGTGGGTCAGAGTGGATACCTCACACAGTTCAAAATGCACTGACTTGGCAATAAGGACTGAGACTCCCTGAGCATGGGATGTGTGGGTAGAATGAAAGGCCCACCCAAACCATGGGCATCAGAGAGCCATCTGCAGCCCTCCCTGTACATGTGTTTCAACCAGCACCACCACATCTGCACGCTGCTTCTTAAGGAATGTGAGGGCTGCCGAGGTTTTAATTTTGACGCGCAGGCCCCTCTCATTCCAAGTAAGAAATTTTATAGATGCCATAATCTAAATATTGCATAATAACATATTACAGTTATACTGAACATTTGTTTTCCTACAAACAGGTCAGTGAAATCTCTGTAACCTGGACATTGCAATAAAAGTAGTAAATTTGAAAGAGCACAAAAAAAACTAAGAAAGAATAAACACCACTGTGTTACCTGTATCTGGAACATGTCATACACATTGTTACTGGGTAAAAGAAGAACAACTCCCTCCACCCACCCCGCCCTACACCTTCCCAAGTGGTGTGGGCATGATCCCATAACAAAGTGTGCATGTTAACTAAGAAAAAATAGATCACTCAATAAGTAAAAAGTAAGAAAAACAGGTGAAGCAACTGAGACATGGAGGAATATTGGGTCATCATCACCTATAGTAAAAAGACATCAGTAAGCAGAGTTATGTGACCCATGTTGAGTATGCTCAATAGAGCAGTCGGGTCCCAGCAGCTTCCCCAATCAACATAACTGTGTGTCCTAGTGGTAAGTGGGGCAAAGTCACGCTGTACTTTACATGCGTCTTGTAGGACTGCTATGTCCCCAGAGCTCCTGTGTCCAGCATAGTGCATGGAAAGGTGTAGAACCCCAGGAGGGGTGATAAACAACAGAAATTTGACTCTTATAGATAAGATACCCGGATTCCTGGTAGTCTCTTGCACATGTATGCACCAAGGATTGTGGAGATGTATTTAGCCAAGATGTAGGTCACAGTTTGCGCCGCAACGAATAATAGCCAGTGGGAGCCAAGATAACATGGATTGTGATGCCAGAATCCAGTATGACAAGGTATTGCAATTAGACAATTGTGGATGTGAGTAGGTAGCACACCATGCATTTCCTGGAACTCAGTTTTTCAGCTCTCTCATGGGCACCTCGGCATTCCAGCCAAGTGATTACTTCATCAGGGTCTTCAAAAAAAGAGGACACGGCCATCATATTCTACCCTGAGATGTGCAGGGAAGATCATGGAGTACTTAAGGTGGTGGTTTCTCAGTCGGCGTTTGACTTCCATGAAGCTCTGGTGGTGACGCTGGACCTCCGCTGAAAAATCAGGGAAGATGACTACTTTAAGATTCCCAAAGGGAATATTAGCCTTTTCTCTGGCAAGTTTCAGGGCTGTATCCCGGTCCTTATAGCTAAGGAATTTAGCTATGAATGTATGGGGGGAGCTCCCTGGGGGGGTCTGGCCGGCATGCGGTGTGCCCTCTCAGCTGCCAGCATGAAGGAGAAGGCTTCTCTGCCATAGGATGTGATAAATAGCTGTTCCAGGAACATGGTCGGGTCCTTACCTTCTGCTCCCTCAGGTAGGCCGATAAAGTGTAGGTTGCACCTCCTGAGCCTGTTCTCCATATCGTCCTGCTTGATCAGGAGCTGGGAGATCTGCTGCTGCATGCGGTCATACCCTGTCTGTAATGGCGGGATGGCATCCTCCACGGAGCCTAGCTGGCCTTCGTGGTCTTGACCCGGTCACAGAGTTTCTGGAAAGCCTACCTAATTAGTGAAATGTCCACCTTGACCGCCTCAATTTGTGTTTTCAACGAGGTCCAGGAAAACTTGATTGCTTCTAGTAGTCTGTCAGTGTCCCCTCCCGCCGCTCCCCCCGGCCTTCACAGTGCCGCCATCTTCCTCTGATTCATCTCTTTCTTGCCGGCGGTATTGCTCAAGTTTTGCTGCTGCAGTTTTCTGAGCCTTTGATGGGGACATGATGTCAGGAGTCTTGGGGTGCTTCTCCAGGTAAGTCAGGGTCCAAGAGGATGCTGGTGAGTCACAGGATTAGCTGGGTTTCAGCATCAATGTGTCAGGCCATGCCCCCCCCACTCAGTCCACTTTTAGGTGATCCCTGAACACTCTCTTCAGTTCATTCCTCACAGTTATTACCTTTTATTCCACCAACCCCTCCCTATTAGATTGTAAGATTGTGAGCTAACCCTCTTGTATTGAATTTCATTATTGCTATATTGTCTCCCTTTATATTGTAAAGCTCTGCGCTATATAAATCCTGTATAATAATAAGTGTATTAATATTCCTTCCACTGACACTAATGAAGGGGTGTTCCTCCTCCTTTTAATACCAATGATGGGGCATTATTCCTTCTCCTTCTGAACAAAGGCAATATGTAATTTTTTTACTCCCACTGACCACCAAGCCTGAGGCATTTTCTACCCCCACTAATCACAGTTCATCCCCTAAAGTCTAAAGGACAGAAAAATGACTCTTTGTTTAGAAAGTTTGAAGGCCCCAGCCTCCTCAATTTGTGCTTCCAGTGAGGTCCGGCAAAACTTGATTGCTTCTAGTAGTCTGTCAGTGTCCCCTCCCGCCCATTTCCCCCCGGCCTTCACAGCGCCACCATCGTCCTCTGATTCATCTCTTTCTCGCCGGCGGTATTACTCAAGTTTTGCTGCTGCGGTTTTCTGAGCCTTTGATGGGAACATGATGTCAGGAGTCTTGGGGTGCTTCTCCAGGTAAGTCAGAGTCCAAGAGGATGTCTATGAGTCACAAGATTAGCTGGGTTTCAGGATCAATGGATGGAGTTCTGTGTAGATGCGTCCTACTCCATGCCGTGTCAGGCCACGCCCCCGTACTCCACTTTAGGTGATCCCTGAAAACTCTCTTCAGGGAATCTTTTTTTCACCCATCAGTTCATTCCTCACAGTTATTACCTTTTATTCCACCAGCCCCTCCCTATTAGATTGTAAGCCCCCAAGAGCTAACCCTCTTGTATTGAATTTCATTATTACTGTATTGTCTCCCTTTATATTGTAAAGCTCTGCGCTATATAAATCCTGTATAATAATAAGTGTATTAATATTCCTTCCACTGGGGGCGTGGCTTGGTGCGCAGAGTGGATGGCAGCACTATAGAGGAGCTCCGCCATACCCTTGGCTCCTAATGCGATAACGGCACCGATAGCAGAGGAAACATGAGTAGACTCACTTGCCACAACTCCAGTAACCGATCGCGATATTCCGCTCAGCTATCTGGCTCCCAGAGCATTCCGGACATCTTCAAATCACAATCACAGCCCCGCAGCCACAAGACCTAATCCATGATGGAGCAGCCTCATGGGGAATAAGAATTTAGTGAGGACTCACAGTCAACATATGAGGAGGAGGTAAGGGATAACCCCCCACCCGATCACTCCCTCACTCTTACCGCTATGATGAAGATAGCGGTGGACATAAAGAGCACATTCTTGTCTGCTATTACCGAACTAAAGGCAGACATTCTTTCCCTATGTGAGAAGCTGGAGGGGGTAGAGAATGCTGGCGCCAAACGAGACAAGGCCACCACACGCCTAGAGAGTTACAGACTCCCATTTATTGAAATGAACCAACAACTAGAGAATCTAGATAACAGGGGGAGAAGACACAACATCAGGGTGAGGGATATCCCTGAATCGGTTGAGCAAGGTAACATCCCATCTGCACTACAATACATTTCTAATGAACTTTTGAAGCACCAAACAGATACACAGCTCAAGTTTGAAAGAGCTCACAGAGCCCTAAGAGGACACTATAAAGACATACTTTAGGGAGAATACCACAGACGACGTATCACCCCTTACTATTTGGGAAGCTCACAAATGTGTGCTACAGTACAAATTGATGACCCTAGCCTCACAGAAAAAGAAAGCTTCAGAAAAAGAGCTGAAAGCCCTGCTAGACAAAGTGCTGAAACTTGAGGCCCAACATAAAAGAGCGGCGGCTATTAAATTGGCCGACGACCTTTTAACTCTTCACAAAGAGTTGCAGGCTAAATTGAACCTGCAAGCAAAACTATTTTTTAGACAAGTTTTTTTCTATGAACATGTTAATAAGAGCGTAAAATTTTTGGCAAGAGCATTAAAGGGACATTTGTTCCACTACTACTATTACCCAGATTAAAAAAAGAGAAAACAAGCTGGTACATACCACTGACCAGACCTCAGAATTCCAAAGGTTTTACACCAAACTCTACGACCTTCCACCTACACACAAACCTGCATCATTTGAGGGAACTAGACCCCTGATAATAGAACAATATCTGAGACAAAGCGATTTACCTTGTCTGTCAACCTCTGATTCAGAGGAAATCGATAAACCCATTGACATAATGGAACATTTACAGGCAATCAAAACCCTGAAACCTGGTAAAAGCCCAGGACCAGACGGCTTCTAAGCCATTTATTATAAAACCTTCTCGTCCCTATTAGCAAAACTCCTGCTTAACGACTTGAACTCGCTGAGAACATGTAAAGAACACCCATCCTCCTTTAATATGACACACATCAAGGTGATTTCCAAACTCCGCAAGGACCCCAGTGTCTGCTTTAGTTATAGGCCAATTTCCCTGCTTAATTTGGACATAAAGCTTCTGTCCAAAATCATAGCTATGAGACTATGCAGACACTTACCAGACATTATTGGCCTGGAACAAGTGGGCTTCATGCCAGGAAGGGAAGCACATGATAACGTCACTAAAGCCATAAATCTCATACACACGCTTAAAGGACATATAGAAAAGGGCCTTCTTCTGTCCACGGATGCAGAGAAGGCCTTCTACAGGGTTGCATGGGACTTCATTTTCGCAGTGTGCAGGCATACAGGACTACAACTCAACATGCCAGCTTGGATCTTTTATTTGTCCTCACACAACCCCATATATCGATCCCTAACCTTTTAAAAGAATTTGAGCTGTATGGATACATTTCTAATTTCAAGGTCAATTACGACAAGTCAGAGGCACTCAACATCTCTCTGGCCCCGAGACCCCTACATGAGAACAAATCCAACTGCCTCTTTAAATGGGTGGACTCCGTGCTCAAATATTTAGAGATATGGCTTACACCCGACCTGACTAGCCTCTACACACAAAATTTTCACCCTATCCTACTCAAGATACAATAGGACATGCGGCTCTGGAACCTCAAACCACTCTTGGTTTGGAAGAGCAGCTGTAGTGAAGATGACTATACTACCTAGGATACTGTACTTGTTTTATAACCTGCCTATCTCACTGCCTAAAAGGTTTTTTTCCCAAATGAACACAATCCTGAGAGAATTCATTTGGGCGGGGAAGAAATCATGCATCAGCATGATGACCCTGACATCGCCAAAGACAGTGGGATTAACTACAAAACTTTAAACACAACTACTATGCGACACACTACTGGCGCAAATTCTGGATTGGAACTGTCATGCCTCTTCCAAAGATCGGGTAGGAATAGAAGGCCTACAGACCAAAATACCCCTGAGATTTTTACCTTGGCTCTCCAAGGAAGCACGCCCTACAAATTTAACACTACACCCTACCATTGGACCGACATTGAGGGTTTTCAGTCACACTACAGTATAACATAGCCTCCAATCCCGGTCCACTGACAACATTGATCCACAACAAGGACTTTGCACAGGGCCATACCACTATATCATTCCCCCATAGGGAGGACACGACACCTGTGATGATTTCTCACTGTGAGGAAAGGGGCAAGCTCAAAACCTATGACCAACTATGAACCTATGTTCTTTGCTCAGACAGCAGACAACATTTCCTACGAGAGACGACTTTTTTTGAGCAACTATGTATTATGGGAAACCCAGTCGGAAAAGCAACCTCTCTGATGTACAGTTGGTTGCAATCCAACAAAAACAGGTTACCTTGTAAACATAAGCAGGAGTGGAAGTAGCGTTTAAGAAAAACTTTATGGATGAAAAATGGCTTAACGCCTGTATTCTTGCACACAAATGTTCTATCAGTTCCAGTACTCAGGAAACGTCATATAAGGTACTAATGAATAGGAATGAGCCGAACACCCTCTTGTTCGGTTTGCAGCAGAACATGCGAACAGGCAAAAAAATTCGGCAGAACACACGAAACACCAGTAAAGTCTATGGGACACGAACATGAATAATAAAAAGTGCTCATTTTAAAGGCTTATATGCAAGTCATAAAAAGTGTTTGGGGACCTGGGACCTGCTCCAGGGGACATGTATCAATGTAAATTTTTTTTAAAAAAAACGGTTGTTTTTTCGGGAGCAGTGATTTTTTTAATGCTTAAAGTGAAACAATAACAATGAAATATTCCTTTAAATATCATGCCTGGGGGGTGTCTATAGTATGCCTGTATAGTGGCACATTTTTCCCATGTTTAGAACAGTACCACAGCAAAATGACATTTTTAAAGGAAAAAATGTCATTTAAAACTGATAATGTCTGTAATGAATTATCGGGTCTCGGCAATATAGATAAAACTCATTTAAAAAAGAGCATGGGACCCCCCACATTCCATTACCAGGCCCTTTGGGTCTGGTATGCATATTAAGGGGAACCCTGAACCAAAATAAAAAAAAAAATTGCTTGGGGGTCCCCCTAAAACCCGTACCAGGCCCTTCAGGTCTGATATGGAAATTTAGGGGAACCCTGCGCCAAATTTTAAAAACAATGGTGTAGGGGTCCCCCCAAAATCCATACTAGACCTGATCTGGTATGGGTTTTAAGGGGAACCCTGCGCCAAAATTTTAAAAAAATGGCATAGGGGTCCCCCCAAAATCTATACCAGACCCTTATCTGAGCACGCAACCTGGCATACTGCAGGAAAAGAGGGGGGACGATAGAGCGCCCTCCCTCCTGAACCATACCAGGCCACATGCCCTCAACATGGGGAGGGTGTCACCCAGTTTTCGCTCCGTTGGCGGAGGGATATAAGAAGATGAATGGACATCATGGGACATTTTTATTTTATTTTTTTTAATAAAGGACTTGTCCGAAGATGTGTCTTGTTTTTTTTTACATTTTGACACTTTTTTTGTGAAATGGTAGGGGTACACTTGTACCCCGTTACTATTTCACACAGGGGGGAGGCCGGGATCTGGGGGTCCCCTTGTTAAAGGGGGCTTCCAGATTCCGATAAGCCCCCCCACCCGCAGACCCCCACAACCACCGGGCAAGGGTCGTGGGGATAAGGCCTTTGTCCCCATCAACATGGGGACAAGGTGGTTTGGGAGGCTACCCCAAAGCACCTTCCCCATGTTGAGGGCATGTGGCCTGGTATGGTTCAGGAGGGAGGGCACTCTCTGCTATCGTGCTGGAATAAAGGTCTGGTATGGATTTTGGGGGGATCCCTATACCATTTTTTTTAATTTTGGCACAGGGTTCCCCTTAAAATCCATACCAGACCTGAAGGGTCTGGTATGGATTTTGGGGGCCCCCTACACCATAAAAAAAAAATTGAGGCAGGGTTCCCCTTAATTTCCATATTAGACCCACAGGGCCTGGTATGGATTTTAGGGGGATCCCCACGTAATTTTTTTTTTTTAAATTTGGTTTGGGGTTCCCCTTAATATTCATACCAGACCCAAAGGGCCTGGTAATGGACTGGGGGAGCCCATGCTCTTTTTTTCAATGAGTTTTAACTATATTGCCGAGACCAGACAATTCATTACAGCCGCGATCAGTTTTAAATGACAACTTTTGCTTTAGAAATGTCATTTTGCTGTGGTACTATTCTAAACATGGGAAAAATGCGCCACTTACAGGCATACTATAGACACCCCCAGTCACAATATTTAAAGGATATTTTTCATGTTAGTGTCCCATAAACTTTAACGGTGTTCAGCTTTCGAATTTGCCCCGAACACTGCATATTGTTCGGGGTTCGCAAAACATCCGTACTAACCGTTCGCACATCCCTACTAATGAAATGGTATTTCACCCCAGCCAAGCTGCATACATGGTACATGGTACCCTGACATTTCAGATGTATGCTGGCGCTGTGGCTCTGATAAAGGTACCATGCTGCACATATGGTGTGACTGTCCACTTCTGCGCAGTTTCTGGGATGGTGTCTGTACTCATATATCACAGAAACCAAACTGAAACTCACCCCAGAATGTTGCTTGTTGCACATTTCTAACTAGTCACTGAGTAAATACAAAAAATCCGCACCACATGTTAAATGCGGCAAAAGCAATTATCCCCAAACACTGGAAAACTATGCATGTACCCACAGTGGCGGAATGGTTTTCCACCTTGGACGCCTTATACAAAATGGAAGAAACAGTAGCCATGGCTTCCAAGTATAGCCAAAAATTCCACAAATTATGGAAATCATGGTTTCTCTTTAAATATTCTGATTATTTTGCTAAGATGCAAAACGGTTGACAACATGATAATGATTATAGATCCTTGACCTCAGTACCCAGTTCCTGAACACAGTAGGACATTATAGCTGGCTCTCTCCCACCAATCACACTCAAGCTCTTGATACATGGAAGTATAATAGCTTGAGGTTATATCTTGAAGGAAGATACAATCTTAAACCACAAGATATTTTACACATCTATCCACCGGTGAAATTATCTGAACCCCTCCCTTTTTTTTTCTCTCTCTCTTCCTCCCTCTATTCCCCTTCTACACCATGTCATTCATCAATCCTTCCCTGTCCCCTTTTAAAAATAAAGCTAACCTTGATAATACTCTTGAAGGAACAATCTACAACGAACAAAAATAGATGTTTTCAACATGCAAAGATTAGTTCACACTTAAGATTTTTTTCTTGTTTACAGGGGTTGTCTGCACAATCAGTTACTGTATTAATATGCAAAAGTTATTTAATATAATGATGTAAAGTGTGACACAGTGGAATGCTGTCTTTATATTACTGTTATAAATATATGTTTACTAAATAAAAATCTTTATTGGAAAAAAAAATATTCCTTCCACTGACACTAATGAAGGGGTGTTACTCCTCCTTTTAATACCAATGATGGGGCAATATTCCTCCTCCTTCTGACCACAGGCACTATATCATTTTTTTATTCCCACTGACCACCAAGCCTGAAGCATTTTCTACCCCCACTAATCACAGTTCAGCCCCTAAAATCTGAAGGACAGAAAAATTACCCTTTGTTTAGAAAGTTTGAAGGCCCCAGCCTTCAAAGGAGATGGAGTGGGAAAGATATATTTGGAGTCCATTAAAAAGTGCTGTCTAGTGACAACCATGACTCTCTCCATAAATTCATTGGATTAAGTGAGCTTTTCCTTGTCAAAAGAAGTTTATTGAGTATACAATATTATAAAGATACATAAAGTAAGTTTACAAGGATCTATAAAGTAAGCTCATTGTTTTACAGTAGGGTTTATATAGGTAAATATCATGAAATTTCAAATATTACACATTGGGTTCACGTAAACCTAAATTAAAGATATATATCATTTCCTTAGTTACTTTTGTAGGTATTTAAATGAGTTATACCTACTATACATATTGTTTACAGGTAGAGTGTATATAGGTCAAATAAATTCTGATAATGAGCTTTAATCGTAAGGTGGAGAAAAGGAAAGAGAAAGAAGAAAAAGGGTAGAAAGGCAGAGGTATGGTCCACAAGGTTGTCCCGCTCGTCAGTTTATTATTCTTTTTAGTTCTCTTTGAAGCCTTAGAATGAGTGTCTCTGTAAATCATTTAATCTGTTACCATGGCAATAGGACAGAGTCATTGAAATTTGACAGGAACTGTTGCTTTATCCAAGGATGCCAAAGTTTTTCAAATTTTGGAATTTGATTTTGATCGATGGCTACCATCTTAGCATGGGACATTGTATTATTCATTCTGTGAATTGTTTCTGCTAGTACCAATGTAGGAAATTTCCATGCCTTGGCCACTGTTTGTTTTGCAGCCGTTATTAGTTGGATCATAAGTTTGAATTGAGAGAGTGTTAACCATTCCGGTTTTAGATTAAGTAAAGTTATATATGGATCTGGTTGTATTATTTTATTAAATATTTTAGATGCAATCACGAAGACTTCCTTCCAGAAGGTTTGGATTACTGGGCACGTCCACCATATGTGTAAATGTGTGCCTATTTCTGGGCATCCTCGAAAACAAAGAGCTGAGGTATTAGGTGAATATTTTGCCACTCTAGCGGGTACAAGGTACCAGCGAGTTAGGACTTTATAATTTGTCTCCAGTGCTAAGATGTTGGGTGAAGATGACTTAGATGTGAGCCATATGTTAGACCATTCCATGTCTTCTAAAGTTCGTCCCAGGTCCTCCTCCCACCTCTAAACGTAAGAGGGTCTATTAAGATTTACTACTCCATATAATTGATTATAAAGTGATGAAATTGTACCTTTAGCAAATGGATCTTTTGTACAGATTGATTCAAAAATGGATAATTGGGATAATGGTGTATCCCCCTTTAGGAATGGTGTATAGAAATTTTTGATTTGGAGATATCTAAATATCTCAGATTTTGGTAGATCATATTTTTCTCTAAGCGATGGGAATGAAAGGAATGATTTAGATGCTATGAAGTCATTTAGTGTCTGAATGCCTGATGTTGTCCAAGCTTTAAAATAATTTGGGTAGATCCATGGCGGATAAAAGGCTGGATTTCTGATAAAAGAAAGGAGAGGATTGTGTGGAGATTTTAACTGATATTTGGTTTTTAGTTTATCCCAGAGAGATAAGAATTGTTTAGTTATGGGATTATGAATTTTAAAGAGGTCTTTAGGATCAAGCCATAACAAGTTTGATATTAATAGAGGGTCATTTTCTGAAGCCTCTATAAATACCCATAATGGGATTTCCTGTTTTGCATGGTATTTGGACAGACTGGCCAAATGTGCTGCTCTGTAGTAGTTAGTAAAATTAGGGTATCCCAGGCCTCCTTTATTTTTGGGAAGATGTAGTGTGTGTATAGGTATACGTGGTTTAGAAGAGCCCCATATAAACGAAGTTGCTCTTTTTTGTACTATTCTCAAAAAATAGGAAGGAATTGGAATAGGGAGGACTCTGAATAGATAAAGTAATTTGGGTAGAATAGTCATTTTGATTGCATTAATCTTCCCTATCCAAGATAAAGGAAGTTGCGACCATTGTTTTATTAGATTTGTGATCTGTCTTAATACAGGAGGATAATTGGTTGAGAATAAGTCAGAATGAGATGCTGTTAAATGAATTCCAAGATATGGGATTGATTTTTCTGCCCATGTGAATGGGAGTGCAGCCCTAGCCGGGATCAATTCCATGTTTGTGAGCGAAATATTAAGCACTAGGCATTTCTTAGGATTAATCATAAGGCCGGATAGGGCTGCAAATCCATCAAGAGCTGGTATTAAGTTAGGACCAGAGACCTGTGGTGATGATAGAAAAAGTAATATATCGTCTGCAAATATACATAATTTGTGTGTAATACCTCCTACTTCAATGCCAGTTATAGTTTGGTTTGTTCTGATGTATTGGGCAACCCTGTCGGGTACCTCTTTCGATATTAAAGGCATCAGATTTGTATCCAGCATATTTTATATAGGCTTTGGGTTTATTATATAATGCTTTGATCCATGTTAAAAAGTGGGGTCCAAAACCCCATTTTTGTAATGAATATTGCATATATTGCCAGGATACTGTGTCAAATGCCCTCTTAATATCGAGAGATAGAAAACATAAAGGGATTTTCTGTTTTTTAGCAATATGTGCCAAAAACACTGCCCTGCGTATATTATCGCCTGCCTGTCTATTTGGCATGAAGCCTACTTGATCTCTATGTATTAATTTTCCTATAATGCTATTGAGGCGTTTTGCTATTATTTTTGCTAATAATTTAATATCAAGGTTTAACAGAGAGATAGGCCGATAATTCACACAGGAAGTATCATCAGAAAGGGGTTTTGGGATCATATAAACAATTGCCATTAGTGTTTCTTGCCGAAAAGAATGTCCTTCTAGAAGTTTGTTAAAAGTTTCAGTGAGAATGGGAGAGATTATTTTTGAGAATGTTTTATAGTATAAAGCCGAGTAGCCGTCTGGGCCTGGTCTTTTGTTAAGTTTTAGGTCTTTTATGGCGTTAGCAACTTCATCTATAGTTATAGGCTCATCCAAACTGCTTTTTTGATTCTGAGACAACTCAGGTAAGGTTATTTTTGAGAAGAAGGATTCAGCCTCTGTAGGATTAAATTCATTGTTTGTCTTGTATAAAGTTGCGAGATGTGAGTGAAATTTATGGACTATTTTAACTGGATTACAAGTATAAACATTTTTTGATAATTTCAAACGTATTGGTTTGGCTTACTTTTTGTTATGCAGAGCTGACTGCGCAGATCAACCTGTGTGGACTGAAGAGATGAAAAGATAGAAAAGAAACCAGTGAATTCTGGAGTAAAGAGTAAACAAAAAACATATGAGATTAGATGATACATTGTATAAATTATTTTTTGCAAGTAATCACAATTTACCCGTGAAAGAGAATAAATATCTCTCTCAGGGGAATAAGTGTCTTCGTCACACTCCCACATAATATGATTGGGAGAATGAGGAGGGCTAATGGGGGTACACGGATCTTCCGCTTACAGGAGAGAAGTGTCAAAAGACATCAAAATGATGATTCATTAATTGGAGTGCAGAATATAGTTTTTGTTGAAATTATTTATTCCAGGGTGGTTGTATATGGTTAGTCTTGCCCTAGGCTAAATAATTCAGTTAGAAAGGTACTGTTAATAACTTTGGTATTGATGAAGATGGTTTGAATTATTTTGGGATTTTAAAGCTTTTAGAGTAAACAATTACATATTTTATTCATATGTAACTGTTTAGATATGTTAACTCATAAAATTGAGGTTGTATTGCTTCAGATTAGAATAAACAAAAACATAGTTCTAGGAACTAGTTAGGTAATAATATATTTGTTTTAAGAAAAGAAAGAAAAAGCTTCCATTACTTCTGGATTATTGAACATATTTGTCCTAAAAAGTAATAAATCTATTGTTATTACCTGAAAATATATAACTGAACAAGAATTTCCTTATTTCACTTATATATTCTAAGGCTATATGAATCAGAAGTAATAAGAAATATAACTGGAATGTAACATGATCCCACACAGTGTGTGACTAACAGAATGCAGTTACATTTAGTTATAAATACAGGTTTTTTATAGAGAATAATCTCTTAGTATAATAAATGAAGAGATATCAGGAATTAGGATGTCAGTCCATTGAATCTTCTTGGTCCATGGATGATGTGGCATAACGGCCTCTTTTGTGAGAATGATGATTCCCATTTTGTTCTGAAATTTTCTGGGTGCTGCCTGAAGGTGAAGATGATGCCATTCTTCTGCGTGTGGGAGAGTTGCTGCTTGTGGGTTCTGTCAGATTTAATTTTAAAAGGGTTTGTTGTAGTTCATCTGCTGATCTGCTTCTGTAAATTGTACCTTGGTAGTTAAATCTGACTGAAAAGGGGAAGCCCCATTGATACATAATGTTGTGGCGTTGCAGTTCCATTAGTTGGGGTTTCATGGATCGTCTTTTAGTAATAGTAAGTTGGGATAGGTCAGCAAAAATTTGATAATTGTGTCCTTGAAAATTAAGTTCCTTTTTTTCTCTTGCAGCAATTAGTATTTGTTCTTTCGTTCTGTAATAATGAAATTTTGTGATTATATTACGTGGGGGTCCATCTTTCTTTTTGGCTGTGAGGGCTCTGTGTACTCTGTCCAGTTCTAAACGTTCAATAGGGATATCTGGCTTTAGTTCTTGTAATAGAGCAGTAATAGTAGATTGCAGGTCTGTCACAGTTTCAGGTATTCCCCTTATGCGCAAGTTTGAACGTCTGGCTCTATTTTCGTAATCTTCGAGCTTAGTTTGAAGTATTAAATTCTCTTCTTTAAATTGTTCCAATTCTGTTATATTTTCTTGGGTTGTAATTTCAATTTCATCCATTTTTATTTCTAAGGCTGCGGTGCGGTTTCCCAGCTCTCTTATTTCTTTGGTTAGGCTTTTTGCTTTTTAGTCTGAGGTTTGTTTTAAAGCCTTATGAAGCATCTTTTCAAATTGTAATAATATTACTGGGGATGCTGAGGAGGCTTGTGGAGAAGTTTGTGAGAGGATTTGTTCTGTATCTGACTCAAATGGAGAGTCTTGCTGTGACATTTTCTGTCTGTGAGAGCGCCCTGATGCTGTATATTGTGAGGTGACTGGAGCTGCTTTAGTTGCAGTGAGTGCCTGTGAGCTCTTTGTGAGGTGATTTTTATTTCTGCCACGGCTTCCTCCCAGTACCATATTTCCTGCCCAAACTTTCACAGTTTGTTCCCTGGGGCAAAAAGTTTCAAATAGATACCTTTTGAGCCTGCAGGCTCCGCTTTGTCCTTCTCTTCTCTCCTCAGCGGTGCGGAGCTCTAACAATGCATGTCTGCTCCGCTAGACTCCGCCCATCTCCCCCTCTAAGTGAGCTTTTCACACTATGTCAGGAAGTTCATTAAAGGCTATAAAGATTGTAAAATGTAAAAAAACTTGTTGTTTAATGCTGCCATGTTTCATTTTCTAAATGAAACAATTAGTAAAACTTAAAAATTACCGAATTGAATTTCAAAACTCAGACAAAACAAGTCTCAATTCAGTCTAATTTTTTATTTATTGTAATACTTAGCAAATATGTTCATCATTTGTGTTATTGTATGGGTTGACCTGTAAAATATATTTGATGATGAAATTTGTACTGGAACAATTTTGTTTGCTGATTTGCTTGGAGCTCTTCCACAATAACAAATTTATTTATAACTAATTACTGCATATGATACAATAGCACCTGTCAGGATCTGTCCGTGTATGCTTCCACACTAATGTATTCTTTCCAAAGTTACCTGTTGGTAAGAAATTATTAAGGGTTATGCTTACAAACTGACAAATGACAAATTAGTCAAATATATTTTGATTTGTTGTTTAAGTATAGATAACTGTGCACATGCATCAGTTAGTAACTCTGTGCTTCCAAAATATCACAGAGGCAATGCATCAATAATATTAATTCCTCTGGATCAACTGAGGGTATAGGATTTTGTATATAGAATAGTAATTTTTCTTTTCTCTTTTTTTTTATCTTTTATTGGTTGAACTATATGGACTTTTTCCCAACCAGACTTATTATTGCCATAGAAGTAAAATTGAAACATTACTGCACCACCAAATAAGTAGAAAAGCTGCTAACACTACAATTAGACAGATTGTGTATGAAGAAATAATAATAAAGTGCAGCGCTAAATAATCATGTGCAAATATGCAAACAATTAAAGTGTAGGTGCATCACTTATGCCGCGTACACATGATTGGACTTTCCGACGGGGGATGTTCGATGTGAGCCCGTTGTCGCAAAGTCCAACCGTGTGTATGCTCCATAGAACATTTGCTGTCGGAATTTCCGCACACAAACGTTTGAGAGCAGGTTGTCTTTGTTGTCAGAAAGTCTGATCGTGTGTACACAAGTCTGCACACAAAAGTCCACGCATGCTCAGAATCAAGTAAGAGATGGAAGCGCTCAGTCTTGTAAAACTAGTGTTCGTAATGAAGATAGCACATTCGTCACGCTGCAAATTTGCAAATCTTTCAATGCTGCACATTCTCTTCTTCTTTATAATGCTAGAATAATGAAGTTGCTATGCTGCTGATATTCACACAGAGTTCTGACAACTGATTTTTTTTATTATTTCTCACGATCTCATGAATAATATTTGTTTTTTGTTTTTTTTTTTATCTCCAGAAACAATCTTTTTTTTTTATTTTTTATAGTGATCTTCTTTTTTTTTATTTTTATTTCTCCAGATCTCCAGAATAATATTTAATTTATAGTGATCTCCATAATATTTTTTTTTTGTTTTGTGTGTCAACTTACCACAGCACCATTATTATCTTGTATTTTTTTACCTCAAATCGGTTGGTTGGTGTTGGTGTCCCTTGTTAATTTGACATTGTATTTTTGAAATGTGCCTGCCTACTCACAAACAAACTGTCCTTTTTAAGTAAAACACATAGCCAAGTATTTGTCAAAACAAAAAGTTAAAATTTATTAGGGGTCCTAAAAAAATAAAGAGGAAGGCAACGCTGGAGAAACAGTTGGAATTGGTGAAGCCTTTGTACCCCAGGGCAGACATCAATTATTTGACAGGCCAAATTGGTAACCTGAGGAGTCCATTTAATAGGGAGCATAATGTGGTCCAGGTCTCCGAGAGATCGGGTGCAGCAGCAGATGACATATATGTCCCGAGGCTGTAGTCTTAGAACAGCCTGCGTCTTTTGCCAGACCACACCAAACCCAGGCCGTCACTCTCAACACTTCCTTCCATGCTTCCTTCCATGCTGCTGTGGTGGGTTGGGTGGCTGTGGTGGTGGTGTTGCTGGAGGTGGTGGTGGTGTTGCTGGAGGTGGTGGAGGAGTGTGGTCCAACTCGCACACGTGGCTTTTAGTTGTGAATTGGCCCTCATTCCCTTGTTTAGTGCCTGAAGTATTATCTCCTCACAGATGAGGTGTTGGCCCTCCTCCATTTGTTTCAGTTTACTAGCTGTCAGACAGCCATACGACTCAGGGGCACCAGGGGTTGTTGTGAGGACCGCAGTAGCCTGGTGAATTAAAGTAGTCGCTGACTCCTCCAGGATCTTCGCCTTCCTGGTCCTTTTTGTTGGAAGGTGGAGAGGAGGATGAGGAAAGCCCAGAGCAAGGCAGTTCCACATCCAGGAGAAGATATAAGGCCTCAAATATGTCCTTTGTAGAGATAGTGGAGATGGTGGACATCTTCAAGAGGGTCGACTATGATGGGAAGTATGGACCTTACCCAAACCCAAATGTGAGAAAGGCCAAGATCATGACTAAAGTTATGAGAGGGGGGGCGTGGCCAGCACCTGAGATGTGAGGACGTGCTCAGCCTGAGCTCCGTCCATACCGCACAGATCCTGCCATAATCCTGCGATCCAGGCCGACATCCGAGGGTCTCATATACCCCCACAGCACCCGGAGAACACTGAGACCATCCGGGGATGGTCAAATACGGCCCACCGATGGAGGAGGCCCTGGAAATCGGGCCGTCGGTGCCGCCATGCAGGCCGCACCAAAATGGCGCCGATCAGCATGAGGGAGACACACAGCAGCAGGCGGCCTCCACATCCACACCCTGGAAGCAGCTCAAGGGGAAGGGTGAGTTACAAAGATCCCCCCCTACCTTAAGCCCAGAAGACCCTCTCTCATTCTCCCCTGCAGTGAGACATGATCCTCAATCACCCAGAGCAGACAGGGATGAGGCAGACCCTGCAGAGCCATCACTAGCCCAGATCATGGCAGCCATCCAGCACAGCCATGCGTCTCTTACTACACAAATGGACACTATCAAAACAGAATTATCCTTTCTGAAACAGGATGTCCACAATATTCGCCATAGAGTGATTAATGCTGAGCAACGTATTAGTGATATGGAGGATGAGACACGTCCCTTACAGGGCTCTGTGAGGGAATTGCGGCAGGCTCATGAATATACTACAGATAAGCTCACGGATATGGAAGACCGCCTAAGAAGGAACAATTTACGTTTTTTGGGATTCCCAGAGGGTGCTGAGGGCAAAACACCAGAAACATTCATGGAAAGATGGCTACTAAATGAGTTCGGGGCAAACACCTTTTCACCAATGTTCGCCATAGAAAGGGCACACAGAATCCCCATGCGTCCTTTACCACCTGGGTCCCCACCACGTGCCATGATCATAAAGCTGCTACACTTCCGTGACAGAGAGGCTATTCTCAGAGTAGCTAGAGAGAGGGGCAAAGTTTCCTTTAACGGCAACAACATCACCATTTTCCCAGATTTCTCCGTAGCTACGCAGAAACAGAGAGCCACTTTTCTGGCAATTAAACGCAGGTTACGTGAGCTTCATCTTCCATATGGCATGTTATATCCTGCACGTTTACGCATCATCTACCAGGGCAAAGCCTATTTCTTTACGGATCCCAGAGAGGCATCACAATGGGTGGACACTCTAGCACATCCGAATCGCAGGAACCAGGATAGGAGGTCTCCCCCCCGATAGAGCTGCAATCTACATGAAGCCCATCTAGCGGCCTTTACTACACCCCATTGCAGTTGTTATGGGACTCTCTTCACTGCATCCTCAATAGCAGAAAATATATCTCCAACTATACACAGTCATGATGGGACTATAACTCCTAAACCTCACTGAAGAAGAAGACACTTCTTACACCACCCCCGGATGCTACTCAGCAACCTATCACCCTCCTTGACTTTTATTTTTCCTTTTTCTATTATTCTTATTATTAGTACTATTTTTTCATCACCATAATTTTACAGGCCAAGAGACACCACACATTCTTTATTTTGTGCGGGCAAATACGGATGGAGGCCCAGAGCTGTGGACCTTTCCACGTCTCCTGAAATTAGTTGGCTAGGGGTCTGAGCCATGGCCCTCTTGCCAAATTGGTTTGGTTATGGGAACAAAGCTCTCATATGTTTGGGGATGAGAGCCGGGAGGGTTAGGGAGGGGGGAAAGTCTGTTGGGGTACACTTTGAGGGGTTTTGTTACAACGTCATGGTTATCTACAAAAGACGCTGGTATTCAATGGTATATGCATACTTTAAAAATGATTTTTTGGTTCTACAGCTTTTGCAGTCTAGGAATAAGATTCATAGATTGATGAATAACATATCAAAGATAATTGTGTTTGGGTCTATTTCCCAGGGCTCGCTGGACCTTGTCCGGGGCTGGACTCTGGCGGACAATGGGAAATGGACACGAATAGTTATAAATTGTTTATACCCATGTCTAAGCTCCGTATAGTTTCATGGAATGTTAGGGGGCTTAACTCCAAGGTCAAAAGGTCACTGATGTTTGATTATTTGGCAAGACACGGTCCACACGTGATCCTCCTCCAGGAAACCCACCTACAGGGATCAAGAGTAATGGCTTTAAAGAGAGCTAAAATTGCCTATGCAATACATTCTACTTATTCCACATATGCAAGAGGCACGTCTATTCTTATAGCAAAATCGGCCCCTATCACCATAAAACATATTAAAACTGACCCTAACGGATGTTTTGTTATTGTAGTAATTGAATTATGGGGTAAGCCCTATACGGTCACAAGCCTATATGTCCCACCACCTTTCACTAAATTATTCTTTGAACGGGTAATGAGCTCCATCCTAGCAATAGCAGAAGGCCCTCTGTTGATAGCAGGGGACTTCAACACGGTACTCGACAATTCCATAGACAGATTCAAGTGCTCTACATTGCCCCCCACTCCCTTGTGCTCTTTTCTAACCCAATTTGATCTGGTGGAGACCTGGAGGTGGAAGCACGCAGACGGGAGGGAGTACTCGTGTCAGTCTGAAACGCATGGTACTCTCTCCCGAATAGACCTATGCTTGGCTTCATCCGAATTATTGAATAGAGTGACTGAGGCCAGATATCTCCCAAGGGCGGTATCTGATCATTCCCCTTTAATGGTGGACCTTGCCCTGGGCCCCCCCACCTCATACCGCATGTGGCGACTGAGCCCACTGTGGTTAGCAGACCAGATGGTGATGGACCAGGGCACAGTAGAAATGAAAGCATACTGGATACATAACCGTCAGAATGTCTCTATCCCATTGACCTGGGATGCCTTTAAGGCCACCACGCGTGGCATTTTTGCTGCGGCTATTGGGCAGGCTCGTAAGGCATCCCAATCCAAATTAAAGGACGCGGAGAAGGACCTTAGGGTGGTCGAGGCTGCTTACTCGGCCACTCCTTCCCCAGCAACACACAATACCTGGAAACATAGATCCAGAGACCTGGATCTAGTTCTTTTAGAGCGCACTCAAAAGAAATTGCTGTATCAAAACCAACGAATCTTTGAGTTTGGAGACAAAAATAGCCGACTATTAGCATATTTATCTAGGCCTGATTATCAACCATGCAGTATCCCAAGAATTAGGAATACAATAGGTATAGTGGTGGAACAGAGTGGGGAAATAGTTGATGCTTTTGTGAAATTTTACTCCTCATTATATGCTACTAAAGCTCACTATACTATTGTAGAACTAGATGACTACTTGGCCGGCATCACGCTACCAAGGCTCCAAGAAGAACAAGCCTCACTTCTTGATGATCCTCTAACGGAGGAAGAGATTGGAGAAGCCATACAGTCCTTTGCCAGAAATAAAACACCGGGACTGGATGGCTTCCCCATAGAATGGTATATACAGTTTAAAGAACTTTTAATACCCCATTTACTGAGAGTCTATAATTTTGCTATAAAAACGGGACAGTTACCACCCTCTATGTCAGAAGCATTGATAGTCCTCATTCCCAAGCCTCATAAAGACCACCTATTATGTGAATCATATAGACCAATATCATTAATTAACTCAGATGTCAAGATTCTAGCCAAAGTGCTCGCCCGGAGATTAAACTCAGTTATCACCACTATTATTGGGGCGGATCAGACTGGATTTATTCCAGGACGATCAACATCCATAAACTTACGGAGACTGTTCACAAACCTGCAGGCCACTCATGATGTCATGGGGAATAGAGCGGTACTGGCCTTAGATGCGCATAAGGCATTTGATTCGGTCGAATGGCCTTATCTACTGGAAGTCCTGGCGAAATTTGGGTTCGGAAACACCTTTATCAAGTGGGTTCAACTTTTATATTCGCGGCCTACTGCCAGGTTGCGGATAAATACATCAGTAACCGATCCATTCCTGATTAAAAGGGGTACTAGGCAGGGCTGCCCCCTGTCGCCATTGCTATTTGCAATTGCGATAGAACCCCTGGCGGCACTGATAAGATCCAGTGGGGAAATAAAGGGACTGATGATTGGGGGCCTAGAAGAAAAAGTATCTCTATACGCTGATGACATGTTAATATACTTGGCGGACCCCCAATCGTCTCTCCCAACCCTGCTGGAAATTATTCGACAGTTCGGCCTCTTCTCAGGGTTTCAAGTCAATTGGGACAAATCCCTTATGTTTAAAATAGATCAGGAAGCAGTGTTTACTCCCCCTTCCTCTTGCCCGTTACAAATAGTCGACTCTTTCAGATACCTGGGGGTCATGATCCAACATCCTCTGTCCTCCTATAGCAAATATAATCTAGACCCACTAATTAATAGAATGAAGACCACACTGAAGACATGGACCAATCTTCCCTTAACGATATTAGGTAGGATAAATATCTTTAAAATGATATTCCTCCCACGTTTCCTATACCTACTATGCAATTCACCAATATATATCACCAAAACTAAATTTAAAGAGATTGACTCTATTCTTATCGCCTTCATTTGGAAGGGGGGAGCAGTGAGAATTGCCAAAAATACTCTTCAACTGCCGGTGTTGGAGGGAGGATTGGCACTACCATGTCTTCAGACATATTACATAGCCGCGCAACTGGTTCATGCCCATTGGTGGTTCTTCCCTGAAGCCAACAATGCGGCTACCTCCCTAGAAGCAGCCATACTCACTTCGTACGAATCCCTGCAGTATCTGGTCCACCGCCTATCTCTTAGAGGGAGGGCAAGCACTAAAATCCTTGAAATGACCCTACGGATTCTCAAACTAACTAAAATGCTGCCGGATACTGAGCACCGCACCTACTCTCCAAATACTCCATTATGGGGGAATCCAAATTTACAGGAATTCGCCCGTAGGACAGATGGGGAATATTGGTCAAAAAAAGGGATTAAAACCATAATGCATTTATTCTCAAACAATACGTTTAGGTCATTTGAGGAATTTCGCCAGGACTACCAGCTGCCACGCACAGCCTATTTTCATTACTTGCAAATACGCCACACAGCAACCACTCAGTTTGGGTTGCGAAATATAAATATTCGATTATCTCCACTAGAGCAATTACTAACAGATCCTTCCCACGATAAACTGATCTCCACATACTATAAGAATCTACTGCACAACACAACGCACAGACTCAGCAACACGCTCACTAAGTGGAAAGCTGATATCCCTGAGCTGACGGAGGATATCTGGCAGGACATACTTCCCCTCCAGGTCCCCTCTGTCATCTCCTCCAGGGATAGGATCATACAAACCAAACTATTATACAGAGCATACTTTACGCCATCCTTATTATTTAAACTCAGAAAACTGCCATCGGCAATGTGCTCCAGATGCAGCATTATAGAGGCCACCTTCTTTCACTTGATGTGGGAATGCACCGAGATCAGGCGGTTCTGGTCAGAGGTTACTGCTTTTATCAGTTCCCTGACCCAGCTGCCTAATATCTGCAACCCCCTGAGATGCTTACTAGGATATGTGGACGATGAGAGTATATCTAAAAACAAGCAAACTTTCCTAAGGATTGTGTTATTTTATGCCAAAAAATCTATTACTATTCATTGGAAATCACAATCCCCACCTACGATAGCATTCTGGCTGAACATGGTTAATCAGGCTATACCATTATATAAATTAACATACGAAGCCAGAGGATGTCCAAAAAAATTTCACAAAATATGGGGTCTGTGGACTAGCTCCGAAAACACTATTACACCTGCCATATAAAGCTAATAAAGAAACTCCAGTCAATGATACCAAGTTTGATGAAAACTGAATACCAATATGCAGCTGTACAACATGAGAACATGTATGCCATATATATACCATTGTCTTATACTATGTATTGCAATGAGCAATGTTTGCTCGAATTGTGTGTTTTTATGTCTGTATGTCTGTTTTGTAGCAAAAAACCAAATAAAAATTTACCTTTAAAAAAAAAAAAGTTATGAGAAGTCTGCACAGAAATTTTGGGGTACGACGATCCAAGGAGCAATTGAGGAAACGCTGGTCAGACCTGAAATTAAGGGAGCACGATCAGTACAGAAGGATCAGGAAACTGCTTCTAAAAAGTAAGTATTTGTCGTGTATTCCTATTATTATTATTATTATTTTCGTGTTGGTACATGTGCTTTTCTTTACTGTTGTACAGTTTAAAATGGCAAGTTTGAGGTTCGTGGGCACAGTAATCGTTCGTATTTAACATTGTTCGTTTGACCACTAATACGGCGTTTTTGGCAGATGGTTAACTACATTTGTTCATGCCTATTTATATGAAAAGAAGTTTAGTACATTGTTGTCTAGCTGTGTTTGTAACTAGAATGAATTAGGAGGGCTTAAAGCTTTGAGCCTGACAGCATGGGCATGCGGTCGCCCCTCCCTCTAAAAATAAATAGAATAGAATTAATATTATAAATATTTAAGGCTATATACAGATTAATGCATTTGGGTTAATGCCCCTTTAAGAGAATGGCAAATGGGGCTGGGGGGTGGGGTTAAAGGTCTCAAGGCTATTGGTAATATCCCAGATGGTCATGGGACCCCTGGGTAATGTTCTAATAAGGGGCTTATTATATATAGGACCCTCTCACAGGTGTATTACCGCCAGTTCCCAGCCAGTCAGTGAAGGTGCAACAAGCTCCTGAAGTGCTGCATTCATAGCCATTAAATCTTTAATGAGGCAAGTGTTGGAGAAAGCTGGGGATAAGGGGGAAAAGAATGGCTTAGAAGATGCCTGGCTTTGGCTGAAGAAGATAATGAGCAAAGTGTATTATTAGGGGTACAGTCAGTTCAGAGTGCGGTGGAAGTGCCTAGCAACCCCCCTGAAGTCAGAGGTAAAACAGCTGTGACTAACATGCAGCACTGCCAGACACGCCGCCACGGGCTGTCTCAGCGGCCGCTGGTGAAACAGGACATAGAGGACAGCAGCACGGCTGGAAGCATCAGCACCTACCATGCAGCGTCGGGTCAGCCTGAAAGAAAAAATGAAGAAGAGGGTTCGGTCCCCGTCACCGCCCAGAGGTATTGGTGGGCGGGCGAGAGGATAGAGGCGGTATCTGAGGTTGTAAGTGTGGAGAGGCAAACTCTGCCCAGTGTATCATTATCACAGCATGACGCTGCAGGCAGTGTGAGTGTCAAAGACATCCCGCAGATGGCCACTGGAGGCAACAGAAAGCAGCATTATGTTGCTTCAGATATACCAAATGCTCCAGCGCCACCAAGCGGTATAGGTGAGTTAGCATACACACTTAATAGCATTATGGAATCCATTAATAGATTAGGTGAAAGTATGAATACACCTGTAATTGAAAGTAGTAATTATGGTAGTATTTGGTCTAATAAAAATAGACATTCTGTCAGCTTAGGCAATGTAAGTAATGCCAATAGTACTCCGTCATTTAACATTAATCCTCAGCATTCATTACCAGCTGAGATGAATATATCTAGCGCATCAGTACCAGAGGTATGTTTTAAAGCAGGGGTAGGGCACCTCGGCTCTCCAGCTGTTTTGAAACTACAAGTCCCATGAGACATTGCAAGAACCTGACAATCACAGTCATGACTCCTAGAGGCAGAGGCATGATGGGATTCGCAGTTTCACCACAGCCGGTGGAGCCAAGGTTCCCTAACCCTGTTTTAAATAGGCACTTTTAAAGAGACACTACCATGTGAGATCTCGCCATTAGGTTACCATCTTTCTCCTCAGACTAAAGAAAAAAAATGGAAAGGTCAATTTGTGGATATTCTGTCTCTTATTCCATCTACAAAAGAATAAATGTATTTAAGGGTTGATACATCTGGACCAGTCAGGGTTCATTCCCAATAGATCAACAAGCATTACATTAGAAGAGTCTTCTTAAACATGCAGATTCCCACTGATAACTTAGATCCTAAGGCCATTTTGGCCTTGGTTGCTGCCAAGGCCTTTGATAGCCTAGAATGGGACTACCTATGGAAGGTGCTAATCCGATTTGGGTTTGGCCCCTCCTTTATTAGTTGGGTGAAGCTATTAGATAATGAACCAAGAGCAAAAATTAAAATTAACAACGAATATTCAGAAGTGTTCCAGTTGGAGAAAGGGACAAGACAGGGCTGTCCCCCATCTCCCCTATTGTTCACCCTTGCAATGAAACTCCTAGCAATCATGACTAGATCAAGGCCAGACATACAGGGGTTCCGGCGCCAGCTGGAAGAGGACAGGATAGCACTGTTCGCAGATGACATCTTGTTTTTTCTTGGGGACGTTGAAACCTCGCTAAACCCAGTGATACAAATGGTGGGTGAGTTCGGGTGCATTTCTGGTCTAGTCATCAATTGGGATAAGTCGGCTTTGTTACCAATCAACCCATTTGGTGACCAGATACCACCGGGAATTTCCCACCTGAAAGTAGTGGCCAAGTTGAAATACCTGGGGGTTTGGATTACGAGTGATATAAATCAGTATGCCAATAATAACTTAGCCCCATTGTTATTGAATCTAAAACAAAAGGGAGACACCTGGTGTCCCCCTATCTGTCGCAGGGTGCTGTAATTTATTAAAGATGGTATGGCTACCGGAGATATTGTATACGCTTCACAATTCTCCAACCTGGATAGGTCAAAAGTGGTTCAAGAAAATAGAATCCCTTTTTTCGGGAATTAATTTGGAAAAAGGGCCAATCTAGGATTAGCTTGCAAACACTGCAATTACCGATTAAAGATGGCGGTATGGCGATTCCACACCCGAGACTATATTTTTTGTCATCTAAGCTGCAACACATAGTGGGTTGTGGAACCATAGGTGACGACAATTCTAATAATAGAATGATGATAAAGGGGTCCCACACAATACACTAGTTGAGGCACTAGAGGCAGATTCTTTTACTTATAGATGCCCGACGATAAAACTAGTTAGTAAAGTGTGGCAAGTAACGAAGGCACTAATGGGATACAATGGGGTAACAGAATATACCCCTCTATGGCATAACAAAAATCTGGCTGAAATAAGGGGTATAGAGAGACCCTGAGAATGGGAAAGGCAAGGTATTAGCCGTCTGTTTCAGTTGTACGAGGGCAACCTTATGAAGTCTTTTTTAGATCTAAGATGGGAGTTTAACATATCAAACAAGGCGTTCTATAAATACCTGCAGATTAGACATGCCATTCAAGTACAGTTCATGTCTCAAATTATAGAGTGGACCCAGATCCCGGTACTCTTAAAAATCATCAATTCAGCTTCTACTAAAGGTCTAATTTCCAAGATGTATACTAATCTGGCAGAGAGTATCATAAGTGGAGTGGGTCCTCTTAAGAGTAGAGAGGGGTGGGAGAGAGATGTAGGGACAATCCCTAAGGCACAATGGGATAAGATATTAGAACAAGGAGCCCTGGTATCAATCTCCCCTTTCCCATTTGTTTCTAATCCATAGAGTCTAGCATATCCCCAAAAAATGTTTAAGCTTGGATGGAAACAAAATGATGAGTGCCCCAGGTTTCAGGTGTCAGGAGACCTTATTCATATGGTTTGGAAGTGTCAAAAGCTCTTTAGATACTGGGGGGAGATAATTACTAGGATAAATAAAACCTTTAGGAGCTCATTAGAACCTGAAGCCAAGGTATGCCTACTAGGGTGTTTGGAGTAAGATAGAGTCCTGCCTGGTACCGCCGAGGTAGTGTTGAGATGTTTGTTCCAAGCGAGAAAATTAATTGCACAGAAATGGCAGGCTCAGACCCCACCAACGGTGGAGAGTTGGATTGAAACTATCAATTCTATGATTTGGAGTGAGAGAGCACTGTATATTAGACAGAACAACCTCAGAAAGTTTGAGAAAATGTGGAGACCTTGGCTGCAGGGGATGGGATGACGGTATGAGGGGATGGCGGCGAGTTGAGGAGAATTTCCTCCCACCTACCGTCAGGCCTTCGTCTCCACCTTTTCTCTCTTTCTCTCTTTTCTTCCTATCCTCTGGTCCCTTCCATATGTCTTCCATCTGCTAATGGACAGGATTTCCTCTCCCTCTCCGATTATAGTGTTAGATAATAGACATGATGTCAGGTATAGATAATGTTTGAGTGATGTGTGGTAGGGGGGAGGGACTAGGTTAGGTTGGAGGGAGGGTGAGGGGATATAGTATAATAATAATATTTTTTGCAATTTACATCATTGTATGATAACGCATGACGCTGTATGTTTTTAACCTTTGCAATATGAAAAACAATAAAGAGAATGAATTTTTAAAAAAAAGGAAAAAAAAAAAGAAAGAAAGAAAAAAAAAAAGAAATAATTTGTCAACAGAACTGACAAAAAATCAGACGAGAAAAATAAGGATAATAGGAGAAGACCAGTGGCGAGGTCTTTTAATAATCGGTTAAGGTCATTTGCTATATACTCCAGTGTGCTAGGTGAGAAGCACCCGGAATATTGCAGCGGGCTGTTTCAACATATGGAACATGTGCTAGAGGCATATAAGAGTTTTGGAGGTCTAGGATGGTTCCAATATGATGAAGCATTTAGACAAAAGTTATCAATATACCCATCATTGAAGTGGGACAATAAGGACATTGGGTTGTGGCTTAACCTGATGGTGCCACAGAAAATGGGTTTCACTAGGCAGCAGCCACAACCTACAGTGTCCCCTTATAAAAGGCTATATTGCTTTGCTTACAACGAGAACCAGTGTAAATGGGGGAGGTCGTGCAAGTACAAGTATGAATGCTCGAATTGTTCAGAACCCCACCCTTTACTTAGGTGTTTGAAAAGGAATTCCAATTTTCAAAGCTCCCAGAGGGATAATTATGCAAAAAGCTCACACTCCAGTGAAACTAGCAAACATGCAGCAATGGTTGGACATATATCCAGACCAGGAGACAGCCAAGCTCTTAATTGAAGGTTTCTCCAGAGGCTTCCCTTTGCCAGTATTTCAGGGTGAAGGGTGTCAGTGGCTAATTATGCACACATAGTTAAGGAGAAGTTAATTAAGGAGATTAAGGAGGGTAGGATAGCAGGTCCATTTGATTCCCCTCCTTTCTCACCTTTTAGGATATCTCCGTTAGGCATCATACCCAAGAAGGAGCCAAATACCTTTCGCCTAATTCACCATTTGTCATTCCCAAGGGGTAGCTCTTTAAACGATGAAATAGATGCTTGTATGTCATTGGTATCCTATTGCACGTTTGAAGATGCTATTCAGAAAATTAGGAAATTTGGGAAAGGTGCATTGCTTGTGAAAGCAGACATAATGGCGGCCTTCAGGCTTCTACTGATTGACCCGATAGCCTTCAACTCCTTAGGTATGTATTTTGAGGGTAAATATTACTTTGATATGTGCCTTCCTATGGGATGTGCCATATCTTGTGCCTTTTTTGAAAAATTTGCAACCTTTTTCCAATGGGTTGTGGCTTTTCAAGCTGGCTACCAAGGTATATTACATTATCTGGACGACTTCTTATTCATTGGACAAAGCGCAATCTCCTATCTGTTATTTTATGTTAAATCTGTTTAGTGCAATAGCTCAACATTTCAGTATCCCACTAGCTAGCGAGAAAACTGTGTTTCCTTCCTCGATGATAGAATTCCTAGGTGTCAAGATTGACACTGTTAAGCTTGAATTTCAGTTACCTGAATCTAAAATCATCAAGATTAAAGCTAATTTCAGTTTTGATTAGGCAGAAAAAAGTTTTACTAAAAGAACTCCAATCTTTATTGGGCCTATGGCATTTGCGACAAGGATTATGCCAGTTGGCAGAATCTTCTCGCGGCGCTTGTACTTAGCCATGTCAGGAATGAAATCTCCATTTTCTCACATCAGATTGACAGTTTACCTCAAGGAGGACCTTTTAGTTTGGTTTAAATTCTTTGATATACAGTGGGGACGGAAAGTATTCAGACCCCCTTAAATTTTTCACTCTTTGTTATATTGCAGCCATTTGCTAAAATCATTTAAGTTCATTTTTTTTCCTCATTAATGTACACACAGCACTAGGGATGAGCCGAACACCCCCCTGTTTGGTTCGCACCAGAACATGCGAACAGGAAAAAAGTTTGTTCGAACACGCGAACACCATTAAAGTCTATGGGACACGAACATGAATAATCAAAAGTGCTAATTTTAAAGGCTTATATGCAAGTTATTTTCATAAAAAGTGTTTGGGGACCCGGGTCCTGCCCCAGGAGACATGGATCAATGCAAGAAAAAGTTTTAAAAACGTCCGTTTTTTCAGGAGCAGTGATTTTAATAATGCTTAAAGTCAAACAATAAAAGTGTAATATCCCTTTAAATTTTGTAGCTGGGGGGTTTCTATAGTATGCCTGTAAAGGGGCGCATGTTTCCCGTGTTTAAAACAGTCTGACAGCAAAATGACATTTCGAAAGAAAAAACCCATTTAAAACTACTCGCAGCTATTAATGAATTGCCGGTCCGACAATACACATAGAAGTTCATTGATAAAAATGGCATGGAAATTCCCCACAGGGGAACCCCGTACCAAAATAAAAAAAAAAAATGATGTGGGGGTCCCCCTAAATTCCATAACAGGCCCTTCAGGTCTGGTATGGATATTAAGGGAAACCCCGGCCAAAATTTAAAAAAAAAATGATGTGGGGGGTCCCCCTAAATTCCATACCAGACCCTTCAGGTCTGGTACGGATTTTAAGGGGAACCCTGTGCCAAAAAAACAAAAAACGGCGTGGGGTCCCCCAAAGATCCATACCAGACCCTTATCCAAGCACGCAACCTGGCAGGCCGCAGAAAAAGAGGGGGGGACGAGAGTGCGCCCCCCTCCCCTCCTGAACCGTACCAGGCCACATGCCCTCAACATTGGGAGGGTGCTTTGGGGTAGCCCCCCAAAACACCTTGTCCCCATGTTGATGAGGACAAGGGCCTCATCCCCACAACCCTGGCCGGTGGTTGTGGGGGTCTGCGGGCGGGGGGCTTATCAGAATCTGGAAGCCCCCTTTAACAAGGGGACCCCCAGATCCCGGCTCTCCCCCCTGTGTGAAATGGTAAGGGGGTACTTACCCCTCCCATTTCACTAAAAAACTGTCAAAAATGTTAAAAATGACAAGAGACAGTTTTTGACAATTCCTTTATTTAAATGCTTCTTCTTTCTTCTATCTTCCTTCATCTTCTTCTTCTTATTCTTCTGGCTCTTCTGGTTCTTCCTCCGGCGTTCTCGTCCAGCATCTCCTCCGCGGTGTCTTCTATCTTCTTCTCCTCGGGCCGCTCCGCACCCATGGCATGGGGGGAGGCTCCCACTCTTCTCTTCATCTTCTTCATCTTCTTATTTAAATAAAGGAATTGTCAAAAACTGTCTCTTGTCATTTTTAACATTTTTGACAGTTTTTTAATTACCCCCTTACCATTTCACACAGGGAGGAGGGCCGGGACCTGGGGGTCCCCTTGTTAAAGGGGGCTTCCAGATTCCGATAAGCCCCCCACCCGCAGACCCCCACAACCACCAGCCAGGGTTGTGGGGATGAGGCCCTTGTCCTCATCAACATGTGGACAAGGTGTTTTGGGGGGCTACCCCAAAGCACCCTCCCAATGTTGAGGGCATGTGGCCTGGTACAGTTCAGGAGGGGGGGCCCCACTCTCGTCCCCCCTCTTTTCCTGCGGCCTGTTGCGTGCTCGGATAAGGGTCTGATATGGATTTTTGGGGGGACCCCACGCCGTTTTTTTTTCTTTTTGGCGCGGGGTTCCCCTTAAAATCCATACCAGACCTGAAGGGCCTGGTATTGAATTTAGGGGGACCCCCACATCATTTTTTTTTAAATTTTGTCCAGGGTTCCCCTTTATATCCATACCAGACCTGAAGGGCCTGATATGGAATTTAGGGGGACCCCCATGTAATTTTTTTTTTTTTATTTTGGTTCAGGGTTCCCCTGTGGGTAATTCCCATGCTGTTTTTATCAATGAACTTCTATGTGTATTATCGGACCGGCAATGCAATAGCCGCGAGTAGTTTTAAATGGCTTTTTCCTTTCAAATGTCATTTTGCTGTCAGACTGTTCTAAACACGGGAAACATGCGCCCCTTTACAGGCATACTATAGACACCCCCCAGCTATGAAATTTAAAGGGATATTACACTTTTATTGTTTCACTTTAAACATTATTAAAATCACTGCTCCCGAAAAACGGCCGTTTTTGAAACTTTTTTTGCATTGATCCTTGTCCCCTGGGGCAGGACCCAGGTCCCCAAACACTTTTTATGACAATAACTTGCATTTAAGCCTTTAAAATTAGCACTTTTGATTTCTCCCATAGACTTTTAAAGGGTGTTCCGCGGCATTCGAATTTGCCGCAGACACCCCAAATTGTTCGCTGTTCGGCGAACTTGCGAACAGCCAATGTTCAAGTCGAACATGAGTTCGACTCGAACTCGAAGCTCATCCCTACACAGCACCCCATATTAACAGAAAAACACATTTTTATTAAAAAAGAAAAACTGAAATATCACATGGTCCTATGTATTCAGACCCTTTGCTGTGACACTCATATATTTAAATCAGGTGCTGTCCATTTCTTCTGATCATCCTTGAGATGGTTCTACACCTTCATTTGAGTCCAGCTGTGTTTGATTATACTGATTGGACTTGATCAGGAAAGCCACACACCTGTCTATATAAGATCTTACAGCTCACAGTGCATGTCAGAGCAAATGAGAATCATGAAGTCAAAGAAACTGCCTGAAGAGCTTAGAGACAGAATTCTGGCAAGGCACAGATCTGGCCAAGGTTACAAAAAAATTTCTGCTGCACTTAAGGTTCCTAAGAGCACAGTGGCCTGCATAATCCTTAAATGGAAGATATTTGGGACGACCAGAACCCTTCCTAGAGCTGGCCATCTGGCCAAACTGAGCTATCGGGGAAGAAGCGCCTTGGAAAGAAGTAAAGAAGAACCCAAAGATCACTGTGTCTGAGCTCCAGAGATGCAGTCGGGAGATGGGAGAAAGTTGTAGAAAGTCAACCATCACTGCAGCCCTCCACCAGTTGAGGCTTTATGGCAAAGTGGCCCAACGGAAGCCTCTCCTCAGTGCAAGACACATGAAAGACCACATGGAGTTTGCTAAAAAAACACCTGAAGGACTCCAAGATGGTAAGAAATAAGATTCTCTGGTCTGATGAGACCAAGATAGAACTTTTTGGCTTTAATTCTAAGCGGTATGTGTGGAGAAAACCAGGCAATGCTCATCACCTGTCCAATAAAGTCTCAACAGTGAAGCATGGTGGTGGCAGCATCATGCTGTGGGGGTGTTTTTCAGCTGCAGGGACAGGGCGATTGGTTGCAATCGAGGGAAAGATGAATGCGGCCAAGTACAGGGATATCCTGGACGAAAACCTTCTCCAGAGTGCTCAGGACCTCAGACTGGGCCGAAGGTTTACCTTCCAACAAGACAATGACACTAAGCACACAGCTAAAATAACGAAGGAGTGGCTTCACAACAACTCCGTGACTGTTCTTGAATGGCCCAGCCAGAGCCCTGACTTAAACCCAATTGAGCATCTCTGGAGAGACCTAAAAATGGCTGTCCACCAACATTTACCATCCAACCTGACAGAACTGGAGAGGAACTGCAAGGAGGAATGGCAGAGGATCCCCAAATCCAGGTGTGAAAAACTTGTTGCATCTTTCCCAAAAAGACTCATGGCTGTATTAGATCAAAAGGGTGCTTCTACTAAATACTGAGCAAAGGGTCTGAATACTTAGAACCATGTGACATTTCAGTTTTTCTTTTTTAATAAATCTGCAAAAATGTCAACAATTCTGTGTTTTTCTGTCAATATGGGGTGCTGTGTGTACATTAATGAAGAAAAAAATTAACTTAAATGATTTTAGCAAATTGCTGCAGTATAACAAAGAGTGAAAATTTTAAGGGGGTCTGAATACTTTCCGCCCCGACTGTATATAATGGTAGATCATTTTTTCAGGAGCAATTTGTGTCTTCATCCGACCTTGAGTTATATACAGATGCTGCGGGCTCATATGGATTCGCGGCCATTTGGAAGACTCACTGGTGCTGTGGTAAGTGGTCTGAGAGGTGGGAGATGAATAAAGCCACCAAAAGTATAGTAGTGTTGGAGCTTTTCCCTCTAGTGGTTGTGATAAAAATATGGGGTGAGCAATTTGCAAATACAAGAATCCTGATTAATTTGGATAATAAAAATTTGGAGTCATATATGCTGTGAATTGCATGTCAGCTAAATCTATACATGTGGTCAAATTACTACGATATTTGGTGTTTCTTTGTCTTAAATGTAATATTTGGCTAAAAGCCAGCCACGCCTTATCTCGATTTCAGGTATACTGATTTCGCCAACTTCTGCCAAATGCGGACAAGGAAAGTTACGCATGCCCAGAACATCTGTGGAGCCTAATTTAGGAGTTTTTACAAATGCAATAAGACACTCTGTGGCAGAAAGTACATGGGTTGAGTATACAACCGCATGGAATAGGTGGTTTAACTTTGATAAGGAAATGGATATACAATTTGATTCTCCTTCTGAAACAGATATTCAGAAGTTTCTATGTAGTTAAATGCAGTTAGAATGGTCACATAGTCACATTTCCAAAATCATAGCTGGGTTATCCTTTTTCTTCAAATTGAGAAACGTACCTCCATGCACAGCCTTCTTTTCTTTTCAGCAGACCCTGAAATACTACAGGAAGAGCCATACCATTCCAGATAATAGGAGACCCATTTCGCTTCACTTGGTAAAAAAGCTGTGTGTTACTACACATTGTGTGTTTATCCAGTTTTGAGGCTATTTTATGTTATTTAATACCGCTTTTGTACTAGCCTTTTTTGGAGCTCTCAGAAAATCTGAGTTGCTGCCAAAAAACAAAAAGGTAGTGGTGGGTTTATTAAAACAGAAAGTGATTGTCTCTGAGACAGGGATCAGATTGTTCATCCGTGTCAAAGACAGATAGGTTAGGAAAAGGCAGTTGGGTATCTTTAAGCCAATGTGGAGATCTGGATATATGTCCAGTTAGAGTCATAACTGGTTACCTAGCAGTTAGGCCAATAGGAGAAGGAAATTTTCTGCTTTTTTACTTCACGCTGATGGGTCCCCTCTTACTCAGTATCAGTTCAATTACATACTAAAGGCTTGCATGACAAAATTGGATTTACATCATTTTAAGTTTACTTCTCATTCTTTCAGGATAGGGACAGCTGCGGAGGCTGCTAGGATGGGATTGGGTGATACAATAATCAAACGGTTGGGGAGATGAGAATCTCAACGTTTTCAGATTTATGCCAGACCTGATCATTTTCTTTAATTCTAGGCAATAGAAGATATGTTTGGATCCTGGGCCACTCTTTTGTATACTGGTATATTAAAAGAGCCAAGAAGCGCTGCTATACGTCCAATTTGTCTATGGATCCTGGAGAAATTCAAATTTTCTATAAAGGAATTAGAGGTCTTCGAAGGGCTAATTTGTTTTTTTTTTAATGTCTCTAGGTTGATTGAGTGATGGCCAGCCCCGGATGTCTTAATAGTGCACCTAGGAGGAAACGATGTGGGGAAAATTAGAACGTTGGACCTCATGTCTTTGTTTAGACGTGACTCATATAGAGTTAAGTTGTCATTTTCGAATACCACAATTATCTTTTCGGAGATAGTCCCTCAGCTAGTATGGCTCCAAGAAGCACAATTTAAAAATTTTGAGAAAATTAGGAAACAATTGAACAAGTTTATGGAAAAATTTATGCCATGCATTGGAGGTTTCTCATATAGACATATTGATATAGAGGGTGGTTTTCCTGGATTATATAGATCAGATGGAGTTCATCTGTCTGATATAGGATTAGACATATTTAATGTAGGATTGCAAAACTGCAATTTGAATTGGCCGTGGTTGTGGGGTAGGCCGGGCTTGAAATTTCAAACCCGGCATATGGAGACTTTGGTTAAAAATGTTGTGTATGCTCGAGTCCTTTAAGACTGAGCTGTTTTTAAGTTGATTGAAATATAAGAATTTTATGAAGCAATAAAATTATCAGAATATGGTTATTATTTATTTATTGATATGAATACACCAATAAAAGTGCTGCAGCCATTTCTTTGCCAATAAGTGTCTTGAGTTATTATTTAAATAGGTCATATAAGTTTTGGTATTTGGGGAGGGTAGTTGCTGCCTGCATTCCCATGAAATGCAAATTAGATTCAGTGTAAGGAGAGGACACTCAGCAGCTGTTTAAACTTGGCCAAAACAGACAATTGGACAACACTTCCAAGCATATTACATATTTCATATTACTATTTCTTGCCTCAAATATATGTGTGCTAAGTATAACTTTTTTGTATTCACATAGGGGAGAAATGAATCGGGACATCTGAGGACACCACAAACCCCACACTCCTGAAGAAGGGGAAATCCCCACAAACCCTGAAGATGTGGTTTCCGAGGTTCAGGAAGTGGGCGAAATAGTCACCACAACAGGTCAGTGTCTGAGACCACAGCTTCAGGTAATAGATGTATGCCTGCATATTTATAATACATGGTGTGTATTTTTTTTTTTAGGTGATGTGGATGTTGTGGAAGAAGAAACTCACTTCAACAATGCAAGTGCACAGATCCTGACCAGCGAAATAATGGTGTGCAATCGTGAATTAGAGAAGGTCAAGGAAAGCATCAATGATGTTGAAAAAAGACTCACCAACATCATTGATGTTTTAGCCAAAATCTAACCAAAAAAAATATTCAATGTTGTCGTTATTTTTTTAATATGTTATATAAATTTTAAAGTAATTTGAAAGCCAATTTTTGAAGATGCACAAAGTGTGTCAACATGTGCTATCAGCCATCATGGGATATCAATGTACATGTTTTGTGGGTGCAACCCCTTCCTCTCATCTACTTTAGTTGCGAGGAAGGGGTTGCACCCACAAAACGCGTACATTGATATCCCATGATGGCAGATAGCACATGTTGACATACTGTGTGTCTTTTCCCTACATCTATCAAAATAGATGTAGGGAAAAGACACACATTTTAGGAATAGGATCATGATGGAAATCCACATTTTTGAGTCCCAATTTGTATGCATCTTCAAAATTTGGCTTTTACAGGGGTGAGATCACCCTATCTGTTGAAGGCAAAATCAACACAGTTTTGACATACTAATGTCTCATATGGCCTTCACTTTATCAAAGTTGAACTTTGTAAATTCCTGAGTTGTGGATGTTTTATGGTTTTAAACAAGCCTGTTTAGCCACAAACAACGCTATATACTCACACATACATGTTATACACCAAAGATGTTGGTTTGTTAAAAAACCCTTTTATAACGCACATTTGAATGTGCTTGGAGTAAAATGTTTTATACTAAACAAAGTGTGGCTTCTTCTTTCAATGCTCAATACCAGATTAGGAGTAAGTTGGTGTAGTTACAGTGAGAATGGGGGTTATTTACTAAAGGCAAATCCATTTTGCACTCCAAGTGCACTTTCAGTGCACTTTCAAGTGCACTTGCAGTGCACTTGTAGTGCAAAGTGGATTTGCCTTAGGTAAATAACTCCCAGAGTGCTCTAAAATTTGGCCCATCAGGCCATTTTAGGGACTGCAAGCAATTAATTCATGGAGTTGAAAAGGATGATTAATTTTATCATTAATGCATTACATACATTACCAACAAAAACAATGTGTGTGTGTGTAACAGACCCACAGCACAACATAATAGTCAGCTGAAGAAGAGATTGTCACCTCATGTATCAAATAAGTTACGTTTGCACTATTGAAGAAAATGGCCAAAAAAAAGGCCATTGGAGAATCTAGGAGACAGATAAAAGACACACGCGGTAAATCAAATTAAATATGAGTTCAGTTTTTAACAACAAATTTATTTAAAAGATGTTATACATTATCTGGCATATCAATGGCCCCCCTGCCCGCAAAGTACTCCAGATAGCTTTGCCGTACTTCGTGGGCGCTTTGGGGGGTCAAGTCAGGACGGCCAGCTTCAGAGTTTGATGCGGTAAGCCGGCCTCAGTCGTAACTAAGGGCCACATAGTTGGCTGCATTTATGCGTAAAAAGTTGCGTAAAATGCAGCAGGAAAGAACAATGTGATTTAGTTTATATTCAGTCTATATTCAGTTTATATTGATTGCAGTGAGGAATAGGCGGAACCAGCTGGCCATTATACCAAAATTATTTTCAACCACTCTTCTGGCTCTGGCCAGCCGGTAATTAAAAACCCTCTTGTCCGGAGTGAAGGTCCTCATAGGGAATGGCCGCATAAGATGGTCCCCGAGCGAAAATGCTTCATCCACTATGAAGATGAATGGGAGTCCTGCCACGTTGTCTTCTGGACGTGGCAAGTCCAAGCTACCATTCTGGAGCCTTCTGTAGAACTCCGTCTGGGCGATGACTCCACCATCCGACATCTGGCCATTCTTCTCCGCGTCCACATACCGCCAACAACACTAAATTACTATACCCCTTATAATTATAATAGTATGACCCTGAGTTGGGGGGTGGGATGATGTGGATGTGTTTCCTATCTATTGCCCCACAGGAAAGTCCCACTGCTGGGCAAACTGGGAAGCCACAGTCTGTCATTCCTGTGGGTTTGAAGGAAACTGTGGAGTCAAACAAAAAAAAATAGTACTTTTGCACATAACATTGCAAGCAGATTAGACACAAACATTGTTGGCCAACATAAGTATAACATTTATTGAAATGAGTATTTAACCACTTCGCTACCCGGCCATAGTAATATGACGTCCACAGATGGGATCTCCCATCCTGGGTGGACGTCATATGACTGCCTGGGCTTCCCGGCCGCCTAGGGGGTGCGCGTGCGCCGCTGGGGGCGCACGCGTGCGTGCGCCGCGTTGCTCGGGACCCGGTGTGTGTGCCCGGCGGCCGCGATGTCTGCCAGGCACCCCCGATTGCCGTTAACCTGGCCGAACCGTGGATCTGTGTGTATAAACACACAGATCCATGTCCTGTCAGTTGAGAGGAGACCGATCTGTGTTCCCACAGCGGAACACTGATCGGTCTCCTCCCCTTGTACGTCCCCGCCCCCTACAGTTAGAATCATTCCCTAGGAAACATATTTAATCCTTTGTGTCCCCCTAGTGGTTAACCCCTTCACTGCCTGTCACATTTATACAGTAATCAATGCAATTTTATAGCATTGATCGCTGTATAAATGTGAATGGTCCCAAAAATGTGTCAAAAGTGTCCGATGTGTCCGCCATAATGTCGCAGTCATGGAAAAAAATCGCGATTGCCGTTATTACTAGTAAAAAAAATAAATTTTTTTTTTAAAAAATGCCATAAATCTATCTGGTATTTTGTAGAAGCTATAACTTTTGCGCAAACCAATCAATATACGCTTATTGCAATTTTTTTTACCAAAAATATGTAGAAGAATACTTTTCAGACGAAACTGAGGAAAAAATTAGTTTTAAAAAAAAAAAAATGGGATATTTATTATAGCAAAAAGTAAAAAATAGTGTTTTTTTCAAAATTGTCACTCTTCTTTTGTTTATAGCGCAAAAAATAAAAACCGCAGAGGTGATCAAATACCACCAAAAGAAAGCTCTACTTGTGGGGAAAAAAGGACGTCAATTTTTTTGGGGTACAACGTCACACGACCGCGCAATTGTTGTTTAAAGTGCGACAGCTCTGAAAACTAAAAATTGGCCTGGGAAGGAAGGGGGTGAAAATGCCCTGTATTGAACTGGTTAAAGTCAAAAGTATAAGGTCCACTTATTAGATTCATCAGCTCCTCTGATGGCCCATTGTAAAAATTTTAGGGGGGAGATGTTTTGGACAGGTAACCCTCTCCACTTCATTGAGAGCTGAATGCATACATAAAGTGTGTTACTTTGACCTGCCAAGATAAGATAATCAAGATAGTATATATATATTCAAGATAATATAAAGTCAAGATAATAGGAGAACAAAACTTGAAACAGTACCATTTGAAAGTATTCAGGCAGGCCCTTGCACTACATGCTTTGGTGAATTTATCCATACATATGAACACAAACGAGGTAAGTATAGTGTGTATGGGTTTGGCAAAGTCAGCAGATAGAGTATTGTTATCGGGTGACTTAGTGGTTGGGGAGGAGGGAGGGTTCCAAATGAGTTTTGCCCCCCAAAAAAAGCCTCTTGCACTCTGCATGAATTTAAGGACAACAATAACATTTGGACACATTTTAGGGGGTGCTTAGGGTAAGCACTACAATGGAGCTGACAAAATACATTGTTAAGCGACTAGGCTAGGTGTGTATGGGCCCAGGATAACATGCTGGTGAGGTTAGTGAAGGCAAATATGCATGAAGGACAAAAAAGGAGCATTAAAAGCTTTCAGCATGCATGAGGACAAAGAGGACATTCACAGCATATTACAATCATGGTAATTATGGAATGCTGAAATAAATACAACACATTAGCAAACATTAAATACATAGAATGTGATGTTAAAGGATAAAATTTACCTTAATATAGTCCTTCTGCAGGACCTGTATGATGGCAGAACAGGTCTCCGGAATAATGATTCCCAGAGCCTGGGGGGAGATCCCAGTCATGAACTTGATATCCTGGAGACTTCTCCCTGTCACCAAGTACTGCAAGGTGGTGACGAGCCTCTGCTCGGGAGTGATGGCTTGCTGCATACAGGTGTCCTGCAGGGGTCCTGCTTCGTAATATAAGGGGACAGCAAAGCCAACAGATGGTGAAAAATGGGGTCCGTCATCCGGAGATAATTCCTAAAATCATCAGGATTATTCTCCTGGATCTCCCGCAGCAAAGGCATGTGACAGAGTTGGTTACGCTGGAGCAAGAACTCCAACACCAAGCCCAACAATGGCACAAACTCTCTGAGGAGAACGTTACCACAACATGGCTAGAAAATGGCCGGCTGGTCAGAACGAACTAACAGAACGCACTGAAAATCAGAAAGGACCTCGGAAGAACGATCTGAAAATCAGAAATGAGCGGACAAGAACTCACTGAAAAACAGAAGCGAACTATAAAAAGAACACACTGAAAGACAGGAATGAACTGACAACACGCACTTACGAACAGAACCGACAAGCACAAACTGAAAAGCAGAAATGAACTGAAAAGCACGAGGCTGAAAAGCACAAATCATCTCTCACCAAACTTCTACTAACACAAGATAAACATGAGATTAGCAGAAGGAGCCCAAAGGGTGGCTCTCTGGCTATTGAACATCCTTTTTATAGTCCCATCGTACATGTTGTACGTCACCGTGTTCTCACATTCGGAATTTGGGCCAACATTTGTGTGACCGTGTGTATGCAAGACAAGTTTGAGCCAACATCCTTTGGAAAAAAATCCACGGTTTTGTTGTTGGAAAATTCGATCGTGTGTACGGGGCATAAGAGTGTATCAAATATACAAGGATAATGACTTATACCTGCATAGACATAAATACATATATGAACATGTGCATAATACAAACAAATGAAATCATAGTGTCCATCAATCTTAATTCAAAAGTGAAAAAACTTGATAGATCCACAATAAGTCCGTAGAAAATAGGAATGACTCATAGATTGAGAACAGTTCTGAGATGGTAGAAATAGATCTAGTCTGCATCCGTAAGGAAAAAGCATGAAGAGGGTTCACCATCCACTGTGCAGCCACCACCAAACAAGATAATTAGGTACTCTTACTAAATCATATGGACCCCCTGCCAGTGGCAAGGAGTCAAACAGGCGTGTAAACTGGGAAAGTAGACACAGGATCCGGCATGAGGGATTAACAGCCACTCCGTCTCCAAAGATATTAGGCTCCACCTGCACCATGCAGTGGAAATCCACTGCTGATCTACTGGGATTTTCTCGCACAACCATCTTTAGGGTTTACAGTGAATGGTTTGAAAAAGACAAAATATGCAGTGAGCGGCAGTTGTGTGAGCGAAAATGTCTTGTTGATGTCAGAGGAGAATGGGAAGTAACTCAAATCACCACTTGTTACAACCAAGGTATGCAGAATACCACCTCTGAATGCACAACACATCTAACCTTGGAGCAGATGGGCTACAGCAGCAGAAGACCACACTGTGTACCACTCCTGTCAGCTAAGAACAGGAAACTGAGGCTAAAATTTGCACAGGTTCACCAAATTTGAACAATAGAAGATTGGATAATCGGTGCCTGTCTGATGAGTCTCGATTTCAGCTGCGACATTCACATGGTAGGGTTAGAATTTGATGTAAACAACATAAAAGAATGGATCCATCCTCCTTGTATCAGCGGTTCAGGTTGATGGCGGTGGTGTAATGGTGTGGGGATATTTTCTTGGCACACTTGGGCCCTTAGTACCAATTGAGCATCGCTATATGCCATAACCTACCTCGGTATTGTTGCTGACCATGTAGAGTCAGGTCCATAAATATTGGGACATCGACACAATTCTAATCTTTTTGGCTCTATACACCACCTTAATGGATTTGAAATGAAACGAACAAGATGTGCTTTAACTGCAGACTTTCATCTTTAATTTGAGGGTATTTACATCCAAATCAGGTGAACGGTGAAGGAATTACAACAGTTTGTATATGTGCCTCCCATTTTTTAAGGGACCAAAAGTAATGGAACAATTGGCTGCTCAGCTGTTCCATGGCCAGGTGTGTGTTATTCCCTCATTTTCCCATTTACAAGGAGCAGATAAAAGGTCCAGAGTTCATTTAAAGTGTACTATTTGCATTTGGAATCTGTTGCTGTCAACCCTCAATATGAGATCCAAAGAGCTGTCACTATCAGTGATGCAAGCCATCGTTAGGCTGAAAAAACAAAACAAACCCATCAGAGAGATAGCAAAAACATTAGGTGTGGCCAAATCAACTGTTTGGAACATCCTTAAAAAGAAAGAACGCACTGGTGAGCTCAGCAACACCAAAAGACCTGGAAGACCACGGAAAACAACTGTGGTGGATGACCAAAGAATTCTTTCCCTGGTGAAGAAAACACCCTTCACAACAAGAACACTCTCCAGGAGGTAGGTGTATGTGTGTCAAAGTCAACAATCAAGAGAATACTTCACCAGAGTGAATACAGAGGGTGATGTAAACCATTGGTGAGCTTCAAAAACAGGAAGGCCAGATTAAAGTTTGCCAAACAACATCTAAAAAAGCCTTCACATTTGTGGAACAACATCCTATGGACAGATGAGACCAAGATCAACTTGTACCAGAGTGATGGGAAGAGAAGAGTATGGAGAAGGAAAGGAACTGCTCATGATTCAAAGCCTACCACCTCATCAGTGAAGCATGGTGGTGGTAGTGTCATGGCATGGGCATGTATGGCTGCCAATGGAACTGGTTCTCTTGTATTTATTGATGATGTGACTGCTGACAAAAGCAGCAGGATAAATTCTGAAGTGTTTCGGGCAATATTATCTGCTCATATCAGCAAAATGCTTCAGAACTCATTGGACGGTGCTTCACAGTGCAGATGGACAATGACCCGAAGCATACTGCGGAAGCAACCAAAGAGTTTTTTAAGGGAAAGAAGTGGAATGTTATGCAATGGCCAAGTCAATCACCTGAACTGAATCCGATTGAGCATGCATTTCACTTGCTGAAGACAAAACTGAAGGGAAAATGGCCCAAGAACAAGCAGGAACTGTAGACAGTTGCAGTAGAGGCCAGGCAGAGCATCACCAGGGATGAAACCCAGCATCTGGTGATGTCTATGCGTTCCAGACTTCAGGCTGTAATTGACTACAAAGGATTTGCAACCAAGTATTAAAAAGTGAAAGTTTGATGGATGATTGTTAATCTGTCCCATTACTTTTAGTCCCTTAAAAAGTGGGAGGCACATATACAAACTGTTGTAATTCCTACACCGTTCACCTGATATGCATGTAAATACCCTCAAATTAAAGCTGAAAGTCTGCAGTTAAAGGGCATCTTGTTTGTTTCATTTCATATCCATTGTGGTGGTGTATAGAGCCAAAAAGATTAGAATTGTGTTGATTTCCCAATATTTATGGACCTGACTGTACATCCCTTTATGACTGCAGTGTACCCATCTTTTGATGACTACTTCCAGCAGGCTAATGCACCATGTCACAAACCTCAAATTATCTCAAGCTGGTTTCTTGAACATGACAATGAGTTTCACCCCAATCCAATAGAGCACCTTTGGGATGTGGTGGAACTGGAGATTCGCATCATGGATGTGCAGCTGACAAATCTGCAGCAACTGCATGATGCTATCATGTCAATATGGACCAAAATCTCTGAGGAATGTTTCCAACACCTTGTTGAATCTATGCCATAATGAGTTAAGGCAGTTCTGAAGGAAAAAGGGGGTCCACCCCAAAACTAGCAAGGTGTACCTAATAAAATGGCCGGTGAGTGCATATTACTCTAATCTTTGCTAGAGTATATCTGGTAATTTTACACCTATTTACAAAACATAAAATATGTATGAAATTGAAGATGATCATAAAATGTTATGGACAAATATTTAAACTGGATGTTTTGCCCAGCATAAGCCATTGTTTCTAATAGATTCATATTACGTTAAGTATTGGTGCTGTTCTTGTATTGTTATGAGAACAGTTTTGCCAATTAGATTTTAATTTTGACTTTATTTTTAAATACATTATAATTTTATCAAATAATGATATACAAACATCTTCAAACAAAACACAAACGAGGTTCACAAATATAATCAATAGGTTGTTGAGATTAGAAGAATAAGATTCACACAAAATAAATAGAGAATTTGGGGTTATATTAAAGGAGGTCAGGAATATTAACCCATATATTTCTTTCAGGACTATATTTCTTTTAACATGAATCCTGGAGGCTGCAGGCTATAATGCTTACATTTGGACTTATCTCTAAGGCCAAATGAACTTTAATATTAAATCAGCTAAATACATTCCACGTGCATCAAAACAAATAGTGAGCAAAGTTGTACGGTTAATTTTCTTTAGGTTTCAACAACAGCCTGAATAGAAAAGTCTGGCCCCTGTCAGCATTCTGTAGAAAAGGACCCCCTTGCTCTCTGTGTGGAAGCAGTGTCCCCCCCACCTCGAAACAAACTTTAAGCTTTAGGGAGGAGGGGTTTAAACCTCTGCAGAGAGACCGCTGCTTTCACACAGAGCATGCTGACAGGGGACAGACTACTGCTCAGACTGTGCCTTCTTTCTAAAGAAAATCAACTGTAGGACTTTGTACCACTTTTGTTTTCATGCACCTAGAATGCATTTAGCTGATTCAAACGGAAAATTGAGTTCAACTAGGCCCTATTCACAAGGGCTTTCTGATTAGGTCCACCTGTTAGTTTTTCAGGTGGGCCTGATCGGAGCCTCCATTCTGTTACCCGAAAGTTATATTTTGAGATTTAATATCTCTCAGATTTGATTTGGGTTAATGAGAGTTCTTTGACCATGAGTGAAAGCTTTAATAATAATAACAAAAATGTATTGGTAAATAGTAAGAAGGTCTAAACTAATACACAGCAATCTATCTATAGTACAGACACAGGAATAAAATCATAGGTTAAATAAAGGAATTCAGAGTATATTCCTCAAAACATTAAAATACAAACAGCAAAACAAACAAGAAATAGGACAAACACGTATACATTGCAAGTGCTCGGAGGCATGGCTGGACTGGCCTACCGGGATACCAGGAAATTTCCCAGTAGGCCGTCTGCCCTGGGGCTGCTTTGAGCTGTGGCTGACTGCAGCGCTCCCCTCCCTCGCTCTCTCTCTCTCTCTCCTATGTGTCACACACAGTGGGCATCTCCCGTGGTGTGTGTCATGGAGCTTGCTGGGTCTGTGTTCGGCTGTGCTGTAGCAAGGTCCCGCCCCCCCCTAGACCGGCTCTTGTGATAGTAAATGGAACACTGGAGTCAATCGCCTATTACACAAGCCAGTCTAGGGGGGGCGGGACCTTTCTACAGCACAGCCGAACACAGACCCAGCCAACTCTATGACACACACCGCGGGAGATGCCCGTTGTGTGTGACACATAGGAGAGAGAGCGAGGGAGGGGAGCGCTGTGTGTGATCCAGGCAATGCCATGGTGACTGAGTAACCAGTGGGACATACTGGGACTTCTAGTTCTGCAGAAACAAGCGAGAAACCAGTGGGTATGCTGGGACCTCTAATTCTACAGAGTCAGGAGGAGGGGAGCCAGTGGAACATCTAGCTCTACAGAGACAAGTGTAACCAGTGGGACATACTTTGACTTCTAGGCAATGCCATGGTGAGCATGTATTGATGGGGCACAGTGAGGCTGCATTGATGGGCACAGTGAGGCTGCATTGATGGGCACAGTGAGGCTGCATTGATGGGCACAGTAAGGCTGCATTGATGAGCACAGTAAGGCTGCAGTCATGGGCAAAGTGAGGCTGCAATCATGGGCACAGTGAGGCTGCATTCACAGGCACAGTAATGCTGCATTTGATGGACAGTGGGGCTGCATTCATGGGCACAGTGAAGCTGCATTCATAGGAACAGTGAAGCTGCATTAATGGGCACAGTGAGGCTGCATTCATGGGCACAGTGAGACTGCATTCACAGGCACGGTAAAGCTACATTTAATGGACAGTGAGGCTGCATTGATGGGCACAATGAGGCTGTATTCATGGGCACAGTGAGGCTGCATTCATGGGCACTCATGGGCACAGTGAGGCTGAATTCATGGGCACAGTGAGGCTGCATTCATGGGCACAATGAGGCTGCTTTAATGGGCACAATGAGGCTGCATTCATGGGCACAGTGAGGCTGCATTCATGGGCACAGTGATGTTGCATTCATGGGCACAGAGATGTTGCATTCATGTGCAGTGATGTTGCATTCATGGGCACAGTGATGTTGCATTCATGGGCACAGTGAGGCTGCATTTATGGGCACAGTGAGGCTGCATTCATGGGCACAGTGAGGCTGCATTGATGGGCAGTGAGGCTGCATTCATGGGCACAGTGAGGCTACATTCATGGGCACCGTGAAGCTGCATTTGATGGGCACAGTGAGGCTGCATTCATGGGCACTTCCGGGGCTGCATTGATCTCTTGCACCATGTCTGCAGTCTCTGACATCTCTTGTATCCTGTCCGCAACCTCTAACCATCTCTTGTCTTATATCATGTCTGCAGTCTCTGAGGGAGTCTGGAGAGGAGTCAAGAGAGGGAGTGTCAGAGAGGTTACCTGGTTGGGCGCCGGTGCGCGCCGGGGCGCGTTGGCGTTCGTGTCCCTGTGCGTGCTGGGGCGCGTGTCCCTGTGGGCACCGGCGTGCCTGGGCTCACCGGCCGTGGCGTGCGGGGTGGCGTCCGGGCGTTTGTGCGTACGCGCGTTCGCGCTAGCGCGCGTCCGCGTTAGCGCGCGTCCGCCTGTGGGCGCTGCCTTTGACATGTCTGGTGGTGTGGGCGTGCGTGCTGGTTCCGGGGGCGCGCGCGGGTGCGCGGCGCGCCTTGGCGAATCGGCGCGCGCACGTGCGCGGCGTTTTGGCGCCAATCAGCCTATTTGAATCCTGCCTCTGCACTGACCCAGTGCTGCCTGATCAAACAGCTCCGTGTCTTGTCCCGTGATCATCCCGTGTTCCTGTGCCTTCGTAGTGTTTACCTGTTGTGACCCGGCTACCTTTGGACCTCCCTTGATTGCTGCCTGTACCCGACCCCGGCTTGTCTGACCTCGCTTCTGCCTGCTCCCTTGTACCGTTGCTGCCAGCCCGTTGCCGACCTCTGCCTGTGTATGACCAAGTCTGACTAACTCCTGCTCAGCATCTGCTCCACCAAGTCTCAAGCTCTACCGGTTGCTTGCCAGACCACTGTGCTCCAGGACTTTACCTCAGGCTCTCATACCACTCCGCACTCGCGGGCCTCCTGTCTGCTCTACCAAGGGCCCCGAATCGGACACGTAAGGGAGCCTACCCTCTGCCCACGTGGACTCACCTGTCTGGTAAGTGTGGAACCTGACAGTATCAGGCAGCCATGACTGAGTCCGGGCAGGGGGCCTCCCCCATGGATGAACTGTGTAGGCACCTAGCGGGCCTTACTCAAGCCGTTAAAAGCCTACAGGAAGGCTATACCAGATTGGAAGGACAGGTCCAGGCCCTTTCAGCTTCTCCACCAGGGGCAGTCTCCGCCAACCCTGCCTCAGCACCTTCTGTAGTAATGCTACCACCAGAGCCCAGGGTGCCCACACCCGAAAAATTCTCCGGAGCACGCAGTAAGTTCCGAGCGTTTCGCAACGCATGCGAGCTCTACTTCGCTTTGCAGCCTCGAACATTCTCCCTGGAAGCTACTAAAGTGGGGTTCGTCATATCCCTTTTGATCGGAGAGCCTCAAACCTGGGCCCACCGCCTATTGGAGCAGAAGGCCCAATCTCTTGATTCCCTAGATGCCTTCTTCCTAGCTATGTCTCAGCTGTATGAGGACCCCCAGCTAACAACCACGGCAGAAGCCGCTTTACATGCCCTTCAACAAGGTCGCAGAGCTGCTGAAGATTACGCCGTGGAGTTTAGGCGTTGGAGCTCGGATACAGACTGGAACGACGCAGCCTTGCGTCACCAATACCGGCTGGGGTTGTCAGATCCGCTAAAAGACGAACTGGCACGAGTGGGGATACCGCAGACACTGGAAGAGTTAATTAATCTGTCCATCCAGATCGACCGTCGCCTCAGGGAGAGACGCTCTGAGAGGTCTGTTAGTCACCCACGCCTTACCTGGATGCTGCCTAGGGCTCCTTGTGCCCCAAACCAAGCTCCGCTGGTCTCTTCTACCCCGGGTCCGGAGGCCCCAGAGCCCATGCAGTTGGGACTGCTCCGTCCCTCTCTGACTTCTGAGGAGAAGACATGCAGGCGCACACTCAATCTGTGCCTGTACTGTGGGGAGTCTGGTCACTTTGCAAGAGTATGCCCAAACAAGAGACGTAAGTGTCTGCCATCTTCTTCTCTGTGTGCACCTGTCCTACCTAGTGCCGGTAACCATTTAACTTTCTCCATTGTATTGCAGTTACCTGGAAGGAGCATCCCAGTACCGGTCATCATTGACTCCGGAGCTTGTAGTGGTTTCATTGACCGGACCTTTGTCGAAACCCATCAAATCCCCACTCAGACTAAAGCTCAAGGACTGGCAGTTTTCTTAGCGGATGGCTCCACCCTCCGCTCCGGACCCGTCACCCAAGAAACGGTTCCTCTGTTGGCCACCATTGGCCCGGAACATCAGGAACTTTTACGCCTAGATGTCATTTCCTCGCCTCTCTTCCCAGTCATCCTAGGAATACCTTGGCTACAGGCCCACAATCCCAGTATCAACTGGTCTACAGGCAAGATTTAGTTTTCCTCGGAATATTGCAGACAACATTGCTTACGGGGGACCCCATTAACTTCCTCCCAATGCCTGCGCATAGACTCTGAAGCTAAGCCCTGCCAAGATCTTCCCGAACCCTACCGGGATTTCCTGGACGTGTTCAGTAAAAAAGGAGCAGAAACCCTTCCAGTTCATAGGCCCTATGATTGCCCAATAGAACTCTTACCAGGTACCGAAGTCCCCTTTGGGAGGATCTTCCCTCTAACTGAGCAGGAGTTAGGCACCCTGAAGACTTATATAGACGAGAACCTGAAGAAAGGGTTCATCCGTCCTTCCACGTCTCCAGCTGGGGCAGGTATCTTCTTCGTGGAAAAGAAGGATCACTCCTTACGTCCTTGCATTGACTATCGGGAGCTCAATAAAATTACCATTAAAAACAGATACCCGCTACCCTTGGTTCCTGAACTATTCCAGAGACTGGGATCGGCTACCGTTTTTACCAAGCTTGACCTCCGTGGAGCCTATAATTTGATCCGCATAAGAGAAGGAGACGAGTGGAAGACGGCCTTTCGTACTCGATTCGGACATTACGAGTACCTCGTCATGCCTTTTGGTCTGTGCAATGCACCGGCGACATTCCAGCATTTCATCAACGATGTCTTTCACGACTTATTGGATCTTTATGTCATCGTCTACCTGGATGATATCTTGGTTTTCTCGGCCTCCCTGATGGAACACCGTAAGCATGTACGAAATGTACTTTCCCGGCTCAGACAGCATGGACTGTACGCCAAACTTGAGAAGTGTGAATTCGAGCTCCAATCTATCCAGTTCCTGGGCCTGATTATTTCCCCCGATGGCATCAAAATGGATCCACAGAAAGTATCCGCTATTCTGGATTGGCCTGCACCGACCGACAAAAAAGGAGTACAACGCTTTATTGGCTTCGCCAATTTCTATAGGAAATTTATTAAAGGATTTTCTGCAATCATAACTCCCATCACTGAGCTTACTAAACAAGGATGCCGATTCCGCTGGACACCTGAGGCACAAAAGGCCTTTGAAAAACTCAAGGCACTATTCACCTCAGCCACTATCCTTAAGCATCCCAACCCTGCCTTGCCCTTCGTCCTGGAGGTGGATGCGTCTGAGGTTGCAGTCGGAGCTGTGCTTTCACAGAGACAGGGTGCCAAATCACTGCTGTACCCTGTGGGATTCTTCTCACGCAAACTTTCTCTCTCCGAGAAAAACTACGACGTGGGTGATCGGGAGCTTTTGGCCATTAAAGCGGCTCTGGAGGAATGGCGTTACCTTCTGGAAGGCGCAGCACACCCCATATTGATCTACACAGATCATAAGAACTTGGAATATCTAAGGACAGCCAAAAGATTGAGACCCCGGCAGGCCGAGTGGGCACTTTTTTTTTCGAGATTTATTTTCCACATTACGTTCAGGCCCGGATCCAAGAATGTTAAACCTGATGCTCTCTCCCGGATGTTCCTCGATTCCGAAAGAACCGTGTCCCCAGATACTATCCTTCCCTCTGGAAATTTCCTAATCCTTCAGGAGGATCTAATTTCCCGAATCAGACGCGCCTCCATGGGAATGTCTCCACCTGCCGAGTCTTGTACCAAGGATGGACTGTTCTGGTTCAAGAATAAGATTGTGGTCCCTGAGGAGTTAAAGGTACAGGTGTTAAGTTTATGTCATGATCATAAACTGGCTGGCCACTTCGGCACTCGAAAAACAACCGACCTCGTCCAACGCACCTTTTGGTGGCCATGTCTTACTAAGGATTGCAAGGACTATGTGGAGTCCTGTAACACGTGTGCCAGAAACAAGACTAGCCGGACAAGAGCATGGGGCCTGTTGAGGCCATTGCCAGTCCCAGAGAGGCCATGGACCATGATATCAATGGACTTCATTGTTGAGCTTCCACCATCAGAAGGTTTTTCGTCCATTTTTGTTGTGGTTGACAGGCTGTCTAAAATGGCCCACTTCCTCCCCATGAAGGGCACCCCTTCAGCCATGGAGACCGCTTCCATCTTCATAAAGGAGATCATCAGGCTGCATGGAGTCCCGACCAACATAGTCTCGGACAGGGGCGTTCAGTTCACCTCCAGATTCTGGAAGGCCCTTTGTGGCGCGCTCGAGATCGAGCTGTCATTCTCTTCGGCTTACCACCCTCAGTCAAATGGGCAAACCGAGAGGACGAACCAGACTTTGGAGCAATACATCCGCTGTTTTTCTGCCTTTTCCCAGGACGATTGGGCCTCCCTGCTTCCCATCGCGGAGTTCTCCTACAATAACTCCCTACATTCAGCTACGAACCAGTCTCCGTTTTTTGCCAACTACGGTTTCCATCCATCCTTCTTGCCTGGATCAGTCCCTGAATGCCCTGTTCCTGCAGTATCCCAAACTTTGGACTTTTTCTCTAGCAACAATAAATTGCTGCAGGAGACCATGACCAAGTCTCAGGAAGATTATAAGAAAATCTTTGATAGGAAGAGACGGGGGGAACTTGTTCTTGAACCTGGCAATTCTGTCTGGCTGTCTACCGCTAATCTCAAGTTGGCCTGCCCATCCAAGAAACTGGGCCCCAAATACCTGGGTCCCTTCCGGATCAAAAGAAAGATCAACAACGTGGCCTACGAACTTGACCTTCCTAATTCTCTGAGGATACATCCAGTGTTCCACGTATCTCTCCTGAAGCCAGTCACTCCTAACTTCTTTTCTGGTCGCAACATTGGTCCACCCAAACCTATTGTGGTGAATGGCGAAGAGGAGTTCGAAGTGGAAGCAATTCTAGATTGTAGAAGAAGGCACAATCAGGTGCAATATCTAGTAAAATGGAAAGGCTATGGACCCGAAGATAATTCGTGGGAGCCGGAAAGCAATTTACACGCCAGAGAACTCCTGCAGTCCTTCAAAACCTCTCATGCCTCGAAGATGGCCCAGCTGGGCATCCGGAGTCTGCCCTTGAGGAGGGGGCACTGTCAGAGAGGTTACCTGGTTGGGCGCCGGTGCGCGCCGGGGCGCGTTGGCGTTCGTGTCCCTGTGCGTGCTGGGGCGCGTGTCCCTGTGGGCACCGGCGTGCCTGGGCTCACCGGCCGTGGCGTGCGGGGTGGCGTCCGGGCGTTTGTGCGTACGCGCGTTCGCGCTAGCGCGCGTCCGCGTTAGCGCGCGTCCGCCTGTGGGCGCTGCCTTTGACATGTCTGGTGGTGTGGGCGTGCGTGCTGGTTCCGGGGGCGCGCTCGGGCGCGCGCGGGTGCGCGGCGCGCCTTGGCGAATCGGCGCGCGCACGTGCACGGCGTTTTGGCGCCAATCAGCCTATTTGAATCCTGCCTCTGCACTGACCCAGTGCTGCCTGATCAAACAGCTCCGTGTCTTGTCCCGTGATCATCCCGTGTTCCTGTGCCTCCGTAGTGTTTACCTGTTGTGACCCGGCTACTTTTGGACCTCCCTTGATTGCTGCCTGTACCCGACCCCGGCTTGTCTGACCTCGCTTCTGCCTGCTCCCTTGTACCGTTGCTGCCAGCCCGTTGCCGACCTCTGCCTGTGTATGACCAAGTCTGACTAACTCCTGCTCAGCATCTGCTCCACCAAGTCTCAAGCTCTACCGGTTGCTTGCCAGACCACTGTGCTCCAGGACTTTACCTCAGGCTCTCATACCACTCCGCACTCACGGGCCTCCTGTCTGCTCTACCAGGGGCCCCGAATCGGACACGTAAGGGAGCCTACCCTCTGCCCACGTGGACTCACCTGTCTGGTAAGTGTGGAACCTGACAGGGAGTGCTACCGGAATGGGGATCATGGGAGAAGTCAGACGTGTGTGGAGTGTGGAGAGGAGACTATAGGATGAAACCATAGCCACCAAGCTGGAGCCGATTGAGCCCTACATGGTGCACCTGAGAGGAGGTCAGTGACAGTGCCGCCAGGCCAGTCTGAGGGGGTCACTGATGTAAGGGGGGAGTGAATACAACAAAGTAAGGGGGTCCTGTATATATATGTATATATATATATATATATATATATATATATATATATATATATATATATAGTGACAGTACAGTTCCCTGTCTTGGTAATTGTTGCCCAGGGTTTTCAAATAGGCAGGTTGAGGGGCTCCAGGGGCATTTAATGTGGCAGAATCTGTTTTATCAGTTTCCTCCAAAGTTTGTAAAATCCATTTGGGGACCTGGAGCCCGGAGATTCCATAGCGTTATGGGTGGGATGGAATCTCCAATCTTGGGACCGGGTTTTGGGAACAGCCAGGAGTCTGGCTGGTTGATTGAGCAGGTGGATCCTGGGCTTATAGCAGAGTCAGGACAAGGGTTCTGGGCTCCACCCAGAGGGACAGGAGGTCTCCAGGAGTCCAGATGTGCACTAGTGAAAGCCAGAGACCCAAGTCTGAGGATCAGAGCAGTGAGGGGCTGCTTTCTAGATAGATGCTGTGTGCATCTAAGGAGACAGATGAGAGCCTGAAGTGGAAGGCCTGAGCAGCAAGGAAGCTGAAAAGAGGTACAGTAGTTGTACAGAAACCCTGTTATATGGCCAAGAGGGCTGAAGTGTAAAAGCCTAAGTGGCAGTACTGCTGAAGAGTGCCAGGGGGCTTGGCATTTTTCATTTATTGTTTTTGGGAGAAGAAACCCTGTGTGGGCATCCAAGTGCATGTATGAACTTTCCTTTATTTTGTTCCTTTTACTAAAAGTGGGCTACCATGCCCTTAAACTAAAGATCCTGTTCGCTGTGAACTTACTGAAAAGGCATCTACCACTGAGCTAGACATCCCCCAATGTCAAGTGGTGTTCGAATGCGGGCATGACGGAAGAGTTCCAGATCCTCGCATACCAAAAAACAGTGAGTAGCAAGAAACTGTGTTTTGCAGCAATGCTGTGAGGAGCAGCTAATGTGAACCAGTGGAATCTGCATGTGAAAGTGTGCTGTTTGCAAGTCTTAAAGAGACCGTAAGCAAAATTTTCCTGTGTTAAAAAGCGTTGTGTGCCTGACTGCAGAGATGGGGTGGTCAAAACGCAAAAAGGAAGCAATGTTTGCTGAGATAAAAGACAGAACCTTGTGGCTGGGGGGGTTGTTACCAACAGAACAAGCCCCAGACTGGAGAAAAATGCACTTGGCCGCACTGGAGCAAAGGAAAACGGAAAGAAAGCCGTCAGTGCAAAGAGTGAGCAGATGGTTGCCCGTGGCAGCAAAGCAGAAATCCATACAACTGACTTCATACGGCCTATGCTGCCTTCTGAACATGTTGAAGACTTTTTGGATGATTTTGCGTTGATTGCTTCCTACAGAGGATGGCCCAAAAGTCGCTGGGTTGAGTTGGTGCAACCTTTTCTGATGGAGGAGTACCAAGAGGTGTACCGTGGGATGTATCATAACCGAGATGACTACGACAATTTCCTAGGAGCAATCCAATCTAGAGAGCACTGGAAAAGATCAGCAGGGAGAATGTGGTCTTCCATAGCAACCAGAGAAAGTCTGTTTGCAGAAAGGAGGAGCTACAGCAGAGATGCGGCTCAAATTCTGAGTGAAGAGGTTTGTGCAAAAGTGTCTGTTGTCACCCCTGGCAACCATGAAGGAAATTTTTGTTCAGCCTGCAGGGGGTGATGGAGAGCACAAGAAACCAGTGGTTTCAAGTTATGGCTGCTTGTGTTAAGTGGTCAGCCCAGAGAAGAGGGCACCGTGTCCAGCATCCTGCAAGGGATATGACAATGTGTGTGGGTCTGCTGTTACCCCTGGCAACAGGAAACCTGTTTGGCCTGCAGGGGATGTTGGAAAATCCAAGAGGGATGCAATGTTGCCCCAGGTCCATGTGGGGGCATTAGCTTGTGAGAGCACAGCAAAGAAGGGACAACGCCCTCAATTGAAGCTTCCAACACCTGCCAAATGGAATGGTAAGACTGTTGCAGTTACAAATGTGCGAGGGACTGGTTATGGGACTATTCCCTGTGAAGTGGGAATAAGTCCAGTAAAAAAATTGCTTTCAGAGACTTGCTGCAAATGAATACCTTGTGTAGTAGCAAAGCCCAGTTTGAAGCTGAACCTGCAGCAAGCTTGAGGACTGGTAAGGACTTGTCTTCAGGCAGTGTACTGTGTAGCAGGAAGACAAGTGGTAAAAATGAATATAATGTGTTGCTCGCTAATGCGATTAAGAATGTGATATTGCATCCAGAAATGTCAGGGGTGACCACTGAGAAATGTGTGCCATTGCCCCTGGCAAACATGGCAGGTGTAGCAGAGGTGTCCCTGGAGACCGCCCAGGAGCTCATGGTGTCTGAGCTCAGGGTTTCCCAGGACAACTGTGTCACTGCCCCAACTGGCAAGTGTGTTTCACATGAGGTGAAAAGCGATGTACTAAGTATTATACAATCTCAAACTGCTAATGTGCTAACGCAGCCTATACCAGGCAGAAAGGTGGATAATGATGATGTTGAAAAGTGTATTACTGACAATGTTGATGGTTTGGTGTCTCCCATGGTAACCACAGGCAGTGCCGCAGAGTTGTCCCAGGAAATCTCAAGAGGACTCCCTGTGTTGGAGTCGGTGGGGGTCCAGGCCAGCTCTGATACTGCTCAGGTGAAAAACAGGAAAACCGCTCAAATGATGGAGCATGAATTATCACAATCTGATGTGGTTGACAGTGACTGGTGCAGGATGCCTGCTACTAAACCACTCTGTCCACCTGTGTCTCCATGGGCAGAGGGAGCAGTACTACGGAGTGCTGATGACTGGAGTACAGACAGGATAGACTGGGATAGTCTCGCCATAAAGGTGTTAGCGTGGTGGAAAGAAATTTCTGAAGGTAATAGTAAGCTGAACAATATTGCTGCTGTGACAAATGGAGAGGCTGCAAAGCCAGTAGACACTGGTGCATTGGCTGTTGCAGAACTTCCCCTCCAGGCAGAAGGATCGGAAGAGGGCGCTTATATAGCAGAAGTTTTGTCCACAGCAAAAGAGATGAGTAATGTTGAGTGTCAGGATGATGGGATAATGGATAGGGACTTGGATGGGCTCAGTGTTGCTGAAAATGAGGATGAGTGTGACACATGCATTTAGCAGTGCTCATGGGGAGCTGCAAGTTTTGTCAGTTGCCTCTCAGGTGGAGGTATCTTTGAGTGTCTCAGCCTCTCAAGCCTTAGCAAATGAGCCCCTCCACGTTGTTCGTAAGAGAAAAGTCCCTAGAGTTCTGTGTTTAGATGTGGCATGTCTAGAAATAACTGAGATGTTGTTGGAAATGGAGAAAATCTTTCCGCTGTACACCTGCATGTATCCACCGCAGATGGGTGACCTGGTACTGCGTAGTACCAATCAGTGGAGACAGGTGGTACAGGCGATTTTAAGCAATGTTGATAAAAATTGGTTACTGCAATGTTGGTTAATTTTGGGGAAAGTGGTGTCACAGTTCTCTGCAGGAGTACTTCCAGCGGCAGTTGTGGGTGGAAGGTGCTCAAAGAAATCAGAAATACTAAATATAGTGGAAGTCTCTCCGTATGCTGGTGTGATGGGGTGCATTCCTGCTGGTGTGATCCGAGGTGCGGCTGAGCAGTGGTTGGTACATACTGTCTCACCCGTTAGACCTCATGTAAAGGAAGGGCCCAGAAAAGATGTGGCAGTAGTGGGAATTCGGTCCATCACTCACAGGGAGGTGCAGTTTGAGGTACCCGAGACACTTTGACAGGAAATGACAGTGTTGGGAACTGTAATGAAAAAGTGTATGAGAAGCACTGTAGAGCACTGTCGGACAACTCAAAGGTATTGGTTGAGGTACCAATGGACACAGAAATGGTTAAAGAGATTGGTGTGGAAAAATGTGGCGAAAAATGTACGTTTTGTAGGACAGTCGCTATTGGAGTGTTGGGCAACAGGGGGCAATGTGAATCTGCGGGAATGTCCCATAGGGAATAACTGCCTGCCTGTAGATGGTCCCTCCATAGACACTGTCCTAGCAAACAAGGTGACAAGAAGTCCTTATGACAATGATAATATTGAGTTGAAAAACCTCTTGGGGAACATTGCTATTGAGGTTAAACAGAAGAATGTGGCGTTTATCTCAGATGGTTTGGTTGCCAAGGGTGACCACACTGGGGTTAGTGAACCTGGGAAACTGATGTTGTTGGTCAGTGTTGCGTCAGGTAGTGAGAGGAGTCAGTCCCTGATAGGTTTCATGGAAGTGGGTCCCCAACAATCCCGGGAGAGTAGGTCTATGGGAGAAAAGAAGAAAGGGAGGATCCCGTGTCCAGAAGGGTTGGTAGAAAGACCAGGGGTACCCTGTTAAAATTTCAGGAGAGGAAGTCCTTATGGAAATGCACCCGGAAGAAGAGTTGGGAAGGTCTCAAAACCCCTAGCAGATTGACAGGGGGGCAAAAAGAGACACCAATGGAAGTGGTGGGTTGAGTTCCCCTTTAGGAGAAGTGGGGTTGGACAGGGTTTGACTTCTGTAAGAGGTAGTTGGCACATAGGTGCCAAAAGGAAACTATGTGTTTCGCCCTCTGGTTTGAAACAAGGGGGAGGGATATGTGACAGTACAGTTCCCTGTCCTAGTAATTATTGCCCAGGGTTCTCAAATAGGCAGGTTGAGGGGCTCCAGGGGCATTTAATGTGGCGGAATCTGTTTTATCAGTTTCCTGCAAAGTTTGTAAAATCCATTTGGGAACCTGGAGCCCAGAGATTCCATAGCGTTATGGGTGGGACGGAATCTCTAATCCTGGGACCGGGTTTTGGGAACAGCCAGGATTCTGGCTGGTTGATTGAGCAGGTGGGTCCTGGGCTTATAGCAGAGTCAGAACAAGGGTTCTGGGCTCCACCCAGAGAGACAGGAGGTCTCCAGGAGTCCAGAGAGTGCAGGTGTGCACTAGTGAAACCAGAGACCCAAGTCTGAGGATCAGAGCAGTGAGGGGCTGCTTTCTAGATAGACGTTGTATGCGTTGAAGCTGTGTGCATCTAAGGAGACAGATGAGAGCCTGAAGTGAAAGGCCTGAGCAGCAAGGAAGCTGAAAAGAGGTACATTAGTTGTACAGAAACCCTGTTATATGGCCAAGAGGGCTGAAGCGTAAAAGCCTAAGTGGCAGTACTGCTGAAGAGAGCCAGGTGGCTTGGCATTTTTCATTTGTTATTGTTTTTGGGAGAAGAAACCCTGTGTGGGCATCCAAGTGCATGTATGAACTTTCCTTTATTTTGTTCCTTTTACTAAAAGTGGGCTACCATGCCCTTAAACTAAAGATCCTGTTCGCTGTGAACTTACTAGATAGATAGATAGATAGATAGATAGATAGATAGATAGATAGATAGATAGATAGAGATCTATTCTATGTGCTTTCATATATAATACACCCACTAAATGTGCTTTTAAATGCACATCCCTTTCATGAACAAGAAAATAATGACGTTCGCTGTTGGGCTGTTATAATAATGCTATGGGGCTGGTATGAATTTTTTTCCAGGGCTGGTTTTTATTCTCAGTCTGGCCCTGCTAGGAGTTGTCCTGATATTTACCAGTGGGGTTGTGTGTGGGCCCAGATTATTTTATTTATTTATTTCAGGTACTTATATAGCGCTGTCAATTTACGCAGCGCTTTACATATACATTGTACATTCACATCAGTCCCTACCCTCAAGGAGCTTACAATCTAAGGTCCCTAACACACATTCATACATACTAGGGTCAATTTAGACAGGATCCAATTAACCTACCAGCATGTCTTTGGAGTGTGGGAGGAAACCAGAGTACCCGGAGGAAACCCACGCAGGCACAGGGAGAACATGCAAACTCCAGGCAGGTAGTGTCATGGTTGGCATTCGAACCAGTGACCCTTCTTACTGCTAGGCGAAAGTGCTACCCACTACACCACTGTGCCACCCTGCATCTCTTCTCCTTCTGCCATCTCAGTTTCAAACTTAAACTAATAAAGACCCATTTCTCATAGACTTGCACAGGGCCACCCTGATTGGTGGAACTATCTTACCCTTCTCCTCCCTCCGGGCGTATCTCATCCAGGATTGGACTATTTCTCCCATCCCCTTAATTTAGCATAGCTCAGCCCCTCACTAGCTTCTTCCTCTCTTGGGGAGAAAATGAATAGGAAGAGAAATTAATTAACCACTTCAGCCTCAGGAGATTTGGCTGCTCAATGACTAGGCCATTTTTTGCAATACGGTACTGTGTCGCTTTAACTGACAATTACGTGGTCATGCGACGCTGTACCCAAACAAAATTGACATCCTTTTTTACCACAAATAGAGCTTTCTTTTGGTGGTATTTGATCACCTCTGCGGTTTTTATTTGTTGCGCTTAAAAACAAAAGAGCGACAATTTTGAAAAAAAAAACCACCATATCTTTTACTTTTTACTATAATAAATATCCCATTTTTTTTTTTTCAAAAAAACAAATTTTTTTCCTCAGTTTAGGCCAATATGTATTCTTCTACATATTTTTGGTAAAAAAAAATGCACTAAGCATATATTGATTGGTTTTCGCAAAAGTTATTAAAGCGTCTACAAAATGGGGGATAGATTTATGACATTTTTTTATTTTTTTTATTTTACTAGTAATGGCGGTGATCTGCGATTTTTTTTTTTTTGATTTTTTTTTTTGATTTTTTTTTTTATCAGTACTGTAATATTGTGGCGGACAAATTGGACACTTTTGACACATTTTTGGGATCATTGACTATTATACAGCGATCAGTGCTATAAAAAAGCGCTGATTACTGAATAAATGTCACTGGCAGGGAAAGGGTTAACACTAGGGGGCGATCAAGGGGTTAAATGTGTTCCCTAGGTGTGTTCTAACTGTGGGGGGGGTGGGACTGACTAGGGGAGGAGAGAGATCGGTGTTCAAACTTGGTATGAACACAGGATCTCTCTCCTCTCCCCTGAGAGAACCAGGATTTGTGTGTTTACACACACAGATCCCGGTTCTCGCTCTGTGATGAGCAATCGCGGGTGCCAGGCGTTCATTGCACCTGTCGGGCACACACTACAGGCGCCTCCTACAGCATCTTAAGGGAACCGGTTAAATAGGAGGTCATCACCTTCTTTTGAACAGGGCATACACGGGGTCATATCCTGGGCAAATTGTCCATTCCTGTACAGATGGCCATATTCTCTGCATATCAAACATCTCTTTTAGTGGGTGCCCTGCAATATCCCACTGCCTGGCCACGCTGGCCGAGATTCTTTTCTGAGGGAGAAAGTGCCTGTCAGTTTCTGAGGGGGAATTTCCCCCCTCCCTTTTTTTTTTTTTCTCTTCGCTGATACACACAGAGCTGCTCACTTTGCACTCTCCCCTGTGTCCCTATTGGCAGGAGGAGGAGTGCCAGTTACAGAAGCAATTACAGGAGAAAATTAGAAGGACATTAACAAGCAGCTGCTGCAAAGGATTCTGGGATATGTATTCCCCATATAAAACAGCCCCATAGATTTCTATGGAGACAGAACTGCAATAGCTAGTCTGCTCTGGGAGCAAATGGACTAGAGACTCCATCTTGCAGATCGGAGGAGATTTCTCAGACTACCCTAGAGGAAGAGATTAGACCTAGAGGAGAGGTGTTGCCTCCCAGGTCAGTCCACGGTGTGATTTCAGGCATCCACAGCTAGTCGGGACATCTAGCCTGAGAGAGGGGGATCCCAGATGCATATCCACCTGCACCGATGGTGTGAATTGTTCCAGTGTGAGGTGACCAGTCGGGTCACTAGAAGAGCCTGCCTGTTCCAGGAAGTTAATTTGGGCCTTGGATTGGGGCAGGATTGGGTGAGAGGGCTTTTGCCCATTTGCAGGAAACAAGGACACTGAACAGAGTCACACAGCGTTGTATGGACACTGTATACAGACATCATCACTCCTAGCCACCTTGCTGACACCTGTAGTGCCACAGGACACAAGGTCATTCAGATACAGAGACACTGTATACAGACACCATTGTACTTTCACCTTACTGAGGAAGATCCTGCATTCTTACTTGATAATTTACTTGATAATCCGAGCCAGTTGTGTTGTTTAACCCTGCTATTTAGCAGTTTAAGTGCACCAACAAGAGTGGCTAGCTGAAGATACAAAGCCTCATCTTTCTTCAAAGGAGTTACTAGTGCCATATGGACCTGCACACACATACTCAGGGCTCTGTATATGCAGTGGGTGTGGGACAGTTTATCTGGGAAGCTAAGCCATTAAATATTGATTTGAATATAGTGTTTGTAGTTGGGCCTGTGGTGTCAGGAGACAGAAGAGAGAGGTCTGACATAAAGAGGGTCAGTCTTCTGTTCTCCTCTTGCCTGGACTCATAGAGCCAAATTTGAATAGAGGTAACCAATCCAATATAAAGTGTCATATTGTGATTTATTTGCCATTTAAGTGTGCCTCTGCTCTTGGGGATTTTCTAAGGTTTGGAATTCCCTGAAAGCAGCCTGAATATAGTATTGAACTAGATTGCTCTTAGTTTCAGTTATTGCTCTCCAGTTGAATACTTGAATATATATACTGTTACTGTTTGTTACTTTCCCACAGAAATATTGCAATAAAGACAACTGGTCCTTGCACTAACACTATTTCCAGAGGGGGCTGAGACTGTTATTGGGGTTGAGAGACAGAGTACAGAACCAAATATACTTAAGCGGCTCCTATGGGGGTATTGCGACACAAATATTCACAGTTGCTAATGGAGATTACCCATCAACTCCTCATAAGGCAACAATTCAGTCCTATGGAGCACCGAATGTCAGCGATGATATGTCGGCTGACACACGCTGCTATCTGATCCGATCCTGTCTGTGAAATCCAGACAGATGGTGACCCTATTTTCCATCCGTCTGGAGGATGGGTTTGGATGGGATCTTATGAAAACGGACAGGCGGTCCATTTTCATTCGATCCCCTCATACAGGAGAGCGGGACTCTGACAGGTCCATCTCAGCACAGTGAGTGGAGACAGACCTACATCCACCAGCTCAGTAGGGATCAGCGGATCAAAGCGAAGTCCGCGAGGCGTACTGCCTGTGTGAAAGGACCCTTATGCCGGCCATACATGGTTCGAATTTCGAAAGAATTTTCTTTCGAAAATCATATCAAAGAATTTTCGTATGAATTTTGAACCATTAGTGGGCTGCAACAACAGCCGATTTTCGTGCGGCAATCAAATTTGAGGATTTGGACATGTTGGAAATTTTTTGAAAACGAACGATTTTCTAATCAATGATGGGAGAATCGTGCGAGAAATGTAATAAGAAAAGAAAATTTACGGAGAGAAAAAAATATTCCCGCCCACAAATTCTTTTCTGTAGCAACATGAGGTGAAATTGAAGGCTTGGTCGGCCGAATTTTGAAAATCAATGGTGGCAGCATTGGATCACAAAAAAAACAAACTTTCTGATTTTGAAAATAAAATTTGTTAAATTCGACCATGTATGGCTTTAAGACAATGGCCTTTTCATAAAAGCCCCTGGCTTGTCAGAATTAGAGGTAAATTAATATAGCAATAATGAGTAATTATTCCCAAGCAATGATAAAACTGATTTGTTCTAGAATTTTAATTAGCCCACGTATAATCAACATATCATCCCATGACCTATTGCAAAGATTACTCGTAATCATGTGCTTGAATTGTAACTGCATCTGTTTTACTGGTTTCCCTGGTAAGCTTGCTTAGTGAGCAAACATTACTTTTTAAATACGCCTTTTTATTTACACTTTATATATTATACATTCCATTGTATTTCAAAAGGTGATAATGCCTGATGCTCTAGTGACGCTGAAATTTCAGCCGCTAGATATTTTGAAAGATGTTCAGTGGCCCTGGCTTAATTAAACATGCATGTGTATTTTCAAATGCAATCTTTTCTGCTTGTTGGTTTTTTGACAAACCTCCAAACAGGTCCAGGTGGAACTAAGCATGTAAACATGCTTGTTAATGCAATCTTAAAACACTCAAATTAGCACCTCCTGACAGTTAATATGTAAGCCATGGGATTGCTGTTATTGGCAATGATGTTTAACCATTCTCTATCCAATACTAGCTGCTAATTTGAGACAATGGAGATAAGAAAACTTTATTTGGACAGATTATTTTTTTTTTTTATGAATAAAGCTGGCAATACAGTTATGTTTGGTTTGATGGTTAAGAGTGTTGAAAAGTAACTGCATTTTTTTTGTCTGTTAAATGAGAACAATGAAGGATAAGCAAGCTGAGTGAGGGTTCTACTTAAAATTTACTTTGCAGATAACTTGCCCTGTGCATCTCTGAGATCTCTCCTTGCCATAAATATCTGGAAACTTACAAATTCTGATTGCGGCTTTTATTTGGTTACATAACCTTTCCCGGAAAATGTCTTCTACCAAGTTCTAACACACAATGTTTAATGTCAGTACCCTGTTTCCCCGAAAATAAGACCTAGCGTGATCGTCAGTGATGGCTGCAATATAAGCCCTACCCCCCAAATAAGCCCTACCCTGAAAATAAGACCTACAAGGAATTTAACTAGGGCTTATTTGGGGGATAGGGCTTATATTGCAGCCATCACTGTCAATCACGCTAGGTCTTATTTTTGGGGAAACAGGGTAAATCAAGCCTTGGAATCTTTATTTTTGTCAGGGCTGGGCTCAGCCCTTCCTTCTCTGAGCTGGCAGCTCAGCTGTAGGCTAATTGACAGCTCCCATCTCTCTCCACAGTTACTCAGCTGTTGTTCATCTTCTGCTCGTCAGTCCTGCCTACTTAAGCCGTTCAGTCCAGAGGGTCTCTGCCTTCGCCTTGGTCAACATCACAAGAAACATCTCCTGCATTCCTGTTTAAAGACTGGCTTTGCTGACATCCCTTCTGGCTCCAGATCCTGCTTGCTGTTCCACTACTTTGATCCCTGACTTCTGGCTTGGCTGACTATCCGTTCCGGTTACTGAACTCTGTCTGTTTTGACTACGTTTGTTCTTTTTACTTTTAATATTAAACAAGTGTGATTTAACTGTACTTCTGTCTCGGTCTGATTTCATGGTTTCTGACAATCCACTTGTTGGTAATATTTTTTCCAGATTGAATGAACTGGATCACCGCATTAATCAGTTCACCATGGCGTTACAAACGCTCCTGAGTCTCACGGCTCACCTGGAATCTCCCACTGTGGTCGCCCCGGTACAACCTATGTTGCAGACGGACCCTGCTGCTGCACCAGTCTCAGTGCAGGCACCCACCTCGAGTGTTACCTCTATAAGAAGTATGTCTGGTTCCGCTCAACTTCCCCAGTGATTTGGGGGTAATCCAGTCCAATGCAGAGGGTTTTTCAACCAGGTTCAGATATACTTTGTGATGCTACCCCAGGCGTTTCTCATGGACAGAAGAAAAGTAGGTTTCGTGATATCTTTGCTTTCTGAGAGAGCCTTGGTCTGGGCAAACCCTCTATGGGAGAGGCAAAAACCTGTTGTCTTAAGCTACCCTGAGTTTGTGACTTCATTTAAAAGGGTATTTGATGTTCCCGCACGCGTCGCTTCTGCTGTGCATAAGTGCCTTATGTCCATCGAACAGAGTACGAGAACTGTTGCCAACTATGCCATTGAATTCCATACTCTGGCAGCAGAGGTTGCGTGGACAATTAGGCCCTCGTGGCTGCTTTTTCTCATGGTCTCTCGGATACTATCAAAGATGAGATAGCAGCCCGAGATATACCCACTGAGCTGTAGAAGTTAATCACGTTTGCCATCCTTATTGACTCCAGACTCAGAGAAAGACTTTCTTTTAAGAAGCGCTTGCGGAAGCCTCCTGTACATTTGTCTCCGAGCTTTGCAGTCCCGCCTGTGCCTCCCTCACCTCCCATGCCTCCTGGTACCGAGCCTGTCAGTGAAGGTGAACCCTTGCACTTGGGTTTCATGAGTCTCTCTGTGGATGAGAGAACCTTTAGGAGGAGGGAGAGATTGTGCCTTTATTGTGGCAAGGCGGGTCACTTTTTGAAGTCTTGTCCTACCCGTCTAGTGAACGCCCGAACCTTGAGGTCCTATCACGGACAGACCGTAGGTCGGCATTGTTTCATCCCCAGTTATCCAGAAGGATAAGCCCCTGGTTTCGGTTACCCTTTCTTGGCGTCGTTCATCGAAATACAGGCTCTAATTGACTCTGGGGCTGCAGGCCTGTTCATTGATGCTGCCTTTGTATCGAAGCACTCGATTCCGCTGCAGCTGCGTGACACTCCACTTGCCATTGAGGCTCTTGACGGGAGATCTCTACAGCCTGCCGTTGTCCATGGTCGTAGGGGCTCTTCACCATGAGATAATCCAATTCCAAGTTATTACCTCACCCAAGTTTTCGCTGGTTATTGGTTATCCTTGGGTAAAGAGGCACAACCCCTCTTTTGATTGGCTCTGTGCTGAGGTTCTCTCCTGGTCACCACAATGCAGTGAGACATGCTTTCAGAAGGTAGTCAAGGTTCTGTGCACCTCTTCACTATCCTCCCTGCCAGAGGAGTACTGCGATTTTAGCAATGTCTTTGACAAAGGTCAAGCCAGTAGTTTGCCACCACACCGGCCATATGATTGTGCAATTGACCTTCAACCTGGGGCCATACCCCCTCGTGGCCGGGTTTACCCTTTGTCGGTCTTGGAGGATAAGGCCACGGAGGAGTATGTTGCAGACGCATTTTCTCGAGGTTTCATCTGCAAATCCTCATCTCCTGCTGTGCTGGTTTCTTCTTTGTGAAGAAGAGTGGTGAACTGAGACCTTGTATTGATTAAAGGGGTCTCAATCGCTTCACGATTAAGAATGTCTATCCGATTCCATTGATTACTGAGTTATTTGACCGCTTCAAGGGAGCAACGGTTTTCACAAAGCTTGATTTGAGAGGGGCATACATTCTCGTGAGATTTAAGGAGGGCGACGAGTGGAAAACTGCGTTTAATACCAGAACAGGTCATTATGAATACCTTGTAATGCCTTTTGTCCTTTGTAACGCTCCTGCAGTTTTCCAGGAATTTGTAAAGGATGTCCTCTGAGATTTGTTGCAGTTGTGTGGTGGTTTATCTTAATGATATCCTCATATTGGAGAGCCACCACACAGATGTCTGTCGTGTGTTTCAGAAACTAAGAGAGAACAATCTCTATTGTAAACTGGAGAAGTGCGAGTTCCATCATGAACAGGTTAAATTCCTGGGCTATGTTATTTCCACTGCTGCTTTTTTCGATGGACCCAGAGAAACTTTTGGCTGTCCTACAGTGGCCCCAACCCGTGGGTTTACGTCCTCTGCAGCGTTTCCTGGGCTTTGCCAACTATTATCGGAAGTTTATTCGTAACTTCTCGTCTCTGGTCAAGCCCCTGACTGATATGACCAGAAAGGGCGGTAACCCAGAATTGGTCTCGAGTCCATTAAGGCCTTTTGAGAGTCTCAAGGCTGCCTTTGTTTCTGCTCCTGTGTTGGCACATCCTGATCCTATGTTACCTTTTATCCTTGAGGTTGATGCTTCTGAGACTGGTGTTGGCACCCTTCTGTCTTGACGTCCTACCTCTGAGAGCGCTATGCATCCTGTGGCTACTTTTCCAAAAAATTGTCACCTGCGGAGTGCAATTACAAGTTTTTGTGACAGAGAGCTGTTGACGATCATTTTAGCCCTGAAAGAATGCAGACATCGCCTCAGGTACAGGTACAACTGTACCGATTCTCATTCTTACTGACTATAAGAATCTCACATTCTTGTATGAGGCTAAACGCCTAAGAATGTAAGGGCTCTCGCCTTTTTACGACAATTTTCCTCAACCTCCAAGTTGGAGTCTGTTCCGGTTCCTGTGATTCCTCCTGATCGTATTCTGGCTACGGTTCACACCAGTCTCACTTCTCCTTTGGGTGACAAAATTCTTGCTGCTCAGGTCCATGCTCCGCCTGAGAAACCTTGTGACCGCTGCTTTGTCCCAGAGAGTCTCCGTACTGCTGTTCTCCAGACTTGCCATTCTCCCAAGGCTGCTGGCCACCCTGGGAGGAATCAACTCCTTTCCCAACAATTCTGGTGGCCTAGTCTACATGCTGATGTAACCGCCTTTGTAGCTGCCTGTTCCGTGTGTGCTCAGAGTAAGACTTCACGACACCTTCCAGTGGACCTCCTACAACCCATACCCAATGGAGAGAGGCCCTGGACCCACCTGTCTATGGATTTCATTGTGGAGTTGTACAACTCCCATAGCAACACAGTTTTCCTTGTGGTGGTTGACCGGTTCTCAAAGATGTGTCATTGTATTCTACTTAAGAAGTTTCCCACCTCTAAGGAACTGGCTTCCATTTTTGCTCCAGAGATCTTTCGCTCACATGGGCTACCCAAGGTGATTGTCTTGGACAGGGGTTGTAATTATCTGTCCCAGTTCTGGCAAGCCCTTTGTGCGCAGTTGGGAATTCAGCTTGCTTTGTTTCTCTGCATATCACCCACAGTCTAATGGGCCGCCGAACGAGTCATTTAGCCCTTGGAGCCATTCCTACATTATTATATTTTTGACCATCATAACAACTGGTCAGACCTATTACTGTGGGCAGAGTTTGCTCACAACAGTGCCTTGAATCCTGCTTCCCGATTGTCCCCGTTTATGGCAAATTATGGTTTCCAACCTTCCATGTTGCCTGACTTGTTTGTTCCGCAGAGTATTCCTGCATTAGAGGAGCATCTCCGTGGTCTTCGTTCAACTTGAGCACAAGTCCAGGAGGCTTTGCGTCATGGTAATGATAAGTACAGACTCCATGCTGACCACAGATGCCTGCCTGTGCCTTCCTAGCAGGTTGAGGACAGAGTCTGGCTCACAACCTCCGACTTTGTGTTCCCTCACTGAAGTTCGCACCTCAGTTTATTGGGCCTTTCCGTATTCTTTGCAGGATTAACCCAGGGGCTTGCGCATTAGACCTTCCTTCTAATATGCGTATTTCATGTCTCTTTATTAAAACCTTTTTGGTCTGTAACCACTTTACCACCTCGGTGCCACATCCTCACCCTGTACAGGTTGAGAACCACATGGAGTATGAAGTACAGTCCATTGTTGACTCCCATAGGTTCCGTGGGTGCATACAGTACATGGTACATTGGAAGAGGGAACGCTCTTGGGTCTCATCCTTGGACATACATGCCCCTGTCCTCTGTGATTTCCATAGAGATTTTCCCCTCAAGCCTGGTGGTCCTCTGAGGGGGAGGGGTCATTGAGGAGGGGGTATTGTCAGGGCTGGGCTCAGCCCTTCCTTCTCTGAGCTGGCCGCTCAGCTGTCAGCTAATTGCCAGCTCCCATCTCTCTCCACAGTCAGCTCTTGTTCATATCCTACTCGTCAGTCCTGCCTTCTTAAGCCATCCAGTCCAGGGGTCTCTGCTTTCACCTTGGTCAACATCACAAGAAATATCTCCTGCATTTCTGTTTAAAGACTGGCTTTGCTGACATCCCTTCTGGCTCCAGATCGATCCTGCTTGCTGTTCCACTACTTTGATCCCTGACTTCTGGCTTGGCTGACTATCCGTGTACAGAAAAAACAAAATAACTTTGCGCTAACTCAAAAGTGCAAGCAGCTAACACTGCAAATAAAATTTTTGCTGTAAACCATCAATATAAAAATAAGTGCAGCGCTATAAATTATACAAAAGTGAAGTGACAAATGTGAACATATAATATCCTAATAATAATAAATGTCCATTTTCAATAAATCAAAGTCCATCATTCTGTGAAACCATTGTAATCACCACGTGGATATAGGACTGAATTAGTGACCAAACCATCCCCAAAGTAATGAAGGCGTACCATAAATTTTTAGGTCCAAAATATTTAGGGTACGCCTTCATTACTTTGGGGATGGTTTGGTCACTAATTCAGTCCTATATCCACGTGGTGATTACAATGGTTTCACAGAATGATGGACTTTGATTTATTGAAAATGGACATTTATTATTAGGATATTATATGTTCACATTTGTCACTTCACTTTTGTATAATTTATAGCGCTGCACTTATTTTTATATTTTTGGCTGACTATCCGTTAGTTCCTGAACTCTGGCTATGTTTTGACTACGTTTGTTCTTTTTACTTTTATTATTAAACAAGTGTGATTTAACTGTACTTCTGTCTCCGGTCTAATTTCATTGTTTCTGACAGTAGGCGAAGGCCAAGAATTCAGAAGATGCAAATAATCCACTTGTTGGTAATATTTTTTCCAGATTTAATGAACTGGATCACCGCATTAATCAGTTCGCCATGGCGTTACAAACGCTCCTGAGTCGCGCGGCTCACCTGGAATCTCCCACTGACCGCCCCAGTACAACCCATGTTGCAGGCGGACCCTGCTGCTGAGCCAGTGTGCAGACACCCGCCTCAAGTGTTACCTCTATAAGAAGTATGTCTGGTTCCGCTCCGCTTCCCCAGCGATTTGGGGGTGATCCAGGCCAATGCAGAGGGTTTCTCAACCAGGTTGAGATATACTTTGAGATGCTGCCCCAGGCGTTTCCCATGGACAGAAGAAAGAAGTCCCAGAGATCCGGAAAGCAGCAGATGACATCTATGTCCCCAGGCTGTGGTCATACGAGAGACTGCATCTTCTGTCAGACCAGACTGAACCAAGGGCAATCACTCTCAGGTCTTCCTTCCACGCTTCCTTCCAGGCTTTGGCTGTGGTGGTGGAGTTGTGGCAGCAGGAGGAGGAGGAGGAGGAGGATCGTCGATCTCAATGACATCCGTCTTGTGTGTCAGTTCCCCACTCTCCCCCTTACGTAGGACTTTATAAATCAGGTCCTCAGAGATCTTGCGTTGGCCCTCCTGCATGCCCTGCAATTTGGTGGCAGCCATGCAGGCAAAGGCCTCTTCAGGACTGGGGAAGGCTCTGAGGGACGCCGAAGCCTCCTGGATCAGCCTGTATACTGAATCCTGCACAGGACTGGGAGTCATCTTCCTGGCTCGTTTATGTGGCAGGCGGAGGGGAGGAACCTGAGACTCAGTCAGGCTGCGACTTGTCCCAGGCTTCTCCTGGCTGACACTTAGCCCCGCCTCCTCCTGGCTGACACTAATCCCCGCCTCCTCCTGGCTGCCACATTCCACAGCCTCCTCCTGGCTGAGGTCTTCCTGTGTATGAAAAAGGGACATAGTTTTAGTATTTTTTACATCAATCACACACAATTTTCACCTCCTGACTGCTGCAAATTGAATGTTAACAAATATAACAGACTATCCTTCTGAGCCCAGCATTTTGCATTCTTGTCCCAATTTTGGGTGCCCACTACTGTCTATTGATATGTAAAACACTTTATGAAATCAGCAATTAGTGATCAATAATAACATCTAGTAAACATCATTTATTTATTGCCCAGAAATCTGTAGAAGAATGCTATACCTGACTCCAGCTGGGCTCCTCCACTTCTTCCTGGCTGGAAGGCCCAGATTGGACATCGGAAGCCTCAGCTGGTATGGAAGGAAGCGTGGAAGGAAGAGTGGAGAGGGATTCCCTGACTTCAGTGTGGTCTGACAGAAATCGCAGTCTCTCATAGTACCACAGCCTGGGGACATAAATGTCATCTGCTGCAGCACTGGACCTCTGGGAATCTGTGACCTTCTTGTGCTCCCTAAGATACGTGCTCCTCAGGCCACCAATTTTTGCTTTTAAATAAGGGATGGTTGCTGTGGGGACCACCGGCTTCACCAACTCCAGCAGTTTCTCCAGCGCTGCCTGCCTCTTCTGTTTGTGGTTATAGTGGGGGTGTCTGACTTGCCACAGACAGGGCAGCTCCCTGTACTTGTCAATGAACAGGGGCAGGAAATTGTGGTCGTTGAAACCATCCATTTTCTCTGCAAGACACAACACAAGACAAACCCTAATGTCAGGCCAAACTCCCCTAATCTTGTTACTATATAGGCTTCCATTTCGAAGCAGTATAGGCCCAAGTTTAGATCCTACCTTCGTTAGCACGATCGGCATCTCCGATGCTCCTTCCTCCGGTCACAGATCGTACGTAAGACGCGCGCGTTACGATTTATACACACTGCGCATGCGTATAACTCCGCCCGCCCCTGACGTTCTTTCTAGTCTATTCCCCGCCCCTTTTCATTCGGTGCAGTGGAGGAAGAGCACATGGCGGATAGACAGCAGGATCGTGCTAATTACAGCAACGAGGAGGAGGAGGAGGAAAGGCCGTAGCCTGAAACGTCCCGATCCAAAAGGAGATTAAAGGACTCAAATATGTCCTTTGGGGAGATGTTGGAGATGGTGGACATCCTGAAGAAGGCCGACTATGATGGAAAGTATGGGCCTTACCCCAACCACAATGTCCGAAAGGCCAAGATCATGGCGAAAGTGGTCAGGAGTCTGCACCGGAAATTCGGGGTACGACGATCGAAAGATCAGCTCAGGAAGCGGTGGTCGGACCTGAAATTACGTGAACATGAGCAGTACAGAAAGATCCGGAGAGTGCTGCAAAAAAGTAAGTAGTTGTGCTGTGTTCCTATTCTTTATGTTTATTATGTTCGTGCTGCTCCATGTGCTTTTAGGAACTGTTGTACAGTTTAAAATGGCAACTTTCATGTTCATGGGCACATTATTCGTTCGGATCACACATTTTTATTTCGGACGATAAAATACCATTGTTTAGGCCATATGCATTTGGCCACCATTTTGACGCCCTATACTTGTCTTCAAAGAATTGGGTTGTGTAGATGGCTTTGTTACTAGAATGAAATGCAAACTAGATTCTGTGTAAGGAGAGGACACTCAGCAGCTGTTTTCACATCTGGACACTGGAGCACTAGTGTGGGACACAAGAACAACATTTTTATTAGGGGGGCCACACAGGTGCTCCAGTGTATACTATAGGGGGGGCTACATCTGTGAAGCTTGTACTAAACAGGTAAAGTATTGCAGCTTGACAAAGGACACTAAAAAAGCTACATGTTGGAACTCTGCTAAAATAGACAATTGTACCCCACTTCCAAGCAATGTTTCATCTTTATATTCTGCCATCAAATATCTGTGTGCTAAGTATACCATTTTTGTTTTACATAGGGGAGAAAAGACTCGGACACCCCTCATCCGAGGAGACCAGAGCCCCCCCCTCTGGAAGAAGGGGAAATCCCCCCAACACAAGATGAGCAGGAGGAGGAAGACGTGGTGGAACTAGTCACCACAACAGGTGAGTGTCTGCAACCACAGGCTCAGATAAGAGATGGATGGCGGCATTTTTTGGGAAACCTAATTTATTTTGGGGTTCCTCTCTTTTTAGGTGATCGTGAGGTTGTGGATGAAGATCCTTTCACATCCGAAAGTGCCCAGATCCTGATCGGGGAGATCATGGGGTGTAATTTACAATTGGAAAACATCAAGCAAAACATCAATGATGTTATTCCAAAATATAAAAACATCATTGATGTTTTGGGGCGAGTTTAAAACCCCTCCAAATCACTTTCTTCTTTTGTGTGCTACAATGTGCTAAATGTTTTTGTGATTTTTCCCAAAGCCAAATTTCGTGGATGCACACAGTGTGCCAACATGTGCTATCTGCCATCACAGGAGATCAATGGACGCGTTTTGGGGGTGCAACCCCTTCCTCTATAATAAAGTAGCGGTGAGGAAGGGCTTTCTCCCCCAAAACACGTCCCTTGATCCCCCGTGATGGCAGGTAGCACATGTTGACATTGTGAAATTTGTGTGCATCTTCCAAATTTGGCTTTTCCTGGGGTGATTTCCCCCCATCTGAACGCAATATCAAACACAGTTCCTAAATACTCATGTCTGATATTGCCTTCAGGTTCTACCAAATGTGAACTTTGTAAGATCAAGATTTGTGTCTTTCTTGTGGGTTTTACACAGGCCTGTTTTCTATAAAATGCACATTTTGATTTTGGATAATGACACCACAAAAATTGTTATACAACAGGGTCCTGACTAAATCAGAAGAACTGTTGATGTGGTCTCGATCTTACAGTTGGGCTGGGAGGGCGGTGGTGATCAACAAGGTATGCTGTTGTCGCTAGACCTACAAAAGGCTTTCGACTCTGTTTCCTGGTCTTATTTGTTTTCTATTCTAGAAAGATGGGGCTTTGGCCCCCGATTTTCCAGCCTACTTAAATCACTATATTCTAACCCAGAGGCTAGGATTAAATTAAAAGGACAATTGTCAGAGCCTATTAAAATAGCGAGAGGGACCCGCCAGGGATGCCCGCTATCGCCACTTATATTCGCGATAGCGATTGAATCGTTGGCAATTGCTATCCGCACTAACCCAGACATAGCAGGGGTCAGGTGTGGCCCCAAAATTCACAAATGCGGCTTATTTGCCGATGATCTTATTCTCTACCTTACGTCCCCGGTTACATCCCTCCCTGTTGTCTGTAAACTCCTGGAACAATTTGCCAAGACTTCAGGACTACATGTCAACTACTCTAAATCCCAAGCGCTCAATGTGTCACTCCCAGAGTCACTAGTTTCCCGGTTAAAGGCCTCCTTCCGCTTTTCGTGGAGCGAGTCCTCCATACGATATCTTGGTATCAATCTCACACCTAAATTTGAACAACTATACCAGGCTAATTATCCCCCCCATCTACAAAAAATTGGAATCAGATATTAAACAATGGTCCCCGCACAAAATATCCTGGCTAGGTAAGATAAATTCTATCAAAATGACCCTACTCCCAAGACTATTATATTTATTCCGCTCGCTCCCGATCGCCATCAGCAAGGATCATCTCCTGGCGTTCCAAAACAAGGTGGTTAAATTCATTTGGGGAAAGTCTGGTCACCGATTGACAAGACAATCCTTATATAATCTGAGAAAAAGGGGGGGACTAGGCCTTCCAAATTTCTTTTGGTACTACCAAGCTGCCAGACTAGCTCAGCTATCCACTGTCTATTCTAAATCAGCCAAACCTGACTGCGTAGAAATGGAGAGGCAAGCAGCTCCTTCTTTCACGATAGATTTTCTCCTCTGGTGCTCCCCACAGACTAGGCCTCCCATCCTATCTCCCTCCTTGTCACAGTCATTGAGAATCTGGGATATTCTTAGGAAGGATCCCTCTCTGGTATCACAAAGCAAACCCTTGGCTCATGTTTTCCGTAACCCGGATTTCCCTTCGGGCCTAGATATTAAAGCGTTTCAGTGGTGGTTGGATAGGGGAATGTACCGGATCGGGAACTATTTTACCTCAGCTGGACCAATATCTCTAGCCCATTGCATTAAACATCTGGACCTGCCCATCTCGGAGAGGTTCAGATATATGCAACTATCACACTTTCTTCACTCCATTTGGGTCTCTAAACTGGACCCTCCTCAATTTACCCCATATGAACTATGGTGTGGGCAGCTTCTGGAGCAGAGGGGGGGATCTCCATAATCTACTCCTCGCTTGCAACAAACGATAGGAAAACAAAATTCATGCTGGAATGGGAGAGGGATCTTCAGGAATCTTGGGACCTGGAACACTGGCACAAAACCTTCTTTAGATCCTTTAAAGGCATACTAAATATTTCATTAATTGAAGCTAGCTTGAAGGTCATCACAAGATGGCATCTAACCCCCTCCAGACTTTCCCTCATGTACCCCTCGGTATCTCCACTAGGCTTCCACGGTTGTCATATGATGGGCACCATGATACACATTTGGTGGGAATGTCCTAAAATCAGAAGCTTTTGGACTAAAATTTTTCAAATAATCTCCAAAAAGTCACAGCCCTGACGGTCCCCAGGTCTCCTCTGATGGCTCTTCTCAATCATCAAATTCCAGGGGCCTCAAAATATAAGCATAAACTAATATTTTTTATCCTGCTTGGTGCCAAACTTACTTTGGCCAAAGAGGGGAAGCTCCCTAAGGTCTCTGTTATAGCGGCGAAATGGAAAATCTCATGGATAATGGCCCCAGAGAAGATGGTGAGTTCCATACTAGACACCTCAGCACAGTTTGAGAAGACTTGGGAACCATGGGCTAAATACATCGGAGTGGGTGTTTCCTCACTCTCAAGTTCATAGTACCGAATAAACTCAGGAACGGACAGGCAGATGACTAACTCTTATCGCTCTCTCTCTGTCTCTCTTTCACCTCTTTTCTTTTTTATTACAGGATAATTCGAGTCATGTCTCATGGTAACTACAACCGGCATCGGAACGTATGTTAAGTTGATACCGGGACATATTTTCGTTGTTTTAATTATATACTAATTTCATTGTATTCAGTTATTTTACCTGGAGTAATGCAGGATTGATCTCCCGGTTTTGAATGTTGATAACTCAGACAGTCCGCACCAGAAGACTAGAAGACATAACTAGCACCTTGTCCGACTCGAGGCCTCTAGTAGCAAGATGTTGTCCTCCTCTCCTGACACAGTGAGTTCCCTACTGGGGTGTTAGGAGACGAGGTGGAATATAAAGCCATCAGACATTTATAGGTCCGGGACGGCTTAGTAATCGCCTCTTTAAACCCCTCGGGTCGCACAAGGTCTTCCTAAAGGCTGTCTTTCCTTTGGTGAAAATTATTGAACTAGAATTTATTTAATTTTTCTGTACAATGACTCCATTTTCCAGCTGATATCTTGAATGTAATGGTATTACCTGTTATCCTTTTGAAAAACCAATAAAAACTTTAAACATAAAAAAATTGTTATACAACAAACATGTCGGTTTGTCAGAAAAACCTTTGGTAAATGCACATGTGATTGTGCTGGTATTAAAAAGATTGTTCATCAAGAATGTGTGGATTATTGTCTCAATGCTACAACACTTTTGGGGTGATGTAATTGTTGTTTTATGAGAAAATGGGGGTAATTTCCTAAGGGCAAATCCTCTTTGCACTACAAGTGCAGTTTCTGTGCAGTTGCAAGTGCACTTGTAGTGAAAAGTGTCTTTGCATTTAGTAAATAACAGCCAACAGTGCTTTGTAAGGTTACACAATCACGACATTTTCTGCACTCCACACATTTCTGTCAGGGTCAGCTAAAACAAACACAAGCAGTAAATGTCCACAGAGAAGAGCCTGGGGGGAGATGCCTGTCGAGAACTTGAGGTCCTGCAGGCTTCTCCCTGTGGCCAAATACCGCAGGGTAGCGACCAACCTCTGCTCCGGAGTGATGGCTTGCCTCATGCAGGTATCCTGCCTGCTGATATAGGGGGTCAGCGAAGCTAACAAACGGTGAAATACGGGGTCCGTCATCCTGAGAAAGTTCCTGAAATCATCAGGATTATTCTCACGGATCTCACGGAGCAAAGGCATATGACAGAACTGGTCACGCTGAAGCAACCAATTCTTGGTCCATGAACTCCTCCCCACCCTGTTCATGGACTGGACTTGTGTCAAGGTCAGGACCCAAACACCAAGCCCCCGCACAGCACGAACTCTATGAGGAGTACGCATACAAAACATGGCTAGAAAACGGTCGGCTGCTCAGAACGAAGTAACAGAACGCACTGAAGAACAGCAAGGCCTGTGAAGAGCGACCTGAAAACCAGTAACGAACAAACAAGAATACAATGACTACTTAAAGTCACGCGGAACTTGCTTGCACGCACTGAAGAGCAGATACAAACCCACAAGCACAAACTGAACGGCAGAAAACGATCTGAAAGTCACGAGTCTGAAAAAGCGCGAATCGTCTCTCACCAAACTTTTACTAACACGAGATTAGCAAAAGGAGCCCAAAGGGTGCCGCGCTTGGTTCTGAACCGGCCTTTTCTAGTCTCATCGTACGTAGTGTATGTGACCATGTGGTTGTCGATCGGAAATTCCGACAACTTTGTGCGACAGTGTGTAGGCAAAACAAGTTTGAGCCAACATCCGTCGGAAAAAATCCTAGGATTTTGTTGTCGGAATGTCCGAACAAAGTCCGACCGTGTGTACGCCCTATAAGAGGTCCAGATACAACTCTATTTCAATAAAAGTCAGGGGGACAATCCCAAAAAATAACCAAGCTGTGGATTAGGTCTGTGCTTGCAGTCACACTGGAAAAAAATAAAATTAAAGGTCCAGTGAATTTCTAGTCTATTCAGTGTAGTCGATCAAGCCCTGATGAAGGGGGCACTCTTGGACCCCCGAAACACATCGGATACTTTTTGGAATGTTCCTCCAACTTTTATTGGAATAAAGCTGTATCTGGACCATTTTTGTTACATTACATTGCAACCATGGAAACCTCCGGGATCTTTGTGTTTATTGACTGTATATCCCCTACAATGTGCACCGAGGACTTTATAAATCTAACGTGTGGGGATTACTAATGTTTTTTTCAACGATAACGATATATTATTTATACATAAATACTCTTTTACTAATGGAATTGGTAAAAAATACACTACTTCTGTTAAACACTTGCTGCCCGCCAAACGTCATTTGACGTTGCAGACTTTGAGTGGGGATGTCTGAATGATGTCTACAGTTACAGACATCCAGATGTCTTCTTTTACAGCCGGCGATTCCCTTCACAATAAGAACAATCGGCCACTTGACAGTTCTTACAGGTGGCGGGAGGGGATATCACCCCCCCTCCTGCCGCCCTCCGGTGCTTCTACCGGCTCACTCGTGATTGGTGAGCCTGAGGAGGGATCGGACAGAGCCGAATGTTTACCATAGAGATTTCTGGTGGGCCAGATGGTCCCCGAAGTCTCTATGATCGTTCGAAGACTGGGCGTGATGTTATGACATCACGCCCGGCCTCTGCTTTGAAAATTTGAAAATAATGCCCCACCTCAGCTGGGATCGTTCTTTTCATTTTTATTTCAGGCTTCCCAGCCTAGAGGTGAGATATGGGGACTTATAGATCCAGATCTCTCTGTAAAGAGGACATGTTATGCCCTATTCCTATTACAAGGCATGTTTACATTTCTTGTAATAGGAATAAAAGTGATCAAAAAAATTATTTTTTAAAAAGAAAGCATCAAAATATAAAAATGTAAAACAAACAATAAAAAAAAATTATTTTAAGAGCCTCCATCCTTGTGTGCTCGCTCGCAGAAGCGAACGCATACGTAGGTTGCACCCACATGCAAACCGAATTCAAACCACACATGTGAGGTATCAACGTTAAAGCAAGAGCAATAATTCTAGTATGAGAACTCCACTGTACCTGTAAATAATTTTAAAGCGTCGCCTATGGATATTTTTATGTACCGAAGTTTGGCACCATTTCACACGCAATTTTAAAGCGTGACATGTTAGGTATCTATTTACTCAACGTAACATCATCTTTTACATTATGCAAAAAAATTGGGCTAACTTTGCTTTTTTTTTTTTTTTTTTATGCATGAAACTGTTTGTTTGTTTTTTTTTCCCCCTAAAAAAGCATTTGAAAAATTGCTGCGCAAATACAGTGCGAGATAAAAAGTTGCAATGACCATTATTTTATTCCCTAGTGTCTCTGATAAAAAAAAAATATAATGTTTGGGGTTCTGAGTAATTTTCTAGCAAACAAATTATGATTTTTACATGAAGTAATAATTCCGGATGGCTGCACTTCCAAAAATCCTTTTATTGATGCTTCATATGACAAGTGGTTGACAGATGGAGCAGGGGACAAAGAGGTAGATGTGTTTCATGCAGAGGTTAGCGCTTAGTCAAGGTAGAGACTAAGTGCTAACATTTGCACAAAACGCGTCTACCTCTTTGTCCCCTGCTCCATCTGTCAACCACTTGTCATATGAAGCTTCAATAAAAGGATTTTTGGAAGTGCAGTCATCCGGAATTACTTCTTTATGTTACACAGCATGCAAGCTGAGCTAGCACCTGACTAGTGTGTATGGGGATCAACCAGAGACTCACTCACCTAGAGCGGCTTTTCTTGTTTCATTTATGATTTTTACATGTAGGAGAGAACTGTCAGAACTGGCCCAGTAGGCAAGTAGTTAAAGTGTCTGCCTAGACAAAAATAAAAACTAACATATGCATTACATCTCTGCAATATATGTATGTTTCCCTATGCATATTTCTTTTATGTATTATAATCCCCAGCAATGTTGTCAGCCCTACACTGTCACAAAAATTTTCCTCTCTACTCCTTGACACAACATAAAAGTGGCCTGTAGTTCAGCAGGGCTGAAAACATCTCTTGGTATTTTAGTGCAGCAGAGGCAGCTGTTATCAGGCGGTATAATCAACAGATATTTTTCTATATGTACAGTGTTTTTAAAGGGACAAAATTTGGGGAAATGTGCATTCATTGCATAGATGTGCTGAATATGTTTTTTTTTCTTTGCCCAGAAATTCACTTTAACATCAGTACTTTCATCATCAATGATGCTTCTACTGTACCTGAAAATGGTAGAGTTAATTGTATCTTTTTTCCTGGTATGGGGTAATAGAGTAAGCATCAATGACATTGGGTGACATTAGGTTTTGTTGGAACCCAAATAAAAAATCCACCAGGAGCTGGTAATAATTAAGAGTTAAACAGAGAAAATTATTTTTTTCCAAATTTCCTTTTCCCTCTGGCCTATCTATGGTCTGCTATTTGGGTTGTTGATGCAGTATGCAATTTTGTGACCTCTGTTTTAAAATGGATGCAGAGAAGCAAAACATTAACTGCTACATAGCTCATGGTATTTCTGCCAAACTTTGGATTAAAAAGTCTTGTTTCTATTTACCATATTGTGAAAATGAAATTAGCATTCTATCATATTTACAATGACCGATGAGGCAGTGCAAACAGTTGGTAGATGGAAAGCATCATGTTAATGGCTGTAGAGGGAAATGATGGGAATGATTGGTGAATCAAAATTCCAACAATGTCAAACACTACTCAGCACTACTGTAGAATATAGATGGCATCTGAAAAAATGAACTAGTCTGTCTGTGAACATTTTCAGGCCTGTAGCCTATCCCTTTCACGCCTAAGCCTATTTCTGACATTTGTTGCCTACAAGTTAAAATCCGTATTTTTATCTAGAAAATTACTTAGAACCCCCAAATATTATTTAATATTTTTTAGCAGAGACCCTAGAAAATAAATTGGCGATAATTGCAATATTTTTATGTCACCTGGCATTTGCGAAGTGGTCTTTCAAACGCAATTTTTTGGGAAAAGGCACTTTCATAAATAAAAAAAAAAAAATAAACAATGTTAGCCCAATTTTTTTGTATAATATGAAAGAGGATATTACGCCGAGTAAATAGATACCTAACATGTCATGCTTTAAAATTGCACACACTCATGCAATGGCGACAAACTATGGTACCTATAAATCTCCATAGACGACGCTTTAAGAAAAATTACCAGGTACCAGATTAGAGTTATAGAGGATGTCTTTTGCTAGAAGTATTGCTCTCACTCTAACGATCGCGGTGATACCTCACATGTGTGATTTGAACACCATTTACATATGCAGGCGCGACTTGCGCATGCGTTTTTTTTTTTTTTTTTGCTGCGCGAGCACGCAGGGACAGGGCGCTTTAAAAAATGTATTTTTCTTATTCATTTTCTTTTTTTTATGTTGTCCCTTTAAAAATAAAATTCTTATCACTTTTATTGCTGTCTCAAGGAATGTAAACATCCTTTGTGACAGTAATAGTTGGTGACAGGTACTCTAAAAGACCCCAAATCCCTCCTTTGCACTTTAAAAGTATTCAGATCACCAAAAACAGTGCCATTGGCAGCTGAGAGAACTTGAAGTGAGTTTGTGACATTGCTTCTGTGTTTTTACATAGGAGATTCAATCAAAACCATTTCTGGTGTCATTCCAGTCTCAGCCTAGCTGGAGGAAGTGCCAGATTGTGGATTGGGTCTCCCAGTGTAATGGAATGTGATTATGAGCGTTATTGTGAAATGCCTATTTCTAATATAATCGCATAGATATAAGTGCTTATTTTCTTATAACCAGCTATTAGCCTTAATCATGCTCAAATTAGATGTCTGCCAGCTTCTCCTTTCATGTGAAACAGAACTGCAAGAGTTAAAGTACAAAGAACAAAGTTAAGAAGATTGCACCTATTTTCAGGCCTATGAGGCTACACTCAAAACAAACAGGAACTGAAAATAAGACACTGTAATTAGCTATGATAGTCTGCTATCTCCTTATACAGATTTAACCCAGCAAAGCTTACATTTCGTCACAATAATGAACATGTATAATTTGTGGTTTGTACACGCTTGTTTTATTCGATATTTGATTTGATAACGAAATATCCAGCTCTCAGTATATAATTTTGAGCCCAGGAAATAAACGACAGAAGTACCAAACTTACTGATCGTGTCCGTGTCAGTAATTTGTGGTTTAATGTGCACATTTTACATCGAAGGTTAATTTGGCCAGGGGGACAGAAACAAGAGTACCGAGCGGTTCTGTTCGGTCCAAAACACCAGTGGGATGGGAGGCCCGGGAAGAGCGGTGGAAGGCGGTGGGAGTGGGAGAGTCCCCTCCTGCTCCTTTAGGATAACAGCCAAGCGGCTTTTAGCTGCATTGGTTGTTACCACTAAAAAGCTGACTGCCAACTCTAAAAAACAGTACTTGGTTGATACCTGCAGCTGCAGGCATCACCCCGGTATAACCCCTTCAAGCCGAGGCCTCATATGTGCGTACTGTCGGGGTTATTCTTAATCTGCATCCAGTATATTACTGACATACCAAGGCACTATTAGATAATCATAGCTTTTCTACAGGACTTAATAAAATTTACACACAAACAAAATGGTAACAAATCACAATAAATGTAAATGAGTGCATACATCTACCAAACATTATTACACTATTACCACCATTGATACCTTTTAGTGCAGTAGTGACTGTCCCCAAAATGTTGGATTGTACACTGAAGATTTTATATTTATAGGACCCAGATGTTTTGCTTATTGCTCTCAATATTATTAACGATTTTGGATGTTTTTTCAGGTCTGACCACTAACTGGTCAAAATAACAAATTTTGGCTTTTGATTCCTTCCCTGTTACTAGTAATCAAGCCTCACTTCCGGTATATAGAACTATTATAATTAGATATATTGGTATAGATATTTGCATGGAACCTCAGGATTTTATCTGTTTAAATGTTGATCCTCTGCTTACTACTGTTAAAACTAAAGTTGGCATATAATCCAAGCTCCTGATTTGTGTCATTGAACATATTAACCTATTAAAAATGATTGTTCTCCCAAAATCCTTTATATTCTTTGGCTCGGGTGCATTGTGAAAGCGCCCTCTTGATTTATGCACCTTATGAAAGTGCATTTTGCAAGGTTATTTTCCCGCAGAGTTTTGTTTACATTGTGAAATTTCACTTTTCAAGAATATCCAATCACATGCAAAAATAGAAAAATAAAAAAACAACATTTTTGTACGTGCATGGTTGGATGATAGGCTTTGGCTGAGCTTCACTTCATTTACAAAGCTCTGGGGCAACTTCCCTTGCAAATTGAACAGCCTGTTTGACTTTATTAAATTAACCCCAGTATCCCAATTCTGGCATTAATAGTCACACTCCATTTTGGCAGACTCAATTTTTGTTTGAGCTTTGTATGATACCACATCCTGTGCTCTGGTGTAGATGTTATCACTTGTTTAGCTCAGGTCTTTAGCTCAGCAACTCAAATCCTTTTTGGTCCTTAAAGAGGAATTACATTTGCCCAATTCTATGCAATTTGGGCCGTATTGTCTTACCCATTAACCTCACACAAAAAATAGTTTAAATAGAAAAAAAACAGATTTTTCATATTTTTCCATATTTTTGTCTACATATTACACATGAATTTAAAAAAATTAAAAGTAAAAAAGATTTACAACAATATTGCCCAAAAAAACTAGTTTGTCCCCAGAAAGCCAATATATGCGTTACTTTGCTATGTTAAGAAATGACAAAGATATCGCAGACACATAGTGGAAAGGTAAAGGTTGCTCTAGTCTGTAAGGGGTTTATGTGTACAAAAGCAGAACTGGTAAAGTCAACTAATGAAAGTATCTGAACAACAGTCAGGCTGGGAGAGGAAGAACCAGCACAAAAGACCAATCAGGTTTGTTGCAGTGTAGATTTGTTAATAGAAAACATGCTGACAGAAGGAGTGAGCAAAGAGATAACACATCACTGGGCTGCTACTTCTACACTGTCCAATTACAGGCTGGGGGCTGAAAAGTACTGCAGATGTAAACTCATACAAGACACAAGCAATTTTTTTTTTGGACACACATATTTCACATCATATGCTTAGTACAAAGCATCTATATAAACTGTAAAGAATAGTCTATAAACAGGAAATGAAAGCTGTACATTTTGTCAATAAAAGCATACTTGAGTCAAGTTGATATGTGTGCCAATATTTTACAAATTATTTAGCTTAATCCTGTCCAAATACATGGTTCTTACTCCATTTTGGTGCCCTCTTCAGCTTGTGGCACTCTAGCCAACCATCTAGTTTATCTAGAGACAAACTGATAACTGATGGTTGGTATGTGGGTCATGCTGTGCCAGATTGCATTAATACCCATATTAGATTTAGTATAGATATAGATATAGGATATCGATAGATATAAATGTCTATGACTGCAGTCCCTAATGTTGGAAAATGGGAATTGAAGAAGTATTTGAATGGATTTCATGTCTTTGGGTCTCAAAGAAAACATTGTTGGTAAAATATAGAGACTGCCATGTCTGACTTTCATTCTGCAAATGTCTGGCTATCATACTGATTAATACTAATTTAGTAAGCAGATAATGAGTTTTTTTCCTAGTTTGCCTTATATGCATATTTCTTCCTGATAAGTGACACAAAATATTTATACCAGAGGGTCAATAGAAGAGTCGGGCAACTAGACACTTCAAGAATTAAATCAATATTGGCAGCCCTATATTTTTTTAACAAAAGCTTCCCTTTAAGGCAATGACCCTAGTCATCTTGCTCTTAATATAATCCTGAACAATAATGGTAATAAAAACATCAACAGAAACTTTATTAATAATAATAATTATTATTATTATAATATTAACAACTAATGGTTATCAAAGTAGGTGTAAATCTTAGTAGAATTACATTTACCAATGCCTTACATAAACAGTTCACCTTTCTTTTTAAAATACTTGTTTTCCCATTTTTCATCCTTTTGTCAGAGAACCATCACAAATGCTCGTTTACGTGCGCCAGCCAGACGTGCGGCACGAACGAGTGAGCCCCGGATCAGGCACGCACGTTAGCACTCTCATATGAACGAGTGCACGTCAGCGTGGGCACGTCCGCACACCAACGAATCACGGCGCAAGGCGCCCTATTTAAAGGATCAGCATACTAGTGTCAGTGCTGGATTGTCTCAGCTAGTTCCTGTATCCTTGCTGCTGTTTTGATTGAACCTTGATCCTGAACCCTTGGCTTTCCTGACTACTCTTTCGGATTATCCCTGCAACTCTGCCTACCTCTGCTTCCTGTACCGAACCTGGCTTGAACTTCTGACTATGGCTCTGTCTTCCGGTCTTGTACCTCTCTGCCAGCTCATTGCCAACCACCGCCAGCTCCTGACTACGAACCTGCCTGCCGATTGTGTACCTTCCTGCCAGCACGTTGACGACTTCTGCCTGTCCCCGACCTTGCAAGTACTCCTGTTGGACTTTCCTGAACCAATCCAGGATCGGCATCCCACCAGTTCCTCTAAGGCTCCGGTGTTCCTGATCCTGCCAGCAGGCACCTGTGCCCTTCCATTGCCCTAGCAGCCCTGTCTCAACCTCCAGGGGTGCTAGGACCGGAACCATGCAAGAGGCCACCCTCGTCATTTCAGACTCCGCTGTAAGGTATGTGACAGCTTTGCAGGCTCTTAGAGTGTGCTGATATCCTTTCTAAGTCCCTTCTAAGACCCCTTTCACACTGGGGCGGTGCCAGTGTTAGCGGTAAAGCACCGCTAGTTTTAGCAGCGCTTTACTGCTGTTATAGCGGCACTTTTCGGCCGCTAGTGGGGCACTTTTAACCCCTGCTAGTAGCTGAAGAAAGGGTTAATAGCGCCCGTGTTGCAAAGTGCTTTACAGGCAGGGCTGGAGCGGTGTATACACTGCTTCTGCACTGCCCCAAAGATGCTGCTTGCAGGACTTTTTTTCCCGTTCTGCAAGCGCACCGCCCCAGTGTGAAAGCACTCGGCTGTTCACACTGGGGTGGCTTGAGAGGCGCTTTTCAGTCACTTTACAGATGCTATTTTTAGCGCTAAAATGCCTGAAAAGTGCTCCAGTGTGAAAGGGGTCTTAGACATTTCTGAGTGTGGGTTTTGACAATAGTCAACCGTTGCTGTGTAATGTATGTTAACCACTTAAGGACCGCCTCACGCCGATGTACGTCGGCAAGGCGGCACGGGCAGGCAAAATCACGTACATGTACGTGATTTGCCTCCCGCGGGTGGGGGGTCCGATCGGACCCCCCCCCGCCGCCCGAGGCGGTCCCGTTTTGTCCCCCGGCGATCGGAGACGAGGGGGAGGCCATCCGATCGTGGCCCCCCCCTCGCGATCGCCGCCGGCCAATAGGAACACTCCTTTGCTGCTGTATGCTAAACAGCAGCAAAGGAAGTGATGTCATCTCCCCTCGGGTCGGTATTTTCCGTTCCGGCCCGAGGAGAGACGACATGTGAGTGAGTGCACCAACACACACACACAGTAGAACATGCCAGGCACACTAAACACCCCGATCCCCCCCCCGATCGCCCCCCGATCCCCCCCCGATCACCCCCCCCTGTCACAAACTGACACCAGCCGTTTTTTTTTTTTTTTCTGATTACTGCTAGGTGTCAGTTTGTGACAGTTACTGTGTTAGCACAGTTACTGTTACCCCCCTGTAGGTCTAGGGTACCCCCCTAACCCCCCCAATAAAGTTTTAACCCCTTGATGACCCCCTGTCACCAGTGTCGCTAAGCGATCATTTTTCTGATCGCTGTATTAGTGTCGCTGGTGACGCTAGTTAGTGAGGTAAATATTTAGGTTCGCCGTCAGCGTTTTATAGCGTCAGGGACCCCCATATACTACCTAATAAATGTTTTAACCCCTTGATTGCCCCCTAGTTAACCCTTTCACCACTGATCACCGTATAACCGATACGGTTGACGCTGGTTAGTTTGTTTATTTTTTATAGTGTCAGGGCACCCGCCGTTTATTACCGAATAAAGGTTTAGCCCCTTGATCGCCCGGCGGTGATATGCGTCGCCCCAGGCAGCGTCAGATTAGCGCCAGTACCGCTAACACCCACGCACGCAGCATACACCTCCCTTAGTGGTATAGTATCTGATCGGATCAATATCTGATCCGATCAGATCTATACTAGCGTCCCCAGCAGTTTAGGGTTCCCAAAAATGCAGTGTTAGCGGGATCAGCCCAGATACCTGCTAGCACCTGCGTTTTGCGCCTCCGCCCAGCCCACCCAAGTGCAGTATCGATCGATCACTGTCACTTACAAAACACTAAACGCATAACTGCAGCGTTCGCAGCGTCAGGCCTGATCCCTGCAATCGCTAACAGTTTTTTTGGTAGCATTTTGGTGAACTGGCAAGCACCAGCCCCAGGCAGCGTCAGGTTAGCGCCAGTAGCGCTAACACCCACGCACGCACCGTACACCTCCCTTAGTGGTATAGTATCTGAACGGATCAATATCTGATCCGATCAGATCTATACTAGCGTCACCAGCAGTTTAGGGTTCCCAAAAACGCAGTGTTAGCGGGATCAGCCCAGATACCTGCTAGCACCTGCGTTTTGCCCCTCCGCCCGGCCCGGCCCAGCCCACCCAAGTGCAGTATCGATCGATCACTGTCACTTACAAAAGACTAAACGCATAACTGCAGCGTTCGCAGAGTCAGGCCTGATCCCTGCGATCGCTAACAGTTTTTTTGGTAGCGTTTTGGGGAACTGGCAAGCACCAGCGGCCTAGTACACCCCGGTCGTAGCCAAACCAGCACTGCAGTAACACTTGGTGACGTGGCGAGTCCCATAAGTGCAGTTCAAGCTGGTGAGGTGGCAAGCACAAGTAGTGTCCCGCTGCCACCAAGAAGACAAACACAGGACCGTCGTGCCCATAATGCCCTTCCTGCTGCATTCGCCAATCCTAATTGGGAACCCACCGCTTCTGCAGCGCCCGTACTTCCCCCATTCACATCCCCAACCAAATGCAGTCGGCTGCATGAGAGGCATTTATATGTCCTCCCGAGTACCCCTACCCAACGAACCCCCCAAAAAAAGATGTCGTGTCTGCAGCAAGCGCGGATATAGGCGTGACACCCGCTATTATTGTCCCTCCTGTCCTGACAATCCTGGTCTTTGCATTGATGAATGTTTTGAACGCTACTATACACTAGTTGAGTAATAGCGTAGGGTACAGCATTGCACATACTAGGCGCACTTTCACAGGGTCTCCCAAGATGCCATCGCATTTTGAGAGACCCGAACCTGGAACCGGTTACCGTTATAAAAGTTAGTTACAAAAAAAGTGTAAAAAAAAAAATATATAAAATAAAAAAAAATAGTTGTCGTTTTATTGTTCTCTCTCTCTCTCTATTCTCTCTCTCTATTGTTCTGCTCTTTTTTTACTGTATTCTATTCTGCAATGTTTTATTGTTATTGTTATTATGTTTTATCATGTTTGTTTTTCAGGTATGTAATTATTTATACTTTACTGTTTACTGTTTATTGTTAACCATTGTTAACCATTTTTTTGTCTTCAGGTACGCCATTCACGACTTTGAGTGGTTATACCAGAATGATGCCTGCAGGTTTAGGTATCATCTTGGTATCATTCTTTTCAGCCAGTGGTCGGCTTTCATGTAAAAGCAATCCTAGCGGCTAATTAGCCTCTAGACTGCTTTTACAAGCCGTGGGAGGGAATGCCCCCCCCCCCCACCGTCTTTCGTGTTTTTCTCTGGCTCTCCTGTCTCAACAGGGAACCTGAGAATGCAGCCGGTGATTCAGCCAGCTGACCATAGAGCTGATCAGAGACCAGAGTGGCTCCAAACATCTCTATGGCCTAAGAAACCGGAAGCTACGAGCATTTCATGACTTAGATTTCGCCGGATGTAAATAGCGTCATTGGGAAATTGGGGAAGCATTTTATCACACCGATCTTGGTGTGGTCAGATGCTTTGAGGGCAGAGGAGAGATCTAGGGTCTAATAGACCCCAATTTTTTCAAAAAAGAGTACCTGTCACTACCTATTGCTACCATAGGGGATATTTACATTCCCCGAGATAACAATAAAAATGATTAAAAAAAAAATATATGAAAGGAACAGTTTAAAAGTAAGATTAAAAAAGCAAAAAAAAATAAAGAAAAAAAAAAAAAAAAAAAAGCACCCCTGTCGCCCCCTGCTCTCGCGCTAAGGCGAGCGCAAGCGGCGGTCTGTCGTCAAACGTAAACAGCAATTGCACCATGCATGTGAGGTATCACCGCGAAGGCCAGATCGAGTGCAGTAATTTTTCCAGTAGACCTCCTCTGTAAATCTAAAGTGGTAACCTGTAAAGGCTTTTAAAGGCTTTTAAACATGTATTTATTTTGTTGCCACTGCACGTTTGTGCGCAATTTTAAAGCATGTCATGTTTGGTATCCATGTACTCGGCCTAAGATCATCTTTTTTATTTCATCAAACATTTGGGCAATATAGTGTGTTTTAGTGCATTAAAATTTAAAAAAGTGTGTTTTTTCCCCAAAAAATGCGTTTGAAAAATCGCTGCACAATTACTGTGTGAAAAAAAAAAATGAAACACCCACCATTTTAATCTGTAGGGCATTTGCTTTAAAAAAATATATAATGTTTGGGGGTTCAAAGTAATTTTTTTGCAAAAAAAAATAACTTTTGCATGTAAACAATAAGTGTCAGAAAGGGCTTTGTCTTCAAGTGGTTAGAAGAGTGGGTGATGTGTGACATAAGCTTCTAAATGTTGTGCATAAAATGCCAGGACAGTTCAAAACCCCCCCAAATGACCCCATTTTGGAAAGTAGACACCCCAAGCTATTTGCTGAGAGGCATGTCGAGTCCATGGAATATTTTATATTGCGACACAAGTTGCGGGAAAGAGACAATTTTTTTTTTTTTTTTGCACAAAGTTGTCACTAAATGATATATTGCTCAAACATGCCATGGGAATATGTGAAATTACACCCCAAAATACATTCTCCTGCTTCTCCTGAGTACGGGGATACCACATGTGTGAGACTTTTTGGGAGCCTAGCCGCGTACGGGACCCCGAAAACCAATCACCGCCTTCAGGCTTTCTAAGGGCGTGAATTTTTGATTTCACTCTTCACTGCCTATCACAGTTTCGGAGGCCATGGAATGCCCAGGTGGCACAAAACCCCCCCAAATGACCCCATTTTGGAAAGTAGACACCCCAAGCTATTTGCTGAGAGGTATAGTGAGTATTTTGCAGACCTCACTTTTTGTCACAAAGTTTTGAAAATTGAAAAAAGAAAAAAAAAAATGTTTTTTCTTGTCTTTCTTCATTTTCAAAAACAAATAAGAGCTGCAAAATACTCACCATGCCTCTCAGCAAATAGCTTGGGGTGTCTACTTTCCAAAATGGGGTCATTTGGGGGGGGTTTGTGCCACCTGGGCATTCCATGGCCTCCGAAACTGTGATAGGCAGTAAAGAGTGAAATCAAAAATTTTCACCCTTAGAAATCCTGAAGGCAGTGATTGGTTTTCGGGGTCCCGTACGCGGCTAGGCTCCCAAAAAGTCCCACACATGTGGTATCCCCATACTCAGGAGAAGCAGCTAAATGTATTTTGGGGTGCAATTCCACATAGGCCCATGGCCTGTGTGAGCAATATATCATTTAGTGACAACTTTATGAAAAAAAAAAAAAAGTGTCACTTTCCCGCAACTTGTGTCAAAATATAAAATATTCCATGGACTCAATATGCCTCTCTGCAAATAGCTTGGGGTGTCTACTTTCCAAAATGGGGTCATTTTGGGGGGTTTTGTGCCACCTGGGCATTCCATGGCCTCCGAAACTGTGATAGGCAGTAAAGAGTGAAATCAAAAATTTACACCCTTAGAAATCCTGAAGGCGGTGATTGGTTTTCGGGGCCCCGTACGCGGCTAGGCTCCCAAAAAGTCCCACACATGTGGTATCCCCATACTCAGGAGAAGCAGCTAAATGTATTTTGGGGTGCAATTCCACATAGGCCCATGGCCTGTGTGAGCAATATATCATTTAGTGACAACTTTTTGTAAATATTTTTTTTTTTTTTGTCATTTTTCAATCACTTGGGACAAAAAAAATAAATATTCAATGGGTTCAACATGCCTCTCAGCAATTTCCTTGGGGTGTCTACTTTCCAAAATGGGGTCATTTGGGGGGGTTTTGTACTGCCCTGCCATTTTAGCACCTCAAGAAATGACATAGGCAGTCATAAACTAAAAGCTGTGTAAATTACAGAAAATGTACCCTAGTTTGTAGACGCTATAACTTTTGCGCAAACCAATAAATATACGCTTATTGACATTTTTTTTACCAAAGACATGTGGCCGAATACATTTTGGCCTAAATGTATGACTAAAATTTAGTTTATTGGATTTTTTTTATAACAAAAAGTAGAAAATATCATTTTTTTTCAAAATTTTGGGTCTTTTTCCGTTTATAGCGCAAAAAATAAAAACCGCAGAGGTGATCAAATACCATCAAAAGAAAGCTCTATTTGTGGGAAGAAAAGGACGCAAATTTCGTTTGGGTACAGCATTGCATGACCGCGCAATTAGCAGTTAAAGCGACGCAGTGCCAAATTGGAAAAAGACCTCTGGTCCTTAGGCAGCATAATGGTCCGGGGCTCAAGTGGTTAAATGGCCACTTGTCTCCACTTGAAGCCCATGTTACATGCTCACAAAACAGCAGCAGAATTAGGAGACAGGGACAGAGAATTCTCACCCAATAACAGGAAGTGACTCAACAAAGACTGTCATTTCAGGATTACCAGATATTATTTTATTGAAATCTGCAGATTTAGGAAGATTGAAAATTAATTTTCAAATGACATTAACATGATACATTGTGTACAATATTTATAGGATTGGGTTTACATTTACTGTAATTAGAATAGTTTACATTTGTTATTGCTGTATTTTTCTTTGTTTTTAAAGACCAAACATAAATTCTGTTTGTTAAAATACCTTTTAGAAATTAAATGTTACTCCAGTCCTAAACTCAAAGTTATTGATTTAGGCTGATTTGGAATGAACTAAAATATTTTCTTACAGGTCAGAACATCGTGCTGAAGTCATGACATATCACATTAAGCTGCTAAATCAAGCCTAATACACTCTGCTATCTTGAGGTGCACAAACACTTTGAAATCAAACCTTGTAGAAGCTGTCTTACTGATCTTTAATGGATTTTTAAAGATGACAAGGAAGGAAATGGGAAACTAAAGCAAAGAAAGACAAAAATTCCCTTAAGGAGCATTCTGAAGTAAATCAAGAGCAACTGAAAAGTGAACTGTTTGAGCCCAGGGATATCTTGGGTTTCATCAGCCGGACACTTTCTGCATATTGCGTCCCTGGACACCTTTCCTTTGGGTATGCTTTGACACAGCCAGCCACAGAAAATGAACTACATCACCTGAAGAGCTGTTCGAGGGCCAGGGAATTGCTCCCATTGCTTCTAAACTCATGCCTTATTACCACTTTTCCCAACCATTTGTATACACTAACTCTAACTCTTACAGACGGAACAGCTATGGCTACTTAAGCGAAACACTACAAAAAAATAGTCTATTTTTATTTAATAGTTGGTAGTGCAGTTTTACAAAAAAAAAATAAAATATATAATATATATATATATATATATATATATATATATATATATATATATATATATATATATATATATATATATATATATATATATATATATATATATATATATATATATATATATATATATATATATAAGAAAATTAGAATTATTGTATATTCAATAGTAGTAAGGCTGTTATGCTCACATTTTTGCACATACTAATATTTGTTTTTACTAAATATTAATTATCAAATAAGCATCTCTACAATTAAACATTATTGTACTACATTGTGAACAGAAAGGAATTTAAACAAGTTGGAGAAAAAAAATTAAGCCATTAAATGTTTTATATTTGGATACACTAACATTAAAATAATACATGACCCATTTTAAACTGCTGATATTTTGTTGAATGATTATATTAGTGAAAAAATATATTTTGACACTTAAATGTCCCATTATATCTAATGCCACAAGATATTCACTGTATGAATCATGTCATTATAAAAATATCCTTGACTTTTATTCTAAGATGCTTGTTCTCTTATATTTAGAACAGGATAATTCAATCAATGACTCTGGTAATATCAGAACTGTGGGGTGTTTTTTTTCTGAATCATAGGCATCACATACAGATTAGGCCTGTAATTGTGGTGTGCCACTTCCTCTTATGCAGATACCCAAAACAGAGATTTATGCCAGATTTAATGGTAAAAAGGAAAAAATAGGCATTCAGCTATAGTTCCTGTTAAATACGACTATTCACTAAGGCCTGCAATAATGCTTCCTAATGCACATGAAATGAATTGATAAAAATTCACTGTATGGAAGCCTGGCTAATTAACTAATTGTTCATGGATAAATATATGAAATCGGCAACTTTTGCAAGATGCAAAGATCCAATGCTTCTAGATGATGAGGGGGAATCTCTGGAATCATGTAGACAAACACAAAGACAGAGAAATCCAATGTAAAAGAAGCATAGTGCACTAAGTATACAGTTGTGTGAAAAAGTATTTGCCCCCTTCCTGAGTAAATCCAAGATACAGTTTTTACATTTTTATTTAATTTATTAAGGTAAAACAGCTGTTCAAACCTGCCTGGCCCTACGTAAAAAAGTAATTGCCCCCTCCCATGCTAAATCATGAATAAAGTGTTAAATTTCAATTGCCACCCCCAGGCCCGATTACTGCCAGACCTGTTGAATCAAGAAATCACATAAATAGAAGCTGTCTGACAAAGTGAAGCACGCTAACAGATCATAAAAAGCCACACATCATGCCACAATCAAAAAAAAAAATCAAGAACAGATTAGAAACAAAATAATGTACATGTATCGGTCTAGGAAGGGTTTCAAAGCCATTTGTAATGCCGCGTACAGACGACTGGACGTTCCGACAACAAAATCCTGGATTTATTTCTGATGGATGTTGGCTCAAACTTGTCTTGCATACACACGGTCACACAAATGTTGGAAATTTCGATCGCTAAGAATGCGGTGATGTACAACGCGTACGATGAGCCGAGAAAAATTAAGTTCAATATTCAGTGCGGCTCTTTTGCTTGATTCCGAGCATGCATGGAATTTTGTGCATCGGAATTGTGTACACACAATCAGAATTTACGACAACAAATGTCCGATGGAGCCTACACACGGTCGGAATTTCCAACAACAAGCTCACATCGAACATTTATTGTCTGAAATTGCGACCGTGTGTACACGGCATAAGGCTTTAGAACTCCAGTAAACCATGGGGAGAGCCATTATCCAAAAATAAAGATAACTTGGAACAGTGGTGAACCTTCCCAGGAGTGGCTGACCTACAAAAATGACTCCAAGAGCATGACGACGACTCATCCAGGAGGTCATAAAAGAACCCAGAACAACATCTAAAGAACTGCAGGCCTCACTTGCCTCAGGTAAAATCAGTGTTCATGATTCAACAATAACAAAGTTACTGGCCAAAAATGGCATCCATGGGAGAGTTCCAAGGCCAAAGCCACTGCTGACCAAAAAGAACACAAAGGTTCATCTCACATTTACCAAAGAAAATCTTGATTATCCCCAAGACTTAAGAAAATATTCTTTGGACTGATGAGACAAAAAATTTACTTTTTGGAAGGTGTGCATCCCATTACATCTGGCATAAAACAAATACAGCATTTCATTACAAGAACATCATACCAACAGTCAGAAATGGTGGTGGTAGCGTGATGGTCCGGGGCTCCTTTGCACCTTCAGAACCTGGACGACTTACCATAATTGATGGAACCATAAATTCAGAGCTCTCCTAGAAAATGTTCGGCCATCAGTTCGTGACCTCAAGCTCAAGTGCACTGCAGGACAATGATCCGAAACACAACAGCAAGTACACCTCCAAATAGTTCAAACAAAGCAAAAATTTGGTTTTGGAGTGGCCTAGTGAAAGCCCAGATTTAAAATAAATTGAGATGCTGTATTATGACCTTACACAGGCGGTCCATGCTGGAAAACCCTGCAATGTGGCTGAATTAAAACAATTCTGCAAAGAAGAGTGGGCCAAAATTGCTCCACAGCAATGTGAAAGACTCATTGCCAGTTATCACAAATGCTTGATTGCAGTTGTTGCAGCCAATGGGGAAACAACCAGTTATTAGGTTTAGGGACAATTACTTTTTCACATAAAGCAAGGCATATTTGGACAGCTTTTTTGCCTTAATAAATTAAACCATCATTTAAAAACTGCATTTTGTATTTGCGCGGGTTATCTTTCTGCAATAGTACAATTTGTTTGATCTGAGTCCTTAAGGTGAGGTAAATATGCAAAAAAAATAAAAAATCAGAAAGGGGGCTGTGACAGACCTAGCCTGGAGAGAGACTTTTGGAGGGTATGCTAGCCTCTTGCCGATCGATCATGGGCCCTTGCATTTGGGGGAACGGTGCTCTTTGTGAGCTGTATGCCTGGGGACCCTTGAGGTGGTATTACTGTGGATTCGGGTCCTGGTCCCCCAGGACACACAGACTCTGGGGACCCTGGATTTGCCATATTAGAAATAGTGGCTGATTCATAATGCTGGGACAGATACTGTTAGAAGATGCTGATGTAAATTCCAGCACCTGTCTGTCTGTTGCCTGCTAGAATGTGTATTGTAAATAAGTCTCTAGTATGTGATCTAAGAGTCATTAGATCCCCATTGTTGTTTGTGTTAATTAACTCTGCTATTGTGGGAAGAAGAGTCTATGTTGATTGTGTTTTCTGAACTACGGGACGGCCAGTCTGGCCTAAAGGTCATGTCTGAGTCATCTAGGCTGTCTAAAGGGATTAGTTAATTAGCTCATGTTAATTAGGTTAATTAGGTTACAGCTGTATTGTTAGAGTAATATGAGCAGGAGGTCTGCACCTCCTCTTTTATTGTATAAATAAGACTGTGTTCCTGTCAATAAAGAGAGATTCCTGTTTGAACTTACATACAGCCTGCCTGGTGTTTGTTCTGAGCTATCACAACTGGGTTAGAACGGCACATAGCTGAAGTTTTAATCCCGGAGCATTGGCTGACCGAACCATCAGACGTTGCAATCTGATTCAATAGCTGCAGAGGAGTGTCGGGAGAGTGGAACCGAGTGAGCAAGGGGCTCGTTACAGGGGCAAATACTTTTTCATACAACTGTATATAACCAGGGCTTTTTTCAGTGGGAACGCAAGGGAAAGTCCCGGCACCTCCAGCACTGAATGTATGTAATGGAGGTCTATTATTGTTGCTGGTGTGGGATCTTTTGTTGCTGGGGGGGCTTTTGTTGCTGATGGGGTCAGCTGTTGCTGGAAGGGATCTACTGTTGATGGAGAGGTCTATTGTTGCTGGCTGTTGGGGGATCTTTTGTTACCGGAGGGGATCTATTTTTGTGTGGCAGTCTATTGTTGCTGGGAGGTCTATTGGTACCGGTGGGAGAACTATTGTTGTTGGTCGGGCTTATGTTGCTGGGGAGTCCATTGTTGCTGAAAAGGATCTACTGTTGAGGGAGTGGTCTATTGTTGTTGGCTGCTGTGGAATCTATTAATGCTGGGCTGATACTGGGAAAGCTGTTGTTGTCACTGGGGTCTATTATTGTTGGGGTCCATTGTTGCTGGGGGGGTCTATTGTTGCTGGGAGAACCTATTGCTGCTGGCTGCATGGGGATCAATTTTACCGCTTTTCTTATTATTAAAATTCCATACAAATTACTTATCACCACAAAATTATAGTTGGTTCTGTATTCTCTAAACGGATTGGTACTGGGAGGTGGGTAGGGGCTGGAACCAAGAGCTGTTGCTCAGAGGTGGGTAAGAGGACAAGAAGTGACTCAGAAGGGGTAAGTTCCTGCACCTATTCTCTGAGGAAAAAAGCCCTGCATCAAACTATTTATTCATTTTAAAAATTGCGTATGAATGCAGTCACAAACATGATGGAGAGAGCATGTAGTGTGGTATACTGGCAGCTAATGTGAGCTGCACACACGCTGCAGCTCTAGGATAGCTCCACTGACTACGCATCTGGGGAGAAAAAGCCATTGCTGTCAGTGCCTTCACACATCCTAGATGACATAACATACCTGGAGACTGATAAAAGGGGAATTCCTCCAGAAATGTGCATCTCTCCCTACTGGCATCTCAGCATCTCTGCACTCCCGGCATGTGATGTCATCCAAGAGGTGTGAAGGCACTCACATGGGCAGCTGTGGCATGGAGTTCTCTCCTTCATCATGTTTGTGAGAGCATTCATGCATATATTTTAAATTAAATAGTTATATATACTTACGGTACTATGATTTTTTCACGCTTGATTTAGCTGTCTTTTTGTATGCCAGGTTTAATGACTTCTTAAAACTTCTAAGCCAACAGTACTTGTATTGATGGCAGACTGGGCTTGTTTTTAAACACACCAGAGAAAGAAAACTATTCTATAGGGATGAGCTAACTTAAGTCCATGTTCATGTTTGTCACACTCGGTTCTTATCCATGGAGATATTTTCCTATCTTTTTATGCCAGTGAGCAGCTTTGCATGTGAAAGTGCTAGCCATTTTGAAAAAAAAGTGTTAATTAGTGATAAAGAAGATTCCGCAAATCCGCTCTGCTGGGCAGATATTAGGAGGGATACTAATTAAGAAATTTAGCAACAAAATTATATGTACATCTGTTACAAATCAAGCAAGGCAATCATCACATTCCAGTTCATGTAGTAAAAGTTAGTACTGTGTGAAATGTTCCCGAGCATGTTTTGTGGCAGGTCCGCCAAATATTATTGAAGCTCAGATATGGAACCTGAACCACACTGAAGGCAATGATCGATATTAAAAACAGTAATGGCCATTTTCCAGGCTATTTGGCAAGAGAATGTCAAACAAATGCCTTGGAGGACAAGACATTTTTTTTTAAATATTTCATTTGGTGGAGAGCAACAATTTTAATAAAGCTTAAAGAATAGCAATAAAACGCAAAATACCTTTAAATAACAGGCCTGGGGTAGCCCTCACCTGCCTTTGAAGAAAAAATGCTGTTTAAATTGCCCATAAATGAAATATCAGACCCAGATGTCAATGGGTCCCCATGCATGTCGGGTTTGCTGAACATAGTCTCCCTATTCATTCACCCAAAATTTTAAATAGTAATCCTTTATTAAAAACAAAAACAAAATAAAAAAGTCCATCCATTGTCAGTTACAATGCACAAGCAATCAAAGTCCGGTCCAAACCTGGTTTCAGACTAAACCAGTAGTTCATTCCTATTAAATCTTCACATTTTATTTCAAAAACTTAAAAAACATATTAGCAAGGATTCTGTAGTGACTATACGCTCACGGCAGATGGGCTCAGTTGGGTGTTAAGGTGAACCAGTATATTCATTCCTAGAGTAAAAAAAAAAATAAGTAGGATGATAATATAGATCCAGAGGTTGAGGAAGACAGACTAATGCCCTGTACACACGGTCGGATTTTCCAATGGAAAATGTCCGATGTGTGTCGGACATTCCGACCGCGTGTGGGCTCCATCGGACATTTGCCATCGGATTTTCCGACACACAAAGTTTGAAAGCAGGCTATAAAATTTTCTGACAAAATCGGATCGCGTCAATTCCGACTGTGTGTGGCCAGTTCCGACGCACAAAGTGCCACGCATGCTCAGAAGAAATTTCGAGACGGAACAGCTCGGTCTGGTAAAATTAGCGTTTGGAATGGATACAGCACTTTCGTCACGCTGCAATGTAAAAAATGGTTTAATACAGCGCACTCTCTTCTTCTTTATAATGTGAGAAGAATGAAGTAGTTTTGCTGCTTATATTCACACAGACTTCTCACAAACTTCTTTCTTTATTATTTATCGTGATTCCCTCAATATATTTTGATTTGTCACATCTGACCAATTTTTTTTTTTGTTTGTTTTTAATTGTAAAATATTTTTTTTTCAAGGCTGTTTTTTTTTTAAAATTTTGTTTGCTTTTTAATAAAGAATATTTTTGGGTGTGTTTTGTCTGTCAAGTTACCACAACACCATTGATATCTTGTATTATTTATTCTCAAGGAGATTGCTTGGTGTTGGTGTCCCTTGTTAATTTCACATTGTATATTTGAAATGTACCTGCCTCCTCACAAACAAACTTTCCTTTTTGAATGAAAACACACATAGGCAAGTATAATTGAAACAAAAATGCCTTTATTAAGGGCTCAGAACCAAACAAAGAGGGAGGCAGCACTGGAGAAACAGCAGAAATTGGTGAAGCCTTTGACCCCCCAGGGCACACATCAAATATTTTACTGCAAAATTGGTGGCCTGAGGAGTCCATATGTAAGGAAGTGCAGTCTGGTCCAGAAGTCCCAGAGATCATGAAAGCAGCAGATGACATGTATGTCCCCAGGCTGTGGTCATACAAGAGCCTGAATCTTTGGCCAGACCAGACTGAACCCAGGGTCATCACTCTCTGGTCTTCCTTTCACGCTTCCTTCCATGCTGTGGCTCTGGTGGTGCAGTTGTGGCAGCAGGAGGAGGAGGAGGATGTTCCACCTCAATCACGTCGGTATTGGGTGTGATTTCGCCACTCACCCCCTTAGTTAGGACTTTATAAATAAGTTTCTCACACATGAGACGTTGACCCTCCTGCATGCACTTCAGTTTGGTGGCAGCCATGCAGGCAAAGGCCTCTTCAGGAGTGGGTAAGGCTCTGAGGGATGCAGAAGCCTCCTGAATGAGGTGAATGAGCCTGAGCGCTGAATCCTGCATGTGAGTCGCCTTCCACGCTCTTTTGTATGGAAGGCGGAGGGGAGGAACCTGCAATTCTGTCAGGCTGCGACTGGTCCCAGGCTTCTCCTGGCTTCAACTTAGCCCCACCTCCTCCTGGCTGCAACTTAGCCCCGCCTCCTCCTGGCTGCCACATTCCACAGCCTCCTCCTGGCTAAGGTCTTCCTGTGTATTATAAAGGGACATAGTTAGGACTTTATAAATAAGTTTCTCACACATGAGACGTTGACCCTCCTGCATGAACTTCAGTTTGGTGGCAGCCATGCAGGCAAAGGCCTCTTCAGGAGTGGGTAAGGCTCTGAGGGATGCAGAAGCCTCCTGAATGAGGTGAATGAGCCTGAGCGCTGAATCCTGCATGTGAGTCGCCTTCCACGCTCTTTTGTATGGAAGGCGGAGGGGAGGAACCTGCAATTCTGTCAGGCTGCAACTGGTCCCAGGCTTCTCCTGGCTTCAACTTAGCCCCACCTCCTCCTGGCTGCAACTTAGCCCCGCCTCCTCCTGGCTGCCACATTCCACAGCCTCCTCCTGGCTAAGGTCTTCCTGTGTATTATAAAGGGACATAGTTTTAGTTTTTTATTCATCAATCACATACAATTTTCATCTCATGACTGTTACAAATTGAATGTTAACAAATATAACTGATGATCATTCTGAGCCCAGCATTTTTCATTCTTGTCCCAAATATTTTTCCCCACTACTGTCTATTGATATGTAAAACACTTTATTATATCAGCAATTAGTGATCAATAATGACATCTAGTAAAGATCATTTATTTCTTGACCAGAAATCTGTAGAAGAATGCTATACCTGGCTCCATCTGTGCTCCTCCATTTCTTCCTGGCTGGAAGTCCCAGGTTGGACATCGGAAGCCTCAGCTGGGGTGGAAGGAAGAGTGGAAGGAAGAGTGGAGAGGGATTCCCTGACTGCAGTCTGGTCTGACAGAAACCGCAGCCTCTCATAGTACCACAGCCTGGGGACATAAATGTCATCTGCTCCAGCTCCGGATCTCTGGGAATCCGTGACCTTCTTGCGCTCCCTAAGATAAGTGCTCCTCAGGCCACCAATTTTGGTTTTTAAATAGGGGATGGTTGCCGTGGGGACCAACTCCAGCAGTTTCTCCAGCGCTGCCTGCCTCTTTTGTTTTATGATTATAATGAGGATGTTTCACCTGCCACAGACAGGGCAGCTCCCTTTACATGTCTATGAACAGGGGGAGGAAGTTGTGGTCATTGAAGCCATCCATTTTATCTGCAAGACACAACACAAGACAAACCCTAATGTCAGGCGAAACTCTCCTAATCTTATTACAATATAGGCCTCACTCTAGAAGCAGTATAGGCTCAAGTTTAGATCTTACCTTCGTTATCACGATCGGCGCCTCATATACTCCTTCCTCCGCTCACAGAGCGTACATACTACGAATGCGTGTTACGCTTTATACACACTGCGCATGCGTGTAACTCTGCCCGCCCCTGACGTTCTTTCTAGTCTATTCCCCGCCCCTTTTTGTTCGGCACAGTGGGGGAAGAGCACATGGCGGAGACACAGCAGATGTGTGCTAATTATAGCAAAGAGGAGGGGGGGGAGGAAAGCCCGGAGCCGGAAACGTCTGGATCCAGAAGGAGACGATTTAAGGCCTAAAATATGTCCTCTGGGGAGATGTTGGAGATGGTCGACATCCTGAAGAGGGCCGACTATGATGGGAAGTATGAACCTTACCCCAACCCCAATGTCAGAAAGGCTAAGATCATGGCGAAAGTGGTCAAAAGTCTGCACCGGAATTTCGGGGTACGACGATCAAAAGATCAGCTCAGGAAGCGGTGGTCGGACTTCAAATTAAGAGAGCACGAGCAGTACCAAAAGATCTGGAGAGTGCTGCAAAAAAGTAAGTAGTTGTGCTGCGTTCCTATTCTTTTTGTGTTTATTACGTTCGTGCTGATCCATGTGCTTTTCTGAACTGTTGTACAGTTTAAAATGGCAACTTTCATGTTCATGGGCACATTATTCGTTCGTATCAAACATTTTTATTTCAGCCTATAAAACACCATTGTTTTGGCCATATGCATTTGACCACATTTTTTAGGGCCTACTTGTATGAAAATAATTTGGTTGTGTAGATGGGTTTGTTACTAGAATGAAATGCAAACTAGATTCTGTGTAAGAGGACACTCAGCAGCTGTTTACACATCTGGACACAGGAGCACTAGTGTGGGACACAAGAACACCCTTTTTATTAGGGGGCCCACACAGGTGCTCCAGTGTATACTATAGGGGTGTCTCCATCTGGGAAGTTTGTACGTACAAAACAGGTAAAGTATTGAAGTTTGACAAAGGACCCAAAAAATTCTACATCTTGGAACTCTGCCAAAATCGACAATTGTACCCCACTTCCAAGCAATGTTTCATATTTATAGTTCTGCCATCAAATATCTGTGTGCTAAGTATACCATTTTTTTTTCACATAGGGGAGAAAAGACTTGGAGGACACCCCTCATCCGAGGAGACCAGAGACCCCCCACCTCTGGAAGAAGGGGAAATCCCACAAAGACAAGCAGAGCAGGAGGAGGAAGACGTGGTGGAAATTGTCACCACAACAGGTGAGTGGGAAAAATTGGTGACTCGCACTAAACAAATGGTGTGTGTGTGGCTAAAGGGTGCCACGACCTTAAGAAAATCAAAATACAAAAAATATATATACATGTGATAGTGTAGCACACTATACAAAGTTGGGGGAATGCACAGGCCCCCTTGGGTACATATACAAATTATGCAATAATGTATCACAATTAGTAAGAGAATCTTTAAAAAGAATGAGTTCCGTGTATAATATATACAAAATTAGAAATATAAGTGTGAATTATTAAAGAAATAGTCCATATGGAGAAAACACCCAAAAGAAGTGATTGACAATCCTGGGTTGTCCAATTGTATGGAATCCTAGGTGTATGGGTCCGACCACAGGGTCAGGTAAGAGATGGATGCCGTCATATTTATAATACATGTTTTTTTTTGGGTTTCTATCTTTTTAGGTGATCGTGATGTTGTGGATCCAGGGCATTTCACCTCGGAAAGTGCACAGATCCTGATTGGGGAGATCATGGGGTGTAATGTTGCATTGGAAAATATCAAGAAAACATCAATGTTATTCAAAAAAATAAGAACATACCCGCAAAGAATTCAAGATATCTTAGCCGGACATCACGGGCAATCAGGGAGGGCAAGCCAGAACGGCCACTTTTAAGCGCCGTCAGGGTTGGTTCATTTTGAATTCCGGCTTCAGGCCCAACTGAGTCAGCATAGTAGGCAAAATGTTGCCATAAAAAGTTGTGTAGAACACAGCACGCCAGGATAATGTGATTCAGTTTGTACTCCGCCATATGTATGGGTGTAAGAAATAGGCGGAACCAGCTGGCCATGATTCCAAATGTGTTCTTCACCACTCTTCTGGCTCTGGCCAGCCGGTAATTAAAAACCCTCTGGTCCGGGGTGAGGGTACTCATCGGGAATGGCCACATAAGATGGTCCCCCAGCGCGAAAGCTTCATCCGCAATAAAGACGAATGGGAGTCCTTCCACATTGTCTTCTGGAGGTGGCAAGTCCAAGCTGCCATTCTGGAGAAGCCTGTAGAACTCCGTCTGGGCAATGACTCCACCATCAGACATCCGGCCATTCTTCCCCACGTCCACATACAGGAACTCATAAGTAGCCGACACCACCACCAACATCACAATACTATTGAACCCCTTATAATTATAATAGTACGACCCCGAATTGGGTGGTGGGATGACGTGGACGTGTTTCCCATCGATTGCCCCTCCGCAGTTAGGAAAGTCCCACCGCTGGGCAAAGTGGGAGGCCACAGTCTGCCATTCCTGTGGCGTGGAAGGAAACTGTTGAGGAAAACAAAAAAATTGTCTTTTTGCACATTAAAACATGGAAAGCAGATTAGACACAAACATTCTTGTCCAACAGCAAGATAACATTTATTAATGGGAATTTTTAAACACCAAAGTATAAGGTACACCTATCATATCCCCCCCCCTCCCCTGGGCCATTTCTAACATTATAGGGGGGGGAGCTCTTGGACAGGTAACCCTCTCCACTTCATTGAGAGATGAATGCCTAAATAATGTGTATTACTTTGAACACCCCCTCCTTAGTTACACTATTGGCAGCCCACTGGACAGGAAAGAAGTGTCATAATACAAAGATATAAATACACACTGTACACATTTTAGCACATTTGGACATTCTGCTATTACCTATCAAGATAATAATAGTATACAAAAACTTTAAACAGTACCATTTGAAAGTATACAGGCAGGCCCTTGCACTACATGCTTTGGGGAATTCCTCCATAAATCTGACCACAAAAGAGATGGGTATAGTGTGTATGAGTTTGGCAAAGTCAGCAGATAGAAAATTGAGGATAGATAGAGAATTAGTATCAGCTGACTTAGCAGTTGGGGGAGGGAGGGTTCCAAATGATTTGGGGACCCCTAAAAAAAGCCTCTGGCACTCTGCCTGAATTTAAATAAAAAAATCACATTTAAAAACATTTTAGGGGTGTTTGTGGTAAAGCACTACTATGGAGCTGATAAAATACATTAAGTGACTACATGAGGTGAATATAGGGCCAGGAGAGCATGCTGGGGAGCTAAGTGAAGGCAAATATGTATGAAGGACAAAAAAATAATTACATAAAAATCCAGCATGCATGAGAACAAAGGGGACATTCACAGCATATTACAATCATGGTAATTAGGGAATGAGGAAAGAAATACAATATATTAGCAAACATTAGATACAATAAAATGTGATATTAAAGGATAAAAATCTTACCTTAATATACTCCTTCTGCAGGACCTGGATGATGGCAGAACAGGTCACTGGGATAATGATCCCCAGAGCCTGGGGGGAGATGCCTGTCAAGAACTTGAGGTCCTGCAGACTTCTCCCCATCGCTAAGTACCGCAGGGTGGTGACTAGCCTCTGCTCCTGAGTGATGGCTTGCCTCATGCAGGTATCCTGCCTGCTGATATAGGGGGTCAGCAAAGCCAACAAGCGGTGAAATATGGGGTCCGTCATCCGGAGAAAGTTCCTGAAATCATCAGGATTATTCTCACGGATCTCACGGAGCAAAGGCATATGACAGAACTGGTCATGCTGAAGCAACCAATTCTTGGTCCATGAACTCCTCCCCACCCTGTTCATGGACTGGACTTGTGTCAAGGTCAGGACCCCAAACGCCCAACACAGCACAAACTCTACGAGGAGTACGTATACGCAACATGGCTAGAAAACGGTCGGCTGTTTAGAACGAAGTAACAGAACGCACTGAAGAACAGCAAGGCCTGTGAAGAGCGACCTGAAAAACAGTAACGAACGAACAAGAACATAATGACTGAGTCACGCGGAGCTTGCTTGCACGCACTGAAGAGCAGATACAAACCCACAAGCACAAACTGAACAGCAGAAAACGATCTGAAAACCACGAGTCTGAAAGTGCGAATCGTCTCTCACCAAACTTTTACTAACACGAGATTAGCAAAAGGAGCCCAAAGGGTGCCGCGCTTGGTTCTGAACTGGCCCTTTCTAGTCTCATTGTACGTGGTTTACGTCACTGCGTTCTTGGCGATCGGAAATTCCGCCAACTTTGTGCGACCGTGTGTAGGCAAAACAAGTTTGAGCCAACATCCGTCGGAAAAAATCCTAGGATTTTGTTGTCAGAATGTCCGATCAATGTCCGACCGTGTGTACGGGGCATAAGAGAACTTTCCCATTCTGAACAGGATGCTCATGAATGGATGACAGAAGTGGAGGAACTCCAATGTACAAAATTTGGCTTCTTTATTGATGTAGAAAAAAATCACTAAAAACCCGCACAGCTCCAGAACAGTCAGTAAATGCGTTTTACATGCCAGTGCTTATTTATTATGCAGTAATAAATAAGCACTGACATGTGAAATGCATTTACTGACTGTCCTGGAGCTGTGTGTGTCATTTGTGATTCTATCTACGTGATTTCATCAACACAGAAGTCACATTTTGTATCTCATATGGGTTGGCCTTGAAACGGGGTGTACCCCATTTGACTTTTTAAGGATACTCATAAAGCAATCTGAGAATTATATATAGACTGACAGATAGTAAATACTTCTTTCACTGTTTTTACAAACATATTTAATGTGGATATAAAGGCAGAAGGTTTTATATCTTAATGCATAAAAAGCATTAAGATAAAAAACTTTCTGTGTGCAATAGCCCCCCTCAGCCCTCTTAATACTTACCTGAGCCCCCAATGTTTCACAAGAGTCTCGGCTGTTGGGGACTCTCCCTCCTCATTGGCTGAGACAGCAACAGGTGCCATTGGCTTCCACTGCTCTCAATCAAAGTCAGTGAGCTAATGAGGAGAGAGAGGGGGCAGTGCAAAGCCGCAGCTTTCTGTCTGAATGGACACACAGAGAAGGGGCTTGGCTCAGGTGCCCCCATAGCAAGCTGCTTGCTGCAGGGGCACTTGGCAAGAGGGAGGGGCCAGGAGTGCCAGTGAGGGACCCTAGAAAAGGAGGATCAGGGCTGCTCTGTGCAAAACCACTGCACAGAGTAGGTAAGTATGATATGTTTGTTATTTTTAAACAAAAAAACAAGAATTTAATATCACTTTAAATACTAGAAAACGTGTGCCTGTTTGTTGAATGGTATAATTATGGAATTGTGCAGTAGTAGAGAACGAAAAAGCATGTGGCAGTAACAGTGGCATTGATCAAGGTTGCACATGTCAGTGAGCAAAGCTGTTTGTGCACAATAAATGATAGACCGATGGATAAATAGATGGATAGATCTAAATGCAGTCTTGTACCTGTTGCTGGCCTCATCAAAGGACAGAACACAACAGCTTTATTATGACCTATTAATAGTGCAGATGGAGGAGTTTTGGCCCGTGTGTGTGTGTGTGTGTGTGTGTGTGTGTGTGTGAAAATCACCAGTCAATGGAAACCAGAACTATGTCTGAAGAGGTGAGGGGAAGCTATGTGACTAGTGGTTGCCATTGTCACTGAGCACCTCACTGACCCTCTATGGGCCACTGGCCAGTCCAGAATTCCATCTCTTTAACAAAACAGAAAGGTGACATCACACAGCACTGTAAATATTCACTCAGTGTTGGGAGTGAAATCCTATGCGGTGACTAGGCTGCTAAAGGTGCCTGAGTGTCACAACAAACGCTGCCATGGTTGGACAGCCGAGGAAGTGAGAGGCAGATCTAGCTCTCCCTCTCACATCCTGGATTTTCTTTTACAGTAAAAATAGGATACCTTGAGTACATGCAGTACAATTAACTGCTCAATTAATTTTTGGAAGACCATACAAATAAAATGCAGTCACAACTGGATAAATATGGGATGGGATAAATAGAAAAATATTCATACAATGAATTAAGTTAGAATACCCTCCTAACAAATAAATTACATTATCTGCACACTAGATTGCTCAAAATTATATTTTTAAAATGTATCTTTTGCACAAATATAGTTTATTTTAAATCTGACTATCACAATAAACTTCAGTGTGAAACATTGCTGGGTTTGTTTACAATCAACAATCCACAAATCAAGGCATTGTAAATATTACATCTCAGTCAGTTGTTATTGGCGTTATTTCCTGCCATTTGCAGAAGTGACCAGTTTACTTAGGTATACTGACAGCTCTACTGTAAAATTTGCAAGCATTAAAGGTCAAAAACATTCAGTTTTCCTGTCTACTTGAGCCCAAAAGAGAATAAATCTCAGAAAAGAATCACTTCTCTGACAATAATTTATGAATTATGCACCGACCCTGTTTGAATTGAGAAAGGCTTTCATATACTTTCCATTAGCTCAGATTAAGTTTTCATATAGATGCTGGGAAACATGCAAGCAATATCCTTAACTCATTTTAATGAAAATTTTATTAGTGCTTTTTTTCTGTTCTACACTCCAATTGGGATGTCTCAGAATCTAAAGCTGAGCTCTGGACATGAACTTCTCTCAACCTAGCTGGCTGCTACTCTAAAGGTTTCAATATTTTATAGGCTCTGGCTAACTCAGCCGTGAGATTCAAGCTGCCGAGATTTAACTCTAATGTAAAATCATGAACGGATGAAATCTGGAATGTCATAAGTAATACATTCACAAGGACAGGATGCAGTTACCATTTTAAAAGGGTTTTAAAATGAAAACAGAATTTTCTGCAACCCTCTTTGTATCCCAAAATGAAAAGCCTTCAAGCTATTGAACCAATGTATAACCAGCTTTTCAAGGCTGTTTCTCTTTCAATTGCTGTCTAATTGTTATGTATTTTTTTTTCCATTTTCCTTCTGTCTCTATTGTGGTTGTGATCAGAGCAAATGCTGGCTTTTTCGAGGAATGAATGTTGCATGACTTCATTTATATAAGGCACAACCATTTCTGATCATCTTTTCTCCAAGAAACTGATTTTAAACATTTGGAAAATCCGTCTATTCAACTGGAGTGTTCTAGTGCATTATTTCGGACAAGCAGTGATCGGGCTGATGGACATCTTAACTGCAATCTATCACTATTTCCCTTGAGTCATGAGGGGGCTACTAAAGCAGAACAGCTTTATAATGGAGCATATAACAATGTGTTTTTGTGTAAAAGAATCCAGGGGGAAGTGCTGGAAGGTGCATTGGTCAGTAGGAAGTAGTCTTAGAGCATGTTTTTTCTATTTCATTATTTCTTTGCTTCCACTAGAATTATTTTCTTGACAGACTTCGAACATTTCCATTAAGCATTTACAGCCCATGAGTTGAACAAATACATTTATTTATGAAATTAATGCAGGTTATTAGCACATTGTGAATGGAAATATGTGCAATATGGATGAAGATTTACCATTCTAGAAAACGGAATCCTCTGTGGTGTTAATCTTTCCCTTGTGATGATGAATAATCAAGTTATAAAATTCAACAAAGGAAAGAACTTTGACTGATTGTCAGACTATAACAGTAAAAAGTAAGACAATAGGTACATATTGCAGCACCACATTCCTAAATAATATTGAAAAAGACATTATACTTAAAAAAATAATTTCAAAATTAGTCCACTCAGACCAAATGGGTTTTATTCCCCAGAGGATAATTAGTAGGAATATCAGGAGGCTTTTTTTAAACCTGCAAATACCTATAGAGAATACGGGGTCAAGGGCGGTCATGATGTTGGATGTGGTAAAGGCGTTCGATAGCCTGGAATGGGGGTTTATGTGGTGCGTCTTGAAGGAGTTTGGCTTCGGCCCATCCTTTAGGAAGTGGGTTGAAATTTTATACAACGACCCCAGCGCTAAAGTTAAGGTTAATAACACTCTTTCAGCTGGGTTCCGACTTGAAAGAGGCACAAGACAGGGGTGCCCTCTGTCACCTCTGATTTTTCCCTGGCCATGGAACCGGTGGCCGCAGCAGTGAGGCAAAGTCAGCTTATGGAAGGGTTCCAGAGAAGGGGTAGAGAGGAGAGAATTGCATTATATGCGGACGATGTCCTCATATTTCTAGGAGATATGGAGCGCTCACTTAGGCAGGTGATAGACATATTCACGAGTTTTGGAAAGCTATCTGGTCTCACCATAAATTGGGAAAAATCAATGCTATTACCGGTAGACCCAATTAGGAAAAATGCCTATTTGGAGAGTATACAAATAGAAATAGTGGAGATAGTAAAATACTTAGGTATTTATATAACAAAGGACCCAGGTAACTATATAAATCACAACTTAGTCCCCTTGTTGACAAAGTTTAAAAATAAAGTTAATTTATGGAGGAGGCTCCCCTTATCAGTTGCTGGATGATGCAATTTGATCAAAATGCTGTGGTTGCCCCAGTTGTTGTTCATATTGCAGAATTCACCAATATGGATTTATAAGAAATGGTTTAAAAAAATAGACACAATGTTAAGAGATCTTATATGGAAAGGGGGACAATCAAGGATCAGCCTACAAACTTTACAATTATCAACTCGAGAGGGGGGTATGGCGGTCCCACACCCCCAATGTAATTTTTTAGCAGCTCAGTTACAGCACATAGGGTCAGGGGATAAAAACAATGAGGGTATAATGACCATAGAAGCGCCACATGAAACATTAGTGGAGGTGCTGGAGGCAAATTCTTTTGCCTCTAGACCCCCCACAGTTAAATTAATAATAAAAGTTTGGAAATCCATTAAATCGTTGGAAGGTGTGGGAGTAATGGCTAGGTATACCCCCCTTTGGGATAATAAGTACTTACAAGAATTAAAGCCAATGGGGAAAATAAAGTCTTGGGAAACAAAAGGAATAGTAAAGTTGGCTCAACTGTATAATGGCAGCACACTCAAAACATTCACCTCACTAAAGGAGGAATTTGATATTCCGAACCACACGTACTACAACTATCTACAAATAAGGCATGCCCTAAAGGCTCAATTTGGGGAACAGGGCCCGAGGTGGAGTCTCTCCCCTATCCTTTGCAGAATGGGTAGCTCGGATGGACCCAATGGCTCCATAGCAGAAATGTATCCATTTTTATACAGAGGTAGTATGGAGAGACCAGGAAAGCTCAAGTGTAGAAGTAAATGGGAAAGGGACGTGGGCAACATATCGGATGAACAGTGGAAAAAGATGTTGGAGGGAGGGCATCAGGTCTCGGTTTCACCCGCGCAGAGGTTTTCACACCTAATGCTCCTACACAGGGCATATTATACACCAAAGAGACTGTTTGAATTTGGGTGGAGGGCAGATGCAAATTGCCCAAGATGCCAGAATACGGGGGACTTGATCCATATGATATGGAAATGCCCAAAATTACATCGATACTGGACAGAAATATTAGAATTCATAAATAAGATCTTTAAATTAGGATTGAAAATGGATTCAAAGTTATGTGTATTGGGAGTTGGGGAATGCCAAGGTAGAGGCGACAATATAAACAAAGCAATGGTGAGATGCCTTTTCCAGGCAAGGAAATTAATAGCTCTGAGGTGGCAGGCGGAGAGACCCCCTTCAAAGGATGACTGGATCAGAACAGTGACAGAAACGGTATGGAAAGAAAAGGTAGTATACGTAAGGAGGAAAAATCTGAAGGAGTTCAAAAAAATCTGGAACCCATGGTTAGAAGAAATCGGGTACCCTATGTAAAGTGTGTGTAGGTAGGGGAGTTGTAGATGTATACAGAGTGCTAAGACAACTATCGAAGGAATATCAGTCAGATACCTGGGTTGGGGGGGGGGGGGGGATAGGTACGGGGGGAAAAAAGGGGTAAAACGGGTGAATAATGTTTTAGGATATTTTATATTTGGCGTGTTGTGCATATGAGTTTTGTAATGTCTACCATTGATGGTAATTATTGTATAACACTGTGTAATGAATAAATAATATTTAAATTAAAAAAAAAGTACAACTAAAAAAAAAAAAAAAAAAAAAAAAGAGACAAAAGGAAAAATGAATGGGATTTTTACAGGGCTAAAATCGTCACCCTCAGGAAACACGTTGATACAAATTTATATACGGTAATCATTAATTTTATTGCAAAATCATTAAACATGATTTTTTAATAAAATTCATGATTTTATAAATTTGTGTCAATCTACTTCCTGAGGGTGAAGTTTATTAGCACTGTGAAAATCCCTTTCATTTTTCCTTTTGTCTTTTTCTATAGCGGTAAAAAGAAGACAAAATGAAAACACTTAAAAAAGAAGAACATTATGATAAAGTAAGCAAGGCTAAGAATAAGACACAATAAAATGGGCCAAGATTTTTGGATTGGTTATATGCTGAAGCATAGGGCAACACACCTTTAGAGGATTGAATAGCTCTGTTTTATAATTGCAGATGTGTGATTGTGGTTTGACCCAAACCAGACCACTTCATTCACATTTTTGATGGCTTGCAACCAACATTTTGCTCTGTTTTGACATTATTTTGATAATCAGAAGGTTTCTCATAAGCTGTGTTTCAGTCCTCCCAGCCCTATGGCAATTAATTATAACTAACAGAATATGTGCATTGCAATTCATTTAGAATGGCACACTCGCACACATATGGAGTGTCAACCAAGGCTATTTCATGTAACACAACACATGTCAGAGCACAAAAACATTCTTGAAAAGACTTGTGTTAAGCTTAGTTCACAGTTACAGTACACACAGTAAACACAGGCAGTTTAGCAATGTTTTTACTACCTTCCAACCACTCCTCAAGCTACACAAAAAGTATTACCCCATTGTGTTTGGTGGACAGTCCCACCCACCAAACATCACACATCAAATGAATGGGACTATGCCACAACCACTTAATGCACTTCTAACCACTCCAAGCTACATAAAAATGATCCCCCTCTGGACCCCCTTGCTCTAGAAAACCTCCAAAACAAAGTACTAAAATAGCCTCCACACTGTGTTCTCTAGGCCTGGTGGACATCTGGAGAGAAGTGAATCCTAGGTCCAAGGACTTCACTCATTACTCCGCCCCACACCACCTCTAAACCAGAATCGATCATATTTTTATTCAATCATATAACATCCCCATGGCCAAAAAGCAGTTATTAGGGACACTCCTATTTCAGACCACTCCATGGTTCTCTTATATATGCAACAATCTCCCAACCCGGGCAACAAATTCACATGGCGCCTTAATAAAGGGCTCCTAAGTGACCCAATCCAATGCTCGATTTTAGCAAAAGAAATATAGGAATACTTCCGTTTAAACAATACTGAAGAGGTTTCCCCGGAGACGTTGTGGGCAGCCCATAAGGCAGTCCTCAGAGGAAAAATTATTCAAATCTCCACTAATCTTAAGAAAGAACACACGGCTGAAACCAACAATCTTCGGTTAAAATTCCAATCTCTGTGTGGAGCCCATAAACGGAATCCCACCAAGGATTCTCTTGAGGCGCTGGAAAATGCGTGGACTTCTTTAAACCTGGCTCTTACCTCCGAGGCTGAGAAACGGCTCCGGTGGTCGGGAGCCCGCTTTTACTACCAAACTGATAAAATAGGAGCTAAATTAGCAGCCAAATTGTCACCAAGACCGCGATCGGTTGCCTTCCCCAAAATACGCACTCCATCGGGTGAACTATCCCAAAACCCAAAACGTATAATGGAAACATTCCATGACTTCTACACCTCACTATATAAAAAGGAAAAAATAACACCTAACCATTCTATATCGGACTTCCTAAATAACCTATCCCTTCCCAAATTATCTCCTGAACATTCGGACGTACTAGATGATCCAATCACTGACTCAGAAGTCCTCATGGTGATTAAGCACCTGAAACAAAACTCAGCCCTGGGCTCTGACGGCTTCTCCGTTGGATATTATAAAAAATTCGGTCCCATACTAACTCCGTATTTAGTCAAATTTTTTAACTCTCTCAGGTCTGGCTCTCCCCTGGATAAAGCACTAAATCTGGCCTTTATATCGGTCATTCCAAAACCCGGCAAAGATACAACTATGGTCTCTAATTACCACCCTATCTCCTTAATCAACAATGATTTAATAATTTTAACTAAAGTTCTCTCTAATCGGCTAGCGTCCTGTATAGCTCTCTATATCAATAAGGACCAGGTGGGCTTCATTACGGGGAGACAAGGACCTGACCAGATCAGGAGAGCAATTGACATTATTTCTCTTCTCAAATCCCAATGGGATGGGGGCCCCCCACAATATGGTTATCTGTTATCCAGCGACTTGCAGAAGGCTTTCGACACAATTACCTGGCCCTACTTATTCCAGGTACTGGAACGCTGGGGTTTTGGTCCACGTTTCATGAACATCCTTAGAGCCCTGTATTCTGGCCCAAGTGCACAGGTCAGATTGCAGGGCTACTACTCCGAGCCCCTGTCTATAGAAACGGGAACTAGACAGGGGTGCCCTCTCTCCCCCCTTCTATTCACCATAGCCATGGAATCCCTGGCTATTGCGATTAGGAAACACCCCGATATTAAAGGGGTGCTGTGTGGCATACGTGAGCATAAATGCGCCCTTTTTGCAGATGATTTGTTGCACTTCGTGACATCCCCTCTAGTCTCCACCCCTAACATCTTCTCTTTGCTTGATAAGTTTGGTGAGGTATCGGGTCTGCGAGTCAACGTATCCAAATCTTCCGCCCTGAACATCACGGTCCCCCCCAATGTTTTATGTAGCCTACAAAACTATTTCCCATTTTCCTGGAACGAGGTCTCACTTCCTTACCTAGGAGTCCATCTCACGGCAAGTATAGCCTCCCTCTATTCATCCAACTACCCGGCCATCTTCCGCAAATTAATATCGGACCTCTCCCTCTGGGATACTCATAATTTATCCTGGCTAGGCCGTATTAACGCGGTCAAAATGACACTCCTCCCCCGTATACTTTACTTATTCAGATCCTTGCCCATCCCTATTCAAAAATCGCAAGTACACTCACTCCAATCCAAAATCATAAAATTCATTTGGGGCCCGAAGGGAAGTCATTGCGCACAACATATCTTATTCAGGCCTAAATCACAAGGGGGTCTAGCTCTACCTAACATTTGGTGGTACTATCAAGCAGCTCAGTTGGCCCAGATCTCCACTGTATACTCAAAGGGCCCGAAACCTGATTGGGTATCAATGGAACATCAAGCAGTCCCTCTCCACACGATTGACTTTTTGCTGTGGTCTCCTACTAAATTGAGACCACCCATTCTAGCCCCAACGTTATCACATTCTCTGGCCTTATGTGACCGACTTCATAAAAACCCTCCTTGATTTCCTCCCGCAAACCCCTGACACATATTTTTCATAACCCCGATTTTCCGCCAGGTATGAACATCTTAGCGTTTAGTTGGTGGCTAAATAAGGGACTACTTAGAATAGGGAACTATTTAACCTCCACAGGCCCTCTCTCTCTGGCATTCTGTACTAGTAAGCTTGAAATACCTCCTGCTGAACGTTTCCGTTTTATGCAAATACAACACTTCCTTCATTCCCTTTGGCCAAATAAATCTGAACCTCCCACAATAACTAACTATGAATCTTGGTGTGAGGATGCAATGGATCAGAGACGGGGGATCTCCATCATATATGCCTCGCTTGCCTCAGCAGTGTCCAAGCCTCCATAAGCCTTATCCTGGGAAAAAGACCTTGATATCTCTTGAGACAGAGACCGATGGTTCTCCTGCTTTCATCGCTCTTTTAAAGGAATATTAAATGTTTCCCTCATGGAGGGCAGCATTAAGGTGCTCATGAGATAGTACAGGGTTCCCTCTCTTCTTGCAAAGATATATCCTGATGCTTCCCCACTGTGTTTCCGAGGATGTAACCATGTAGGGACACTGGTCCTGCCCACGAATAAGGACCCTATGGAACAAAGTATTCTCAGTGATACGCAAAGTAACCACCGTCCAGATTTCCCAAAATCCAGAGATAGCTCTACTGAATCTGAAAGTAGAAAAGGTAGATAAATATACCCAAAAATTGATCTTTTTTATCCTACTGGGCACCAAAATCACAATAGCCTTTTGTTGGAAAAAACGCATGGTCCCTTACGCAGCGGTGAAGCATAAAATACCCTGGATTATGGCGCAAGAGAAGATAGTTAGCATTATACAAGACAAAGCCCGTACTTTCGAACTAACTTGGGAACCCTGGGCCAATTATTGCCATATTTCCTTATGCCCTGGCGTAAGATTACCAGGGCAACAGGTTTTCTGAGTGACTCCACTGATACACCTATTCACTTATGACTCTTTCCTCAACCTCCTCCCTTCTCCTTCTCCTGGTCTTCATTCCCCTTTCTTATAAGCCCTCAGACTCTCGGATTGCTGTCTCTGAAAGTTGTTTGACCCTGACACTTACTTATTTACATTTCCTTGGAGAGCTCAGGTAATGCCCTAATAATCCCTGGGCTCCTCGAGTCTAGGGCTTTTCTGATAAAAATACTTCTTATGCTGGAGGATATGTAGCTAAGTTGGTTAGATCACTGGATAATAGACGTTAGTAGGGTAGGGTTTTCCATGTTTCTAGACTGGAACAATAATATTGGGCTCCCCCGGTTGGGAGGGATGTGGCTGAGATTGGGGGTTCGGGAGGATGGGGAGGTCCCAAGCCCGCAGTGTGTTCCCCTATGGGGCGGGTGGCGGATACCTCGCCTGCTCCCTGAACCCTTGCAAACACAAGAGATATCCTTCTTATCCATATAACCACATTTCCCTCCCCAGCAAAGTGATATCCCCGCCTCCTCCAGTCTTCTGGTCTTGCGGAATACTCATCCTACCTCACTATAGCTACTGAGACATGACAACCCTAGTTTAAACGCTTGATATGTACTAAGTTTTAGCACAAACATTATTTTGTTTTTCTCCTTTTTACGTCCTGCATTACGAGGCTTCGCCTCGGATTTATTGGTACCTCTTGTTCCCTTATACTTTATCCTTGTTACTGTTTGATACAAATGTACTGTCTGACATTTTTTTTAATAATAAAAATTTATTGAAAGAAAAATGATCCCCCTACTGCAGGGATATGCAATTAGTGGACCTCCAGCTGTTGCAAAACTACAAGTCCCATCATAAAAAAATTGGAAAAGACTCCGCGCTTAGGATCAGGCAAGGTGTGCAGCCTCCCCTAATAGACCCCCTAAGGAGCTAGTTAATGTGAGTAAGCAAAGTGGGGTGAATGGTGCTCCCTATATGTGGGGAAAACCTATTCCCTAGTTTTCAAACAAATATGTGCACACTAATGCCCCGTACACACGGTCGGATTTTCCGATGGAAAATGTCTGATCGGAGCGTGTTGTCGGAAATTCCGACCACGTGTGGGCTCCATCGGACATTTTCCATCGGATTTTCTGACACACAAAGTTGGAGAGCAGGAGATAAAATTTTCCGACAACAAAATCCGTTGTCGGAAATTCCGATCGTGTGTACACAAATCCGACGGACAAAGTGCCAGGCATGCTCAGAATAAATAAAGAGATGAAAGCTATTGGCCACTGCCCCGTTTATAGTCCCGACATACGTGTTTTACGTCACCGCGTTCAGAATGATCGGATTTTCCGACAACTTTGTGTGACCGTGTGTATGCAAGACAAGTTTGAGCCAACATCCGTCGGAAAAAATCCTAGGATTTTGTTGTCGGAATGTCCGAACAAAGTCCGACCGTGTGTACGCCCTATAACACACTAATGTGCTCAAATAGTTAAATGGTAGTGCTATAGTCATAAATACCAACATGTGGTCTACAAATACTACTACAATCAAAACAAAATCATAAATAACACATATATAATATGTGACCAGAATAAATTACTCCTGTGTATAAAAAAAATTATGAATACCAAAAAATGATTCCCAAATTCATCAGAAAAGTCCATCAAGAAATTAGTATGTGTATCATCAAAACAGTCCAAAAAATAAAAAGTCCAAAAACAGTGTGAGGTTGGTGAAGCTCCAAAATGACCAAGTGTTCAAACGATCAAGTGACTCTTGTGCTCAACAGATCAGGTGACTCATGTGCTCCCCCTTATGGGTTCCCACTCAGCTCCCGATACCCCTGCAGGGGTAATAGGTATATATGGATAACCGTGGGTTGTCTCCCTTGATGGCTTTTCCAGTGGTCTGCCCGTAACCTGTTATGACATTCCTCCCTAGCTTCTCCAGCTATTCCACCAGACCAGGGTACCCAAACCGGTCTCCTGCTCAGGGGTATCGGGAGCTGGTGAGTGGGGACCCATAAGGGGGAGCACATGAGTCATCTGATCTGTTGAGCACAAGAGTCACTTGATCGTTTGAACACTTGGTCATTTTGGAGCTTCACCAATCTCAGACTGTTTTTGGACTTGTTATTATTTGGAATGTTTTGATGATACACATACTAATTTCTTGATGGACTTTTCTGATAAATTTGGGAATCATTTTTTGGTATTCATATTTTTTTTTTTATGCACAGGAGTAATTAATTCTGGTCACTAATTATATATCTGTTATTTATGATTTTGTTTTGGTTGTAGTAGTATTTGTAGACCACATGTTGTTATTTATGACTATAGCACTATAATTTAACTATTTGAGCACATTAGTGTGTTAGTGTGCACATATTTGTTTGAAAACTAAGGAATAGGTTTTCCCCACATATAGGGAGCGCCATTCACCCCACTTCACTTACTCACAAGTCCCATCAAGCCTCTGCCTCTGGGTGTCATGCTTGTGGCTGTCAGAGTCTTGCTATGCCTCATGGGACTTGTAGTTCTGCAACAGCTGGAGGTCCACTAATTGCATATCCCTGCCCTACTGGGTTCAGTGGATGGTCTCTCTCACCAAACACCATACATTAACCACTTCAGCCCCGGAAGGATTTATCCCCTTCCTGACCAGAGCACTTTTTACAATTTGGCACTGTGTCGCTTTAACTGCTAATTGTGCGGTCATGCAATGCTGTACACAAACGAAATTTGCGTCCTTTTCTTTCCACAAATAGAGCTTTCTTTTGATGGTATTTGATATTCTTTATTTATTCGAAAGGAGGCAGGTAGTACAATAACATATCACTTTCCATATACACAATTGCTTTTAACTGCCATACATTTTGTACAAACTTAGTAATCCATAATTATATAGGCATGTATATATACGTCTTCATTTACTTATACTTATAAGTGTAAATCCACTCATAAGAAAAAAGAAATCCTCCCTTTCTTTTTATATTTTACCAAAAACAAATACCTACCAAAGTAAATAAATCAGTAAACCCACAAACCCAAGAAACAAATCAAAAACTGAAGAAGGGAAAAAAAAAAAAAGGGGGGGGAAGGGGTCGTCCTCCGCTCCCAGAGGAGAGGGGCGTACAAAGTGAGAACACACCAACATAGGGCCCATCATTCCCCAGACACACTCCCCATTAGTCTCCTTCCCTCTTCTGAGTATACAAATTGATCCCAGTCTGCCCATGTTCTAGTGTATTGCTTTTTTCTGTCTTGTGCTGACATTATAAGATCCTCCATAATCCCGATGTTCCTTACCCTATTTAGCCACTGAGCAATAGAAGGAGGTTTGGGGTCCCTCCAGCTAAGAGTAATACAGGCTTTAGCTGCGTTGAGCATGTGACATAACACAGATTTTTTATATGCCTGCCGGGGGATTTGTGAACAATAAAGCAGAAAAAATGCGGGGTCGTCTGATATTGGGAAAACTGTAAACTTTTGAGATATCCTCTGAACCTCCAGCCAGTATTGTCTAATCTTAGGGCAGGACCAGAATATGTGAAATAGTGTCCCCCGATCCTCTCTACATCTCCAACAAAGGTCTGAGGCCTCTGGAGAAAGTTTACTTAACCTTGCCGGGGTGTAGTACCATCGTGTCAGTAATTTATAATTAGATTCCTGAATCCGTGTGCATATTGATGAGTTCAACGAAAGATAGATAATATTCTGTCGTTGAGCTGGGCTAAAGGTCCTATCCAGATCTCTCTCCCATTTACCAAAGCCTGGCATCACAAAATCTTCTGAGGGCATGCTAAGCAAGGCATATATCTTTGAAATCGTCCGAGGGAGGGGTTCATTTCCATCGCAGTATGACTCAAATAAAGTTAATTGACGCTGATAATTTATCGGTGGTCCCAGAGACCTAAGGAAATGAAGCAGCTGCAACGCCTGCCAAAGATTTATTTCGTACCACCCCCCCGGGTGCGTCAATGTGGCCACCGTGGGCCAATTCTCGTGATCCAGAAAGTGCGATGCCTGAAAACAGCCCCTCTCTATTAAATTCTTAAACGCCCCTAATTCCATACCTGGGGGGAAACTATGGTTTCCCAGTATTAGGAACAAGGGTGATTGTGTCGTGGAAAATTTAGGGTTCCGACAGAGCCCAGATCCCATTCTCAGTGTAGGGCCTATAATAGGATGTGTTTTAAGAGGGACGGGTACGGCTGCATAGCACCAAGGTGCTCTACTCAAAGGTATTGGGCTAGAATGTTGTTCTATGTCTATCCACAGTTTGAATGCCCTATGTCTGCTCCAATCGATCATCCAGCCCAGATGGGCTGCTTGGTAATATTTATATGCGTCTGGAGCAGCTACACCGCCAAAGCACTTGGGTAGCGTCAGAAGACATCTACTGATCCTGGGGTGTTTATTCACCCATATAAATGTAGTAAAAAGAGTGCGAATTTGACAAAAAAAAACGGCCGGTATAAGGATAGGTAATGCCTGAAAAAGGTACAGGAATTTTGGCATGATACTCATTTTGATAATATTACATCGGCCAAACCACGAATGTAGCCCCTGGTTCCATTTATCCAATAAAGATCGTACTGCGTTGTATAATGGAGGAAAATTTGCCGTAAAAGTATTTCCCAGTTTTGATGGTATATATGTACCCAAGTACATTAACGCTGAAGTCACCCATTTAAATTTAAAGTTAGGTTGTATAATACCGCGCTCTAATTGAGGAAGTGCCACTCCCATAGCTTCCGATTTAGTAAAATTTATTTTTAAATTTGAGAGAGCTCCGTAGCTTTCAAACTCCTTCATAAGATTAGGCAGTGAAATGTGTGGATTAGACATAGAAAACAACAGATTGTCTGCATAGGCTGAGACTTTATAATTGTGATCTCCTATCTGTAGCCCCAAGATATCTGGATTTTGCCGAATTTTGTTCGACAATGGTTCCAGCGAAAGCGTGAACAACAGGGGCGACAGAGGGCATCCCTGCCGTGTTCCATTTGAGATCCTAAAAGGTTTTGAGAATACTCCATTTATTTTAACCGACGCCTGTGGAGCAGTATAGACCTTAGCAATCCATTGCAGCATACGGTCTCCTAGTCCCATGTGCTTCAGGACCGAAAACATAAAATTCCAGTTTACTCTATCGAACGCTTTTTCTGCATCGGTACTCAGAAAGACACACGGGATATTTGTCTTATTAGCGTGATGGATCAAATTAAGTACCTTGATAGTATTGTCTCTTGCTTCACAAGAAGGGATAAACCCTACTTGATCTAGATGGATTAACTGAGTAAGCAGAGGTTGAATACGGGAGGCTAGTAATTTAGTAAAAAGCTTTAAATCTACGTTTAACAGCGAAATTGGATGGTAACTTCCACATTCTGACGGATCTTTCCCCTCTTTAGGAATAACAGAAATATACGCCAGAAGTGCATCTGGGGGCAGTGTGGTCGTCTGGCCCAGCGCATTAAACATCTTTATCATGTGCGCACCCAGCACAGAAAGATAGTTTTTATAGTACTGTAAGGTAAATCCATCTGGGCCTGGTGCCTTCCCAGATTTGTCCGTTTTTATCACCGTAGTTAACTCCTCTATAGTAATAGGGGCTTCTAAGCTACTACGTACCGGAGAGGAAAGTCGAACAAGACATGATGAGGAAAGGTATTCTTCCAAAACAGAAGGAGAAGAGGATGGTGGTGTCAAATTATATAAAGACGAATAGAATTCTCCAAACGTCTTAGCAATATCTTTTGGCAGCGCAATTAGTTGACCATCCCTTCCTTTTATGTGAGGTATATATGTTGTCGAACTCCTCTCTTTAAGCTTCCCCGCCAACAATTTACTGCATTTATCTCCCAGTTCATATGTCACCTTCCTGCCAGACTGTATCGCTGCTTTAGCTTTAAAACGTAGGAGGTCTGTTATTTGTCGCCTCAGATGAGCCAGATCATTCCCCACAGAGAGCTCCTGTGTTCTCTTATGTTGTAATTCAAGGACCTGTATATCCCCCAGTAATTTTGTTATCTGTACTTCTCGTGCTTTCTTCAAACAGGAACCATGTTTGATCAAAATCCCCCGTATTACTGCCTTATGTGCCACCCATACCATGCCCGGGTCACTCCCCGGTGTGTCATTCATCTGAAAATATGCTGTAAGTTCTTTTGCCACATCACCCCAAATTTCAGGATGTTGTAGCAAACTCTCATTTAGACGCCAGCGCCACTCAGGGGTGCCAGCCGAGCCTGACAGAGAGAGGCAGAGAGTCACCGGGGCATGATCTGACCACGTTATGTTTCCAATGGAAACATCTCGTACTGAGGAAAGTAAATAATGTGGAACCAAAAATAAGTCTATTCGAGAGTACACTTGATGTGGGTTGGAAAAAAAAGTATAATCCTTTTCCCCTGCATGAAGGATTCGCCAAGCATCTACCAGTTGCAATTCGTAAAGTTTCCTCAGAATACGCTTTCTGACACTGCCTGGAACCGATGAAGTCCCTACGGAAGTGTCTATTCTAGGGTCCAGAGGGATATTGAAGTCCCCACCTAGGATCAGTTTACCTTCTGCAAATTCTGCTAGCTTTGGTAGAATTTTGTTCAAAAAAGAGTCTTGATTTAGATTTGGTGCGTATACAGTGGCCAGTGTCACCTTAATGCCATCGAGATATCCTTTAAGAAAAAGATAACGACCATTTAGATCCAAACATTTCTCTATAAGAGACCAGGATACTCGACTGGAAATCAAAATGGCAAGGCCTTTAGATTTTGCTTCTTGATTACAAGCGTGATATACACATGGAAAAAATCTGTTCTGAAGAAAAGGGAGTCTACCCGCCTTAAAATGTGTTTCCTGTACAAATGCCACATCTGTGCATGTTCGCTTCAGGTCATTAAGGAGCATCCTCCGTTTCTCTGGGACATTCAGTCCTTTCACATTTAGAGTAGTCACTCGCACCCCGTCCATCTCCCCTGGGAGCGGAAGGGCAAACCCCCAAAGAGGGAAAAAAAAAAAAACCCAAAACAAAAAAAAACAATGAAAAAAAAACCCCCGTACCCTAACTAAACCCCTAAAGAGAGCACCCACCTCCGAGCTGCGGTTCACGTAGGTGCTGGCCTATATAGGGAGTTGGCTTGACCTGGCCGAGATGCTCCGCTCCCAACTCTACTCCCCCGGGCATCGTCACATAATATATTACCGCCACACCGCCCAGCCAAAAAAAAAAAATAATATCTTCCTCCACTCCTATTTCCCCAAGCATAACCACTTATTACATCCTATAGCAGTCTTCCCCCTAATGTATGAGAGAAAAAAAAAAAAAGAAAAGACCCCAAACACAGAGAGGCGAGGGAGAGCAAGGGAGGGAGCACAAGATAAAGGGAAAAAAATAAGGTAAAAGTCCCCATCTCCCCTCTCTCCACCTTCACTGCAACCCCCCACCCATCCCCCCCAGTTTTCCCAGCATGCACCACTTGTCTCCCTTCCCCCCCATCAGTCCTACAGGGGGATTGAAGGCAAGTAGGGCACGGCTGAAACAGCACCCCTAGTCCCGCATGCTTCCGGGCCAACAGCCTACTCAGACCAAATTCTAGTGTTATCCCCTTTCCAAGAAAAAGAAAAAAAAAAAAAAACTAACAAACAACCAAGCCAATGCCAAAACATATACCTAGTTTATCTATTTTCCCTCCTCCTGCCTTCCCCTTAAAAAAAAAAAAAAAAAAAAAAAAAAAGGAAAAAGAAAAAAACCCAAACTTCCCCCTTCCCTCTCCCACCCCCCTTCCCCTGTGCCAGTGAAAACCCCACTCCTATCCCCCTAAATCCTCAATGAACCTTTCCTAAAATGTGTTCCTCCATAACTCCTCAATAAATTCCCTTAGGACTTAATTGTGTGTTTAGTGCCTTTCGAGTCTGAGTACGCTGTGGTCCTTGATCTATCTAACCAGACGGGCATTCCCCCATGTAGGAGATGCCCGTTAGTTTAACTGTTGAAGGAGGGCTCCAAGAACCCGACTCTGTTATATGGCTTTATCATAGTAAAAAAAAAAAAAAAGTGTAGATGTGGTTCTCTATGGACCAATCCTCTACTTAGGTCCGAAGTATATATAAACATACACATATAGGTATATACACACCCACACCCGTGCTCCATCCCAAGAACTCCATTTCCCCCCATTTAGTCATCAGCATCCCCATTGGATCCGTGAAGAAGAAATTAAATAAATAAATAAATAAATAAATAAATAAATAAATAACATCCCTCCCCCGTCTCTATATATAGTGCTTTTGCAAGGCGCCATTCTAATTCGTGACACAGAACAAGGGACACCCCTATCATCCCTAACCTCACAAAGTGCCCCTCAAACACCCACATACCTATATACATACATACATACATACACACATACACACACACATACATATATATATACACATACATACATACATGCATGCATACACCTGTACACACACATACTTACATATCCACACATACATGCACACCTACATAATAAAAATAAAATTTCATATCAATCCCAAGTTATAAATAGAATAAATAAAATAATAATTAAAGATAATAAATTATATTCCGATACCCTCCAAATGTGTTGTCCCACCTCAATTTATACACATCATGCTCATACAGTGAAAAAATAAGTAAATAAATTAATAAATAAATAATTAAATAAATATAACACTTCTAATTATACACCTCATACCCACACAGTGCAAAGAAAAGAGAAAAAATAACTAAATAAATAGAAATATATAGTGCCTATACCATGTCGATACCTATACAGTACCAGTAATGTCCATATTCTCCACGAGGTTGCAGTAAACCAAGTATTAATAACAAAAAATAAATAAATAAATAAAAGTGGACCAGGTATTACTGACGTCTCCCTGAGAGGAGGGGGAGAGAGAAAAAAAAAAAAAGGGGGCAGGGGGATGTAAAAATATTTTTCTCTCCTTTCTAAAAAAAACAAAAAAAAAAACCTAAGGAAAAAAGGAAAGGAAGAGGCCTAGGCCGCTTAGTCACCTCATCCACTGGGGTTACATCTCCTGTCCTCCCCCATATTGAGATATACCACCCGGTCCCCCGCTTCTTCCTGTTGCTTGGGGTAATGGTTCTTCTGCTGCGCCTGGGGTCCCTGATCGTTTCATTGGTCTTAGTATAGGCTGCAGCCAATTTGGAATAGCAAGGGTCTCTATCTCAAGAAAGCTAAACAGTTCAGGGAGATCAGCGGGGTGCTGCAGAACGAAAGACGATTAGCCTTTCCTTACAATAAGTGCAATGGGGTACCCCCACCGGTAAGTTCCCCCCAGCTTCCTAATCCTTTGTAAAAGTGGACGTAACATCGCTCTTCTCTGTAAGGTAGCCCGAGATAAATCAGGTAATATTTTCACTGGTGACCCCTCGTAAACAATTTCCCCAACCTCCCATGCCTTGCGGCTTATTAGTTCTTTGTGGGCATAGCGCTGGAAGCGGCATATCGTATCCCTAGGTCTATTCGGATTCATTGAACGGGGTCCGATGGATCTATGGATTCTCTCAAACTCTAGGTCATGGGGGGAGATAGGAATATCTAGTTGCTGGCAAATTGCCAGAACCGCAGGTTGTAAAGCTTCTTGTCCTACCCCCTCTGAAATACCTCTAAATCGCAAATTATTGCGTCGGCTCCGGTCTTCGAGCTCTTCCAAATGGAGTTGCAGTGAGGATGCATAGGAATCATGTAAACTCTGTACCTCTTCCAGATGAGCAACCCGATTTTCCAGGGAAGCCAGGGATGATTCCTCAATTGTGAGCCTGGCAGTCAGCTGTTCAACCTCCGTCTGTACCACCTTCAGGTCTCTGCGATGTACCTCTTCCAGACATGCCATCATTGCCTCGAGGTCCGCTCTCGTCGGTAGCGCCTGCATGAGTGCTCTGAGATCCATCTCCATGGACTCTGTAGGCGGAGCTTCCCGCGGTCCTGGAGACCTCTGTTGTTGACCGTCCATGCTGTTCTGAGTTCCCGAGATGGACCCCGGCTTAGCTGCAGAGCAGGATGGGGCAGGATACGCCAGACCTCCGGGCATTGCTGCGACGATAGGTGAGACAGTATTCACCAGTCCTCCAGGCTCTGCTACACCGCGTGTCTCCGCTGTTTGACCCCTGGCTTTGGCCGCCCGTGTGCACGGGAAGTACTGCTGGATCTCGGGTTGTAATGGTATCCCCTGTAATTGCTTATCCTTCCTCTTCATTCCGGGGGACTACCAGGTTTAAGATGCTGCCTTAATAGCATGTTGGCCGGCTAATATAGCAGGTATAACCACATGCTTCAAAAAATAGCCGAAGTGTTCGGAGATCTGTGAGCGTGTGTCTCTACTCGGCCATGTTCAAGCCCCTCCCACCATCTCTTTTGATGGTATTTGATCACCTCTGCGTTTTTTATTTTTTGCACTATAAACGGAAAAAGACCGAAAATTTTGAAAAAAAATGATATTTTCTACTTTTTGTTATAAAAAAAATCCAATAAACTCAATTTTAGTCATACATTTAGGCCAAAATGTATTCGGCCACATGTCTTTGGTAAAAAATATGTCAATAAGCGTATATTTATTGGTTTGCGCAAAAGTTATAGCGTCTACAAACTAGGGTACATTTTCTGGAATTTACACAGCTTTTAGTTTATGACTGCCTATGTCATTTCTTGAGGTGCTAAACTGGCAGGGCAGTACAAACCCCCCCCCAAATGACCCCATTTTGGAAAGTAGACACCCCAAGGAAATTGCTGAGAGGCATGTTGAGCCCATTGAATATAAATTTTTTTTGTCCCAAGTGATTGAATAATGACAAAAAATAAATAAAAATTTGCAAAAAGTTGTCACTAAATGATATATTGCTTACGCAGGCCATGGGCATATGTGGAATTGCCCCCCAAAATACATTCAGCTGCTTCTCCTGAGTATGGGGATATCACATGTGTGGGACTTTTTGGGAGCCTAGCCGCGTACGGGGCCCCGAAAACCAATCACTGCCTTCAGGATTTCTAAGGGCGTAAATGTTTGATTTCACTCCTCACTACCTATCACAGTTTTGAAGGCCATAAAATGCCCAGATGGCACAACCCCCCCCCCCCAAATGACCCCATTTTGGAAAGTAGACACCCCAAGCTATTTGCTGAGAGGCATGTTGAGTCCATGGAATATTTTATATTTTGACACAAGTTTAGGGAAAGTGACAAATTTTTTTATTTTTAATTTTTTTTGCACAAAGTTGTCACTAAATGATATATTGCTCACACAGGCCATGGACATATGTGGGATTGCACCCCAAAATACATTTAGCTGCTTCTCCTGAGTATGGGAATACCACATGTGTGGGACTTTTTGGGAGTCTAGCCGCGTACGGGCCCCCAAAAACCGATCCCTGCCTTCAGGATTTCTAAGAGCGTAAATTTTTGATTTCACTCTTCACTGCCTATCACAGTTTCGGAGGCCATGGAATGCACAGGTGGCACAACCCCCCCCAAATGACCCCATTTTGGAAAGTAGACACCCCAAGGAAATTGCTGAGAGGCATGTTGAGCCCATTGAATATAAATTTTTTTTGTCCCAAGTGATTGAATAATGACAAAAAATAAATAAAAATTTGCAAAAAGTTGTCACTAAATGATATATTGCTTACGCAGGCCATGGGCATATGTGGAATTGCCCCCCAAAATACATTCAGCTGCTTCTCCTGAGTATGGGGATATCACATGTGTGGGACTTTTTGGGAGCCTAGCCGCGTACGGGGCCCCGAAAACCAATCACTGCCTTCAGGATTTCTAAGGGCGTAAATGTTTGATTTCACTCCTCACTACCTATCACAGTTTTGAAGGCCATAAAATGCCCAGATGGCACAACCCCCCCCCCCAAATGACCCCATTTTGGAAAGTAGACACCCCAAGCTATTTGCTGAGAGGCATGTTGAGTCCATGGAATATTTTATATTTTGACACAAGTTTAGGGAAAGTGACAAATTTTTTTATTTTTAATTTTTTTTGCACAAAGTTGTCACTAAATGATATATTGCTCACACAGGCCATGGACATATGTGGGATTGCACCCCAAAATACATTTAGCTGCTTCTCCTGAGTATGGGAATACCACATGTGTGGGACTTTTTGGGAGTCTAGCCGCGTACGGGCCCCCAAAAACCGATCCCTGCCTTCAGGATTTCTAAGAGCGTAAATTTTTGATTTCACTCTTCACTGCCTATCACAGTTTCGGAGGCCATGGAATGCACAGGTGGCACAACCCCCCCCAAATGACCCCATTTTGGAAAGTAGATACCCCAAGCTATTTGCTGAGAGGCATGTTGAGTATTTTGCAGCTCTCATTTGTTTTTGAAAATGAAGAAAGAAAAAAAACATTTTTTTTTCTTTTTTCAAATTTCAAAACTTTGTGACAAAAAGTGAGGTCTGCAAAATACTCACTATACCTCTCAGCAAATAGCTTGGGGTGTCTACTTTCCAAAATGGGGTCATTTTGGGGGGGGTTGTGCCACCTGGGCATTCCCTGGCCTCCGAAACTGTGATAGGCAGTGAAGAGTGAAATCAAAAATTTACGCTCTTAGAAATCCTGAAGGCAGTGTGGTATCCCCGTACTCAGGAGAAGCAACAGAATGTATTTTGGGGTGTAATTTCACATATTCCCATGGCATGTTTGAGCAATATATCATTTAGTGACAACTTTGTGCAAAAAAATAAAAAATTGTCTTTTTCCCGCAACTTGTGTCACAATTAAAAATATTCCATAGACTCGACATGCCTCTCAGCAAATAGCTTGGGGTGTCTACTTTCCAAAATGGGGTCATTTGGGGGGGTTTTGAACTGTCCTGGCATTTTATGCACAACATTTAGAAGCTTATGTCACACATCACCCACTCTTCTAACCACTTGAAGACAAAGCCCTTTCTGACACTTTTTGTTTACATGAAAAAATAATTTTTTTTGCAAGAAAATTACTTTGAACCCCCAAACATTATATATTTTTTTTAAAGCAAATGCCCTACAGATTAAAATGGTGGGTGTTTCTTTTTTTTTCCACACAGTATTTGCACAGCGATTTTTCAATTGCATTTTTTTGGGAAAAAACACACTTTTTTAAATTTTAATGCACTAAAACACACTATATTGCCCAAATGTTTGATGAAATAAAAAAGATGATCTTAGGCTGAGTACATGGATACCAAACATGACATGCTTTAAAATTGCGCACAAACGTGCAGTGGCGACAAACTAAATGCATTTTTAAAAGCCTTTAAAAACCTTTACAAGTTACCACTTTAGATTTACAGAGGAGGTTGACTGCTAAAATTACTGCCCTTGATCTGACCTTCGCGGTGATACCTCACATGTATGGTGCAATTGCTGTTTACATTTGACGCCAGACCGACACTTGCGTTCGCCTTAGCGCGAGAGCAGGGGGGGACAGGGGTGCTTTTTTTTTTTTTTCTTTTTTTTTTTCTTTTTTTATCTTATTTTTAAACTGGTCCTTTCTTTTTTTTTTTAAATCATTTTTTATTGTTATCTCAGGGAATGTAAATATCCCCTATGATAGCAATAGGTAGTGACAGGTACTCTTTTTTGAAAAAATTGGGGTCTATTAGACCCTATATTTTTCCTCTGCCCTTAAAGCATCTGACCACCAAGATCGGTGTGATAAAATGCTTTCCCAATTTCCCAATGGCGCTGTTTACAAAAAGAAGGGGACACTAGAGAGAGAAAAAAGATTGCTGCTCACCCCTTAAAGAAGAAAACAAAAGAAAGAGTTTCCCCAGGGTGGGGTTTTTAGGCAGCACAATGACAAAGTGGAGTCAATAATATGTAAAAAAAGTATAACAATTTTATTAGATATGTACCATGAAAGCTAAAACAATGAGCTCCAGTGGGGGGTACTTAAAATACAATTAAATTAGATAAGCTGAACATACATTGGCAGACACATATTCATAACAACGCTTGGTAACATGAATATTAAACCTGACGCGTTTCGACCCCTATGCTTTGGGTCTTCTTCAGAGGGTCAGTCTGCTGGAAAAATATACATAGATAGAATTGGTATACATATATAGGTTCCATTGATATAATAGTAATTACATCCACCATATGGTGCATAAATCCAGTATAGTTACCCAATAATGTGTGTCCAGCAGAAAAAGAAAAAAAGAAAAAAAGGCCTCCCACATGGAGATCCCCTAAAAAGACTGTCCTCCCCTCTTTCCCAAAGGGAGAATCCCAGGCGTCTCTATCGCCAACACGACTTAGACCCGGGCAGTGAGAACAACGACGTGACTTACAAGAGGCCACACTCTTGAGGCACCGCCCGCCAGGCCAGACGACCAACCAGGGGACACAAAAACACACCTGCGATGAGAATCAGAGAAGGCGTCCATAATGTGTTTCATTACCATACTATATCTATTAGGTTGCCAGAACAGGCCACTAGGGGACAAAAGTCTCCAATATGTATCATGGGCATAAATAGAAATAAATATATATAGTATAATATAATTCATAAACAATATAGGGTATTGGCAACCATTCAGTCAGTGCTCTATATGAATATTCGTGTTAGGGATGACTCCGTGAAGGGGTGAGGATGTGGTAGGGAAATAACAAACGTGAACAGTGAAGAGACAACAATGTAATGTGAGGGTGTGGTGAACAAAGAAAAACATGTGAATCAAGCAAGGTGAACAGTGGAAAGGGGTGAGGGGGGGCAGGGCGGGAGTGGGGGGAGGGGGGGGAAAGGGGAGGGGGGAGGAAGGGGGGGAAAAAGGGGGGGAGGGGTGAAAGTGAAAAGGGGGGGGGGAAGGAGTGTGGATGGAGAATGCAAGAGTGATCAAAGGAAAAAAAGGGGTTCTCAGGTGTGAATATAAAATATTACCTCAAAAAGGTGCTAGGTAGCGTATGTGTTTGCACAGTATTGCCCCATATAGCTAGACTGTTGCTTGTCAGCCAACCCGGGACTGGCCACAAACTGTATCAGGCTCAGTGGATTTGTATCCAACTCTGAGTCCAACAGTCTAGAAATAAACAAGAAGAGATTAAATAAATTAAAAAATGTAAAAAAGAACATAGTAATTGTACCATTGTGAATAGATGAGGGTCAGTGTGGAGTAAGTTAATTTCCACATAAACCCCCATTATGGGGCAGAGAATGGTGCAAGACAAAGAATGACACATCGCTGAGTGAGTACTTACTGAGTGAGAAGCGGCAAGTGCTTGTTGTCCACCAAACAGGGGAAGACTGAGAATGTGTTGCCAATACTACCTTTATATTGTATATTGGGGGTGTGTACCTCATAGTGATTCGTCCAGGTGTGTGCATTCCCCTGATCGCCCCATGGCGGGCAGCATGGCCGCCATTGAGGCAGCCGAGCGTGGCCTCCCCGGCGTTCAGGAAGAGCCTGAGGCTCCGACTGATCGTCACTCCCGTCGAAATCTCGCGATGTCCATGACGTCACGTCGCATACGCGGGGCCCCGCGCATGCGCAGTGACGAGGAACATCCGAGAGTGTTCCAGAACGCCGCCGGCAAGGAGGAGAAGATCCCCAACACAGCGCCCTGGTTATATACTCAGATCTGGGGATAGCTCAGAGATCCCAGTTTGGAGACCACTCCCAGTTTGTAGACTGCTCCCAATAGGGGAGATGGAAGGTCTCATTGAGGGGTCAGAGGACCTATCCAGAAGCCAAGAGACAGCGGTCTCATTGAAGGGTCAAAGGGCCCAGCCAGAAGCCAAGAGACAAAGGGTCTCAGTTCCAGCAGTCAGGTCTGCTCCTATCAAGGTGTCAAGGTGAGAACTTCAATTCATAGGCCAGAGGTGGGACCTGCAACAGGGCACTGTGATTAAAGGTTAGAGAGCCAAGTATCCAAGAGAGCTGGACAACACAGTCTGAGAGACTGGTAAGAGGTACAGTGTGGCAGTTCAAAGTGGGTGAGCTTGTGAGCCACGTGGCTCTGCATTTTCCAATGTTTGTATTCTGCTGAAGCTGGAGAAGATCCCCTGTGTGGGAAACCCTATGTTGAACTGTCATTTTGCTTTCTGCTGTTTTAATGATTGTACCCTTAAATATAGTTCCTGTCTGCCGTGAACTTACTGTATAAATGCATCTGCTACAAGAGCTAACTACCCCATGTCACAGGGCACAGAGAGCATTAAAAAACTTGACAGGTGTTCTAATCCCTTTCCACCCTATCCAAAACTAAAAACAAAAAAATGTTACCTTTTAATTATACCTTAAATTGAATGAAGAAGATACTATAAACAATCAGAATAATATATTTTAGCAACAGTCATGAAAAGCGGTACAAACAGATCCTAATAAAACTGCAGTAATAAAACTTGCACCACCAGTCAAAGCTGGAAACAGTCCTCAGAGTTTCCAGTTGCAAAATTCACTCCACATCTCGCTAATGTTTTATTCGCTGTGAGGGAGCTTTTTAAGGAAGACACTGACGTTCAATTGGAATTTTAATAGTGCAATAGTGCATTTGAGAAAATAAAAAAAACTCAAAGCTGAATGCTGAAACACAAGCTAAAATTCTTGGAATGCTTATGGCAAGACATAACTAGATTAAGCAAAGTACCACAAGGTTTGTGATGAAGCGGATGGTGGATATGCAAGTATTTCAGTGAAAGGGTTAGAGCATGTTGGGCACCAGTTTTAGTTTTCGTTACCAGTTTATGGGGGGGGGGCTTAAAGCGTCCTAGTGGGGACAATGCAGAACTACACCAGCTAATACTTGAATTACAGGCACAGAGTCGCTGTCAGGTGAATTCAACATTAAGGCGGAACTCCAGTTTAGAAGTGGGTTAACTCTCTCTACTCCGTGGCTAAAATTCTTCACACTGTTAACACTTGAGCATTTCATTCACACTTCCTTTAGAGAACACCTCTCCCCTCCCAGAGTGCAGCATTTCTAAGCCGGAGCCAAGGAGCATGCACCAGTCTCCACCAACTCAGCAACTCTGTCACTTTACTCCTGGTGACTAATCCCAGTGTTGCTACTGGATACATGGAAATACACTTTCTCTATTCTTCATGTTTGCTTTCTCATCCCAAGGCCTAGCTACCTCAACTCTCTCTTCCATGACTCCAGGTTAGGTTCCTAGGGCCTCTGTGCTGTGGATATGGTCCCAGTGTGTGGGGGAACTGGCTGCTAGTGAAGGTGGCAAGCGCATAACCCCCTTCACTATCAGAGTGACCATCACAAAGGCAATAAAGTCCATATCTGGCATTTGTAAGTCCATAAGGGTCTCCAGTAGAGTTGGGTGAACGGTTTGGCCCGTGCATGAGTTTTGGCGAAACATTGGCTGTTCACCTGTTCGACGAACACCCAAATTATTGACGTATCTGACCGTTTGTTTGGCCCGCCTTGGATTGGAGTGCATTGGAAGCCCTGACTGGCTGAAGCAATGAAAGCTTTGCCCAGTCAGGTCACGGAGCACTGTCAGAGTCATGATTGTAAAGTAATCATAGATCATTACTCTTATGCCCCATACACACTATCAGACTTTCTGACAACAAAACAGTGGATTTTTGTTTGAAGGGTGTTGGCTCCGACTTGTCTTGCATACACACAGTCACACAAATGTTGGCCAACAATTACGAACATAGTGATGTACAGGACGTACAACGGCCGATAAAAAGGAAGTTCAATAGCCAGTGCGTCACCCTTTGGGCTCCTTCAGCTAATCTTGTGTTTATCTCATGTTAGTAGAAATTTGATGATTGACGATTCACGCTTTTCAGCCTCGTGCTTTTCAGTCTGTTTCTGCTTTTCAGGTTGTGCTTGTTGGTTCGTATCTGTTCTTCAGTGCGTGCTTGTCAGTTTGTTTCTGTCTTTCAGTGCGTTCTATTTATAGTTCGCTTCTGATTTTCAGTGCAAGCTTGTGTGGTCGTTTCTGATTTTCAGCTTGTTCTTGTCCGGTCCTTTCTGATTTTCAGTGCCTTCTGTCAGTTCGTTCTGAGCAGCCATTCGTTTATTAGCCATGTTGCAGTTACGTACTCGTTGTAAAGTTTGTGTTGTTGTTGGGCTTGGTGTTGTAGCTATTGCTTTGACCCAAGTCCAGTCCATGAACAAGGGGAGGAGGAGTTCTTGGACCAAGAATTGGTTGCTTAATTGTGACCAATTCTGTCATATGCCTTTGTTGCAGGAGCTCAGGAGAATAATCCTGATGATTTCAGGAATTATCTCTGGATGATCTCCCTCGCTGCATGTCTGCTAAAATTTGCAGTTGAACTTTTTAGCTGTTTTTTAGCTGTTTTTTATCTGGTTCCCGTTTGCTGTGCACTTTTGAAGTTGTGGAATTGCGGTTCCTAGAGTGCTGTGACCAACTGCAGTGGAATTTGTTGAAGTGACTGTGAAAAAGTTTTTTAAAATAAATTTTTTGAAATACACATCTGCACTATGGAGTTTCTCCCGCTTTGTTCCCACTGAGTTGTTCGGCTATACTATGGATAATTCAAAGATTCAAAATCATTCTGGAGTTGTGGAAATCCTGCATACCAAAAACAGAGGATACCTGTTCTGTGGATTGAGTAAAGTGGATTAAGATCCTACAACTGACATCCAGGTGATAATCAGGGAAGTCGGCAGGCTAATGCAACAAGCTTGTTTGATCTCCCTAACCAGAGATCCATCTGATCCGGTAAGCGGCCTCTTCTACTATATGTTCTGAATAGGAAGATCATTGCTGTATTCCAGTAAAAGATTTATTTCATCCTCAGCATAATATATATTTCTATGAGGACTGAGTTTGAATACATATTTTTTTATTGTTTAAATCCTTACACAGGATATTCAGGGGGAAGAAGTTCTCACTGACAGACTATTTTTTTCTAGCACTATTTTTGAGGTGTGGAGTGAATACTACATTGTTGCTGACCAAAGAGTCTTTTTGCAACATTGTGGCTGGTGTCACTATACCACTATATTTCACCATATGATGTTCACAATATTATTTTGAGTAATGAGTGGATGCTACATTGTTGCTGACCAAAAGTTTTTTTTTAGCAACATTGTGGCTGGTGTCACTATACCAACATTTTTTACTTTATTATTTTCACAATATTGTTTGGAGCATGGTAATTCAATATTTAGCGGAACTATAACAAATTCTTCAATAAGTTTTTTTTTTTTCACATAAATTATTTTGGATATTAATTATACAATATCACACCTATAGGGTTCAAAACACTAAGGGTTTACACACACTGTATAATACACACTGTGTCAGGATGCGCGCTTGTCACTATATATGTACCCCCTAAAATGTGTCCAAATGTTATTGTTGTCCTTAAATTCAGGAAAAGTGCAAGAGGCTTTTTTTTTTGGGGGGGGGGGGGCAAAACTCATTTGGATCCCTCCCTCCAGCGAACCGCTAAGTCAACTGATACCAATCCTCTGTCTGCTGACTTTGCCAAACCCATACACGCTATACCTACCTCTTTTGTGGTCATATTTATGAAAGAATTCACCAAAGCATGTAGTGCAAGTGCCTGCCTGAATACTTTCAAATGGTACTGTTTAAAGTTTTGTTCATCTATTATCTTGATCGGTAATTGCAGAATGTAAAAATGTGCTTCAATTTGGACAGTGTGTATTCATATTTTTGGATTATGACACTTCTTACCTGTCCAGTGGGCTGCCAATAGTGTATGTAAAGAGGGGCTGGCCAAAGTAATACACATTATTTATGCATTCAGCTCTCAATGAAATGGAGAGGGTTACCCGTCCAAAACATCTCCCCCCCACCATAAAATTTTTACAATGGGCCATGGGGGGGGATGAGAAATCTGATAAGTGGACCTTATAGTTTTGTCTTTAAATACTAATTTCAATAAATGTTATACTTATGTTGGCCAAGAATGTTTGTGTCTAATCTGCTTGCAATATTATGTGCAAAAGTGCATTTTTTTTCTTGTTTGACTCCACAGTTTCCTTCCAACCCACAGGAATGGCAGACTGTGGGTTCCCAATTCCACTTTCAGTGGGAATTTCCCAATTACGATGGTGCGATCGATGGGAAGTACGTTTGGATCGTCCCACCACCCAACCCGGGGTCATACTACTTCAACTATAAGGGGTTCAGTAGTATCCTGATGTTGGCGGTGTTGGCGGTGGTGATGGCGAATTATGAATTCCTATATCTGGACGTAGGGAAGAATGGCCGTATGTATGATGGAGGCGTGATCTCCCAGATGGAATTTTACCAGCATCTCCAATATGGCACTTTGGAGTTGCCACCTGCAGAGGATAACGTTGCGGGCCTCAAGTTTGTTTTTGTGGTGGATGGGCCTTTGCGCTGGGGAACATCTGATGAGGCCATTCCCCATGAGGACCCTTACCCCGGAGCAGAGCGTTTTTAATTACCAGCTGGCCCGCGCCAGAAGAGTGGTCGAGAATGCCTTTGGCATAATGGCCAGCCGGTTCCAGCATTTCCTTACGGCCATCAACATGGCTGAATACAAACTAAATCACATTATCTTGAGCTGCTGCATTCTTCACAATTTCCTTCAGAAGAATGCAGCCATGCAGCCAACTATCTGGCCTCAGTTGCAACTGAGGCCGACTTTTCACCGGAACAAATAACAAAGACAGCGCTTGAAAGTGGCCGTCCTGGCTTGCCCCCCCAAAGTGCCTGCAAAGTACGGCAAAACTATGTTGAGTACTTCGTGGGTAGGGGGGCAATTGATTTACAATCAAATCTGGAAGCTGTGGAATAAATTTTCTTTGAAAAGCTAAACTCACATTTCATTTGAATTACTGTTTGTGTTTCTTATTTGTCTCCTAGGTTCTCAAATGGCCTTTTATTTTTGGCCATTTTCTTCAATCTCTTCTTCAGCTGACTATTATGTTGTGCTGTGGGTCTGCTAAACACACATAATGTTATTGTTGGTAATGTATGTAATGCATTAATGATAAAAATAATCATTCTTTTCAACTCCATAAATTAATTGCTTGGAGTTCCTAAAATGGCCTGCTTTTTGGAAATATTACAGCACAGTGGGGGTTATTTACTAAAGGCAAATCCATTTTGCACTACAAGTGCACTGCAAGTGCACTTGAAAGTGCACTTGTAGTGCACTTGTAGTGCAAAGTGGATTTGCCTTTAGTAAATAACCCCCATTGTCACTGTAACCACACCAACTTAAAAAATAAACTGGTATTGAGCATTGAAAGAAAGAAGAAGCCACACATTGTTGAGTATAAAACATTTTACTCCAAGCACATTCACATGTGCGTTATAAACGGTTTTGGAACAAACCAACATCTTGGTGTATAACATGTATGTTTGACATAAATTTGCCTTTTGGGGGCTAAACAGGCATGTTTAAAAACATAACATACACCTCCCCAACTCAGGAACTTACAAAGTTCAACTTTGCTAAAGTGAAGGCCATATGAGACATTAGTATGTCAAAACTTTGTTGATTTTGCCTTCATCAGATGGGGTGATCTCACCCCTGAAAAGCCAAATTTTGAAGATGCACACAAATTGGGACTCAAAATTTGGATTTCCCTCATGATTCCATGCCTAAAATGTGTGTATTTTCCCTACATCTATTTTGCTAAAGCCACACAGCATACAGTGTGTCAACATGTGCTATCTGCCATCATGGGATATCATTGTAGATGTTTTGTGGGTGCAACCCCTTCCTCCAAACTAAAAAAGGTGAGAGGAAGGGGTTGCACCTCCAAAACACGTCCATTGATCACCCATGATGGGAGGTAGTACATGTTGACACACTGGGCCTTATTTCAGCAAGGACAATCCACTTTTCCCTACAAGTGAACTTTCAAGTGCACTTGCATTTCACTTGTAGTGCAAAGTGGTTTTGCTTTTTTAAATAAGCCACAGTGTGTAAACATGTGCTAGATCCCATCATGGGGGATCAATGGATGTGTTTCGGGGGTGCTACCCCTTCCTCTCACCTACTTTAGTTAGTTTGGAGGAAGGGGTTGCACCCAAAAAACGCGTACATTGATATCCCATGATGGCAGATAGCACATGTTGACACACTGTGTGCATCTTCAACATTTGGCTTTGCAATTCATTTAAAACTTTTAAAACCCATACAACAATAATGACAACCTAAACATTTTTTTTGTTTAGATTTTGCCTAAAATATCAATGAACATCGTGGATATTTTGCTTCATCTTTTCTAAATCACGATTGCACACCATGATCTCACTGATGAGTACTTGTGCACTTGCACTGCTGAAGTGAGTTTCTTCTTCCACAACATCCACATCACCTATAAATAAAATAAAAACACACCATGTTTTATAAATATGCAGGCATTCATCTGTTTCCTGAAGCTGTGGTCTCAAACTGTGACCTGTTGTCGACACCATTTCGACCCCTTCACCCAGCACTTCCTGAACCTCTGCATCCACATCCTCATGTTGTGTGGTGAGTTCCCTTTCTTCAGTAGGTGTGGGGTTTCTGGTGTCCTCAGATGTCCCGATACTTTTCTCCTCTATGTGAACACAAAAAGGTATACTTAACAGACAGATATTTTAGGCTAGAAATAGTAATATGAAACATTGCTTGGACATGTCATCCAATTGTCTGTTTTGGCAGAGTTCCAAGCTGAAGACATGATTTTTTCCCTTTCAAAATCTGGGAATACCTACCTGTTTTGTGCAAGTTTCACACATGGAGATACCCCCTAGTATCCACTGGAGCGCCTGCGTGGGACAGCATAACAAGATTGTTATGCTGTCCCACACTAGTGCTCCTGCGTCCAGATTTGTAAACAGCTGCTGAATGTCCTCTCCTTACACTGAATCAAGTTGTCAAACACATCTAGGCAACAATGTAATAAACCTATTTTAATCAAAATAGGCATTAACAAATGTAGTTAACCTGCATCTGCCAAAAAAGTCTTATTAGTGGTCGAATGAACAATGTTTAATACGAATGATTCCTGTGCCCATGAACCTCAAACTTAGCATTTCAAACTGTACAACAGTAAAGAAAAGCACATGTACCAGCACGAAAGTAATAATAATAATAGGAACACACAACAAATATTTACTTTTTTGCAGCACTTTCCTGATCTTTCTATACTGATCTTGCTCCCTCAATTTCAGGTCTGACCAGCAGTTCCTCAATTGCTCCTTGGATCGTCATACCCCAAAAGTCCTGTGCAGACTTCTCACAACTTTAGTCATGATCTTGGCCTTTCTCACATTAGGGTTTCTGTACGGTCCATGCTTCCCATCATAGTGTGTCCTCTTCAAGATGTCCACCATCTCCACCATCTCTTCAAAGGACATATTTGAGGCCTTATATCTCCTCCTGGAAGTGGAACTGCCTTGCTCCTGGCTTTCCTCATTGTTGCTGATAACAGTACACACCTGCTGTGTCTCTGCCATGTGCTCTCCCACTGCCCCAAAAGAGAAGAGGTGGGGAATACACTAGAAAGAAGGACAGGGGAGAAGTTTCACGCATGCTCAGTGTATATAAAGCAAAACACGCGGGCGACGTACGTATGATCTGTGAGTGGATGACGGAGGATCGTTAGTGCCGTACGAAGGTACAATTGTAACTTGGGGCATCAGTGGTTAGTGGCCCATACTGCTTATAGATTGGGTCCTATATTGAACAAGATTAGGAGACTTTAGCCTCACATTAGGGTTTGTCTTGTGTTGTGTCTTGCAGATAAAATGGTTGACAAATTCACAGCCCCTGATTTCCTGCCTAACTTTACAGACAAATACAGGAAGCTGTCATATCTCTGGCAAGTCCAATGCAGGGACTATTCGAACAAGCAAAAGAGGAAGGCATCGCTATCAACACTTCCTTCCACATCAGCTGAGGCTCCTGAGGTCCAACCTTGGCCTTCCACCCAGGAAGAAGCTGTGGAGGAGCCCAGCTTGACCCAGGTATAGCATTGTTGAAGATATTTCTTGTCAAAAATTGAATGATGTTAACTAGCAGCATGGAAGGAAATCTTGGGAATGATGGCCTGGGTTTGGTGTGGTCTGGCAAAAAACACAGGCTGTTGTAAGACCACAGCCTCTGGAAGCAAATAAAGTGGGTTTCGTTATCTCCCTGTTGACCGGTGAACCCCAAGTCTGGGCACATCGCCTTCTGGAACAAAAGGCTGAATCGTTAAACAAACATTCTTTGTCGCTATGTCACAACTTTATGAGGACCCCCAGCAGACTGCCACTGCTGAGGCCGCATTACATGCACTTCAGCAAGGCCACAGAGCGGCAGAGGACTACGTGGCCGAGTTCAGGCGTTGGAGTTCTGATACCAATTGGAACGATGCGGCTCTTCGTTACCAATTTCGGATGGGACTATCTGATCCTCTAAAGGATGAACTGGCACGAAAGATCCATAGGTCAATATCGGCCAACTTGGATGCTACCTAAAGTTCCCAGTTTCTCCAGCCAGACTCCTTCCGCTCCAGTTGCTCCGACGCTGGATTCCTCCGAGCCCATGCAGTTGGGTTTGCTTCATCCCTCTCTCACCACGGAGGAACGACAGCGCAGGCGAATCAATAACCTTTGTATGTACTGTGGGGGACCCGGGCATTATGTGAGGTCTTGTCCTGCAAAGATGCGTAAGTGCCTTTCAATCTCTTCAATGCATGTTCCTGTCTTACCTAACCAAGCCTCTCACTTTGCTCTCCCCATCATGTTACAGCTCCCAGGAAAGAGTATCCAGGTATCTGTCATAATTGATTCCGGAGCCTGCAGCTGTTTCATAGACTTGACGTTTGCAGCCAAACATTCCACTTCAATCAAAGACCCGGAGACTAGCCGTACATCTTGCTAATGGCTCTGTCATTAAATCTGGTCCGGTCACACAGGAGACTGTCCCTTTGCTGGCTATCATTGCTTTCCATCACCAAGAGTTTTTACGCCTGGATGCTATTTCATCACCACTGTTCCCCATCATCTTAGGTCTGCCCTGGCTGCAGGCCCATAATCCCCACATCAACTGGGCTACTGGAGAAATCGAATTTCCTTCAAGTTATTGCCAGCAACATTGCCTGCAAGAGGCCTCAGTCAACCCTTCACCCTTACTCTGCCTTGACACAGATCCTGAATTACGCCAATCAATCCCAGTGGCAGACCACGATTTTCTGGACATGTTCAGTAAGAAGGGTGCAGAGACCCTTTCTCCCCATAGATCCTATGACTGCCCTATTGAACTGTTACCAGGGGCTGAGGTCCCCTTCGGAAGAATTTTCCCTTTAACCAAGCTTGAGTTGGGCACGCTGAAGGACTATATTGATGACAACCTTAAGAAAGGATTTATTCGCCCATCTACTTCTCCGGCTGGTGCAGGCAACTTCTTTGTTGAAAAGAAGGACCATTCACTACGCCCCTGCGTAGACCATCGAGAATTAAACAAGATTACTGTCAAAAACTTTTACCCACTGCCTCTTGTGCCCGAACTCTTTCAGAGACTGGGAACCGCAGTCATCTTTACTAAACTGGATCTCCGGGGAGCATACAACCTAATCCGTATTCGAGTAGGAGATGAGTGGAAGACGGCTTTTCGTACCCGATTCAGGCACTTCAAATACCTAGTCATGCCTTTTGGGTTATGCAACGCACCAGCCACCTTTCAGCACTTTGTCAATGACATTTTTCATGACTATCTGGATTTGTGCGTAATTGTGTACCTAGGTGACATCCTGATTTTCTCCTCCATGGTAGATGACCACCGTAGGTATGTCCGAAATGTGCTAACCCGACTCCGGCACTATGGCCTATACGCCAAACTGGAGAAGTGGGAATTTGAACTTCAGTGTATCAAGTTCTTAGGCCTGATAATCTCTGTTGAAGGCATCAAGATGGACCCCCAGAAAGTCACCGCCATCTTAGATTGGCCAGTTCCTGTGGGCAAGAAGGGGGTTCAGTGCTTCATTGGGTTTGCCAACTTCTACCGGAAGTTTATTAGGGGATTCTCTGCTATTATTGCCCCCATTACCGAACTAACTAAACAAGGAACCCGATTCCTCTGGTCTCCCAAAGCGTAATCGGCATTTGAAGCCCTCAAAAAACTGTTCACTTCAGCCTCCATCTTGAAGCACCCTGACCTTGCCTTACTGTTTGTTCTTGAAGTTGACGCCTCGGAAGTTGCAGTAGGGGCTGTGCTGTCTCAACGGCAAGGAGCTAAAGCCCTACTTTACCCAGTTGCTTTCTTTTCCCGCAAATTATCTACAGTGGAAAGAAATTATGATGTGGGAGACCGTGAGTTTTTGGCCATTAAGGCCGCATTAGAAGAATGGCGTTACTTACTTGAAGGTGCAGCACATCCCATTCTGGGCTATAGGGACCACAAGAATTTAGAATATCTGAGAACAGCAAAGAGATTCAAACCATGGCAGGCAAGGTGGGCACTTTTTTTCTCTAGATTCTCATTTCATATAACGTACAGGCCAGGGTCGAAGAATACAAAACCAGATGCACTCTCACGTATGTTCAACGACTCTGAGAGGTCCACACTTCCAGACACCATCCTTCCCTCAGGAAACTTTCTCATACTACAGGAGAATCTGCTATACCGAATCAAACAGGCTTCTGCTGAGGTTGCTTCGTCTTCTGAAACCAGCTTACAGGCACAGGATGGCCTACTGTGGCATGAAGGTAAAATTGTTGTATCTAAGGACTTAAGGGTGGCAGTATGGGTGCTCTGTCATGACCACAAGCTGGCTGGGCACTTCGGTGCCCTGAAGACGGCCGAACTGGTACAACGCATGTTCTGGTGGCCTCAGGTGGTAGATGACTGTAAGAGTTATGTGGAGTCTTGTACTACTTGCTCCCGAAGCAAGAACAGCAAGGTAAAAGCCTGGGGTTTACTGAAGCCATTGCCCGTTCCAGAGAGACCCTGGAAAATGATCTCAATGGACTTCATTGTGGAACTCCCTCCAGCAGAGGGTTTTTCTACCATCTTCGTGGTGGTGGATAGGCTGTCCAAAATGGCCAATTTTTTGCCCATGAAAGGAACACCCTTGGCTGTGGAAATTGCAAAAATATTCATCAAAGAAATTGTAAGGCTCCATGGAGTCCCAGCCAACATTGTGTCTGACCGGGGTGTCCAGTTCACCTCCAAGTTTTGGAAAGCTCTGTGTGGGTCCCTTGAGATCGAATTGGCCTTCTCCTCCGCATACCACCCTCAGAAGAACGGGCAAACAGAAAGAACTAATCAGACCCTGGAGCAATACCTCCGTTGCTTTTCTTCGTTCTCACACGATGACTGGGTCGCTTTACTCCCCATTGCCGAGTTCGCTTATAATAACTCTTCCCATTCTGCCATCAAACAAACTCCATTTTTTGCTAATTACGGCTATCATCTGTCCTTCCTGCCTAGTACCATACCTGAATGCTCAATCCCTGCAGTCTCTGAAATGATAGATTTCTTCTCTAGAAACAACAAACTATTACAAGAGACCATGACCAAAACACAAGAGTACAATAAAAAGATCTTTGACAGTAAAAAACTAGGAGAACTAATTCTGGAACCCGGCAACCAGGTATGGTTGTCTACAGTGAACTTGAAAATGGCTTGCCCCTCAAGAAAATTGGGCCCTAAATTTATGGGCCCCTTCACTGTAAAGAGAAAGATCAATGACGTAGCTTATGAGCTGGAATTACCCGATTCACTTAAAGTTCACCCCGTCTTCCATGTGACTCTTTTGAAACCTGCTGTTCCGAATCCCTTCCCTGAACGAAGTACTGGTCCACCGGAGCCTGTAATAGTCAATGGAGAGGAGGAATTTGAGGCGGAGGCAATCTTGTATTGTAGAAGGAGGTACAATCAGGTTCAGTATCTAATTAAATGGAAGGGGTATGGGCCGGAAAATAACTCTTTGGAGCCTGAAAGCAATATTCATGCTAAAGAACTAAGGCAATTCTTCAAGAGATCCCATGATGTGAAGTTGGCCCAATTGGGCATCCAGAGGGGGCAATGTCATGGATCTGCCACCTATTTGTTAACTTAGTCCAGGCTGATTTCAGTGATTGGCAACAGGCTGCCTTATTTAAACACATCAGCAGCTCTGTGTCCTTGCTGTTTGATCTGCAGCTCTGTGTATGTGTTTCCTGAAGATCTGATATCTGCACCTGTTTGACCCGGCTTGTTTTGAGACTGTTCCTGTTATCCGCCTGCACCTGACCCTTGGCTTGTTTGATGATTCCTTCTGCCTGCTCCTCTTGCACCTTTGTTGCCAGCCTGATTATCGACCCGGCCTGCCTGACGTTCCAAGACTCTCCTCCAGTCTGCTATACTTACCTACTGCAGCCATCCAGTTTCAGTCCCAGTCTGCTTACCTGTCTGCTGATCCATCCAGTCTGCTCACCTGTCTGCTGATCCATCCAGTCTGCTCACCTGTCTGCTGATCCATCCAGTCTGCTTACCTGCCTGCTGATCCATCCAGCCTGCTGGTCCTGTCTGCTGTGCCGGCCATCTGACCTATCTGCTGTTGATCCTGCCAGGCACTCATACCATTCTGCACTCCCGTGCCACCTGTCTGCTTTACAAGGGGCCGAGAGTCAGATACGTAAGGGAGGCCTTCCTCTGCACTATCGGGCTCATCAGTCAGGTACGTGAGAACTTGACACTGACTTTGTACTTCGCTGTCCGCCCATTGCCAACCTCTGCCTGTCCTTGACTACGAACTTGCCTTCTATTTGGATACCTTGTTGCTAGTCAGTTGCCAACCTTTGCCTGTTCCTAATGCTGCAGTTGTTCCTGAATTCATACCACCTAAATGCCTGGCTTCTACTGAACAGTTCTGGTGATCAGTCTTCCCGTCTTTCTCCAAGAGGATCCTGCATCTCCAAGTTCCAGCTTCCAGCCGCAGGCACCTGCACCCTTCCGTGCCCCAGCACTCCCTGTCCTCATTACCAGGGGTGTTGAGACTGGAACCATGCGAGAGGCCACTCTCAACCCTTCAAGCTGGGCAGCAGGCACATCAGGCTGGGCAGCAGGCATGGGCACTTCAAACTGGGCAGCAGGCACAGGCACTTCAAGCTGGGCAGCAAGCACATCAAGCTGGGCAGCAGGCACAACAGGCTGGGCAGCAGGCATGGGCACTTCAAGCTGGGCAGCAGGCAGGGGCACTTCAAGCTGGGCAGCAGGCACAGACACTTTAAGCTGGGCAGCAGGCACATCAAGTTAGGTAACAGGCACATCAAGTGGGACAGAAGGCACATGCACATCAAGCTGGGCAGCAGGCACATCAAGCTGGGCAGCAGGCATGGGCACTTCAATCTGGGCAGCGGGCACTTCAGGCGGGAATGCGGGCTCATCAGGCTGGAAAGCGGGCACATCAGGCTGGAAGGCGGGCACATCAGACTGGAAAGCGAGCACATCAGACTGGAAAGCGAGCACATCAGACTGGAAAGCGGGCTCATCAGGCTGGAAAGCGGGCACTTCAGGCTGGAGAGCGGGCACATCAGGCTGGAGAGCAGGCTCATCAAGCTGGAAAGTAGGCACTGGCACCTCAGGCTGGAACACTGGCACTTTGGCTGAAACACTGGCCCCTCCGGCTGGAACACTGGCCCCTCAGGCTGGAACACTGGCCCCTCAGGCTGGGACACTGGCCCCTCAGGCTGGGACTCTGGCTCTTCAGGCTGGAAGGCGGGTACCAGGACATCAGGCTGGAAAGCAGACATCAGGACATCGAACTGGATAACAGGCACTGGGACGTCAGACTGGATTGCAAACACTGGGATGTCAGGCTGGATTGGATTAGCTGGTGCAGAGGCAGGTTGGGTTACTGGCAGGATTGTCTTGGTTGGAAAAAACTTTAGTTTTTTCTTTGTCTTAGCCACTGAAGCTCTGTAGGTGAGAGGTGCAGTATACTGGAAAGGAGGATTGGGATATGGTAGAGAAGAGGTAACAGTAGCTGGGGGAAGTTCCTGTGGGTTTGTAGGCAGCTGAGAAGAGGCAGGTGGGTTGAATGCAGGATAGGTACAGGGAGCAGAGACCAGATATAAGTATTTGGTTGGGAGCAGCGTATACTGAGCTGCAACTGAGGTTGACATGGGTGATGGGGAAACATATATTTGGGTAGGCTGGTGTTTGGTGGCAGAGGTGGTTTGTTTGGCTGGAGCTGCTTGCACCATGTCAGACCATGCTGAAAGTATAGGTTGTACAAACTGTGCTTTTAAATCTCCCTGTCTAACAAAAGACTGAGCAGACACAATGCACTCAGCAATCACCTGTGGGGAACAGGCTGAGTAGTGCTCACAAAAATCGGCTGGATCATCTTCAAAAAGCCATACTAGGGATACAACCTGATTCATATCAAAAGGAGGAGTGAAATCATCACGGCCATCTGGAATACAGGGCAGGGCCAGCTCAGTACATATCTTGATCAAAGGCTGCACCTCCCCAAACAATATATAACCTTGATCGACCAAGGAGTGAGCCAAACGTATAGTTGCAAACAACTGGTCACTAGACCATCCTTTCAAAGCCTGGTGGCAATAATCACCACTTTCAGATGCCAGCAGAGAAAAATCAATAACCTCATCGACATTCATGTTTGCAACCAAACTGAATCAAAATGGTTCCCCTGTGCAACCACTTCTGGTCAGGGTTGGCCCTGGTATTCTGTCATATACCAGATAAGACCAGAACTGTGTGAACTGCAACAGAGTGAACCAGACATAAATAGGTGAAAGTAAGTTTATTAAGGTAAATGCATATACACGTGAACATACCACCAATACAGAGTGAACAAACCAAACAACCAAACAGTGATAATACAGAACCAGCATATGTAGCAAAGGGAGTACCAGAATCGTAGTCAAGCCAGGCTAGGGTCATAAACAGGAGATCAGTAGCTAGGAAGGGAAACAAACAGGAAACAGGATCAACAAGTTCCAGGAATCAGGCTTCAGGTTCAGGTTCAGGAATCAGGTTTCAGGATCAGAGTAACAGGATGCAGGCTGCAGGTCAGGGCTCAAGGACAATACCAGGGCAACATGAGTGTGCACTTGCTGGGTATTTATACTGCAGCTGCTAATTAAGGTCAGGTGACACCTGTCTGCAGAGGGGAATATCTGCTCCATACTGCCAGGATTCCTCCGCTGGTGGACGCCAGTACTGCAGTCCAAAGGTGACAGAATACCAGCAGGAAAAAGCTCTTCTGACAGCTCCAAACTGCCAGGAGACACCTGCTGGTGGACCTCAGTACTGCACGCCAAATGATCAATATTACCAGCGGAGGAGACCTTTCCTGACACGTGCCTTCAAGAATGCCTGCCAGCTGTACTACCTGCTACAACCCCGTACCTTCTCTTTGGAGAGCACCAAGGTGGGGTTCATTGTCTCACTACTCCAGGGGGAACCCCAAACCTGGGCTCATCGCTTACTGGAACAGGCCAGCCCTCTGTTAGATACTATGGACTTTTTCCTGAATGAAATGGCCAAACTATACAACGACCTTCAACGTGCCACCACCGAAGAGGCCAGTCTTCATGCCCTCCAGCAAGGACGTAGGCCAGTGGAGGACTACGTAACAGACTTTAGGTGGTGGAGTTCCGATACCCAGTGGAACAATGCCACCCTCCGCATTGGACTCTCTGAGGCACTGAAAGATGAGTTGGCCCATGTCAGACTTCCCGACTCTTTGGAGGACCTGATCCAATTGTCCATCCAGATAGACCATCATCTAAGAGAGCAGAGATCTGAGAGAACCAGCCAAATGCAACCCATATGGATGTTGCCTAAAGTTCCTAGCAATCCTCCTATTTCTGCCTCCCATGCACCTGCTGCCACCTCTGAAGCTCCGGAGCCAATGCAGATAGGTCTGCTCCATTCACCACTGCCACCAGAAGTAAAGCAGCGTCGATGCCAGAACAACCTCTGCCTCTATTGTGGGGAGGCTGGCCACTATGCAAATATGTGCCCAAATAAGACCCGTAAGTTTAACTCTTTGCCTCGTGAACCTAGTGCACTGCCTTTGACAAGATCTGCTCACATTGCTGTCCCTGTTTCCTTGCAGCTTCCAGAAGGAACACTCCGGGTCCAGGCTATAATTGATTCTGGCACCTGCAGCTGCTTCATGGATCGTGCCTTTGCCCTGCAACATAACATTCCCTTAACACCCAAGCAACAACAACTCTCCATACGACTAGCAGATGGGTCAAATATTAAATCCTGGCCTATTACTCATGAAACCAAACCACTGTCCGCCAACATACTACCCGATCATCAGGAACTACTATGCCTGGACGTCATCTCATCACCATTATTTCCAATCATTCTGGGAATGCCGTGGCTGCAAGCCCATAATCCTCAAATCAATTGGGTTACGGGTGAAGTGGTCTTCCAGTCTATCTATTGTCTCCAGAACTGCCTCAAGGTTCTCCATCATATGACCCCAGTCATCGGCTGCTTAAAATCTGCATGGGAATCTCAAAAACTGTTCCCATCTGTATACCATAGCTTCCTGGATGTGTTTGACAAACAGAAAGCAGACACTCTTCCTCCCCACCGGGTGTATAATTGCCCAATCAAACTATTACCAGGAGCAGAAATTCCGTTTGGAAGGATCTTTCCTTTGTCGGAACCTGAACTCTTGGTCCTTAAGGAGTACATTGATGAAAACCTCAAAAAAGGTTTCATTCGACATTCCTCTTCTCCAGTCGGTGCTGGAATATTCTTTGTAGAGAAGAAAGATCATTCCCTCCGCCCAGGTGTGGACTACAGGGACTTAAATAAAATAACGGTTAAGAATCGCTATCCTCTCCCATTGATCCCAGAACTGTTTCAGAGACTTCGCTCGGCACGGATATTCACAAAGCTGGACTTGCGAGGTGCCTATAATTTGATCAGAATCCATGAGGGGGATGAGTGGAAGACGGCTTTCCGGACACGCTTCGGCCACTTTGAGTACCTCGTTATGCCATTTGGACTCTGTAATGCACCAGCTACTTTCCAACATTTTGTAAACAATATTTTCAGAGACTTTTTGGACTTATTTGTAATTGTATACTTGGATGACATTCTGATATTCTCGACCTCCTTAGAAGCACATTGTGATCATGTGAGACAAGTTCTTCATAGATTGAGAAAAAACGGACTTTACGCTAAAGCTGAGAAATGTGAGTTTGAGCACCAGACCATTCACTTTCTCGGCTTGGTAATATCAACTGGGGATGTGGCAATGGATCCTCAGAAGGTCTCAGCCATCATGTCCTGGCCACCCCCAACCAATAGGAAAGGAGTGCAATGTTTTATTGGATTCTCTAATTTCTACAGAAAATTTATTAAAAATGTCTCCAGTATTATAGCACCCATCACACAGCTCACAAGGACACAAAGTCGTTTTCAATGGACCACAGCAGCCCAAGCTGCGTTTGAAAAATTAAGAGTTATGTACCTCCGCCCCGGTGTTAAAACACCCTGATCCTGCCTTGCCTTATACCCTGGAAGTGGATGCATCGGAGAGTGCTGTGGGGGCCATCCTGTCCCAGCGCCAAGGACCCAAGTCCTTAATGCACCCTGTGGCTTTCTTTTCCAAGAAATTAGGCGTATCAGAGTGAAATTATGACTTTGGGGACCGAGAGCTCTTGGTGATAAAATCGGCCTTGGAAGAGTGGCAGTATCTCCCGGAGGGAGCAGTGCACCCAATATTGATCTTCACAGATCATAAGAATTTAGAGTATCTCAGGACGGCCAAGCGTCTCAGACCCAGACAGGCAAGGTGGGCTCTTTTCTTTTCTCCTTTCAATTTTCACCTTACCTACAGGCCAGGATCTAAACATCAAACCCGATACGTTATCCCGCATGTTCACGGAGGCTGAGGTTTCTTCACCACCAGATACTATCCTGCAAGCTGGGAATTTCTTATTAACTCAATCTAGCTTTGTGTCACAAATCCGTCAGGCATCTCTAAAGACAGCGATACCCCCAGGAACAAACCTCCAAGAAAAGGACGGGCTCTTCTGGCGAGGAAATAAAATTGTTGTCCCTCAAGATCTGCGTACCACCACCCTACAGGTCTGCCATGACTATCCCTTAGCAGGTCACTTTGGGGGTCACAAGACCATGGACCTAATTCAAAGGCACTTCTGGTGGCCAAATCTTGCAAAGGACTGTAGGAACTGCATGAATTCTTGCTTGACCTGCCTTAGGAATAAGAGTAGTAAAAATAATGCATGGGGACTATTGAGACCACTGCCTATTCCTGAAAAACCATGGGATAAAATCGCAATGGACTTCATTGTCGAGCTTCCTCCTTCTGAGGGGTTTTCATCGGTCTTCGTAGTAGTTGACTGCTTTTCTAAAATGGCACATTTTATTCCCATGAAAGGGACCCCGTCAGCAACCGAGACTGCCAGGATTTTTATTAAAGAAATCGTTAGACTTCACAGAATTCCCAGTGACATTGTTTCTGATCGTGGAGTGCAAATTACGTCAAAATTCTGGAAATCATTATGTGAAGTACTAGGCATCAAACTGAGTTTTTCTTCAGCCTATCACCCCCAGACCAATGGGCAGACTGAACGTACTAATCAAACGTTGGAGCAGTACCTACGTTGCTTCTCTTCTTTTTCTCAAGAAGACTGGGCCTCATTACTGCCCTTGGCTGAATTCGCATTCAACAACACTACTCACTCTACCACAAACCAGTCACCATTCTTCTCCAACTATGGATTTCATCCCTCCTTTTTACCAAAACTTGTACCAGACTCTCCTGTACCTGCTGTCCAGGATAGATTAAATTTTCTTTGTCTCAAATCGGCTGCTTAAAGAAACTATCTCTAAGGCGCAGGAAGATAATAAAAAATTATTCGACAAGAAAAGAAGGGGGAATTGGATTTAAAGGTTGGTGACCGTGTATGGCTGTCTACTACAAACTTGAAACTGGCATGCCCTTCTAAGAAACTGGGACCCAGATACTTGGGGCCCTTTCCAGTTAAGAAGAAAATCAATTCAGTCGCCTACGAACTTGAACTTCCCGACTCATTCAGGATCCACCCTGTATTCCATGCTTCACTACTTAAGGCTGATGTACAGAATTCCTTCCCGGATCGGGAGGTAGGACCTCCTGAAGCTATAATAGTGGATGGGGAAGAGGAATTCGAGATTGAAGCTATTTTGGACTATAGGAAACGACAAGGGCAGAATCAGTATTTAATCAAATGGAGAGGCTTTGGCCCAGAAGAAAATTCCTGGGAACCCGAAACAAATCTCCATGCCCAGAGACTCATACGGGCCTTTCACCGCTCCCGCCCAGAGGGTTCGGTTCCAAAAGGCATCCGGAGGCTGCCCTTAAGGAGGGGGCAATGTCAGAGAACTCACAGTGCTAATACCCGTCTCCGTGCAGCAGTGACTAACGGCCATGCGTGGTGTCCCCGACGGAGGCGAACGAGTTTCAGAGTGAACGCACACACCCACTCACCCGTATGAACATGTGCGCGCACCCGCACAGCCATATGAGCGTGTGTACATTCACGGCCACCAATCCTGGCGCACAGCGCCATATATAAACAGGGTCTCTGCCTGATACCAGTGCTGGATCGTCTTCAGCTTGTTCCTGAGCTCCTGATTCCTGTGTGACCTGTTACCTTGCTCCTGACAAACCTGGCTTCCTTGACTACTCTCCTGAATCACCACTGCCTGTTACCTACCTCTACTGATTAAACTGACCTCGGCTTGGACTCTCTACTATGGCTCTGCTTCCTGAGTTTGTACCTCGCTGCCCGCCCGTTGCCAACCTCTGCCTGTCCTTGACTATGAACTTGCCTTCTGTTTGCTAGAACCTGCTAGCCAACATTTGTTGGTGGAAAGTCCGACAACATATGTCTGATGTAGCATACACACGGTCGGACTTTCAGCCAACAAGCTCACATCCAACATTTCCCGTCAGAAATTCCAATCGTGTGTACGCAGCATAAGTCCCACCCTACACTATAAAAATATTATCCGCAGGGCGGCCATTTGCAGTGTGATATTGGCTTGGAGAGGGATAGTACAGGGCTCTGTTCAACACTGCTAGTAAGTTGGTTATCAGTTTAGTGTATGTTTTGAGATAGTTCAGTGTGAGTGTAGTGTGACCTTTCATTTTTACTTTATTTTCTGTTTTGTGAGTGTATCATGGCCATTCATTTTTACTTTAGTGTCAGTTTTGTTAATGTAGCGTGATCATTCATTTTTACTTTAATGTCAGTTTAATTTCTCAGGGCAGGTTTCCTGCATTATATAGCCGTGCATTACTGCATGTTTAACACAGTATATATCTGTGCGCTACTGCACATTGAACACAATATATAACAGTGCACTAGTGTACGTTTAACGCAGTATATATGCATGCATTACTGCATGTTTAACACAGTACATATCAATGCATTACTATACGTTTAACCCAGCATATAGTAGTACCCTACTGCACATTTAACCAAGTATATATCCGTGCGTTGCTGTATATTTAACGCAGTATATATCTGTGCATTACTGCATGTTTAATGCAGTGTATATCAATGTGTTACTTCACGTTTAATGCAGTGCATATAAGTGCATTACTGCACGTTTAACACAGTATACATCAGTGTGTTACTGCACGTTTAAGAACGATATATCCATGCATTACTGCACATTTAACTCAGTATATATCAGTGCATTACAGGTACGTCCTTTCATTTTTTGGCCACCAGAGAGCGTGTGCGCTGCCTGCTGCGCGGTGGGGAAACCGATGTGTGTGGCCGGCGGGCACGATTGCTGCCAGCCACATGTGATTGCGTGCACGAGTGCCAGCTTGGGGATTTGTGTGTGTAAACACACAAATCCCTGTGCTGTCAGGGAAGAGGAGCCATACCGTTTGTTCCTACTAAGTAGGAAAAATTATATATCTCCTCTCCTAGTCAATCCTATCCCTCCACAGTTAAAACACACTGAGGGAACACACAATTAACCCCTTGATCGCCCCTAGTGTTAACCCCTTCCCTGCCAGTGACATTTACACAGTAATCGGTGCATTTTTATAGCACTGATAGTTGTATAAATGCCAATGGTCCCAAAAAAGTGTGAAAAGTCTCCTATCTGTCCATCGCAATGTTGCAGTACTGCTAAAAATCGCAGATCACTGCCATTACTAGTAAAAAATAAATGAATAATAAAAATTCCATAAAAGTGCCATAAATCTTTCCCATAGTTTGTAGACTCTCTACCTTTTGTGCAAACCAATCAATATAAGCTTATTACGATTTTTTTTACCAAAAATATGTAGAAGAATATATATTGGCCTAAACTGATGAAGAAATATTTTTTTTTTTTATTTGGGGGATATTTATTATAGCAAAAAGTAAAAAATATTGTTTTTATTTTCAAAATTGTCGCTCTTTTTTTGTTTATAGTGCAAAAAATAAAAACCGCAGAGATCAAATACCACCAAAAGAAAGCTCTATTTGTGGGAAAAAAGGGCACAAATTTCAACAACAATTGTCAGTTAAAATGACGCAGTGGCAAATTGCAAAAAGTGCTCTGGTCAGGAAGGGGGCAAAATCTTCCGGGGCTGAAGTGGTTTGGTTAATGCAGCATATATTAGTGCGTTACTGTACATTTAATGCATTATATATCAGTGCATTATTGCGTGTTTAATGCAGTACATATCAGTGCATTTCTGTCCGTTTAACCCAGTAAATATCAATGCGTTACTGCACGTTTAATGCAGTACAGTATGTATCCGTACATTACTGTGCGTTTAATGCAGTATACAGTATCTTACGAAAGTGAGTATACCCCTCACATTTTTGTAAATATTTTATTCTATCTTTTCATGTGACAACACTGAAGAATTGACACTTTGCTACAATGTAAAGTAGTGAGTGTACAGCTTGTATACCAGTGTAAACGTGCTGTCCCCTCAAAATAACTCAACACAGCCATTAATGTCTAAACTGCTGGCAATAAAAGTGAGTACATCCCTAAGTGAAAATGTCCAAATTGGGCCCAATTAGCCATTTTCCCTCTGAACAGGCCTCGCCATGGTCGACCAAAGAAGTTGAGCGCACGTCCTTAGCATCATATCCAGAGGTTATCTTTGGGAAATAGACGTATGAGTGCTGCCAGCATTGCTGCAGAGGTTGAAGGGGTGGGGGAGTCAGCACGTCAGTGCTTAGACCATACGCCGTATGCATACACTGCATCAAATTGGTCTGCATGGCTGTCGTCCCGGAAGGAAGCCTCTTCTATAGATGATGCACAAGAAAGCCCGCAAACAGTTTGCTTAAGACAAGCAGACTAAGGACACGGATTACTGGAACCATGTCCTGTGGTCTGATGAGACCAAGATAAACATTTGGTTCAGATGGTGTCAAGCGTGTGTGGCGGCAACAAGGTGAGGAGAATAAGATAAGTGTGTCTTGCCTACAGTCAAGCATGGTGGTGGGAGTGTCATGGTCTGGAGCTGCATGAGTGCTGCCAGCACTGGGGAGCTACAGTCCATTGAGGGAGTCATGAATGCCAACATATACTGTGACATACTGAAGCAGAGCCTGGAGAGCCTTAGGAGACTGGGCCGCGGGGCAGTATTCCAACATGATAACAGCCCCAAACACACCTCCAAGGCACTACCACTGCCTTGCTAAAGAAGCTGAGGGTAAAGGTGATGGACTGGCCAAGCATGTCTCCAGATCTAAACCTTATTGAGCATCTGGGGGGCATCCTCAAACAAAAGGTGGAGGAGCGCAAGGTCTCTAACATTCACCAGCACCATGATGTCGTCATGTAGGAATGGAAGAGTACTCCAGTGGCAACCTGTGAAGCTCTGGTGAACTCCATACCCAAAAGTGTTACGACAGTGCTGGAAAATAATGGTGGCCACACAAAATATTGACACTTTGGGCCCAGTTTTGACATTTTCACTTTAGGGTGTACTCACTTTTGTTGCCAACGGTTTAGACATTAATGGCCGTGTGTTGAGTTATTTTGAGGGGACAGCAAATTTACACTGTTATGCAAGCTGTACACTCACTACATTGTAGCAAAGTGCCATTTCTTCATGTGTTGTCACATGAAAATATATAATAAAATATTTACAAAAATGTGAGGGGTGTACTCACTTTTGTGAGATACTGTATATCAGTGTGTTACTGCACATTTAACACAGTATAAATTCATGTATTACTATACCTTTAACACAGTATATTTTAGTGTGTTACTGCACATTTAATACAGTATGTATCCATGCATTACTGCACATTTAACGCAGCATGTATTCATACATTACTGTACATTTAAAGCATAAATTAGTGCGTTACTGCACGTTTAATACCGTATAAATTAGAGCATTACTGTACATTTAACGCAGTATATATCCATGCGTTACTGCATGTTTAACGCAGTATATATCAGTGCATTACTGCACATTTAACGCAGTATATATCTGTGCATTACTGCATGTTTAACGCAGTACATAATAATGCATTACTGTACGTTTAACAAAGTATATACAAGTACATTACTGCACGTTTAACGCAGTATATATCCATGTGTTGCTGCGCATTTAACGCAATATATAGCAGTGCATTACATTTAAGGCAGTATATATCCATACGTTACTGCACGTTTAACAGTATATATTAGTGCATTACTGTATGTTTAATGCAGTATACATAAGTGCATTAGTGCAGGTTTAACGCTGTATATATTAGTGCATTATACGTTTAACGCAGTATATATCAGTGCTTTACTGTATGTTTAAAGCAGTAAATATCCATGCGTTACTGCATATTTAATGCAGTATATATTATTGTGTTACGGTATGTTTTATGCAGTATATATCAGTGCATTACTGTACATTTAATGAAGTATATATCAGTGCATTACTGCACGTTCAATGAAGTACATATCAGTGCATTTCTGTATGTTTAACCCAGTAAATATTAGTGCTTTACTGCACGTTTAATGCAGTATGTATCAGTGCGTTACTGCACGTTTAACACAGTATATATTCGTGTGCTACTGCGCGTTTAACACAGTATATATTTGTGTGTTACTGCACATTTAACGCAGTATATACTAGTGCATTACTGCACATTTAACACAGTATTAATCAAAGCATTAATGCACATTTAACGCAGTAAATATACATGAGTTAATGCTCTTTTAACAAAGTACATATTAGTGAATTACTGTGAATTACTGTACGTTTAACACAGTATATATCAGTGCGTTACTGCACATTTAACGCAGTATATATTAGTGAGTTATTGCATGTTAACGCAGTATATATTAGTAAATTACTGTACGTTTAACACAGTATATATCAGTGCGTTACTGCACGTTTAACACATTATATATCAGTGCGTTTTTGTACGTTTAACGCAGTATATATTAGTGCATTACTGTACGTTTAACGCAGTATACATTAGTGCATTACTGCACGTTTAATGCAGTATAAAGCAGAGTATTACTGCACGTTTAGCGCAGTATATATCCATGTGTTACTGCATGTATATATCAGTGCATTACTGCACGTTTAATGCAGTATATATCAGTGCGGTAATGTACATTTAACACAGTATATATCAATACATTACTGCGTGTTTAATGCAGTCTATATTCATGCGTTGTTGTGCGTTTAATGCAATACATATCAGTGCTTTACTGCACGTTTATCACAATATATATCAGTACATTACTGTATGTTTTATGGCACGTTTAATGCAATATATATTAGTGTGTTACTGTATGTTTCCTGCAGTATATATCAGTGCGTTTTAACGCAGTATATATCAGTGCATTATTGCACATATAAGGCAGTACATATCACTGCATTTCTGTCCGTTTAACCCAGTCAATACCAGTGCATTACTGCACGTTTAATGCACTATGTATTCGTATGTTACTGCTCGTTTAATATATATATATATTCATGTATTACTGTACATTTAATGCAGTATATATTAGTGCATTACTGTACATTTAATGCAGTACCCATCAGTGCATTTCTGCACATTTAACCCAGAAAAAAATAAGCGCGTTACTGCATTAAACATGCAGTATGTATCCCTGCATTAACGCAGCATATTTTCATGCATTACTGTACATTTAAAGCAGCATACATTAGTGCGTTACTGTACGTTTAACACAGTATAAATCAGAGCATTACTGCACATTTAACACAGTATATATCTGTGCATTACTGCATGTTTAACGCCGTATATATTAGTGCATTACTGTACATTTAACGAAGTATATATCAGTACATTACTGCACGTTTAACACAGTATATATCTGTGCATTACTGCACGTTTAACGTAGTTTATATTAGTGCATTACTGCATGTTTAATGCAGTATATATCATTGCGTAACTGCATGTTAAATTTGGTATATATCAGTGCATTACTGTACGTTTAACGCAGTATATATCCATGCATTACTGCATGTTTAACGCAGTATATATCCATGAGTTACTGCTCATTTAACACAGTATATATTAGTGCATTAATGTACATTTAACACAGTACATATCAGTGCATTATTGCACGTTTAACGCAGTATATATCAGTGCGTTATTGTACGTTTAACACAGTATATATTAGTGCGTTACTGCATGTTTAACGCAGTATAAATCAGAGCATTACTGCACTTTTATTGCAGGATATATCCATGCGTTACTGCACATTTAACACAGTATATATCAGTGAATTACTGCACATTTTACGCAGTATATATCTGTGTGTTAGTGCACATTTAATTCAGTACATATCAGTGCAGTAATGTACGTTTAACGCAGTATATATCAATACATTACTGTGCGTTTAATGCAGTCAATATCCATGCGTTGTTGCGCGTTTGACGCAATATATATCAGTGCATTACTGCACGATTATCACAATATATATCTGTGCGGTACTGCATGTTTAACCGCAGTATATATTCATGCATTACTGTACATTTAACGCAGTATATATCAGTGCGTTACTGCACATTTAACGCAGTATATACCCATGCTTTACTGCATGTTTAACGCAGTTATTAGTGCATTATTGTACGTTTAACACAGTATATATCAGTGCGTTACTGAACATTTAATGCAGTAAATATCCATGCTTTACGGCACGTTTAATGCAGTATATATCAGCACGTTACTGTACATTTAATGCCGTATATCTCAGTGCATTACTGCACATTTAATGAAGAATATATCAGTGCATTTCTGTATGTTTAACCCAGTAAATATCAGTGCGATACTGCACGTTTAATGCAGTATGTAACTGTGCATTACAGGAGGTTTAATGCAGTATATATCAGTGCATTACTGTACGTTTAACGCAGTATATATCAGTATGTTACTGAACAATTATCGTAGTAAATATATGTATGCATTGCTGTGCATTTAACACAGTATATATCTGTGCGTTACTGCACGTTTAACACAGTATATATCAGTGTGTAAATCTACGTTTAACGCAGTATATATCAGTATGTTACTGCACGTTTAACGTAGTGTATATATATATATATATATATATATATATATATATATATATATATATATATATATATGTATGCATTGCTATGCGTTTAATGCAGTATATATCCATGCATTACTGCATGTTTAACACAGTAAATATAAGTGCATTACTGAATGTTTAACACAGTATATATCCGTGTGTTACTGCATGTTTAATGCAGTATATATCAGTGCATTACTGCACTTTTAACACAGTATATATCTGTGCATTACTGCATGTTTAACGCACTATATTTTAGTGCATTACTGTATGTTTAACACAGTCAATATCCATGCGTTACCGCACATTTAACGCAGTATATATCAGTGCATTACTGTATGTTTAACGCACTATATATTACTGCATGTTTAGCACAGTATATTTTAGTGTGTTACTGCACATTAACACAGTATATATCAGTGCGTTACTGTACATTTTATGCAGTATATATTAGTGCATTACTGCACATTTAACAAAGTATAAATCAGGGCATTACTGCACTTTTACTTTTAATATGTTTTTATTATTTTAATTGGTACATACAGGTTATGTAGAAACATATGTGTAAGCTCCGGAGGGAATGCCTCCTAGGGAAATCATTTAACAGGTACAAACTTAAATGAATTACAGAAGTCTGCTCGGCCTCGGAAACCCGTAGGGAGGCACATTGATGAGTATCTGGGTCCAAAAACATTCTTAACAAGATCTTGGCTCTACCCTTAAAACTATAGGGAACTCTTCCCTACCCCCGGCACCCCTGATGGGAACTAACTGTGCCGGGCGAGGGAATTCCCCCTTACTATACTGCCCATATGAGCTGAGTAAACTGGTTTAATAGGACAGATGCATATCCCCCTGAGCAATGGGGAATACCTGACTGTATCTGTAAATAAATTCATCAACATTTAGCTCCCTGGTGTGAGTTAACAGATAAAGAGGATAGAAAGAAGAAGGAGAAGAAAGAGTGAGAAGGGGAGAGATGGGGAAGGGGGTCCTCATGTTTGGTGAGGAGAAATGATTCTAGCTTCTGCGTGCCGCTATCCTAATTATTGAATAGTCGTGCCTAAAGATTGTTTAGGAATGATGTGGTACTTGAACACCCGGAATGAGGGAAGTACCCATATATTGGGCCCAAGGCTCCCATATTTTTTGGAATTTCAAGGAGGTGTCCATCAGGATGCTGGTTAGTTTTTCTTGGGTCATGATCCAAGAGATCTTTCTTTTGACTGTGTGGATTGCAGGTTTTGAATGTTTCCAGGCTTTGGCAATGGTGATTTTGGTGCCAAGCAGTATAAAGAAAATCAGCGTTTGTGATGCCTTGGTTATGCCTGGAATGTGTGCGTTTAGTAGAGCTACCTCTGGGGTCCTGGGAACCTGGCAAGCCGTCACCTTGAAGATCATGGAGAAAACTTTTCTCCAGAAAGTGCGGATTTTGGGGCATTCCCACCAAATGTGGGCCATGGAGCCTAGGTGTTGGCATCCTCTGAAACACAGAGGGCTTGTTGAGAGGTATATGGTTGCTAGCCTGGTTGGGGTCAGATACCATCTGGTTAGCAATTTGACACTTGCCTCCATGAGTGAGATATTTTGGATCCCTTTGAAGAATCTAAATAGTGCTGCTTGCCAAGTCTCCAGGTCCCTGCTGAGTTGGAAGTCAGTCTCCCAAGCCTTCATGTATGGGGTTTTGTCCATGGGACATGTGAGGGCTGAATATATCACTGAAATTCCCCCCCTCTGCTCCATGGCTTGGCCGCACCACAATTCGTAAGCTGTAAATTTGGGGGGAAGGGGTTTTTCCTTCCAGATGGTGTGTAAGAAATTGGTGATTTGGTAGAAACGGAAGCGTTCCAATTCCGGAAGTTCTAAGTGTTTGATGCAAAATTTGAGATCGATTGGTCCAGAGGGGGTGAAAAAATGTCCTATCCCGTATAGCCCTTTGTTAAGCCACCATTTGAAAGCTAAGATGTCTAGTCCGGGTGGGAAATCTGGGTTGTGGAAGAGATGTGCTAGAGGACGACCCTTGGAGACCAGAGTCGGGATCATACGGAGGGAATCCCATAAGGCGCAGGAGTGGGATAGTGTGGGTGAGAGGATGGGTGGCCTAGATTTGGTCGGGCACCAGAGTATGTGATCTAGCGTGTGTTTGGGGATGGCCTGTCTTTCAATATTGACCCAATCAGGTTTTTCATATCTGGAGTAAATCATGGACAATTGTGCGAGTCTGGCTGCTAAGTAATATTTATGCAAGTTTGGAAGTCCTAGGCCTCCTTTGCGTCTGTGGATGAATAAAGTGTTCTGCGGGATGCGATATCCTTTTTTACCCCAAATATATTTAATTATGTGACATTGTAAAGATCGTAAGTGGACTTTCCTGATTGGTATAGGAAGAGAGCGAAAAAAGTAGAGAAGTCTGGGCAGGAGGGTCATTTTGATGGAGTTGATTCGGCCTAGCCATGATAGCTCATGTTTCGACCATTTGACTAGCTCGGCCTCCAGTTTTTTAAAGACAGGGGGGTAATTGTGTGTGTAAAGCATTTCTGTTTTGGCAGTCAATGTGATACCTAAGTAGCGAATGGATGTATCGTTCCATTTGAATTTGAAGGAATGTTTGAGAGAGGAGACTGTTTGGGGAGGTAAAGAGACGTTGAGAGCTTGGGATTTGGAAAAGTTAACTTCGAGTTCTGAGATTTTGGCAAATTTCTCTAACAATAAGCAGAGATTGGGTAATGTAGTTAGGGGGGAGGTAAGGAAGAGGAGGATGTCATCAGCGAAAAGGCCGCATTTGTGCGTTTGGTCCCCACAGGTCACCCCTTTGATGTCCGAGTTTTGTCTCACCGCGATCGCCAGTGTTTCTATAGCTATTGCGAATATGAGAGGAGACAAAGGGCACCCTTGCCTGGTGCCTCTCATAATTTCTATAGGATTGGAATAGTGTCCTTGCATACGTATCTGGGCTTTCGGTCGAGAGTAGAGGGCATGCAGAAGGCCAAGGAAGCGATCACCGAAGCCCCATCTCTCCAATAGTGAGAAAATGTAGGGCCAGGAGACCGTGTCAAAGGCCTTCTGCAGGTCCAGGGACAATAGGAAGCCTGCTTGGGTCAATCCCCCTTCCCAGTTAGTTTGTAGGATCGAGGTAATGTCTATTGCCCGCCGTATTTGGTCAGGTCCCTGTCTTCCAGGTATGAATCCCACCTGATCCTTATGAATGTACTGACTAATGAAGGAAGATAATCTGTTAGCCATTATTTTTGTGAGTACTTTCAGGTCGTTATTTATGAGGGAGATCGGCCTGTAGTTGCTAACGTCCTCAGGGTTCTTGTCAGGTTTGGGTATGACTGTAATCAAGGCTGTGTTAAGGTGAGTGTCTAGGGGTTCTCCATTTGTCTTGTAGTTAAAGAAGGAGGTCAGGTGAGGTATTAGGATATGCGCGAAGGATTTATAATAGGGTATGGAGAGACCATCAGGACCTGGGGCAGACCCCTTTCTGAGGTCCTTGATGACCCCCAATACTTCCTCTTCTGTTATGGGTGATTCCATTCGTTGTTTGTGAGTATCTTTTAAGGAGGGGATAGGAAGGTCCTTAAGGAAGCTAGGGATTAAGTCAGCGGGGGGTGAAGACGGTCTTCTATACAATTTAGAGTAAAATTCTTGGAAAGCTTCTAGTATCTTGGACGGATTGGTCGTGGGGGGTTGACCCTTTATCCTGATCTTGGGTAAGGCATGAGTTCTAATGGGGGGAGAAAGTTTTGTTGCTAGTAGTGGGCCTATTTTGTCAGCCTGTGTATAGAATTTATGTTTGTTCCAGCGAATGGCCTTTTCAGCTTTTACTGTGAGCGCTAGGTTAAGATCTAGTCTGGCTTTGTCTATAAGCGAGGAGGGGGTCCTGGATGGATCTTGTTTGTGTGAAGCTTTGAGTTTATTGTATTCTGTGTCTAACCGATGTATTTAGGCTCTTTGTTCTCTTTTTATCTGCGTTGAGATCTGAATGAGTTTGCCCCTTATGAAAGCCTTGTGCACTGCCCAGAGCAGTTCCGGGGACGTGTCTTCTGTTTTATTCAGTGTAAAGTACTCCTGCAGTGCCGTTTCAAGTTCCTTGACTCTTATGGGGTCAGATAGTAGCGACTCATTGAGCCTCCAAAGTCCCCTAGTTCCTCCCAGGGCCCCTGTTTTCAGTGTTATGGAGACAATAGAGTGATCTGATAGGGCCGATTCTCTAATTTGGGCTTTGTGTATTGATGGGAGTATAGAGGATGGGGTTAGGATGTGGTCGATCCGTGCGTAAGTGTTATGCGGGGAAGAATAGTGAGTGAAATCCCGCTTGTTGGGATTAAGTTCCCTCCAAGTGTCAGATAGGCCATGTGCATGTATCGTCTTAGCGATTCTGAGACTTTCTTTGGTGGGACGTATGAGTTGAGACCGTGGGGGTTTAGACTTGTCCATCCCCTGATCGAACGCTGCGTTCGAATCACCGCCAAGAATGATCATCCCTTCCAATTTCGGAGTTAGTGTGCGTAAGAGGGAGTCGAAAAATTTAGCTTGTCCTCTATTCGGAGCATAATAGGAGACCAGTGAGTACAGACGGTCTCCCACCGTGCCCTTTACCAAGAGGAACCTTCCTTCTGGGTCAGCATGTTCAGAAATTTTCACAAATTTATGGTTTTTGGAGATTAAGATGGCTACTCCCTTGGTTTTGTTGTTTGCGCTCGCTAGAAAGAACTGTGGGAAGTGTGGGTGAAGAAACTTAGGGCTATACCTGGACGGGAAATGTGTTTCTTGCAGCATAATAACGTCTAGCTGGAGATGTTTATAATAGTCAAGGACCTTTCTCCTTTTAACCGGGGAGTTGAGTCCCTGTACATTGTGTGATGCTATGTGTAAGTGAGCTATGGTGCTATCAGCCATGGAGCAGAGGGATAGAGATGCAACGTAAACAGCCCCCACTTACCCTGAGATGTGTTGATACTTGGGCAAAGGCGTGAGGTTCCTTGTTCCTTGTCGGTGGATTATTGGTAGGCACTACCTCAAGGATGTGAATGATATCTGAAAAACAGAATGCAGTTATATGCAATGTTTCGATCGGGAGGGAGGTAGGGAAGAACAGAAAAGGATAGTAAAGGTCTCCTGAAAGAGAAAGAAAGGACACGGGGGAGGAGAGACCCCACGTGTCCTTCTGAAGAGATTTCGAAAATGTCTGGCCCATCCGGGCTCAGACAATCTAACCCTCAGAAACCAATGGGTATCTAGGGATTAGATAGGTACGCAAGTGGTCCGTCACGAAACCGGACGCCCTTTGAATAATATAAACTTATATTGGAAATAATATCCTCATGTAAGCATATCTTAGTGTCTAGTATCTTAACTGGCTATAGGCCCCTCGTCTCCCCTGTTAGCACATGTCCCTCCCCCCACACTCCCCTGTCCCCCCCCAGCACAACAGAGCGTCCATCGGGAAAACTATTGTTGTTTTCCCTAAATGAGTGACTAAAGTACTCTAAGGGGCAGTGTGGGGGGTTAAAACTTCCGTCCTTGTGAGACATATTTGCTTTGTGGACAGCGTGGACTTCGATAAACGGGGTCAGTGGAAAAAAGACATAAAAATCAAAAACTGAAAAGAAGTGAACCGAAGAGTCAGTAACCGGTGCCCGGGTGACCAGCGTGCCCTAGAATTTGGGCATGAGGGACCCCCATAGATGGGGAAATCATTCCTCTGGTCCCTGCTTCACACCCGGTTTGTGTTGGGTAAAATCAAAGTCATCACCGGCTTCAAGATGGGTTGTTGTCTTTGGCCTTCTTAACTTTTCCTGTTGACCACAAAGGAGATTGTGGGCTGGGAGGGGTCGGTCTTTTGTTGGAGATGGCTCCGGCATTGGTTGTGTCCATATCAGCTTCCTGGGAGATGATTTTCAAGTGTAAAAGGAGCTTTTCTCATTCAGGGAGTGATGAGAAAGAGAACTGTTTTCCCTTAACGGAAAATTTAACTGCGAACGGAAAGGCCCACCTGTATTTTATGTCTCTTTGGGTGAGAGCGAGAAGTAAGGGTTTCAATGATCTCCGCCTCTGGATCGTGTAGGGTGAGAGATCCGCAAAAATCTGCACTTGGTGACCCATGCACATGACTGTGTGAGCAGATCTGGCCTGTCTCATCACTTCTTCTTTCACTGTGTAGTGATGAGGTTTGGCAATGACATCTCTTGGGGTACCATCTTTTCTGGGGGGGCCCAGGGCTCTGTGGGCCCTGTCCAGCTCTAGGCGGTGAGATGGGATGGAGGGAATCAGCTGTTTAATTAGATCATGTACTGCTTCGGGTATATTTTGAATAGTTTCAGGTAAGCCACGGATTCTGATATTGTATCGTCTTGACCTATTCTCGAGTTCGTCAATACGTGCCATAGCTATGTCGAGTTGGTCTTGCACAGTACCTATGTGCTGGGAGTTTTGGTTAGTGATAGCTATTGTTTCTTCAACTTTGTGTTCAAACGTGTCGATCCGGGCTCCTAGATTGATAAAATCATTCTTGAGATCTCCTGTGATTTTAGCTGCTGTTTGTGCTAGCCCCTTATCCAGCAGTTCAGAGAATCTGAGGAAGAGGGCGTCCATTTGCAGGGTCTGGTCATTGGCCTGGAAGTCCTGAGGAGAATAGCCTGTGTGCCCTGTGTGAGAATCCCTGGGAGACATAGAGTATTCCTGCAGAGGGCGGTCTATGGGGGATTCAGTGGAGGTTATTGAGGGGGTAAGGATAGGTGGGTATCCCGTTTGTTTTCCTGGGGTGAGGTGTAGAGGGTAGTGGGTCTGCTCTGACCTGTAGTCCGCTTGACTGGAGAAGCTGTGTTCCTGTGTCTGTGGCTGTGGTTTTGCCTGTGTTGCGGCGGCCATCTTGGATTTCTCGGCCGTTTCTGTTCCCGTCAATTGTGGCCACAGACTGCGTTTTACCGGAGCCCCAGTCATATGGGGGTGTAGCCGGGGTCTTGTAGTGTGTCTCTCTGTATTTTGGTGGCCGTTAGTGCGGTGAGGAAGACGCGGCGGGCGCCGTAGTTATCGTGAGGGAGCGGAGCTCTAGGCAATCGCGGCCATTTTGGGAGCTCCGCGCATGCGCAATGGCATTACTGCACTTTTAACGCAGTATATATCCATGCGTTAATGCATGTTTAATGCAGTATATATCAGTGCATTACTGCAAGTTTTACGCAGTATATATCTGTGTGTTACTGCATGTTTAACCCAGTATATATTAGTGCATTACTGTACGTTTAACAAAGTACATATCAGCGCTTTACTGCACGTTTAATGCAGTATATATCAGTGCGTTAATGTATGTTTAACGCAGTATATATCAACACGTTACTGCATGTTGAACTCAGTCTATATCCATACGTTGTTGTGCATTTAATGCAATACATATTGCATTACTGTGCGTTTATCGTAATATATATATGTGTGTTACTGTATGTTTAATGCAGTATATATTCATGCATTACTGTACATTTAACGCAATTAATATCAATGTGTTACTGCACACTTAACGCAGTATATATCAGAGCATTACTGCACATTTTACGTAGTATATATCTGTGCGTTACTGCATGTTTAATCCAGTATATATTAGTGCATTACTGTACGTTTAACAAAGTATATGTCAGTGCATTACTGCATGTTTAATGCAGTATATATCAGTGCGTTAATGTATGTTTAACGCAGTATATATCAATGTGTGACAGACTCACCCGGGATAGAGTCTTTTGGAGGGGACTGAATGCAAGCCTCTTGCCGACCAATTATGGGCCCTGGCATTTGGGGGAACGGTGCTCTTTGTGAGCTGTATGCCTGGGGACCCTTGAGGTGGTATTACTGTGGATTCGGGTCCTGGTCCCCAGGACACACAGACTCTGGGGACCCTGGATTTGCCATATTAGAAATAGTGGCTGATTCATAATGCTGGGACAAATACTGTTAGGAGATGCTGATGTCAATTTCAGCCACATGTCTGTTGCCTGCTAGAATGTGTTTATTGTAAATAAGTCTAGTAGGGGATCTAAGAGTCATTAGATCCCCATTGTTGTTTGTGTTAATTAACTCTATTGCTATAGTGTGAAGAAGAGTTCTGTGTTGATTTGTGATAATGTTGATTGGGTTTTCTGAGCTACAAGAGGGCCAGTCTGGCCTAAGCGTCGGTTCACACAGGGGCGACACGACTTACAGCGTGACTTAGCAAGGCAACTTGGAGGCGACTTTAGCGCGACTTCAGCGTGACTTTGAGCGACTTACAATGCGACTTAAATTCGCCTCCATGACAGGCGACTTTGCCTGTGTCCAACCATAGCTAAGCAGCTCCTGTGACATCATTCTTGTTCCTGTTCTCTTTCCTGGTTCCCTGTTCCCTGTGTTCTCTGTTTTCTGTGACCACAATGTTCACTTTGCGCTATTTAATGACAGCTGTCGTAACAGCTGGTGTGGCAGTAATGATGGAAGAAGAAGAGGAAGAGAGGAAGCAAAGGATAAGGATGAGAAGAAGACGTCGCTACTGGATCCATCCTATTATTGCTAATAGAGATAACAGAGGCCAGTTCTGGGCCATGTATGAGAATTTGCGTATGTTTGAGGACAAGTTTTTCAACTATACCCGGATGTCGATCGCAAGGCAAGTACATATGCTATATGTGGATCTACACATTTGCACTAGCCTATTTGTCATATATTTTGTTTAACCACTTAAGCCCCGTCCCATTTTGCTGATCAAAGACCAGAGCACTCTTTGCGATTCAGCACTACATCGCTTTAACTGACAATTGTGCGGTTGTGCGACGTTGCTCCCCACAAATAGAGCTTTCTTTTGGTGGTATTTGATAACCTCTGCGGTTTTGATTTTGTGCGCTATAAACAAAAATAGAGTGACAATTTTGAAAAAAATGCATTATTTTTTACTTTTTGCTATAATCAATATCCCCAAAAAATATATAAAATACATTGTTTTTCCTCAGTTTAGGCCGATACGTAGTCTTCTACATATTTTTGGTAAAATAAATCGCAATATAATAATATTGATTGGTTTGTGCCAAAGTTTTAACGTTTACAAAATAGGGGATAGTTTTATGGCATTTTTATTAATACATTTTTAAATAGTAATGGCGGCAATCGGCAGTTTTTATTGTTACTGCGACATTATGGCGGACACATCGGCCAATTTTGACACTTTTTTGTTGCATTGTCATTTATACAGCAATCAGTGCTATACAAATGCACTGATTCCTGTGTAAATAACACTGGCAGTGAAGGGGTTAACCACTAGGTGGCAGTGTTGGTGTAAGGTGTGTCCTGCGGCCGTGTTTGTAATTGTGGGGGGGGATGTGTGTGACACGTCACTGATCTCTGCTCCGATCACAGCAGAGATCAGTGACAGTGTCACTAGGCAGAACGGGGAGATGCTAGTTTACATTAGCATCTCACCGTTCTTCCTCTCCGTTAGACTATCACAGGTATCGCGGTAATGTGTGGGTGTAGCTCCAAATGGCTGATATTTCTTATTTTCAATACAGTAAATTAGCTTTTTTATTCATTTTACAGTTTCGATGAATTGCTTCGCCTAGTTTACATTCATCTGGAGCGACAGAATACATCATATAGGAGGAGTATCTCACCAACTGAAAGACTAATTATTACACTAAGGTAAACTATCTATTTTTTGATGCACATTAGTCTTATATTTGCAACATTATAGTAAAGTCAAGCCTGAGCTCATTTGTCTGGGCTTCTCCAACGGGTCACATGAGTGCAATTCTTTTGCACACCTGCGCCCCCTTTTCAGTGGAGAGTGATCAGAAGTCCACTTTGTGCAGACATCACCAAGGTCAGTTGAGGCAGCGCATCATCCTCACTTCCAAAGTTCTTTATCCACCAGCTGCCTGGACTGATGGCAGTGCCAGCCACTCAGCAAGCTGCTCTCTGCCCCTCCACATCTCAGCGCTCCAATGAGTGTGGAGGAGCAGAGCAGGAGAGCAGCTGACTGACAGTCAGAAGCTCTCAGCTCGGGGAGAGAACGGAGTCATTGTCGATGTTTGTTGACTCAGTTCTGTGTGAAGGAGTGGCAGTGGACAGTTGCAGCATTGGTGTGAAGCTACATCCACCTAGGTAAGTATGATTATTCCAAAAAAAGACATACCGTTGAATAAATTTTGCAAAATTTAGCACTCAAACATCCATTAATTTTAGAATAACAAACATATTTTAATATTATAGTGTATATATATATATATATATATATATATTATAATATTTGTCTTTTTTATTTACAATTGTTCGTAAACTGGTTCGTAGTCAGAGGTTATAGAGCTGGTGGAAGGCCTTGGGGATGGTGTTGGTGGGAAATTGTTGGAATGCTGACTGAATTGTTGGTACCCTGATGCACCAATTGTTGATGGAATTTGGGATGAAGAAGGATAGGGGATTGGTGGATGGGCAGGCTTCATGGCATTGCCATACTCATCAGAGTATGGATGGAAGCGAGGGTGATAGTAGGGGTGGGTTCTGGGCGGTGGAGGGTTAGGGTATGTATAGTAGGGACCGAATGGTGGTGGTGGTCCAAACATGGATGAGGTGGGAATTGATGGCTCATTGTGCATACTGGCTTCAAGGAGCTCCATCACTGCCTTCTTGACAGCATGCTTTCGCTACTGGGGAATTTTCTGAAGCATTCCTGCGACCATTAAACCAAAGCCATGATCTTCTGACTGTAAATCCTCTAATTTTTGGTTCATTCTTTCGACAAGTTCTGCAAATCTGTCCATATTATCACTGTGCCTTCCCCTTGGTGGTCTGCTCCTACACTGGCTTCTGAGCCGGATAGGCTGAGCCAGCTGCTGTATGTTTGATGAAGCCTCTTCTTGGTTGCTCTCCTGTGCTGCTTCAGAATCTTCCAAAAGAGAATGATCCAGCGACATTGACCCTCCTGCTTCTTGGGATGCTGCTTCTTGAGTTGCAGCCTCTTGCGATTCCTCCTGCCCTTCATCACGCACTTCCCAACTGGATTGTGTTCTGCATTAAACATAGAATACAGTTAAGGCACCCCCTTTTTTATAGAATTGTATAGTGTCACTTTACAAATATGAAAGATGTTATCTCACTCTCTCAGATCCATAAAAGGCCTCAGAAACTCCAGTTTGTCTGCGTGGATGTAGGGTACCACCCTTTTAGTTGCAGATCCACTCCTGGCATCATTCATTTTTCGGAGGTACCTCTTAATGCAGTCGCGCAATCCCTTCCATCTAATTTGTAATATCGATACTGCAAAACATAAATAGGAACATAATGATTATGTATTTTGTCTTTCAGATACCTGGCAACTGGTCATTCCCTAATTAGCCTACATTATGAGTTCATGGTGGGCAGGTCGACAATCAGCAGCATCATCAAAGAAACCTGCCAAATCTTATGGGATGTGCTTAACACCATAGTCATGAAGAGGCCTACACCAGAGAATTGGCGGGATATTTCAAAACTATTTTGGAGTCGGTGCAATTTCCCAAATTGCATTGGAGCTATAGATGGGAAGCATGTGCGTGTTATAAAGCCTGTTGGTAGTGGTAGCATGTACTTCAGTTATAAAAAATATTGTTCTTTTGTACTGCTGGTCATGGCCGATGCAAACTACTGCTTCACCTATATAGACATAGGATCCTACAGTAGTAGATGCGATTCACGGATTTTTGCTAATTCCTCTTTTGGTGAAAGGCTACGGGATAATCGGTTAGATATTCCTGAGAGCTGTCCTCTTCCTGGCACAACTGAACACCCAATACCCTATGTGTTCATCGCAGATGAGGCTTTTGCATTGGGGGAACACTTAATGAGGCCTTATTCCAATAGGAACCTGACCACTCCTAAGAAAGTGTTCAACTATCGACTAATAAGGGCAAGAAGGGTGGTTGAATGCAGTTTTGGTATTCTTGCCAATAAATGGCGTTTGTTACATACGCCTGTTGCATTAAACATTGAAAATGCAATTACTGCTGTTAAAGCAGCTTGCGTGCTACACAATTTTGTCCGGATACGTGATGGGTACCATTTCGAGGATTCCCTTATGCATGACATGCACACCTCATTGCTACAAGGGGATCCAGCGATGGTGCCACTGTTCAAGAGCAATTTGCTTCTTACTTTCTTTCACCGTCTGGTGAATTAGAATGGCAAATGGATGCCATTTCATAACTGCATTGATTAAATATATATTTTGCTGCTGTTACTTTTTCTGTAAAGTTTTAGAGCCTGCAGTTTATTGAGTTTCTAATTTTGTCATGCTATGTTACTGTCGTTAATGTTTTAAATACTATTTTTTGGTTACATTTGACATAAACTGTGATAATAAAGCAATCATAATTTTGGCTGATATTGATCATTCATTATCTACATTTATTAACAATAGAAGTATACATCATTGAAATACTGCACCTGGGTTCTCCATAGGCTCCTTTAACACAGTTGGTGGGGGCATCAGCGGTAAAATGCCGCTATTTTTAGCGGCACTTTACCGTCATTTTAGCAGCGTTATTCGGCCACTAGCGGGGCGGTTTTAACCCCCGCTAGTGGCCAATAAAGGGTTAAAACCGACCACAAAGAGCTGCCACAGAGGCACTATGCCAGTGGTATAGCCGCGCTGCCCCATTGATTTCAATGGGCAGGAGCAGTGTATACACCGCTCCTTCACCGATCCAAAGATGCTGCTTTCAGGAGTTTTTTTCCCTCATTCCAGCGCACCGAGGGCTTTCACACTGGAGACACAGCAGCGGCAGTTTCAGGTCGGTTTGCAGGCGCTATTTTTAGCGCAATACAGCCTGCAAACCACCCCAGTGTGAATGGGCCCTTACTCTGGTCCTCCAGTTGTTCCAGAAATACACTTCCCATCATGCCTAGTCAAGTATGTCAGTGCCTTGCAAAACACATGGATAACAGACATAAATTAAATAAAAGGTTAAACTTACATTTGTCACTACGTTCGGTCGTCATCAATGTGTCCCAATTATCGATAGTCAGTCGACAGATCTCCAGCCAGGCACTATCCCTCTTATTTTGATCCTTGTAGTTCGGATCAGTCTTGTCATAGATACAGGGATGCTGCCTCATGAGTCTTATTAAGGACTCATTGTCAACTGCCTCTCTGTGATGAACACCGAAAAAGTGTAGCGCTAAACAATATCCAACATAAAACGACAATAGGCCAGTCAGTATGCAGTGAAAGGGATCAACTGTATCTGAGAAATGAACCTTATAAATAGGTAGTCCTCATGTAGACATTATGACTAAACAATAAAAGTGGGTAGTCCTTATGAAAACATATTTTAGACAGAAAATTTTTTTAGACAAAAAGTTTCCGGCATCCCAAATGCAGACCAGCTCACTCCCACCGAGAGATGAAAAGGCTTACCGGATGGGGTGGACCCAAAGGGGCATACGCCAAATTGGGTCAGATAAGGCTTGGGTGGTGAGTGGCTGTGTTTGGCTCAAAGAAGGATGTTATCTCGCGGATTACTGTATTCCTCCAAGTAGCACCCGGGTCCTGAAGGGTGTGGGCAATCTCACGGATATGGATGGTCCTGTAGGTCCGGATAGCCTCACCCCTGCAGGGGTGTTACGCGGTCATAGTATCTGTCACTGTGTAGCAACCCTGGATGGCTCCGGTCCGTGCTTTAAATGTTGTCTAGCGACTTTTAATGTGTACTTTCTGGTATCGACAGCCTGCCCCCTCCTGTGTTCACATTCTGCCTCTTTCCATTTATACTTTGTTGGTCGTGTTAGCTGCTTTAATTTCCTTTTTTTTTCGGGTGGCGCAGAATTATTTTGTATATATATGCCTCTCTGTAATGGACTTCCCTGTGGGCTCTGGTTGATATTGTGTATACAGGTTGTTCACACTAGTAGTATACACAGAGATCACGGCATCCAGGAAGTACTCTGTGGGAGGGACGGGGCTGCCTGCAGTGGGGAGTACCTGGGTAAAATATTTTCTTCTTCCTGTGAAGTCGCTTCCCTATAGACCACGATCCGACTTGTAGGCGACTTCCATTGAAATCTATGGGTACAAGTCGACTAGAAGCCACCTTGAAGTAGTACAGGGACCTTTTCTGAAGTCGGAGCGACTTCAGTAGCGTACATTAAGACGGCTCTCATTCACTTGCATGGAATTTCTGATGTTCAAGCTTGGGGCGACTTGAGGTCTGACAAGTCGGATCCCAAGTCGCGGTAGTGTGAACCGGCGCTAAAGGTCATGACTGAGTCATCTAGGCTGTCTAAAGGGATTCGTTTTTTAGCCCATGTTAATTAGGTTTCTGGTCACAGGTGTATGTTCCGAGTAATATGAGCAGGAGGTATGCACCTCCTCTTTTAGTGTATAAAAGAGCCTGTATTCCTTTCAATAAAAGAGATTCCTGTTTGAACTTACATACAGCCTGCCTGGTGTTTGTTCTGAGCTATCACAACTGGATTCGAATGGCACATAGCTGTAGTTCTAATCCCGGAGCATCGGATGACCGAACAATCAGATGTTGCGATCTGCAATCTGATTCTATAGCCGCAGAGGAGTGTCGAGAGAGTGGAATCGAGCGAGCAGGGGCTCGTTACACAGTGCGTCACTGCACATTTAACGCAGTATATATCAGTGCGTTACTGCATGCATATCAGTGTGTTACTGCACATTTAATGCAGTATATATCAGAGCATTACTGCACGTTTTATGCAGTATATATCTGTGCTTTACTGCATGTTTAACCCAGTATATATTAGTGCATTACTGTGCGTTTAACAAAGTATATATCAGTGCGTTACTGCATGTTTAATGCAGTATATATCAGTGCGTTAATGTATGTGTAACGCAGTATATATTAGTGTGTCACTGCACGTTTAATGCAGTATATATCCATGCGTTACTGCATGTTTAATGCAGTATGTATCAGTGCATTACTGGATGTTTAACGCAGTATATATCCGTGCATTACTACATGTTTAACGCAGTATATATTCATGCATTACTGTACATTTAACGCAGTATATATCAGTGCGTTACTGCACATTTTAGGCACAACTCTAACAAAACTAGTTATAAGAAATAATATTTTATTTACTTAGAAAAATACATAACAGACAAAACACATTGTCTAAAAACACACCACAACATGTGTATATATTATAAAATGCTCGCTATACAACACCATCTATAATATAATATTCGGACGTCTGGGTATACTTTCCACAACAAGATCAATCCGAAATGGTGACTTGATAGCGGGTCTGTAGTCAGTTCAAATCATGTAAATCTTGATACTCGACATGTTTTGCGTAAGGTTACGCTTCTTCAGGAGCAATACAGGATATGTTGTGGCTATCAGAACATATAAACATAGCAAAAACATAATAATTAATACAATGTATGTAATCAGAAGGCAGACGTCTCCAATGACGCCACATAAATAGTATTTTAAAGATAAATGCTGGTTCAAGCGGAGCAGTGATGGGCGCGCCAAACACCGGGGCGATGAAGGGCTAGCTATGGGGGCGTACACAACATGATCTAATGTAATGTTACAGAAGGTGTGTCACTGTAGGGAAAGTTCATAGGGTAAGTACAAATTTTGTTCCCAATGCCTAGAGGGGTAAAGAGAAAGAGGAGAGAGGAGGGAGAGGGAAAAGGGAAAAGGGAGAGGAAAAGGGGAAGAAGAGGGGGGGAGGGAAAGGAGGGGGAAGAAGATAGGGGGAGGGGAGGGAGAGGAGGAGGAGGAAAAAAGAGAAGGAAAAAAGAAAGGAGAATGAGAAAACAAGTTGAAGGGGGAAAGAAAGAGAAAGGGGGGGGAGAAGGAAGAAAGGGGAAATGGCGGAAAAGATAGGAAAAAGGGGGGGGGGAAAGGGGGGGGGAAAAAAGTGGGGGGAGGGGGGGGGAAAGGGGACAGGGAAGGGTGTTTAGGGGGGGGAAGAAAAAGAAGGGGGGAAAAAAAAAAAAAAAAAGCTAGTACTATCTCACATACATTCCGACGTGTTGTAGATATATCTGCCTGCCAGTTTTCCGGCCCGTGTGGGCTTGCGGACCATTACCCTTGTTATGATTTTATACGGTTTCCACAATGTGAGTACTTCCCTCAGCCTCAATACTCCTTCCCTCTCCTTTCCCCCTTTTTCCCCCTCCCTCTCCACTTCCTCGTCCCTTCATCTCTTCCCTCTCCTTCCCTCCTCTTTTTTTTTTTTTCCCCCCTTCTTTTTCTTCCCCCCCCCAAACACCCTTCCCTGTCCCCTTTCCCCCCCCTCCCCCCCTTTTTTTTTTTCCCCCCTTTCCCCTCCCCCCCCTTTTTCCTATCTTTTCCGCCATTTCCCCTTTCTTCCTTCTCCCCCCCCTTTCTCTTTCTTTCCCCCTTCAACTTGTTTTCTCATTCTCCTTTCTTTTTTCCTTCTCTTTTTTCCTCCTCCTCCTCCCCCTCCCCTCCCCCTATCTTCTTCCCCCTCCTTTCTCTCCCCCCCTCTTCTTCCCCTTTTCCTCTCCCTTTTCCCTTTTCCCTCTCCCTCCTCTCTCCTCTTTCAATTTACCCCTCTAGGAATTGGGAACAAAATTTGTACTTACCCTATGAACTTTCCCTACGGTGACACACCTTCTGTAACATTACATTAGATCATGTTGTGTACGCCCCCATAGCTAGCCCTTCATCGCCCCGGTGTTTGGCGCGCCCATCACTGCTCCGCTTGAACCAGCATTTATCTTTAAAATACTATTTATGTGGCGTCATTGGAGACGTCTGCCTTCTGATTACATACATTGTATTAATTATTATGTTTTTGCTATGTTTATATGTTCTGATAGCCACAACATATCCTGTATTGCTCCTGAAGAAGCGTAACCTTACGCGAAACATGTCGAGTATCAAGATTTACATGATTTGAACTGACTACAGACCCGCTATCAAGTCACCATTTCGGATTGATCTTGTTGTGGAAAGTATACCCAGACGTCCGAATATTATATTATAGATGGTGTTGTATAGCGAGCATTTTATAATATATACACATGTTGTGGTGTGTTTTTAGACAATGTGTTTTGTCTGTTATGTATTTTTCTAAGTAAATAAAATATTATTTCTTATAACTAGTTTTGTTAGAGTTGTGCCTAAAAAGTCCAAAAGTCCCTCTTGTTTTGTTCTCTGCATAATTGTTAGGACGTGGCACAGTTTTACTTTTTTGTGTGTGTCCACGGTGCCACTCCGTGTGAAGATACACTTCCAATTTCGTTACTGCACATTTAACGCAATATATATCTGTGCGTTACTGCACATTTAACACAGTAAATATCAGTGGGTTACTGCACGTTTAATGCAGTATGTATCTGTGCGTTACCGCACATTTAACACAGTATATATCAGTGTGTTAATGTATGTTTAACGCAGTGTATATCAGTATGTTACTGCATGTTTAACATAGTAGATATATGTATGCATTGCTGTGCGTTTAACGCAGTATATATCCATGCGTTACTGCATGTTTAACACAGTATATATTAATGCATTACTGTACATTTAACACAGTATATATAAGTGCATTACTGAATGTTTAACGCAGTATATATCCATGCATTACTGCATGTTTACCACAGTATATATTAGTGCGTTACTGTATGTTTAACACAGTCAATATCCGTGCATTCCTGCATGTTTAACACAGTATATATCCGTGCATTACTGCATGTTTATCACAGTATATTTTAGTGTGTTACTGTACATTTAACGCAGTATATATCAGTGCGTTACTGTACATTTTATGCAGTATATATTAGTGCGTTACTGCACATTTAACACAGTATAAATCAGGGCATTATTGTACTTTTAACACAGTATATATCCATGAGATAATGCATGTTTAACGCAGTATATATCAGTGCATTACTGCAAGTTTTACGCAGTATATATCTGTGCGTTACTGCATGTTTAACCCAGTATATATTAGTGCATTACTGTACGTTTAACAAAGTACATATCAGTGCTTTACTGCACGTTTAATGCAGTATATATCAGTGCGTTAATGTATGTTTAACACAGTATATATCTGTGCGTTGCTGCATGTTTTACCCAGTATATGTTAGTGCATTACCGTACGTTTAACAAAGTACATATCAGTGCTTTACTGCACATTTAATGCAGTATATATCAGTGCGTTTATGTATGTTTAACGCTGTCATAAACCTTGGAATACTGGATTGTCTTGAAGCTTGGAATCCTGAAGTATTTCTCTTTTGATTCTATTACACAGTGGGGGGTCTTCTGCCCTGTCTTAAGGCTAACCCCCTCCAGACGGCTCCATGGTCTGAAAGGAAGGCATTGTTCTGTGTTTGACCATTTGTTTATGTACTTTAATTTTCCCCTTGGGCTTCTCTGTGTCATTACACATATCAGTCCTCCATTTCAAGCTATGAGACCAATCCCTGCTGACCCTGTTTCAAGTCCTCATTTGCATGGCCAAGAGGACCTAATTGAGGACTAAAGTGTACTTTACAATTGACCAATAGGAAAGTGGTTGTTGAGGGTGGGGTCGTTCAAACTGCTGTGTATAAAAGTGTGTTGTGTGCATCAATAAAAGTGAGATTCCTGTTTGAACTTACATACAGCCTGCCTGGTGTTTGTTCTGAGCTATTACAACTGGATTCAAACGGCACATAGTTGTAGTTCGAATTACAGAGCATCGGATGACCGAACCATCAGACGTTGCGATCTGCAATCGGATTCGATGGCCGCAGAGGAGTGTCGGGAGAGTGGAATCGAGCGAGCAGGGGCTTGTTACAAACGCAGTATATATCAACATGTTGCGTTGAAGTCTATATCCATAGGTTGCTGTGTGTTTAACGCAATATATATCAGTGCATTACTGCGCGTTTATCGCAATATACATCTGTGCATTACTGTATGTTTAATGCAGTATATATTCATGCATTACTGTACATTTAACGCAATTAAAGCGGTAGTAAACCCGCTGTCTTTTTTATTTCCCCTACACCTGTAAAGGAAAAGGCATAATGAGCTAGTATGCACCGCATACTAGCTCATTATGAGATACTTACCTTAGAACGAGGCACGACATCTCAGTGAACACGTGACTAATACAATAAAAGTGCTGTTGTGCCTGTGAAGGAATCCGTTTTGGCTCTGGTATTAGTCGCTTGTTCACTTGTTTATGCACAACAGCACTTTGTATATCTATTTAATTGTATGAACATATTGCATTTATGGTTATTTTAATAATGATTTGTTGTATCTAATTTACTACTCAAATAAGTTGGTATGATACACACTGCACTTCCTATTTAGCCAGGCACACAGCCTGACACACTTTTTACTTAGGAGTTCCCACTAGGGATGAGCCGAACACCCCCCGGTTTGGTTCACACCAGAACCTGCGAACGGATTGAAAATTCGCACGAACGTTAGAACCCCATTGACGTCTATGGGACTTAAACCTTCAAAATCAAAAGTGCTCATTTTAAAGGCTAATTTGCATGGTGTTGTCCTAAAAAGGGTTTGGGGACCCGAGTCCTGCCCCAGGGGACATGTATCAATGCAAAAAAAACTTTTAAAAACGTCAGTTTTTCGGGAGCAGTGATTTTAATGATGCTTAAAGTTAAAAAAAAAGTGAAATATTCCTTTAAATATCGTACATGGGGGGTGTCTATAGTATGCCTGTAAAGTGGCGCGTGTTTCCCGTGCTTAGAACAGTCCCTGCACAAAATGTCATTTTTAAAGGAAAAAGTCGTTTAAAACTGCTTGCGGCTTTAATGTAATGTCGGGTCCTGGCAATATGGATGAAAATCAGTGAGACAAACAGCATGGGCACCCCCTCAGTCCATTACCAGGCCCTTTGGGTCTTGTATGGATATTAAGGGGAACCCCGCACCTAAATTAAAAAAAGGAAAAGGACACTTCCGGTTCCGGCACCGCATGGAGTAGCTGCTCTCCTCATCAGCTCCCGCAGCTCGACTCCAAAACCTGCATATAAAGCCGGCAAACCCGCAAAAAACACCGGCACTCACCCCACGCCATCCCCGGTCACAGGATGGACCGATTTGTAGAAAAAAACCGGCTCGCGATCGTACGCGGCCGCGGCGGCGTGGACCCCACAGCCACAAATCGAGGCCCCGGCTTCGGCCTACACGGAGCCTCCCACAGAGCCAGAGCCTGACATGGAGGTAAGCGGTGCTGCGGCCCCCTCCCCATCTGCTGATGCAACTGCACAACACACAAGCACATCCAGCACATCCAGCACAGAAAGGATAGCACAGGCTGTGGCAGCCCTCCTCTCCCCAATGATCACAGCCTCGGTGGAGAAAGCTGTCAGTGCAGGCATGCAACAGCTCCAGGCCCAGCTAGGGGAACATGCCTCCAGGCTGAATGAAACTGAGCACCGCATAGCTAATATTGAGGAAGAACTATACCACTCTCAATCCTCAGTGCAGGCCCAAGATAAAACCAACAAATATATTCTTGAAAAGCTGGACGATTTGGAAAATAGATCCAGAAGGAGCAATTTGCGATTTGTGGGCATCCCAGAATCGCTGCAACCCTCAGCTCTCACAGATCTATGCGCCAGACGCATCCCTGAAGCACTAGGCCTGCCAGGTCCCTGCACAGTAGAACGGGCACATCGCATGGGAACCTTCAACTCAGAACGCAAATCGCCCCGTCCCATAATCGCAAAATACCTCAATTACTCGGATAAAGCTTACATCTTGCAAAAATTCAGGCAATCTAGATCTCTTCAAATCGACGGCATGAAAATCCTGATTTTCGCAGATTACTCTATTGAAGTGTCCCAGAAGAGGAAAGCCTTTCAACAGATTTGCTCGGAACTGCATCATCAACAACTCAAATTCACTTTGGCTTTTCCAGCTACCCTCCGACTCAAAGCCCCAAATGGCGACCAACTCTCCTTCCAAGACCCAAAAGAAGCTGAGGCCTTCCTACGATCGCTACACTCAGGCCCCAACCTCAGCCCCTCTCCTAGAGCGGCTCCTGTCAACCGTGCTCTAGACCAAAGGAGCCCACGCAAAGACTCTCCAAAACGGTTCAGAGCTTCGGCACCAACACCGCTCCACTCCTCACTGAGGACCACAAGCACGGTCCCATATTGCTACTCCATACCGCCTCGCCTCTACGGCTATGGTGGTCTAACTCTTAATGGGATATCCCACTCAAGAGACGAAGTTAAAATTTTCTCTTTCAAGCTTGCTCTCCTGTGTATCCAACTCCTCCGTCAATTATTGCACAACTCAAGCTGCCAATGCACTTCACCCCCTTAAATACGGGTTCTCAATTAAAGCAGTCCCTGAGTCTTGCGATGGGAGTTGGATTACACAGTCGACTCCATGCGGAAAAAAGTGAAGTTTATTGAATATGTTTTATTGTTTCTCTTTTCTACCCCCCCCCTTTTACACCCCTCCCTATACTACGCACCCCCATTTTATGGTACACATGCCCTTAGCGGTTACACAAACCCTCGTTCAAACAAAACAACCCCCTCTACAACCCAGCCTATTTTCACACCACGTCACCACCTATTAACAGGTGAAAATCATACAATATCTTCACATATCCCCCCAGTGACCCCTCCTATATGAAACTAGTCTCCTGGAATGTTAAAGGGCTTCGTTCACCCAATAAGAGAATGAAAATCCTCCGTCACCTCAAAAGACTCAAAACCGACATTGCCCTACTTCAAGAAACCCACCTCTCCACCCCTGACTTCCACCGAATGAAAAAATTATGGGTAGGTACAGTACTAGGCTCAGATTCCAATGGACGCAAAGCAGGAGTCCTGATACTCATTCACAAAAACCTGCCATGTGAGGTCTTATCCATCAAAGCAGATGCACAGGGTCGCCTTATTTCAGCCCACATCAAATTAGGAACCAAGGAAATGATAATATCAAACATCTATGGGCCCAATAACCCCACAAAACAATTTTATAGTGAACTGTCAACATGGCTCCTTAGCGACCCGACTCTCCCACACATAGCTGGCAGAGACTTTAACTCCACAGTACACCCGATAGAAGACAGATCCACTTCTAAGCGCACATATCTCCCCTCAGATCTCGATTCACAAACTTTACTAGCCTCAACGATGGAATCCCTCCATCTCCATCTCCATCTGCCCTAATGTTGTTGTAAAGCGCTGCGTAAACTGTCGGCGCTATATAAATCCTGTATAATAATAATAATAATAATCTACACGACATTTGGCGACTCCGGCACCCAGCTGACAGAGATTTTACCTTTTACTCTAATCCCCACAACCTCTTCACCAGAATTGACTACCTCTTCTGCTCAGACGACCTTCTACCACTGATATCCGATGCGGACATCCACGACATTGCCATATCCGACCATGCACCAATCTCGACCACGATTGATAACCCTGACTTACACCCGAATCCTAAAATATGGCGTTTCCCTTCTTATCTCCACAACAATTCTGACTTCCGACAGTACATGGAAAACGTCTGGTCAGAATACACTTCGACCAATGCCGAGCACTCCGACAACCCCAATTTATTCTGGGAAGCAGGCAAAGCATTCCTCAGAGGCCGTATAATCTCCTATGCAGCATCCTTTAAAAGAAACGCACTCAAAAAATACAAACAAGCCAGCTCCCAACTGCACCTAGCCCAAAGATTACTTTACATAAATAACTCCAATGATAACAGGAAGGCATGGCAATCAGCAAAACAATCCTTTGATACTTAGGCCGAAACCCTAGAACAAACAAAAAAAGCCCACATGGATGCCACCCTCCACAAATTCGGCAACAAGGCAGGTAAACTCCTCGCCAATTTATGTAAGAGGCCCTATCATCCGACACACATCTCATCTCTCCGCGACTCTCTGGGTAACATAAAAACCACCCAAAAAGACATAAATGGAACCATGCTACAATACTACTCATCCCTATACGGACCAGATCCCATAAACCCTGCGACAGCACAATCCTTTCTTGAAAAGGTAACCCTCTCTCAAATATCACCCTCACAGTTAGAAGCTCTAAACGCCCCATTATCCCTCCATGAAATATCCACTACAATTAAAAACCTAGCTCCTTCGAAAGCCCCAGGTCCTGATGGATTCACGGGAGAATTCTACAAGTCACTACAACCACTCTTAGAATCCACACTTCATGAAGTATATCAGTATATATGGTCAGGGGGAACATACCTACCCACGGGCAATCAAGCCACTATCAAATTACTAGCCAAAAAAGGTAAAGACCCCCAAGAACCAGGCTCATATAAGCCAATCTCTCTTCTAAACCTGGATGTCAAAATCCTTTCCAAAATTAGTGCCACAAGATTAGCAGACATCATACCCTCTCTGATACACCCTGCCCAATCAGGGTTCGTGAAAGGCAGAACTGCCACCATGAACATCAGGAAGGTAATGATGGCCCTGGAACATGCCAAATACAACTCAGAGGGAAAGTATGCTATCATCACCCTGGACGCGGAGAAAGCCTTCGATAACATCAGCTTCGAATGGCTTTCTCTGGTCCTGAACAAAATGGGATTCTCCGGTTCCTTCGCCCATCTTATAAACACCATGTACACCGCCCCAGCCGCTAGACTGGTGGCGGCAGGCCTCCTATCAGAGGAATTTCGCCTATACAAAAGAACTCGGCAGGGTTGCCCCTTATCACCACTCCTCTTTAACATCGCATTAGAACCACTATCTAGGTATTTATCACACGTAGCCCCACTAAACGGCATCCCCATCGGCAAACAGGAGATTCGCACCTCACTCTTTGCTGATGATGTCCTTATATTCACAGTAAACCCCTCCTCTGACATGTTCACGATTAAGCTAATCTTTGGCCAATTTAGATTATGCTCGGGCCTTCGCAAAAAACTACAACAAAAGTGAAATCCTCCCCCTAGGCACCGTATCCAACACCTCTTGGACACAGAATTCCATATTCTCGGTAGCTCAATCCCACATCACCTACTTAGGCATAAGAATAGGAAAACTACCCTCCTCTCTCTATCACCTCAACTACCCACCTTTACTCAAAAAGATCTCTCAAGAGCTAGCAAACTGGATGAATCTGCCTCTTTCGCTACTGGGAAGATGTCATCTAGTGAAAATGGTCAGCTTTGCACGCCTACTTTATCCACTACAAACCATTCCATTACTCCTGCAGCATAAAGACAAAAAAATTCTTAACGAGGCAATATCCAAATTTTTATGGCGGAATAAGCGACCACGAATTGCATTCTCTAAACTTTACCTTCCCAGGCGCGAAGGGGGTATTAGTCTCCCTAATGTCAGGATCTATAATTTAGCCTGCCTCTTGAGGATAAGTTTAGATTGGGTGGCGCAAACATCTCGTTACTCCAACTTTTACCTGGAAACTGAAATGGTCAAGCCATACTCCCTGGTAGCTCTCCTCCACTGCAAGTGGAAATCCATCCCTCCGCCCCTTCAACACAATCTACTACTCCGGGACACAGCAATTGCTTGGAGGGAGATCCGGAAAAGCCTCAAACTTTCACCATTTATTTCTAGACATCTCCCAATACAAGGAAACCCGAGCTTTCCCCCAGGTCTGGAACGTCAGCCATATAACACCTGGCAACAGAAAGGCATCTCTAACTTTTCTTCACTTTGTGATTCAGAATCTGGCCGCCCCATTCCTTTCAAGTCATTAGCGGAGACATTCCAACTTCCACAATCACACATGTTCCATTATGGTCAATGTATCAGCTTTCTCAAAAACGCTTGCAGAGACGATCACAAAAGATTTAAAACGTCCCTATCGGACTCTCTTCTTTTAAAGGGCTCCTACAAAATCTCAGACATATACCAGCCTCTCCTCCTAAAAGCCATTTCCTCACTGGAGACCTCATCAGCAGCTAACTGGGCAAAAGACTTCCCTGATGCCGACTTGGTCAACAAAATACTTCAAGGCCTCAACACTATTCACAAACTGGTGCCCAACGAATCCTGGAGGGAAACCCAACTTAAGATCGTCCATCGAGCCCACATACCTTTCCTCTCGAACAAACAAGCTCAAACCTCCTCCACGTGTCCCTTATGTACACACCCCAGGCCCTCTTTGACCCATCGTTTCTGGTCATGCACTTACATATCCAGCTTCTGGGACCAGGTCCTACATTACATATTTGATGTGACCCTGCTAAAAATACCTAAGGACCCCCTACTCCTCATTTTTGGACACTGGGACCCCCTACTGCTACCCTGGTCTCCGATCTCTACCCCTTCATGCAAGGATTGGATCCTGATATGCCTCCTTTTCGCTAGAAGAGCCATATTAAAAAATTGGATCTCCAACGCATGTCCCAACACCTCTCAAATCAAAAGGGATCTCCTACAGTTGCTCTACAAAGACAGGATCAACATGGACTTTACGAATGAAAGAATCAAGACACGCTTCCACCACAAATGGGGAGCTTTCATGACCTCAACACTCTCTCCCACGGATATAGCTCATCTGGAGACTTTCTCTTTCCTCTATCATGAACCTCCCCCCCCCCCACCGTAGATGGAATGATCCCCCCAAACCAAGATTCTACAACATAAGGAATCCAACTCCAACCAAATACTACAACATAATCCAGGACGCCTTCACGCTCTTCAAAACTCCATATTCTCCCCATATAGGAAAGTGGTGACCACAACTGTTACAAAGGACATAAATGCCATTACCACAAAAATCACAACTAGCATTATCATTTTAATTTTAACCTTATTATTATCATTTTAACCTGTATCTTCTACCCACAGGCTGCATTGTTCCATCCAAAACGTGATCTTGGTGCTCTTTTCTTCTTACCCCCCCCCTGATGTTGATAATCTGCATCTACCTGGCTTTCCCCCACTCACCCCCCCCACCCTATGCGGGGTACATCCAGTAACATTCTGCTAGCAACCTCAGGGACTCCTTCTCCCCCCCCCACCTAGATCCATCCAGTTTTACTTCCTCTCTTTCACATAAAAGGTTACCTTTCTCCCCATTCCCCAGGCTAATTGTCTTTATCAGCTGTTCTATATTTCTATTTTGTATCAAGCTGATGTTTTCTTTGTTATTTTTGTAAAAACCACAAAATACAATGATACTGTCTTTTGATGTCATTCCCTGTATGTTACATCCTTCAATAAAAATTTATTTAAAAAAAAAAAAAAAAAAAAAAAGGAAAGGCGTGTGGCCACCAGGCCCTATATACTCTGAACAGCAGTATACAGGCGGTGCAAACAAGACAGGGACTGTAGGTTTGTTGTTAAGTAGAATCTGTTTGTAATTTTGAACTGGTACATTTTTAACGTGTTTAGCTCCAGCCAAAAAATCTATGTTAAGCTTTTTGGAAAACATAGGGAAGGGTTATCACCCCTGTGACCTTTTTTTGCTGTCTGTGCTCCTCTTCAGAAGATTTGACCTCACTTTTTGTCCCAATGACAAATGTTTTTTGAAAATTTGGGTTTTTTTGTGAAACAAGGATTGGTGATAAAGCTCAGTGAAGGATCAGTGGAAAGGAGAAACATTTTTCCCATATTAACTCTTACAAGAGAGAATTTCCCTTCCTAGGGGTAGATTTCATCTCACTGCCTGTTGTCTCCTTCCGTTTGCAAGTAGGAGTCGTTTGTAAGTTGGATGTTTGAAAGTAGGGGCCTGCCCTATATACTCAGCAGAAATTTGGGCCTTAGGTGTTGTTGTGGCCCTGCTGTGAAATATTAGATCAAGAATTGTAATTACATGCCCCTGTTGAACAGGGGCAGAAAAATTGGGCCTTTGGTGGTGGTGGTGCTAGTGCCACAACACTGTAAGTCCTCACTCGCTCTTGGTGGGCGCAGAAACGGGCCCTGGTGTGAAATATTAGATCAAGAATTGTAATTACATGCCCCTGCTGAACAGGGGCTGAAAAATTGGGCCTTAGGCACTGGTGCTGGTGCCACAACATTGCAACCCCTCACAGATACTCTAGTTGGAATGCAGAAACGAGCCCTGCTGCAAAGTATTGCATCAAAAATTGTAATTACACACCCCTGTTAAACAGGGGCTGAAAAATTGGGCCTTAGGCACTGGTGGTGGCACCCAGAACCAAAAATGTTCTTACAAGCTATCAGCGTGATCATTGAGGAGGAAGAGGATAATTACCCAGGATAGTTACTCGGCATCAGCATAGGCAGTCTTTGAAGGGATCTGAGATTTCCAAAAAAATTATTCGGTTACATTAGCATCAGGTGCTTGGTAGCTGGTGGTGATCCAAGACTGATTCATTTTTATGAAGGTCAGTCGATCGACCGAGTCGGTGGACAGACGCACCCTGTGATCGGTTACAAAGCCTCCAGCAGCACTGAATGTGCATTCCGAAAGAACGCTGGATGCAGGACAGGCCAGTAGCTCAATTGCATACTGTGAAAGTTCTGGCCAGTGATCCATCCTCAAGACCCAGTAAGCCAGAGGATTTTCGGTGGGAAATGTGTCCAAGTCAGATCTTGCCCTAGGTATTCCTGCACAATATAAAACAGACGCTGGCGATTGTTGCTGGAACCGATCATAGCTTGGGGCTGCGGACCAAAAAATTGTCTGAATGCATCGGTCAGACGGCCACCTTCTCCACCGCTCCTTCTTTGACTGACCGAAGCCTCAGCAACACGTTGTCCAGAAAGGAGTTTGTAACCTCCCAGTCTCTGGGAATGCATTGCACAGACCTTTCTACAAGGCCTCCCGAAGATGTTTCATCCTCTGCTCCCTCTGCGATGGCAAGATAAGGTCCGCAACCTTACACTTGTAACGTGGTTCCAGCCAGGAGGGTTGCCAGCCAGTATTGGTCCTTCTCCTTGATACCACGAATACGAGGATCCTTACGCAGGCTTTGCAGGATCAGGGAGGCCATGCAGCGTAGGTTTGCTGAGGCATTCAGTCCGCAGTCCTCTGGGTCACTAAGGATGACATGGTCCGCAGCCACCTCCTCCCAGCCACGTACAAGTCCATGTGTTTCTTGGGACTGATCCCTTAAAGACTGCTGCTGATGCTGAGTGCCAGGCTCCACCTCCATACAGACACAATCCTCCTCCTCCTCCTTGTCCTCGTCCTCTTCCTGTGTGATCAGCCGGCATGCAGGAACACTGTCTGGATAAAGGGGGCCTTGAGAGCTAAGGAAGTCCTCTTCTTCCTGCCTCTGTTCTGCCTCAAGTGCCCTGTCCATTATTCCATGCAGAGTGTGCTCCAACAGGTGGACAAGGGGGACAGTGTCACTGATGCATGCACTGTCACTGCTCACCATCCTCATGGCCTCCTCAAATAGTGACAGGACAGTGCATGCATCCCTGATCATGGCCCACTGGCGTGGGGAAAAAACCAAGCTCCCCTGACCCTGTCCTGGTGCCATAGACGCACAGGTACTCATTGATTGCCCTCTGCTGCGTGTGCAGCAGCTGCAGCATGGCCAACATTGAGTTCCACCTGGTGGGCATGTCACAGATTAGGTGGTTAAACTCCTTTTGGAGGTCTGCCAGCTGAGCACTGGCATTATATGACCGGTGGAAATGCACAGACTTTTCTGGCCTGCCTCAGGACATCCTGTAAGCCTGGGTACCTGCCCAAGAACCGCTGCACCAAAAAGTTAGGGACGTGAGCCAAACAGGGCACATGGGTCATTTATCCCTATCTGATGGCAGAGAGGAGGTTGGTGCCATTGTCGCAAACCACCATTCCTGCCTTAAGTTGGCATGGCGTCAACCACCTCTGAACCTGCCCCTGCAGAGCTGACAGAACCTCTGCCCCAGTGTGGCTCCTGTCCCCCAAGCACACCAGCTCAAGCACCGTATGGCATCTTTTGGCCTGCATACTTGCGTAGCCCCTTGAACAGCTACGGAGCACCGCTGGTTCTGAGGACAAAGCACAGGAAGAGGCCATGGAGGAAGAAGAAAAGGGGGGGTGGAGGAGAGAGGTGTGTCACAATCATTAGTAGTGGTATTTTGGAGGCGTGGTGGCGGAACAACCTCCAACACTACTGCACCTTGTCCTGCATCCTTCCCAGCTGCCAGCAGAGTCACCCAATGTGCGGTGAAACTTAGGTAATGTCCCTGTCCATGCCTGCTGGACCATGAGTCAGCGCTAATATGCACCATACCGCTGACCGCCCTGTCCACCAAGGCCAAGACATTGCCTTCCACATGCTGGTAGAGAGCCAGAATCGCCTTCCGTGAGAAAAAGTGGCGTTTGGGTACCTGCCACTGAGGAACCGCACATTCCACAAACTCACAGAAAGGGACAGAGTCTACCAACTGAAAAGGCAGCAGTTGAAGTGCTAGCATTTTTGATAAGCTAGCATTCAACCACTGGGCATGTGGATGGCTGGGAGCGAACTTCTTTCGGCGGTGCAGCAACTGGGGCAGGGAAATTTGCCTGGTACAATCTGACGTCGGTGTACCGAAAGCAGATTGCCCACAAGTACTTGGCTGTGACACACCTAATTCTACACCTTCACTCCTCTCAGTGCAGGTCTCAGAGTTTTAGCTGATGAGGAGCAAGGAGAGGTCCTCTTTGTTCTTTGGTGTGGGTCTTTTAAATACGCTTGCCAACGAACTGCATGGTAGGTTAACATATGTCTGGTCAAGCATGTGGTGCTCAAGCGGGAGATGTTTTGGCCACGCGAGATACGCTTGAGACATATGTTGCAAATAGCAGTGGTGCGATCTGATACACTCGTCTCAAAAAAGGCCCACACCAAAGAACTTTTTGAATAACGCGCAGAGACTGCAGCGCCCTGCACATGCGGAGCTTTGGGGTGTGATGCATTCAGTGTGCTGCCCTTAGGCTGGCCCCTGGAGGGCATCCTGCCTCGTTGGTGATGTGCCGCCTCCTCCTCTCTCCTATCAGGCATCCACGTTGAGTCAGTGACCTCATCATCCCCTCCCTCCTCATCACTGGAGCAAACCTGGCAGTATGCTGCAGCAGGCGGAGCATGACTGCCAGATTGCTGTCCTTCTTGGGCAGCCCCTATGTTCGTGCTCACGATACTGCCTTCATCTAGCTCAGTATCATCATCAGAGCCTTCCAAACGCTGGGCATCCTCCTGGAGCATGTACCCAACACTGTGGTCAAACAGTTCGAGGGACTCCTCAGGAGGACATGGTGGGGCTAGGGAAGGAGTCACTGATGACATTGAGCCGAGGGAAGAGGCCGCTTCTTTGCCAGACAAAGTACCCTGAGCATGGGTGAGAGAGGATGAGGAGGATGAGGACGGCTTGGTCATCCACTCGACCAAGTCTTCTGCATGTTGCGGCTCAACGCGGCCAGCTGTCAAAAAAAAGGCCAAGCGTGTTCCACGACCACGTGCTGATGAGGATGCACCGTCTCCACGACCAGCACTGTTAACTCTAGACCCAGAGCCTGCTTGCCCTCTTTTATTGGCTTGTGACTGTCTGCATCTCCTTGTTGGCCTTCCAGACATACTAGTGGCCTATAGCTGCACTTAGCTGGGATATATATATATATATATATATATATATATACTGATTAGGGATGAGCCGAACACCCCCCTGTTCGGTTCGCACCAGAACATGCGAACAGGAAAAAAGTTCATTCGAACACGCGAACACCGTTAAAGTCTATGGGATATGAACATGAATAATCAAAAGTGCTAATTTTAAAGGCTTATATGCAAGTTATTGTGTTTGGGGACCTGGGTCCTGCCCCAGGCGACATGGATCAATGTAAAAAAAAGTTTTAAAAACGGCCGTTTTTTCAGGAGCAGTGATTTTAATAATGCTTGAAGTCAAACAATAAAAGTGTAATACCCCTTTAAATTTCGTAGCTGGGGGGTGTCTATAGTATGCCTGTAAAGGGGCGCATGTTTCCTGTGTTTAGAACAGTCTGACAGCAAAATTACATTTAGAAGGAAAAAACCCATTTAAAACTACTTGCGGCTATTGCATTGCCGACAATACACATAGAAGTTCATTGATAAAAACGGCATGGGAATTCCCCACAGGGGAACCCCGAACAAAAATTTAAAAAAAAATGACGTGGGGGTCCCCCTAAATTCCATACCAGGCCCTTCAAGTCTGGTATGGATATTAAGGGGAACCCCGGCCAAAATTTAAAAAAAAAATGACGTGGGGTCCCCCTAAATTCCATACCAGACCTGATTTTAGGGGGAACCCCGCCCCCCCCCAAAAAAATGGTGTGGGGTCCCCCCAAGAATCCATACCAGACCCTTATCCGAGCATGCAATCTGGCAGGCCGCAGGAAAAGAGGGGGGATGAGAGTGCAGCCCCCCTCCTGAACCGTACCAGGCCACATGCCCTCAACATTGGGAGGGTGCTTTGGGGTAGCCCACCAAAACACCTTGTCCCCATGTTGATGAGGACAAGGGCCTCATCCCCACAACCCTGGCCGGTGGTTGTGGGTGTCTGCGGGCGGGGGGGCTTATTGGAATCTGGAAGCCCCCTTTAACAAGGGGACCCCCAGATCCCGCCCCCCCCTGTGTGAAATGGTAAGGGGGTACTTACCCCTACCATTTCACTAAAAAACTGTCAAAAATGTTAAAAATGACAAGAGACAGTTTTTGACAATTCCTTTATTTAAATGCTTCTTCTTTCTTCTATGTTCCTTCATCTTCTTCTTCTGGTTCTTCTGGCTCTTCTGGTTCTTCCTCCGGCGTTCTCGTCCAGCATCTCCTCCGCGGCGTCTTCTATCTTCTTCTCCTCGGGCCGCTCCGCACCCATGGCATGGGGGGAGGCTCCCGTGGCTTAGGGGGGTCCCCATGTCATTTTTTTTTAAATTTTGGTTTGGGGTTCCCCCGTGGGGAATTCCCATGCCGTTTTTATCAATGAACTTCCATGTGTATTGTCGGCAATGCAATAGCTGCGAGTAGTTTTAAATGGGTTTTTTCCTTCGAAATGTAATTTTGCTGTCAGACTGTTCTAAACACAGGAAACATGCGCCCCTTTACAGGGATACTATAGACACCCCCCAGCTACGAAATTTAAAGGGATATTACACTTTTATTGTTTGACTTCAAGCATTATTAAAATCACTGCTCCTGAAAAAACGGCCGTTTTTAAAACTTTTTTTTGCATTGATCCATGTCCCCTGGGGCAGGACCCAGGTCCCCAAACACTTTTTATGACAATAACTTGCATATAAGCCTTTAAAATTAGCACTTTTGATTTCTCCCATAGACTTTTAAAGGGTGTTCCGTGGCATTCAAATTTGCCGCGAACACCCCAAATTGTTCGCTGTTCGGCGAACTTGCGAACAGCCAATGTTCGAGTCGAACATGAGTTCAACTCGAGCTCGAAGCTCATCTCTAGTACTGATACTGCAGCTAGCAAAATCAACTACCTGCCTGTAGTATAAGAATACCACCAACCTTCTACAGGTAGCTTTAGCTGAACTGTGTGCAGAGCTCGCAAAAAACTAACTTGTAGCTTATTTAGCTGCCTGCGGTAGTGATAGGATCAGGAAAACACCACCAACCTTCTACAGGTGGCCACTGTGCAGAGCTCGCAAAAAAATAACTTGTAGGTTTAGCTGAACAATGTGAGGAGGACGCACTACACTAACTTGTAGCTTTAGCTGAACACTGTGGAGAGGTCTCACTACACTAACTTGTAGCTTTAGCTGAACACTGTGCAGAGGTCTCACTACACTAACTTGTAGTTTTAGCTGAACACTGTGAGGAGGACGCACTACACTAACTTGTAGCTTTAGCTGAACACTGTGAGGAGGACGCACTACACTAACTTGTAGTTTTTGCTGAACACTGTGAGGAGGACACACTACACCAACTTGTAGCTTTAGCTGAACACTTTGAGGAGGACACACTACACTAACGTGTAGCTTTAGCTGAACACTGTGCAGAGGTCTCACTACACTAACTTGTAGTTTTAGCTGAACACTGTGAGGAGGATGCACTACACTAACTTGTAGCTTTAGCTGAACACTGTGCAGAGGTCTCACTACACAAACTTGTAGCTTTAGCTAAACACTGTGCAGAGGTCGCACTACACTAACGTGTAGTTTTAGCTGAACACTGTGAGCAGGACGCACTACACTAACTTGTAGCTTTAGCTGAACACTGTGCAGAGGTCTCACTACACTAACTTGTAGTTTTAGCTGAACACTGTGAGCAGGACGCACTACACTAACTTGTAGCTTTAGCTGAACACTGTGCAGAGGTCTCACTACACTAACTTGTAGTTTTAGCTGAACACTGTAAGGAGGACGCACTACACTAACTTGTAGCTTTAGCTGAACACTGTGCAGAGGTCTCACTACACTAAATTGTAGCTTTAGCTGAACACTGTGCAGAGGTCGCACTACAATAACTTGTAGTTTTAGCTGAACACTGTGAGCAGGACGCACTACACTAACTTGTAGCTTTAGCTGAACACTGTGCAGAGGTCTCACTACGCTAACTTGTAGCTTTAGCTGAACACTGTGCAGAGGTTGCACTACACTAACTTGTAGTTTTAGCTGAACACTGTGAGGAGGATGCACTACCCTAACTTGTAGCTTTAGCTGAACACTGTGCAGAGGTCACACTAAACTAACTTGTAGCTTTAGCTGAACACTGTGAGGAGGATGCACTACACTAACTTGTAGCTTTAGCTGAACACTGTGCAGAGGTCTCACTACACTAACTTGTAGCTTTAGCTGAACACTGTGCAGAGGTCGCACTACACTAACTTGTAGTTTTAGCTGAATACTGTGAGCAGAATGCACTACACTAACTTGTAGCTTTAGCTGAACACTGTGCAGAGGTCTCACTACACAAACTTGTAGCTTTAGCTGAACACTGTGCAGAGGTCGCACTACAATAACTTGTAGTTTTAGCTGAACTGTCAGGGACATGTTGGTGGTCATCGGGCTAACATGCGTGCACGTAGGTGCACAAGAGGCTTTTCTAGAGCAGTTCAGCTGAATTCCCCACTGGGGGGCGCTGGCGCGCTTACGCGTGTGCCCGTTCGCGTGCCCGTGCGCACGCCCGTTTGCGCTAGCGCTGTTTGGCCCCAAAGTCCCTTTAAAAAGGTGTCAGTTACTCCCATCAGGTGCTGTTCGTCTGCAGCTCTGCACCTGAGTTCCTGTATCCTGCCTGTTGTTACTATTACTATTGACCCGGCTCCGTCTGACAATTCCTCTATCTCCTACCCGACCCGGCCTGCCTGACCTTGCTGATATCCTTTTACCCGTTGCCGAACACCTGCCTGCCTGACTATTCTGTGATCATCCCTTCTGCCATATACCTGCCTGATCTCCTGCCAATACGGACTGTTTGACTCTGCTTTGCTTGTGTCCTGTGACGCTGCTCACCACCTGCTCTTCCAGCTCCAGGTTCTGCTGCTGCAATATCCTTCACCTGCTTGCTAACGGATCCGCTTTTGCTTACCTGCATCCGCAATACAGCCACCCCGAAGGAAGTCTCCTCAGCTCCTGTGTTGGCCGTCGCAAGAAACCACATCAGGCACTCCTACCCACTGTGCTCAAGAGACCACTGTCCCCACTCCAGTGGCTCCTGAACCAGCGCTTAAGTCGGGCTCAACTACCAGGTACCTAACAGTACAAACAGCCTAGACTGAGCACACAGGAGAGGCCTCTCCTATCTAGGAGATCTGTACGCACTTAGCGGCACTCACACAAGCCGTAAAGACTTTGCAAGACAGTTATACCAGACTGGAGGGTCAAGTCCTGAACCTCAGTGGCCCAGGAGGCGCATCTCCTGCTTCAGCAGCAGCTCCAGTACAAGCTGCTGTACCTCCCTCTGTGGTTATGCTTCCACCCGAACCAAGGGTCCCCATCCCTGAGAGGTTCTCTGGGGACCGCACAAAGTTCCTGGCTTTCCACAGCGCCTGTCAGTTATACTTTGCCTTACAGCCACTGACTTTTTCTTTGGAGGCTACTAAAGTAGGATTTGTGATATCCCTCGTGCAAGGAGAACCGCAAACCTGGGCTCACCGCCTGCTTGAAAATAACTCTGCAACACAGGATGCAAGGACTGCAGATCCAGTCCTTGCCCTCTTTCTTTGAAGCCATGGCTCAATTGTACGAGGATCCCCAGCGGACTGCCACCGCTGAGTCAGCTTTGTTCGCGCTCCAGCAAGGCCGCAGACCGGCAGAGGACTATGTCACGGACTTTCGACGCTGGAGCGCAGACACACAATGGAACAATGCAGCATTACGCCATCAATTCCGCATGGGGTTATCAGAGAGTCTCAAGGTAGGAATGCCAGATACCCTTGAAGAAATAATTGCTTTAACAATTCAGATCGACCGGCGCCTTCGTGAACGCCGGTCTGAACGATCCTCCCAGCAAACGCGCCCCATGTGGATGACTGCAAAAGTTCCAATGCCTACCTCCCGATACCTACCTTCTACCTGCTCCAACCCGGCCATTCCAACACCTGATGTTCCTGAACTGATGCAGCTGGGACTACTGCGTTCTACTCTATCTCCAGAAGAGCGGGCAGCTAAACCTCTGCCTCTACTGTGGTGGGGCAGGCCACTATGTGAACAACTGCCCGGCAAGACCCGTAAGTGTGTTTCCTCTACTCCGGCCAGTCTTTCCGCATTAACTGCCAATGCCACTCAACTTGCTCTCCCTCTCTCGTTACAGCTCCAGGGAAGAACAATCCGGATCAACGCCATCATTGATTCTGGAGCTTGCAGCTGCTTTATTGACTCTGACTTTGCTGCTCAACAAAATCTTCCTCTGAAAGACAAGACACACAGACTTTCCATTTTCCTGGCCGATGGGTCCCACATAAAATCAGGACAAGTCTCTCAAGAAACCCTTCCACTGTCTGCCACCTGTTCATCTCAGCATAAAGAGATCCTGATTCTGGACGTCATCTCCTCTCCTCTGTTCCCGATCATTTTGGGCATGCCCTGGCTTCAGGCCCATAATCCTCACATTAATTGGACTACCGGTGAAGTCAAGTTTTTATCACCCTATTGCCAGAGACATTGTTTACCTGAACCCTCCAAACCGGCTGCCACCTTACTCTGACGGGATGTGGATCCAGATCACCTCCAAACCATACCAGAAGCTTATCATGAATTTGCAGATGTATTCAGCAAGAAGGGAGCGGACTCCCTGCCACCCCATCGCCCCTATGATTGCCCAATTGAGCTGCTTCCTGGGGCCGAGATTCCCTTCGGGCGCATCTTTCCACTATCTGAAAAGGAACAAGAGGCACTTAAACTATACGTTAATGAAAACCTCGAAAAGGGCTTTATTCGACCTTCCACCTCCTCAGCTGGGGCCGGAATATTCTTTGTTTCCAAAAAAGATCAGACTCTTCGTCCATGTGTGGACTATCGGGACTTAAATAAGGTCACAGTTAAAAACCGCTACCTGTTGCCCCTGATACCTGAATTATTTCAGAAGTTGAGGTCTGCCGTTATCTTCACTAAGTTGGATCTAAGAGGGGCCTACAATCTGGTCCGCATTCGGGCCGGGGATGAATGGAAGACAGCTTTCCGGACCCGTTTTGGGCACTATGAGTACTTGGTCATGCCCTTCGGCCTATGCAATGCCCCTGCCACATTTCAGCATCTGGTCAATGATGTATTCAGAGATTTCCTGGACATCTTTGTGATAGTTTACTTGGATGATATTTTAATCTTCTCTAATTCCCTTAACCAACATCGGGAACATGTTCGCAAAGTCTTGAGCCGTCTTCGTTTACACTGACTGTATGCCAAAGCAGAAAAATGCGAATTCGAACAAAGGGACATTCAGTTTTTGGGGCGAGTGATCTCCCCTACCGGCATTAAAATGGATCCTCAAAAAGTGTCCGCTGTGCTAGATTGGCCAGCTCCTCTGGACAATAGGGGCGTGCAGCGCTTCATCGGATTTGCAAATTTATATTGAAATTTTTTTAAAGGATTCTCTGCCATTATTTCACCCATCACGCAGCTAACCAAGCAGAACTGTCGCTTTCACTGGAGCTCAGAGGCTCAGGAGGCCTTTGAAGAATTGAAAAGGCGTTTCACTTCAGCTCCAATTCTCAGCCATCCTGACCCATCCCTACCTTTTATTCTGGAGGTGGATGCTTCCGAAGTGGCCGTGGGTGCAGTCATCTCTCAGCGACAGGGTAACAAGGATCTGATGCATCCTGTGGGAGTTTTCTCCAGGAAACTCTCGCCGGCTGAGCGAAATTACGATGTGGGTGACCAGGAATTACTGGCCATCAAGGCAGCACTAGAAGAGTGGAGGTATCTGTTAGAGGGTGCAGTCCATCCGGTTTTAATATATACTGATCACAAGAACCTCGAATATTTAAGATCTGCTAAGAGACTGAAACCTCGACAAGCCCGGTGGGCCCTATTTTTCACACGTTTCTGTTTTCATATTACTTACCGGCCAGGAACCAAGAACGTAAAACCAGACGCGCTATCGCGCATGGTTGATCATCCCAAAGAACCTTCTGTACCCGACACCTTCCTGCCAGCAAATAATTTCTTACTCCTTCAGACGGACATCCTGTCCTTGATCAGAGAAGCATCACCAGAACCCTCAAGTCTTCAGGGACTTGCTTTAGCATCTCAAGATGGGTTATTATGGAAAGGAAGTCAAATATTCATGCCAGAAGACATCCGAGTCAAAGTGCTGACTTTGTTGCATGATCACCCACTTGCAGGACATTTTGGGGTTCATAAGACCCTTGAACTCGTGCAACGCACGTTCTGGTGGCCTAACATGAAAGAATTTTGCAGAAAGTACGTCAGCTCCTGTTCTGTTTGCATTCAAAATAAAACTTCCAGGAACCGAGCTTGGGGACTGTTGAGGCCGTTGCCCATACCAGATAGGCCCTGGAGGATGATAGCAATGGACTTTATTGTTGAATTACCATGCTCAGAAGGATGTTCGGCGATCTTTGTGGTCGTCGATCGTCTGTCTAAAATGGCCCACTTTCTGCCCTTAAAGGGGACACCTTCTGCTGTAGAGACTGCCCGTGTGTTCATCAAGGAGATTGTCAGGCTGCACGGAGTTCCTGCAAATATAGTGTCCGATAGGGGGGTGCAGTTTACTTCACGCTTCTGGAAAGCCCTATGTGAAATACTGAAAATTGAATTAGCCCTGTCTTCAGCGTATCACCCCCAAACAAATGGGCAAACCGAACGGACAAATCAAACGCTAGAGCAATACATTAGGTGTTTTACCTCATTTGTACAAGACAATTGGGTGTCCCTACTGCCTCTAGCGGAATTCGCTTATAATAATGCTAGCCACTCTGCCACGGGTCAGTCCCCGTTTTTTTGCCAATTATGGTTTTCATGTATCTTTCTTACCAGATTTTCTTCCAGAATCCCCAGTTCCAGCGGTCCAGGACACAGTACAGTTCCTCAGTCACAACAACCAGATGCTACAGGAAGCGGTATCCAAGGCACAAGCAGACAGTAAGAGGATCTTCGATCAAAAGAGAAGAGGAGATCTAAATCTGCAGATTGGTGATAAGGTATGGCTGTCTAATAATATTAAACTAGTTTGTCCTTCCAAGAAGCTTGCTCCTAAGTTTATTGGGCCTTTTCCGGTGAAAAAGAAGATTAACAAAGTATCTTATGAACTGTGTTTACCTGACTCACTTAAAATCCATCCTGTGTTCCATGTGTCATTATTGAAGCCTGCTGTAACTGATCCCTTCCCTAATAGGGGCACCAGGGTCCCCGAACCTGTCTTGGTGGATGGAAACGAGGAATATGAGGTGGAGGCTATCCTCGATTGCAGGAAGAGATTGGGGCAGGTACAGTTTTTGATCAAATGGAAAGGGTACGGTCCGGAGAATAATTCATGGGAACCTAATAGCAATATTCACGCTAAACGTTTGATCCATGCCTATTTCTCTGCTCATCCTGAGAAGAGGAGTTATCTGGGCATCCGGAGGCTGCCCGTTGGGAGGGGGCAATGTCAGGCACATGTTGGTGGTCATCGGGCTAACATGCGTGCACGTAGGTGCACGAGAGGCTTTTCTAGAGCAGTTCAGCTGAATTCCCCACTGGGGGGGCGCTGGCGCGCCTCCGCGCGCGCGTGCCCGTTCGCGCTAGCGCTGTTTGGCGCCAAAGTCCCTTTAAAAAGGTGTCAGTTACTCCCATCAGGTGCTGTTTGTCTGCAGCTCTGCACCTGAGTTCCTGTATCCTGCCTGTTGTTACTATTACTATTGACCCGGCTCCGTCTTACTATTCTACTATCTCCTACCCGACCCGGCCTGCCTGACCCTGCTGATATCCTTTTACCCGTTGCCGAACACCTGCCTGCCTGACTATTCTGTGATCATCCCTTCTGCCATATACCTGCCTGATCTCCTGCCAATACGGACTGTTTGACTCTGCTTTGCTTGTGTCCTGTGACGCTGCTCACCACCTGCTCTTCCAGCTCCAGGTTCTGCTGCTGCAATATCCTTCACCTGCCTGCTAACGGATCCGCTTCTGCTTACCTGCATCCGCAATACAGCCACCCCGAAGGAAGTCTCCTCAGCTCCTGTGTTGGCCGTCGCAAGAAACCGCATCAGGCACTCCTACCTACTGTGCTCAAGAGACCACTGTCCCCACTCCAGTGGCTCCTGAACCAACGCTTAAGAGAGGTCTCCTTCTACCAGTCGGGCTCAACTACCAGGTACTTAACATGAACACTGTGAGCAGGACGCACTACACTAACTTGTAGTTTTAGCTGAACACTGTGAGCAGGACGCACTACACTAACTTGTAGCTTTAGCTGAACACTGTGCAGAGGTCTCACTACACTAACTAGTAGCTTTAGCTGAACACTGTGCAGAGGTCTCACTACACTAACTTGTAGTTTTAGCTGAACACTGTGAGGAGGACACACTACACTAACTTGTAGCTTTAGCTGAACACTGTGCAGAGGTCGCACTACACTAGCTTGTAGTTTTAGCTGAACACTGTGAGGAGGACGCACTACCCTAACTTGTAGCTTTAGCTGAACACTGTGCAGAGGTCACACTAAACTAACTTGTAGCTTTAACTGAACACTGTGAGGAGGACGCACTACACTAACTGTAAATAGTCTAGCTGCCTGACTGTGGTACTAATAGGATCAAAAGAACACCAGCAATTTTCTTCAGGTAGCTGTAAATACTGTAACAAGACAAGCCTGCCTGTCAGTAGGAAGATAACAGGAACGGATCTAGCTAAACTGAATACAGTGTATATATAAATGCCACACCAGGGATGCATATATATTTACAATACACTGTAAGTACAGCTAACTCACTGACTGTCCTGCCTAATCTAGCTAACTCAAATGAAATGACACTGTCTCTCTCTCTATCTCTCAGCACGCCGGAACACACTACACAGGGCCGCTGTGCAGGCGGCCTTATATAGTGTGGGGCATGTTCTAAACCTCCTGAGCCATAATTGGCCAAAGCCACCCTGGCTTTGGCCAATTACAGCTCTCTACCGATGGCGCTGTGATTGGCCAAGCATGCGGGTCATAGTGCATGCTTGGCCAATCATCAGCCAGCAATGCACTGCTATGCCGCAGTGAATTATGGGCCGTGACGCGCCACACGAATTTTGCGCGAATGGCCCATAACGTTTGCAATTCAGCGAACGATTGAACAGCTGATGTTCGAGTTGAACATGGGTTCGACTCGAACGCGAAGCTCATCCCTAGTTCCCACCCATTAATATTCATTTTATTTTATTTCATTTTTTCATGTTTATTTTTCAATTTTATTTTTTATTTCAAAAATGAGCACATAGGTACAGTACATCTGACATTCTTTTTGGTTGCAGATACTCATTTAATAGGCACTACTTAATTCACATTTTTTCTCCTCACCTAAAACTCCCTCCCCTATTGGGGAGTAGAACACACCTGAACCCTATCAGGTTTAGTACAGCGCCATATCTACTTCTCCCTTTTTTTTAGCTTCTTACTCCACCTAGTGGAAGTAAGTGGTAGAGGCAGCAGTTCTAGAAAACATCTCCAGAGTAATATTCCACTGTGCGGGGACTTTTTATTTTTTTCCCGGCTTGTTTGACCCCGCTTCTGCCTGCTCCTCCTGTACCTCTGCTGCCCGCCTGCTGCCGAACCCTGCCTGTATGAGACCAGTCTGTAGCTCCTGCTCAGCATCTGTTGCCTGTGCTTCTGACTTCCATCTGCTGTTCGAGGACTTCCTGCTTCTGGGAGCCGGACTCCTGCACAGGCTCTCATACCACTCCGCACTCGTGTGCTTCCTGTCTGCTCTACCAGGGGCCGCGAGTCAGATACATAAGGGAGCCTACCCTCTGCCCAAGCGAACTCACTGGTCTGGTAAGTGAGAGACCTGACAGTATCAGGCAGTCATGACCGAGTCCGGGCAGGGGGCCTCCCCCATGGATGAACTTTGTAGGCACCTAGCGGGCCTTACCCAAGCAGTTAAAAGCCTACAAGAAGGCTATACCAGATTAGAGGGCCAGGTCCAAGCCCTCTCAGCAGCTCCTCCCCCTCAGGGAGCACTGTCTGCCGGACTATCCTCAGCACCCTCCGTAGTAATGCTTTCTCCGGAACCCAGGGTACCCACACCCGAAAAGTTTACTGGAGAACGCTGCAAATATCGGGCTTTCCGTAATGCCTGTGAGCTCTATTTTGCTCTACAGCCCCGCACGTTTTCTCTGGATGCCACAAAGGTGGGATTTGTCATTGCACTACTGTCCAGCGAGCCTCAGACTTGGGCAGAAATCTAGGTCCTTGGATACCCTGGATGCTTTTTTCCTAGCGATGTCACAGTTATACGAGGACCCCCCAACTAACTGCTACTGCTGAGGCAGCCTTGCACTCCCTGCAGCAAGGTCGCAGAGCGGCCGAAGACTACGCAGTTGAGTTCCGACGTTGGAGCTCTGATAAAGAGTGGAACGACGCTGCCTTGCATCATCAATTTCGGATGGGGTTATCTGATCCCCTTAAAGATGAGCTGGCATGTGTTGGGATACCTCAGACTCTGGATGAACTCATCAACTTGTCCATTCAGATTGACCGTCGCTTGAGAGAGAGACGCTCTGAGATGTCCTCTAGTCATCCTCGTCCCATTTGGATGCTCCCTAAGGTTTCCAGTTCCCCCAACCAATTTCCTCCTGTCTCCTCTACTCCGGTCACAGAAGCACCCGAACCCATGCAACTTGGTCTGCTCCGGCCATCCCTTACCCCAGAAGAAAAGAGGCGCAGACGTACTCACAATTTATGCCTGTACTGCAGAGAACAAGGACATTTTGTGAGGGCCTGCCCCAACAAGATACGTAAGTGTCTGACGTCTTCTTCTTTATGTGCACCTGTCTTGCCCAAATCTGGTAACCATTTGACACTCTCTGTTATGTTAAAGTTTCCTGGAAAGAACATCCCGGTGTCAGTCATTATTGACTCTGGAGCATGCAGTGGTTTCATTGACCAGACCTTAGTTAATAATCATGGCATTCCTCTCAACCTAAGGCCCAGGGACTTGCAGTATTCTTAGCAGATGGCTCTACCTTCAGCTCCGGTCCAGTCACCCGTGAGACCACCCCACTATTGGCCACCATAGGCCCGGAACACCAGGAACTCTTACGCTTGGATGTCATCTCCTCTCCTCTTTTTCCAATCATCCTTGGAATGCCCTGGCTGCAGGCACACAACCCCAGCATTGACTGGGCGATGGGAAAGATCCAATTTCTATCTGATTACTGCAGGCAACACTGCTTACATGGAACACCCGTGACACCGTCTCAGTGTCTTTGCTTGGACTCTGATATCAAGCTTTGCCAATCCCTTCCCGAAGCCTATCGGGATTTCCAGGATGTCTTCAGCAAGAAAGGGGCAGACACCCTTCCGGCGCACAGGCCTTATGATTGCCCAATAGAACTCTTACCTGGAACCGAAGTTCCCTTCGGGAGGATTTTCCCATTAACTGAGCAGGAGCTGGGCACTTTGAAAATTTATATTGATGGGAACTTAAAGAAAGGGTTCATTCGCCCCTCCACGTCTCCAGCGGGTGCAGGCATCTTCTTCGTGGGGAAGAAGGATCATTCCCTACGCCCCTGTATCGACTACCGAGAATTAAACAAAATCACTATCAAGAACAGATACCCATTACCCTTACTACCTGAATTATTTCAAAGACTGGGAACCGCAACAATTTTCACCAAGTTGGATCTCCGCGGGGCGTACAACTTAATTCGCATAAGAGAAGTGGATGAGTGGAAGACAGCTTTTCGTACTCGATTTGGGCACTTTGAGTACCTCGTCATGCCTTTTGGCCTGTGTAACGCACCAGCAACCTTCCAACACTTCGTCAATGATGTCTTCCGTGACTTCCTGGACCTCTATGTCATAGTCTATCTGGACGATATCCTGATTTTTTCCGCTTCTCTGATCGACCACCGCAGATATGTACGAAATGTTCTCACCCGACAACATGGGCTCTACGCCAAACTCGAAAAATGCGAGTTTGAGCTTCACTGTATTCAGTTTCTGGGCCTGATCATCTCTCCTGAGGGTATCAAGATGGATCCCCAAAAGGTATCTGCCATCCTGGACTGGCCTGCACCTGTAGATAAGAAAGAGGTACAGCGCTTTATTGGTTTTGCTCATTTCTATAGGAAATTTATAAAGGGGTTCTCCTTGATAATTGCCCCCATTACTGAACTCACCAGACAAGGAAGCCGGTTCTGCTGGACTCCTAAGGCACAGTTGGCCTTCGAGGAACTCAAAGCTCTGTTTACCTCAGCCACCATTCTTAAGCATCCCAACCCAGCTCTACCGTTCGTGTTAGAAGTTGACGCATTCGAAATTGCAGTAGGAGCTGTGCTCTCACAACGACAAGGCACCAAAGCCCTTTTGTACCCTGTGGGGTTTTTCTCATGTAAACTTTCATCTTCTGAGAGAAATTACGATGTGGGAGATCAAGAACTTCTGGCTATTAAAGCAGCTTTAGAGGAATGGCGTTATCTTCTGGAGGGTGCTGCTTATCCCATCCTGGTCTACACGGACCATAAAAACTTAGAATACCTGAGAACGGCTGAGAGGCTAAAACCCCGGCAGGCCAGATGGGCACTTATTTTTTTCTTGATTTCAGTTCCACATCACCTTCAGACCCGGATCCAAGAATGTTAAGTCTGACGCACTTTCATGTATGTTCCATGATTCGGAAGAAACCTTACCTCCAGATACCATCCTCCCTCCTGGGAATTTCCTGCTTTTACAAGAAGATCTAGTCTCTCAAATCAGACAGGCCTCTATGGGGATGACTCTACCCGCTGGGGCCTGTGCCAAGGATGGCCTGTTTTGGCATGAAATCAAGATTGTGGTCCCTGAAGAATTACAGGGCACAGGTATTGGAACTCTGTCATGATCATAAACTGGCTGGACATTTTGGCACACGGTACAACATACCTTCTGGTGGCCTCACCTTATTAGGGATTGTAAAAAGTATGTTGATTCTTGCAATACTTGCGCCAGAAGCAAGAACAGCCGGGTTAGAGCTTGGGGACTATTGAAACCTCTCCCAGTCCCAGAGAGACCTTGGAGTATGATTTCAACGGACTTTATTGTTGAACTCCCCCCATCAGAAGGCTTTTCCTCCATCTTTGTCGTGGTAGACAGATTATCTAAAATGGCTCATTTTCTTCCATTGAAGGGTATCCCATCGGCTACGGAGACAGCCAGTATTTTCATTAAGGAAATTGTCAGGTTGCATGGAGTTCCAAAGAATATAGTTTCTGACCGTGGTGTCCAGTTCCCCTCCAGATTCTGGAAGGCCCTCTGTGGCTCCTTGGAAATCGAATTGGCGTTCTCCTCAGCCTATTATCCCCAGTCAAATGGGCAAACTGAGAGGACGAATCAAACTCTGGAGCAATATCTCCGCTGTTTTTCTGCCTTTTCCCAGGATGATTGGGCCTCCCTACTCCCTATCGCGGAGTTTTCCTACAACAATTCCTTGCATTCAGCTACCAACCAGACTCCATTCTATGCCAACTATGGCTTTCATCCGTCCTTTTTGCCTGGGTCAATACCTGAGTATTCTGTTCCTGCAGTAGCCGAAACCCTGAATTTCTTCTCAGTAAGCAACAGACTATTAGAGGATACCATGGCCAAGGCCCAAGAATGTTACAAGAAAATGTTTGATAAAAAGAGGCGTGGAGAACTTGTGTTGGAACCCGGCAACCCAGTATGGTTATCTACCACCAATCTGAAATTGGCTTGCCCGTCTAAGAAACTAGGCCCTAAGTTCTCGGTTCCCTTCCTGGTAAGGAGGAAAATTAACAATGTCGCTTACAAGCTTGAACTGCCTAATTCTCTGAAGGTGCACCCAGTCTTCCACGTGTCTCTCTTGAAGCCGGTTACCCCTAATTCTTTTGTTGGCTGTAGTGTCGGTCCACCCAAACCTGTTCTTGTTGACAATGAGTAGGAGTTTGAAGTGGAAGCAATCCTAGACTGCAGAAGGAGGCGCAATCAAACCCAATACCTCATAAAGTGGAAAGGATATGGCCCTGAAGACAACTCACGGGAGCCAGAAAACAATTTGCATGCCAGAGAACTCTTGCACGCTTTCAAAGATTCACTTGCTTCCAAGTTAGCCCAATTGGGCATCCGGTGTCTGCCCTTGAGGAGGGGGCACTGTCAGAGAGGTTACCTTGTTGGGCGTCGTTGCGTGCCAGGGCGCGTTGGTGCACGTGTTTCTGTGGGTGCTCGGGCACCTGCCTCTATGGGCACTGGGGTTGGTGTTCTGGCTGGCCATGGTGTACGTGGTGATGCCCGGGCACGCGCGCACTTTCGCATTAGTGCACGTCCGCCTATGGGCGCTGTTACGCGTGTGCCTGGTGGTGCTGGTGTGCGCGCCGCTGTCCAGGGGTGCGCTCGGGCGCGTGCAGGTGCGCGGGCGCCTGTGCGTACTGGCGTGCATGCGTGCGTGGCGGTTGGCGGCAATCAGCCTATTTAGGCTTCAATCTCTCTCTGCTCGGTGCTGCCTGATCAACAGCTCCTGTGCCTCCGTTCCCGTTCCTGTGTTCTGATCTGTTGATGACCCGGCTTGCCTTTTGGACTCTCCTGACTTCCGCCTGCATCTGACCCCGGCTTGTTTGACCCCACTTCTGCCTGCTCCTTCTGTACCTCCGCTGCCTGCCTGTTGCCGAACCCTGCCTGTGTGTGACCAGTCTGTAGCTCCTGCTCAGCATCTGTTGCCTGTGCTTCTGACTTCCATCTGCTGTTTGAGGACTTCCTGCTTCCGGGAGCCGGACTCCTGCACAGGCTCTCATACCACTCCGCACTCGCGTGCTTCCTGTCTGCTCTACCAGGGGCCGCGAGTCGGATACGTAAGGGAGCCTACCCTCTGCCCAAGCGGACTCACCAGTCTGGTAAGTGAGAGACCTGACAGTGTTACTGCATGTTTAACCCAGTATATATTAGTAAAAGAAAAAAAAAGAGGGGCAAGTGGGACTTTAAATGAAGCATGTCAATTGAAAGTATAATAATGAATACATGTGAGTAGGTAAAATGATTGGATTTAATTTATAGTCAAGTCCATGATTTTGATGCATACAGTACCAATAAAGTAGTATAAATACAGACATAATCGCATGAATTGATATATAAGCATATTTAGCAGTAACAATCAAGGAAACTCAGTAGTGTAAACAAATCAATGGACATACATATATGCAATTCATAACAGAAATACATGAATTAAAATCGCCAATCAAAATCACAAAATCGCATGAAATGAGAAAACTCGATAAAAAATTGATAAATGTCAGGGATATGATTTAGGCTTGATAGGGCATCCTTAGTTTGCGAACCCGACGCGTTTCTTGGCTTCTTGCCAGTCATCAGGGGTGGGATGCATAATTTAACTGAGAAAAACAAAGGAATATCATGAATATTGATACATGTGGAACCTCCGGCCAATAGAGAAAATCGTATCAGAAATGTCCAAATTGTCTACTTTGAATGGAGAAGCTACTTACAAAATAGCCCAAAAGTCAAGAAGAGTCACCAGCAATGGGATCTGTTAGGGTGTGAGATATAACCGTCTCAACCGGGGTTGAGGCAGGGCACCGACCATCCTTCCAAAGTGATTGGAGGGTGGGCCAGGAGAGACCACAGCCGACTGATTCCTGAGCCCTCAATATACTAGTCAATGAGTTGTAAATGGGAAAATCTGCAGAAAATAGTGGGATGTGTCAAAGAAAGTAAAACTGGAGTAGAAAGTGTTGGATGAATGGAATGACTAAAAGAAATGTGTGCTTGGTGCATATGAAAAAAGTAAATGTGTGAAAAATAAGATAATAAGGGGAAATAAAAATAAAAATAAAATGGATGCATGAAAATGCACGTGAAAAAAGATAAGTGAAGAAACCCATAGGAAATGTGTGAAGATAGAGGATGTCCTGCACTGGGTAAATAGGTGAGAGGATGGGAATGTGTGTACTGTAAGCAGAAAAAAAGATGTAAAAAATATATATTCATTACCCATGTGTTGAGTAGTGGCTGCTTAACAGAGCGGTCCCTTCCTAGCGAAACACAGTGAGGGAGTGAACCGTCAGTCTGTCAGTCCCAGCTGATATACTCTGGCCCTGGGCGGGTCCCTGCCAGCGTCATGCATGACGTCATTGGTAGCTGAGAGACGAGAGAGCAATCACAGCTGAGAGTAACTCAGTGGATGTCTGCTCATCACAGCTGTAGGCGTCAGATGGAGAAAAAACAAAACCCGGCTCACACCTTGTGGCGTCAATTGATGCCACTTGGGGGGCCATTTTGTGCATGGCGCCGATGCGTTGAGATCGTACCCCAACCGCCCCAAAATGCATGAGGGGAGGTGGGGAGGGAGCTGAGCGCATCGCAACCCCGGACAAAGAGACTGCAAAATATTTCAAAACACTCCAGCCCATGTGCTGGATTTAAATCAATAAGTGGATTCCAGGGAATAAAAACCTTGGAATTGGTACAAAATAGTTCTCAATAAACTAAAGGGAACACATGTAAAAATATGTTATATAGTCAGACTGTTACTATGTTGGAAAATTGGTAACGGATTTAGGATAAAGATACAAAAGAATATATTTAAACTAAGGATAACAAAAATTAATGATGGTGCGATTTGGTCACCGAGGGAGCGGATGTCTTCCACCCAAATATAAATATAAACAAAAGAAAGTGACCAGTCGCATAACTAAATATCAATGGCATGCTTCCATCCCGGGTTCATATATAAAAGAAAAAAAGAGGGGCAAGTGGGACTTTAAATGAAGCATGTCAATTGAAAGTATAATAATGAATACATGTGAGTAGGTAAAATGATTGGATTTAATTTATAGTCAAGTCCATGATTTTGATGCATACAGTACCAATAAAGTAGTATAAATACAGACATAATCGCATGAATTGATATATAAGCATATTTAGCAGTAACAATCAAGGAAACTCAGTAGTGTAAACAAATCAATGGACATACATATATGCAATTCATAACAGAAATACATGAATTAAAATCGCCAATCAAAATCACAAAATCGCATGAAATGAGAAAACTCGATAAAAAATTGATAAATGTCAGGGATATGATTTAGGCTTGATAGGGCATCCCTAGTTTGCGAACCCGATGCGTTTCTTGGCTTCTTGCCAGTCATCAGGGGTGGGATGCATAATTTAACTGAGAAAAACAAAGGAATATCATGAATATTGATACATGTGGAACCTCTGGCCAATAGAGAAAATCATATCAGAAATGTCCAAATTGTCTACTTTGAATGGAGAAGCTACTTACAAAATAGCCCAAAAGTCAAGAAGAGTCACCAGCAATGGGATCTGTTAGGGTTTGAGATATAACCGTCTCAACCGGGGTTGAGGCAGGGCACCGACCATCCTTCCAAAGTGATTGGAGGGTGGGCCAGGAGAGACCACAGCCGACTGATTCCTGAGCCCTCAATATACTAGTCAATGAGTTGTAAATGGGAAAATCTGCAGATTTTCTTGACTTTTGGGCTATTTTGTAAGTAGCTTCTCCATTCAAAGTAGACAATTTGGACATTTCTGATACGATTTTCTCTATTGGCCGGAGGTTCCACATGTATCAATATTCATGATATTCCTTTGTTTTTCTCAGTTAAATTATGCATCCCACCCCTGATGACTGGCAAGAAGCCAAGAAACGCGTCGGGTTCGCAAACTAAGGATGCCCTATCAAGCCTAAATCATATCCCTGACATTTATCAATTTTTTATCGAGTTTTCTCATTTCATGCGATTTTGTGATTTTGATTGGCGATTTTAATTCATGTATTTCTGTTATGAATTGCATATATGTATGTCCATTGATTTGTTTACACTACTGAGTTTCCTTGATTGTTACTGCTAAATATGCTTATATATCAATTCATGCGATTATGTCTGTATTTATACTACTTTATTGGTACTGTATGCATCAAAATCATGGACTTGACTATAAATTAAATCCAATCATTTTACCTACTCACATGTATTCATTATTATACTTTCAATTGACATGCTTCATTTAAAGTCCCACTTGCCCCTCTTTTTTTCTTTTATATATGAACCCGGGATGGAAGCATGCCATTGATATTTAGTTATGCGACTGGTCACTTTCTTTTGTTTATAACAGTATATATTAGTGCATTACTGTAAGTTTAACAAAGTATATATCAGTGAGTTACTGCATGTTTAATGCAGTATATATCAGTGCGTTAATGTATGTTTAACGCAGTATACATTATTGTGTCACTGCACGTTTAATGCAGTATATATCCATGCTTTACTGCATGTTTAACGCAGTATATATCAGTAATACTGGACATTTAACACAGTATATATTCGTGCATTACTGCATGCATATCAGTGTGTTACTGCACATTTAATGCAGTATATATCAGAGCATTACTGCATATTTTACGCAGTATATATCTGAGCATTACTGCATGTTTAACCCAGTATATATTAGTGCATTACTGTACGTTTAACAAAGTGTATATCTGTGCATTACTGCATGTTTAATGCAGTATATATCAGTGCGTTAATGTATGTTTAACGCAGTATATATCAGTGCATCACTGCACATTTAATGCTGTATATATCCATGTGTTACTGCATGTTTAACGCAGTATATATCAGTGCATTACTGCACATTAGGAATGAGCTGAACACCCTCCTGTTTGGTTCACAGCAGGGGGATCGGATAAGGGTCTGGTATGGATTTTGGCGCAGGGTTCCCCTTAAAATCCATACCAAACCTGAAAGACCTGGTATGGATTTTAGGGGAACCCCCACGCATTTTTTTTTGAAATTTTGATTCGGGGTTTCCCTTAATATTCATACCAGACCCAAAGGGCCTGGTAATAGAGGGGGGGTCCCATGCTCTTTTTTTCAATTATCTGTATCTATATTGCTGAGACCCGACAATTCATTACAGCCGAGATCAGTTTTAAATGACAATTTTTCCTTTAGAAATGTTGTTTTGCTGTGGTACTGTTCTAAACATGGGAAAAATGCTCCACTTTTCAGGCATATTATAGACACTTTCCAGGCACGATGTTTAAAGGAATATTTCCTTTTTATTTTTTCACTTTAAGCATTAAAAAAATCACTGCTCCTGAAAAAACGACAGTTTAAAAAAAAAAAATTGCATTGATATATGTCCCCTGGGGCAGGCCCTGGGTCCCCAAACACTTTTTATGACAATATCTTGAATATAAGCCTTTAAAATTAGCACTTTTAATTTTTCATGTTAGTGTCCCATAGACTTTATGGGTGTTCCGGCAGCTTTTGAAGTTGCCGCAAACACCGCATATTGTTCGCTGTTCGGCGAATAGGCGAACACCCGATGTTCGTGTCGAACTTACGTTCGACTTGAACATCGGGCTCATCCCTACCAGGGATGAGCCGGACACCCTCCTGTTAGGTTCACAGCAGAACATGCGAACAAGTAAAAAGTTCGGCAGAACACACGAACACGGTTAAAGTCTATGGTTCACGAACATGAATAATCAAAAGTGCTTATTTTAAAGGCTTATATTGAAGTTATTGTCATAAAAAATGTTTGGGGACCTGGGTCCTGCCCCAGGGGACATGTATCAATGCAAAAAAATATTTTAAAAACTAACGTTTTTTCGGGAGCAGTGATTTTTTTAATGCTTAAAATGAAACAATAAAAATTAAATATTCCTTTAAGTATTGTGCCTAGTGGTGTCTATAGTATGCCTGTAAAGTGGCACATTTTTCCCGTGTTTAGAACATTACCACAGCAAAATGACATTTCTAAAGGAAAATTGTCATTTAAAACTGACTGCAGCTGTAATGAATTGTCAGGTCTTGGCAATATAAATAAATCTTATTGAAAAAAAGAGCATGGGATCCCCCAGTCCATTACCAGGCTCTTTGGGTCTGGTATGAATATTAAGGGGAACCTCAAACCAAAATTTGAAAAAAATTGCGTGGGGGTCTCCCTAAAATCCATACCAGGCCCTTCGGGTCTGATATGGATTTTAAGGTGAACCCAGCGCCAAAATTTAAAAAAAATGGCATAGGGGTCCCCCCAAAATCCATACCAGACCCTTATCAGAGCACACAACCAGGCAGGCCGCAGGAAAAGAGGGGGGACAAGAGAGCACACCCCTTCCTGAACCGTGCCTTGCCACATTTCCTCAACATGGGGAGGGTGCTTTGGAGTAGCCCCCAAAGCACCTTGACCCCATGTTGTTGGGGTCAAGGGTCTCATCCCCACAACCCTTGCCTGGTGGTTGTGGGGGTCTGCAGGCGGGGGGCTTATTGGAATCTGGAAGCCCCCTTTACCAAGGGGACCCCCAGATCCCGGCCTCCCCCTCTGTGTGAATTGGTAACCGGGTACAAGTCCCCTACCATTTCACAAAAAAGTGTCAAAATGTTAAAAAAGACAAGACACAGCTTGGGACAAGTCCTTTATTAAAAAATAAAAAATAAAAATGTCCCACGATGTCCATTCATCTTCTTCTATCATGCCACCCGACGGACCAAAAAAGAAAAAAAAAATCAGCGACCGATCCGCCTCCATGGGAGGCTCCCTGTGACAAACTCACCCGGGACAGAGGCTATTGGAGGGGACTGAACGCAAGCCTCTTGCCCACCGATTATGGGCCCTAGCATTTGGGGGAATGGTGCTCTCTGTGAGCTGTATGCCTGGGGACCCTGGGATTGGTGTTACTTTGGATTCAGCTCCATGTCCCCCTAAAACACACAGACTCTGGAACCCGTTATATGCCATATTAGAATGATAAGACTGAATTATACTGTTGGGACACATCCTGTGAGGAGATGATAATGTCATCAACTCCACTCACCTGTCTGATGTCAGCTATAATGGGTTTAATGTAAATAAGTTTAGTCTTTGTTCTAATTAACCCTGTGTTGATGTTTATGGTAATGTATGTTAATTGAATGAGCTGATCACATTGTCCTTTATACAATGTAGGAGACGGGACGACTCCTATTGGAGCTCATGTTAATTAGGTTAATTAGGTTAGCATTGAGTCAGCCTGGTGTATAAATGTGTGTGAGATCTCAAATAAAGAGTTAGTTCTGATGTACTCCAAGACTGGTGTTGTCTAGTTCTTGGGGGTTCCTATAGCCAGATCCATTGGGCTCGTGTTCCAGAACTTAGGAAGCGGTATACTGACGGAAGCACTCAAGCGGAGTGTGGGACGTTCCGTGACACTCCCACCATGTGACGCTTTTTCTCCTTTGACAGTTCTTATATAACTGAGGGCAGCGCCACCCGGTGACGTACCCAGGTGACCCCGCCCCCTTTGACACCACAGGAACTTACCCATGCTTCCCTGTGGCGTCAGAGGGGCGGGGCCACCCGATTACGTAAAACCAGGTCCCCAAACACTGTTTATGACAATAACTTGCACATAAGCCTTTAAAATTAGCACTTTTGATTTTTCATGTTAGTGTCCCATAGACTCCCATAGTGTCCGGCACAGCTTTCGAATTTGCCCCGAACACCGCATATTGTTCGCTGTTCGGCAAGACATTATGTTTATTTTCAGTTTATTTCTATGAAATCTTGAATGTAATATGCACTTTTGTATATAAGTGTGGAGGTTCAAGCTACCTTATATATGAGTACCTTAACACGGGCTTGAGATTAATCTGCACAAACAATTCCCCTTTTTTCTCCCTCGTTACCAAAGGGGATAGGTAGTGTCAAGTGATATCACATAAAATTTGTTTACAAACATTTTATTGAAGTATAACAGATAAATACAAGTCATACAGGCACAGATAGGCAATCATTGCTACCAAGGAATAAGATAAAATGGTGCACAAAAGGATCTCTCACATTGCCTTTTAACAGGTTAAACCATGAACAGTGTAAAATAAAAAAATAAAAAATAAAGGACACAAAGAAAACTAGAAAAGAAAATGAATGTGAAAAGAAATGTAAGGGCAGTAGTACACGTAGACCAGATTGTATCTACTAGGTGTGCCAAGTAAATAGAAGCTGACTATGTATAGTTAATAAATAAAATCCTCATTAGTAATGAGTATGTTGACATGGGAGGCCTCACCCTATCTGGTCATTGGGACTAACAGGTCTCCAAGCCTGGTACATATTTGGTAAGTCGACCAACTCCCCCATTTACGGTCGAAGATGTGCATAGTGTCTAGGAGAGTGTGATGCACTCTCTCCATCAATCTGATGGATTCCATATGTAGGAGCACCTGTGACCATGTTACAGAGGGGCGTCTCCAGTTTAAATATCACATAAAATTTAGTCCCAGCTTACACCACATAGTGGTCCAACTAGGACTTGCACTTTTAACTGTAATGCCGCGTACAGATGGGTGGACTTTTCGACCGGACTGGTCCGACGGACTTTCGATGGACTTTCAAAGGACTTTTGAACGAACGGACTTGCCTACACACGATTACACCAAAGTCCGACGGATTCGTACGTGATGACGTACGACCGGACTAAAATAAGGAAGTTGATATCCGGTAGCCAATAGCTGCCCTAGCATGGGTTCTCATCGGACTAGCATACAGACGAGCGGATTTTTCGACTGGACTGGAGTCCGTCGGACAAATTTGAAACATGTTCCAAATCTAAAGTCCGATTCAGATTTTTTTCTGAAGTCAGATTTTTGACCAAAAAAGTCTGCTGCAGGTCCAATGGAGCTCACACACGGTCGGATTGTCTGCCGGATTCGGTCCGTCAGACCAGTCCGGTCGAAAAGTCCGCCCGTGTGTACATGGCATTAGTCATTACTGGAGGTCACTCTCCAGGTGATAGGTAGCGCCACCCACCCCTGCACATATATACATATTTTCTGGTGCTTCACCTGTGGAGCCCCTAGGGGAGGCAGCAGCCTTGCCTTACCTAAGCACGGTATCTACCATTTATAAACAATTCTGATAATGTTTTTTTCATAGGCTCATCCAGCAGGACATTCTCCAGAATTGAGGACCTAAGTTCCATCTTGGTGGAGCCAAACTGGGAGATAAATGCGTGTCACAATTGGAAGTAGTGAAAGAGATAGGGATTAGGTAGCTCAAATTTCTGTTTTAGACCTGCAAATTGTAACAACTCGCCCCCACTTGTTTACTATTATTGTAGAGTTTACACTGTGTATTTAAAATTAGATCTATGTTTAAGTGAATTCAATATAAATAAGATTGCTCATAATAGGCCCATATATAGACACATTTATATATAAAATAATGTTATCCGATAGAGTGTGTTTCCTTCAACCTGGTATGTTTTCTGTGCAATTTAATTTTCTCTCTGGAAATTCGACAACCATCAGGAAGTCAGATTATATTTTGTTTCTCATAATGCTGTATATTTCACAATATGGACAGTATGTGTGTATTACCTACAAACATGATAGCTGTTTTTTTCTCTCCCTTTATCAAAGAAAGGATGCATATTGAGGCTTTGAGCGGTCTGGTAAGCAGGGGGTGGGCACAATGTAGTCCAGAGGCAATATTTTACTTGTGTTTGAACTACTGTCAACAATAATGAAAACAACAAAAAGGAATATCAAGCAAGACTGATTCAGTAGATAATACATACAGCAGAAAGTTTGTTGGAATAAGAGGAGATATTGAGGTTGCTAGAACACTAGGTATTCTTACCATGCAGGGTGCCCAGATAATTATTTACACTATTCATAGAATTGTTGAACTGGCTTACTGTTAACATCTCATAAGACAACTTGATGATATCCTATGTTATGTCAAAGGAAATCTGGTGTTTTTATTACATGTCTTTTCTTTCAAAATTGTCCAATTATCATGAAATTGTTTTTGAAAAACAACACCCAGGCTATTGCTTTCACTTACTGAAAGGCCCTAGCATGTAGAGCAGACCCCTTGCTTTGAATGGTCACTAGTAGTTTGTTGTAACATCCCTTGCCATGGCATTTCTTACACAGAGATGGAGGGAAAACATTTAATACATCTCAGAAAGGTTATTGTAGTAGAATGTTCATATTAACCCATATATTTCATATTATTAATATGAATTAGCATATGTATTATTAACTCATTATTATTATTGTCAAGTAATAGTTATTAATTCTAGAAATGTAAGTGTAAAATATGATATAAAATATGTATATTTAAAAGTCAAAATCTAGATGACCTCTGCACTTCATATTGGTACCTTTTTTTAAAGACAGATATATTTTTACTGGGGGATAGTTCACTGGTATAGGGTTCAGACAGTTACAGACATCATGGTCTGCAGGTGCAGACATTCATTATTTTTGTATTTATGTTAATTTTATTGACGTATGTCGTGACAACCAATCATATTATTTCACATGTAATTCTATGGTGAAAGATCCTTACAAAAGGAGTCTGCAAACACTCTATATTTCTGAGCAAGTTTTGGACTTGCTTCCAGCTGCAGCTGATATTAATAAAGCCTCCTGCTCTTTTGGGAATGCACAGCCTGATTATGTTGTTTTGTTATTTTCTACGTTGTTATGAAAGACATGAACAGCTGGATTCTAGTTATAACTTAGGCTTCATTCACACGTGAGCATATCGATTTACTAGCATTTGTACAGCGTTTTTTAAGCAATTTTGTGTTTTATATTCAGGCATTTTGAGGTAGGTGTTCTCACCAGTGGCCAATGTAAACTAGTGTAATTTTTCTTACACATCTGCATCTCCTCCTCTTCCTGGTTTTGTGGTGTGGCTTTGTTCTATCGAGCTTTCGTATGCTCTCCTGCATGTTCTTCACTAAGCCTTGAAGATGTCTGCCAAGCATGGTTTCCTTGCGTGCGCAGCAGCTGCACTACTGATGCTGGAGGAAGAGGAGAAAGAAAGCAAGCGCAGATGCTGGAACCTTCCTGTTATTGCTAATAGAGAACAGTATGGCCATTTCTGGGCAATGTACAGTGATCTTCAAGTGCATACAGATAAATTCTTTAAATACACATGGATGTCAGTAAAAAGGTGGGTTCATCTACTCATCCGCACATAGCTTGTACAAATATAACAACATATTATAGATTATTTACCTACTAACAATCAATATTATATTCTACAGTTTTGATGAGTTTCTTGGGTTACTTTTTCCACATCTGAAGCGAGAAGACACCTATTATCGGAACAGTATTCCATCAGTGGAAAGGTTCATCATCACATTGAGGTAAGCACCAACCCACCTCCCCACCGCACTTCCCACCCCCTCTCTCCAACCCTCACCTCCCCCTCCATACCCCATCCTCTCCTCAACACCTAACCTCCTTCCCTCATGTCCTCCCCTGCAACCTTAACCTCCTCACTCCATCCCCTTACCCCCAACTTCCTCCCCCTCTCCCCTGCTGAAAGTGTACTTATAGTGAACAGATGAATTATTTATTTAATTATTTTTACAAAACATACAAAAATACTTAGATGCAGTAGCAGCATAGCCATGAGGAACACCAAGCTTTTGTATTCATCTCCCAACCTTGGAGAGCCAACATTCCATCATTAGTGGAAAAATGTTGTCTGATAAGCATGAGTGCGGTCCACATGGTCAACTAACCGAAAGAGACAAAAGGACATTGCACATAAATGTGAAACATATTTTTTAATGAAGAGTGCTATCAGCATCCATTCAAGAGTAAAATTCTGGCTGTCTTGGATGCCGAAGGTGGTCCAACAACATATTAGGTAACAAGCACATTTGTTCACCATACTTGTTTCCTTAATTTACTAGAACCCTTTTTTAACAAGTTTACAGGTAACTAAAACCAAACGATAACAAAAAAATGGTAGTTCACAGATTTCTATAATTTTTGGGTGAGGATATTTGACAATTAACTAGTGTTTCCTCATTTATTCCCCAGGCTTAGGTTGTTGAAGGCGCAGGACAGGAGGATGTGGTAGGTAGACCAAAAAAATGTGTGGAAGAATACATGGATGTTGATGGTTGGGAGGAATGCATAGAAGTTGATGTCTGGGAGGTATGCATGGATGCTGAGGGTTGGTAAGGAATGCATGGCAGTTGAAGGTAGGAAGGAATGCATGGAAGTTGATGGTTAAGAGGAATGCATGGCAGAGTGTTGGTAGGAGTGAATGGAAGTTGAAGGGTGGGAGAAATCCATGAAAGGTGAGGGGAGTGTATTTGTTGTATATGGGACATGGTGGTATGTGGACGGAACAGGGAGATAAGAGATGGATGGGTAGTTCTGAAAATGTGTGTGGGAAGCTGGTGATGGTGCAGATGTGTATGGTAATGGGTGGTGAGAAGGTGGACAATACAGAGGATAAGTGGTGTTGATAGATATTGATGGAAAGGGTGTGATTTGGGAGTCAGTTGTCTGGGGAATAAATGAGGAAATGCAGTGCAACATTGCCGTGCGCATTGCTAACTGGCGTGAGTAGGGCACTTCATTTACAAAAGTTTCCAGGCTCTTGAGAAATAAAACAGTTTGGTTTTCCTCCATCCTTTTTGAAAGAATGAACATTAGATCGACAAGCCTGTTGTTTCTTTCTTGCCCTCTTCCTCTAGTGGGCCTTGATGATGATCGGTGATGGGGTGTAAAGATGTTCTAGGAGCAAGTGAACCCTCATCTGATATCCTGCTTAGAGCGTTCCTTCAAACCCAATCAGGCCTGGAGATACAATCCGATAAGAAAATAATGACACACAGTCAATACATGCGGAATGTTCTGCTTTTTATTTCCGTATTCTTTCACTTATATAACCAAAATGACATCACAAGAAAAGTCCAACCTTTTCATTAATATATGCTAAAGTTACAGACATACAGACATACAGGATGTTTATAAAAAATAGGACATGATTTCTTCATACAGAAACTGTCAACAAGAAAAAGCTTTGTGCATCATTTCGGGGAAATCAAACCATTTATAACAATTTGAAACTAACTTTTGATAAACGTCACATATACATATTATTCTAAAATGGATACACATTTTTATAGCTAAAATGAAGGACAGCAAGCTAAAATATCCCTACAATCCCCTCTTTGATCATAAATGTATGATCTCACTTCCTTATCGTGGTGGTATTCTCAGCCTGCTTCTGATGATACATACTGAGATAAGTTTTATTGGGAGATGAGGGATCTGAAATGCGAGTGGCTCTATTAATTAGGCACATAATAAGCTTATACGCAAGATAAAGGAAAAGGAAAAAGAACACAATAATGATTAAAATTATGGCAATATCCCTTATCCAAGAGAATATCCCTCCAAATCCAAAATCAACATTTCCAAAAGGACTCCAGGTCTGGGCTATGTTGCGAGCCTCTTGTTGCAGCTTGGCGACCTCTTTTCTATGCTGAGCTATCACATCATAATAATCTGGTACCTCTATACTGGTATTGTGTACCCAAGTACAACATTCATAATCCTCATTCATTTCACATAATCCTGTAAGGGCTGAACTCATGCTTTCAATGGCTAAGTCATGCAATTCTAGTTGTTTTCTAATAGCCCTAGTTTCAACATTAAGTTTAGAAATGTCATCAGAATTCTTTTCCATCATCTCATCAATAATTCCTGAGTAATTATTTAACCTTTTCATCAAATCTATTCCCCATCCTGTCCAGGAAGGGAACCATGCCCAGGCCATATCCTTTTCAAGGAATAGCTCTCTCTTGTTATGACGTTTTAATGAATACCTTGGGTGTATACTAGCTTCAAGTAAATTACTCCCATCACTATTACCTATCACCCCCATTATGGGCACCAGTGAGGCCAGGTAACACCAGCCTTGGGCCTCTTGTGGAATCCAGGGATAACAAGTCTTTCCACAACAAACATAAGTGTGGTTACCAAACGAGAAGGGCATATTCACATCAGTCTCTTGATCTACTTTTGTAACTATTGCCAGAACCTGAAACAAATGCTGTACAGATTTACTACTATAATTTTCAGAGGCAAGAATCTTTTTAGGATCAGCCCGAACAAGACTTCCCACTAGGGGCATAGCAATTAGAAATGTTCAAAACCAATTGACTACAGGTATGAGCATTTCTAGTAGAATTCCCTAAATTAAAACACCAGGTAGGATTATGACTTCTATTGATGATGTGAAAGGAAATGGTGTCATTAGTTCTTCTGCTGACATTCAAAAGGTCAAGGGGAATCTTTCCTCTCAAAAGGGGAGTAATATTTAAAGGTATAGCTATTAAGGGTATCCTAACAGTGCTAGGGTGCAGTTTACTACAGATCCAAGATTATTGAAATCCTGATTTCCGAGAATAAGCATATTTAAATTTTAGCAAAAGCATTTTATCAGCAAAATTATCTTCAATGTCTCTCTTATTTCTAACTTGTATCACTGTAACATTCTCCTGTGTATGTGTGCTCCCACAAATACTTTTAATGGCACACAAATCTTCAGGGTGGTAGATACAGTTAGTGATGATCCAAATGGGCGGGAACACGATCAGGGTGATTAGGAACAGGAGGCAGAATGCATTGCCAGAAGTCTGTGGTGAAATAAGTGAGGTCATCTTCTCTGGCCAGACCTGCTTTTCCAGGAACTCCTCCTTCATCTGCTTGGACTTCTGCTTGAGGGCCTCCTGTGTTTATGATCTCCTTCCTGCTCTTGGGGCTTTGGGCAACCCTTTTCACTCGGCTGGCATGGATCCAGGATTGGCAATTCTCCACCAGGATAGCCGTTCTGGTCACTGCAATCACCGTAGTAGGAGGTCCAAAAGGATATTCCCGTTTCTTGCTTCTGTTCAACTGCTGGACCACCACCATGTCCCCTACTTTATAAGGGTGGGTAGGTTCCTGTGAAGAAAAAGGAGAGGTGTGAGCAACATTTCTCTCAACTGTATCCAAAGTTTTGATTTAATTTCCTCACATACTCTGACTGTACTAGATCCAAATCCCCCTGCTCTATCATAAGAGGTGCTCTGGCCCAGGGAGTGGGAAAGGGATGACCCATTAAAACTTCAAAAGGAGAGTAGCCTGTAGTTTTGGAAGGAGTACTTCTTATCTCAGCCGAAACCGCTGGAAGAACCCTCTTCCAATGGACAAAAGTTCCTCCTGTGGCTTTCCTTATTTTATCTTTCACGGTCCTATTTACCCTTTCCACTATCCCTGAACTTTGGGATGATATGGAATGTGAAACTTCCATTCTATTTGGAGTGAGTGTACCAAGTCCTGATATACTTTTGAGGTGAATGCAGGACCTCTGTCTGAGTTTATCTGAAGTGGGCATCCCCATCGAGGAATAATTCGAAAACATGTCCACGACTACCAAAAGATATTTCTGTCTTTTTCCTAACTTGGGCCTGTGTGTGAAATCAACTTGTAGGTGGGTGAAAGGTGTACTGGGATATATCAAATGTTCGTGTTTCGCTTTGTTTGGGATGTTTGGGTTGTTCCTAATAAAACTAATACACCTGGACACATAATCCCTTGTCAACCAGGGGGGATCTGAAATGTAAAAGTCCTTGCCCAGTAATTCACAAGTTGCCTTCCAGCCTCTGTGACCCATTCCATGATACTGGGCAATAAAAAGTGATGCACTTGCCATTGGTATACAAACCTTCCCCTCTTCGCACAATAGTCCTGTTTTTGGATCTATTTGTGCACCTACTTTTTCCCAATCTCTCATGTCGGCTTCTGAGGCATAATCTTGTAGGTCAGACAGTACATGGTCAAAACAAGGTAGTTCAGGCTCTAACATTTGAGCTGGTTGAGAGATAGCTGCTTGTCTGGCTGCTGAATCAGCTAGGGCATTTCCTCTAGCTACTTCTGTTTGTTGGCCTGTGTGTGCTCTGCAATGTATTATGGCAAGAGTTCTAGGCAACTGAATGGCTTTTAACAATGACACTACCAGAGAGGAATGGGAGATGATTTTTCCATCAGCTGCAATGAAACCACGCCTACTCTATATGACGCCGAAGTCATATACCACGCCATACCCATATCTGGAGTCAGTGTAAATGTTCACATCTTAAGAAACAAAAGGGTGGCGGTATATATCACATCCACAGCCGTGTGTATTACAATAAAGACATATAAAAATAGTGAATACTACCAAAAAATGTATGATCATAAAATGGATAGTGTCAAATAATTAATCAGTGTTGATCACATATAAAGTAAATATACAATAATGCTTAATCAACAGATGTGCCAGTTATTAGTAGAAACCCGTGCTGGTTCCATGAGCCAGACACCAAACATAAAAAACATAAAACTTTAAAAGTCCTTAAAAAATGTGTAGAAAAATAGTGAAGAAAACATCAACAGAGTTCAAAGGGGGTGATGCATGGCCAGATGGTATTCACAGAATTTTAGTCGCACCAAATCTAGCGAGTGGGCAGAAGTCGCACCAAAGTCGCACCAAAACTGGTGAGTGGGCAGAAGGGAAACCACAAGTGTGCATAGATTGTACGTCAGTGCCAGGGCCAACACCATAAACTTATGCTGGATTACCTATGGGAGAGGAAGCCGTGCGGACCCCCCCCTTTTTCTTTCCACCATCTGTTGATGACATCTGACAAGACGCATTTCCCAGAACCAGTGGTTATTATGCTTTTTTGACTTGTCTGGCGTATGCCATTTCAGGTCAATTTTCTCCGGTAAGCCTCCTCTACTCCTGGTGTTGGCCCTGGCACTGACGTACAATCTATGCACACTTGTGGTTTCCCTTCTGCCCACTCACCAGTTTTGGTGCGACTTTGGTGCGACTTCTGCCCACTCGCCAGATTTGGTGCGACTAAAATTCTGTGAATACCATCTGGTCATGCATCACCCCCTTTAAACTCTGTTGAGGTTTTCTTCACTATTTTTCTACACATTTTTATGGACTTTTAAAGTTTTATGTTTTTTATGTTTGGTGTCTGGCTCATGGAACCAGCACGGGTTTCTACTAATCACTGGCACATCTGATGATTAAGCATTATTGTGTATTTACTTTATATGTGATCAACACTGATTAATTATTTGACACTATCCATTTTATGATCATACATTTTTTGGTAGTATTCACTATTTTTATATGTCTTTATTGTAATACACACGGCTGTGGATGTGATATATAGCGCCACACTTTTGTTTCTTTTGTTTTTTTTCTGCCTTGAGTCTATAGGTGTGTTGGCTGCTTTTCACTTTCTTTCTAAACGTAGCGCTGTACTTAAATTTTATTTTTGCTTTCCAAATGTTCACATCTTGACCCTCAAACATTTGGCAACCATATAAAACAAGAAGGAGAAAGCGCCTCTGAGTGCAAGCATTTAATTTAAGATATTAAGCGCATAAATACACTTACAGTAAAGTAGACAAAGTAGAGTTCCAATGGAAGGGTCATCACGGATCAGTCAAGCGTCCATATGCCGAATTTCTGTGATGTAGCTCCAGAGGGACGGCTGCGGACCTCTGCTCGGAGTGACAGACCATAAGGCAGCCAAGCTGGATGGAAGCTTCCGTGTTCCGGCCGCTTGCTATAGGTGTGTGACGTCACCGGGAAGACTGTAATGAATGGGAACACACAACGCGTTTCAGAGCATGCGCGAGGCTCACAATGGGCATGCGTGCTCCTTTTTCAAGTGTGGGAAGGACGGAAAGGATCGAAGCTTAAATAATCCTATGTTGATGACCAAAGGCATTCCAATTGGATAAAAGCAAAACATGGGTGTGTTAAGCAGAGGACTGGTATACTAAAACAAGGGTATGAAACATGTAAAGGACATCTAAAAATTCTAGAAAAACAGACTTATAATGTATCTCACAGAACATTAAATGGATATATCAAGTATAAAACAATAGATCAATAAAAAAACTCAGATAGTTAAAAGTTTTGGAATAAAAAACATGGAGACGGGATAAAAACAGCAGCACAGACGTGTGTTACACATTAAGTTATAATTAATAAACATGGGAGAGTATAAAATTAGGAGAATATAAAAATCTGTAAACAAGTATTCTTTTAAGGTTATCTCATGTGTCAGCGGCTGTCTTGTATACGCTCAGTGACACACCAGATTTCATAAAGAAGATTACTGATAATGATTTCTGATAATGTCCACGTGCCATATATGACATGTAGAAGTCTACTAGTGTCTATCTAATGTTCAGGATAAGGATGAGGGAAAGAAAAAAAGGTAAGACAAAGAAGAGAGAAAGGGGGGGAAGAAGGGGGGGTAAGGGAAAAAAAGGAAGAGGGGGTGGAGAAGGGGAAAGGGAAGGGTGGGGAAAGGGGGAAAGAAGGAGGGGGGGGGGGGGAAAAAGAAAAAAAGAGCTAAAAGGATAAGAAAATGAGGAAAGGAGACGAGAATAGTAGGGAATAGGGAAGAAAAGAAAAAGGAAAAAAGAACTAAAAGAATAAAAAAAAAAAACGAGGAAAGAAGACCAGAATAGTAAAGAAAAAGAAAAAAGGATATATAATTCCCAGATACTATATAATCGTATTGATCTCTAATTCTTCATTTAACCCGTTAGGTGCCAGAGTGTCTAGGGTGTATATCCAGAACGTTTCGCGTTCGCACAACTTGGAGAAATGTTCGGCTTCAGATAATTTATGTGGTATAGATTCTATCACCCACACTTGTAGACCTACAGTTGATTGGTTGTGGTGCTCTAGAAAGTGACGAGGAACGCTGTGTTCATTGCAGCCTTTTTCTATGAATCGGCGATGTTTGCCAAAGAGTTGTCGCAGAGGGCAAATTGTTCGGCTAACATATAATAATTTGCATGGATATGTTAAACAGTACACTACATAATCGGTAGAGCAGTTATAGAATCCCTCTAGTTGATATGTCTTATTTCTATGTTGAAAGCTACATTGGACATGGCTCACAAAGGCACAGGTCTTACATAAAGCTTTGTTGCACCTGTACATGCCTATAAGGGGAATAAGACACAAGGCTTTTTTAAATTTACTAGTATTCAATTTACTGGGCACTATCTTATTTTTCAAAGTTGGAACTCTTCTGTATGTTACCTTAGGCCTATTTCCAAGACTATTTTGGAGAAGGGGATCCTGTTTAAGAATATTCCAATGTTTATGGAATATACGTTCCATTTTCTTATATTCACTGTGGTATCTCGTGATAAACCGTACAGTACCATTGTCAGATGGTTTTGTCCCTTTGGGTTTTTTACCTGGGAGAAAGGTGGCATAGGCTTGATCTATTAATTTCTCAGGAAACCCTTTATCCAAGAATTTCTTCTTAAGGTGAACGCTTTGGGAAATGTAGTCAGAGTCTCTAGTACAATTTTGTCGTAATCTGCAATACTGGCCTTTAGGGATATTATTGACCCACTGTGGGTGATGACAACTGTTAAAATGTAAATAAGAATTCCCAGTTGTTGGTTTAGTATAATTCCGCCTCAAAATGACATTATGGTTGTGAAAGAGCTCAAGATCTAGAAAAGAAAGACTATCTGCATTATGTACAAATGTAAATGAAAGACCTAAATCATTAGCGTTACAGTGGGAAACGAAACTATCAACAGAAGACGGTGGGCCATTCCAGATGACAATGATATCATCTATATATCTACCGAAAAAAAAACAAATGTTGAGCAAAGGGATTATTGTTCCATATAAACCTGTCCTCCCACAGACCCATGGTCAGGTTTGCATAAGAGGGGGCAAAATTTGTTCCCATAGCTGTACCATGGGTCTGTAGGTAGAATTCCTCATCAAAATGAAAATAATTATGGTTTAAAGAGAATGAAGTGGCTTCTGAAATAAAAACAGCTGGTTTTGCATTATTAAGAGGATCCAGGGACAAAAAATGTTGAACTGCCATTAAGCCTATATGATGGGGAATAGATGTATATAAAGAGTTAACGTCTAGAGACAGCCAGGAATAACTCTCTTGCCATCTGTAGGGTTCCAGGAGCTCCATCAGATGTATCGAGTCTCGTACGTAAGAGGAAAGGTTCTGAGCTAGAGGCTGTAGAAAAAAATCAACATATTGGGAAAAGCCACTAGAGACACTATTCATGGAAGCCACAATAGGTCTACCAGGGGGGTGGGACGAATTTTTGTGCACCTTAGGCAGGTGGTAAAAATAAGGTGTACTATAAAATTCTTTGCGTAGAAAATGGGCTTCATTTTTATTGATTATTTCATCTAAAAGGGCTTGATTAATTAATGTCTCAGCCTCTAATCTAAATTGAGGCAGGGGGTCTGAGGGCAATTTTTTATATGTTTGATGGTCTGATAATAATCTTAATGCTTCTGTAATATAAGAGGTGCGATCTAATATGACGATCCCACCCCCCTTATCTGCCGGTTTAATGATAATATCGGAGTTGTTGGTGAGGGAGTGAAGTGCAGCCTTTTCTCTAGAGTTAAGATTATGGGAACAATATTTTTGTGTATTTTCCGTATGATCACACAATTGTTGAAGTTCAGAAAAAAACACTCTGTAAAAAGTTTCTAGATAGGGGCCCTTTGATCTAGTAGGATAAAACGCCGATTTAGGTCTAAAATTTGTGTGTTTAACTGGAGGTGAGCTCTGCAGATGTTGGGTTAACAGCTCAAGGTTTAATTCGAGATCTAGGGTGCCCAATTCTGAATCAAACTCATAGACACTCATAGAGCTCTCAGATGTCTCATTCGTGATGGTGTGGGAAGAGGTGGTAGGCCTAGTTATATCAGAGCTATTGACAGCTGATGTATTCTTGGCAGATTGGATATTAAAATATTGTTTTAAAGTGAGGTGTCTAATAAATTTATTAAGGTCCTTAAAAAGAAGGAACGAATTGGGTGGCATGGTGGGTGAGAAAGTGAGTCCTTTGCCGAGCAGGGAAATTTCTTCTGAGGATAACAGATGTGAGGATAAGTTAAATATATTTATCGTTTCTGTAGTTTGGCATTTATTTTTGGATTTGTTGCGTCCACCTCTGCATCCTCGTCTATATGTTTCACCCGGTGACCCCGCCCCCCTCTGACGCACGGGACATGACGGGACTTCCCTGTGGCATTCCCCGTGACGTCACAGGGAAGTCCCGTGACGTCACCGTGCATCAGAGGGGGGCGGGGTCACCGGGTGGCCCCGCCCCCCATTATTTAAGAACCGTCAGACGAGGAGACGCCGTCACACAGCGGGAGCCTCCCTCCATGCCAGCATGGGTGCGGAGCGGCCTGGAGAAGAAAATGAAGAAGAGAAGAAGGAAGAAGAGAAGAGGATGAAGAAGAAGATGAAGAGAAGAGCGGGAGCCTCCCCCCATTCCATGGGTGCGGAGCGGCCCGAGGAGAAGAAGATAGAAGACGCCGCGGAGGAGATGCTGGATGAGAACGCCGGAGGAAGAACCAGAAGAGCCAGAAGAACCAGAAAAGAAGAAGATGAAGGAAGATAGAAGAAAGAAGAAGCATTTAAATAAAGGAATTGTCAAAAACTGTCTCTGGTCATTTGTAACATTTTTGACAGTTTTTTAGTGAAATGGTAGGGGTAAGTACCCCCTTACCATTTCTCACAGGGGGGCCGGGATCTGGGGGTCCCCTTGTTAAAGGGGGGCTTCCAGATTCCGATAAGCCCCCCGCCCACAGACCCCCACAACCACCAGCCAGGGTTGTGGGGATGAGGCCCTTGTCCTCATCAACATGGGGACAAGGTGTTTTGGGGGGCTACCCAAAAGCACCCTCCCAATGTTGAGGGCTTGTGGCCTGGGTTGGTTCAGGAGGGGGGGGCTGCACTCTCGTCCCCCCTCTTTTTCTGTGGCCTGCCAGGTTGCATGCTCGGATAAGGGTCTGGTATGGATTTTTGGGGGGACCCCACGCCTTTTTTTTTTTTTTTGGGCGCGGGGTTCCCTTAAAATCCATACCAGACCTGAAGGGTCTGGTATGGAATTTAGGGGGACTTCCACGTCATTTTTTTTTTAAATTTTGGTTCGGGGTTCCCCTGTGGGGAATTCCCATACCGTTTTTATCAATGAACTTCTATGTGTATTGTCGGCAATGCAATAGCCGCGAGTAGTTTTAAATGGGTTTTTTCCTTCGAAATGTCATTTTGCTGTCAGACTGTTCTAAACACGGGAAACACGCGCCCCTTTACAGGCATACTATAGACACCCCCCAGCTACAAAATTTAAAGGGATATTACACTTTTATTGTTTGACTTTAAGCATTCTTAAAATCACTGCTCCTGAAAAAACGGCCGTTTTTAAAACTTTTTTTGCATTGATCCATGTCCCCTGGGGCAGGACCCGGGTCCCCAAAAATGTTTTATGACAATAACTTGCATATAAGCCTTTAAAATTAGCACTTTTGATTATTCATGTTTGTGTCCCATAGACTTTAACGGTGTTCGCGTGTTCGAGCGAACTTTTTTCCTGTTCGCATGTTCTGGTGTGAACCGAACAGGGAGGTGTTCGGCTCATCCCTAATCTTGAGTATTAAGTCTGGCATCTTGTGTCCAAACCTCCTGAAATCTTTTCCAAAATTCCAACACTGACTCTGATGATTTTTGTTTACAAGCTACTGCAGTAGGGAGTGATGACTTATTAATGAAAACTCTTTTCATTTCCTTCTCTAATGGGGCATACACACGGTCGGACTTTTCATCTACAAAAGTCCGACAGCCTGTCCGACAGACTTCCGGTGGACTTTTGGCAGACTTGCGGCGGACTTGTGGCAGAATTCTAACGAACGGACTTGCCTACACACGACCACACAAAAGTCCGACAGATTTGTACGTGATGACGTACACCAGACTAAAATAAGGAAGTTCATAGCCAGTAGCCAATAGCTGCCCTAGCGTGGGTTTTTGTCCGTCGGACTAGCACACAGACGAGCGGATTTCGGGGTCCGTCGTAGTTACGACCTAAAGATTTGAAGCATGTTTCAAATCTAAAGTCCGTCGGATTTGAGGCTGAAAAAGTCAGCTGAAAGTCCGGGGAAGCCCACACACGATCGGATTACCAGCCAGCTTTAGTCCGTCGGCGTCCGTTGGACTTTTGTAGACGAAAAGTCTGACCGTGTGTATGCCCCATTACTCTTCCCACATAATGTTCCTTCCTTCAACAGTGTTTAGTGAATAAGCCTCTGCCTTGGTGGTGGGTGCCTCTAGGACATCTATTGTGGGCACTTTAGTCCAATCCCAAGGGGAGGTAGTTCCCACCAAACTATCTATAATGATCCTTATATCTTCCTGTGTATAATTTCTACCCTTACAAGCTTTCTTTAAATAAGCTATCGCCCCCAAAGCTGATGTGGAAGGTTTGGGGCAATGCTTGATAATACGATTTATATCCTTGATATCAATAGATCTTATTACCAGGACATCACGACAGTTAAAAAAGGAAAACTCTGCATTGCTAACTGCCCCCTTCCCCTTCTGCAGCTTGTTTTAACTTCTGTGTTGCACTCCTAGTTTGAGCAGGATCTTCCCTATGGGGTCCACGGGGCATCTTTGGTTTATGTTCCCCCGCAGGTGTCTTTTCAGGTAACTCCTCATCCATAGTGGAGGAGGCAGCACCAATCGGCTGTTGCATTTGTGAAACTATAGGCAGTGGCTGATCTGATAGGACAGCCACCTGTGATTCTGGTAGGACCACAGGCAGTGCCTGACCCACCACTGCACCCTGCTGTGGAACTGTACAGGGAGAGCAGGTGCCTCTGCAGGTGACACTCTATTCTCAAATGGACGAACTGCTGCAACTGCAGCCAAAAACTTCATGTCCTCTTTTGAGAAGGAGGGGTATATTTGTTTTGGTGATCCCCTGTTTGGCTGCGGTCTATAAGGTGGAGGTGACGGGGCACAGGGAACTGGGGCAAGAGCTAGTGCACATGGAACTAAGGACGGGGAACCTGATTTAAGTCTCTTCTCACAAGCATGTAACCCCGGGGCTTCCTTGTCCCTTGGATTTGGACTTTTCTTTCTTATTTACTTATCCACTTTCCCATACCAGTAGGGGGCATACAATAACCAATTTTCCCCGCCTTTTCTCATATATTCCTTATCCCATTGGGGGTCTCCCATATAATATGGGAAAGCTTTCCTATCTCCCAAGCAAAGGCCCTTGACCATGTTCATGTGAAAAGTATCATTCTGGCCCTGTCGGGGAAACAGGTTACTAGTCCTCATGGCTTCAGTCCATCCTGCCAGATTATCCACCCAAGGGTTAATATACACATAATCAGTTCCACATATTCTGGCTACATAAGATTTACATGTCTCTCCTACATCTGGAGGGGGAATCTTCTTCCCTGAAAACTGACCTATAACAATACAGCGGTGAACGCCACCTCACCTCGCAGCGTCCGACAAAATCCACACAATACACGTACAAATTATCTTATTTTATATCTTCTAAGCGATAGATAAGATAAGCAAAGAGGTTGGGTTTTTCCAGCACACTCTATCAGATATCTTTATAAAACTTCTTACAGTACTATATTATATTACTTTGGGCTTCCCAGAACCCCTTGGAACTACCCAGAGTCCCTTCTTTTTGGAACTACTCAGAATTCCTTACACTTCCGTCACCTGAACGGACTTCTGCCGAGGTTCATACATTTACATAAATGTTTTTAACACTACACCTTCTGTCAACCCCATACAGGGAAACGGTCTTTTAAACTAAAAGTCAGGGTAAGAGAAATAATAGTAATTAAATCAAACTTACCGGACTTAAATGATGACCGCTGCACTGCTGCCACCAAGCTGATGGGGTGTAAAGATGTTCTAGGAGCAAGTGAACCCTCGTCTGATATCCTGCTTAGAGTGTTCCTTCAAACCCAATCAGGCCTGGAGATACATTCCAATAAGAAAATAATGACACACAGTCAATACATGCGGAATGTTCTGCTTTTTATTTCCGTATTCTTTCACTTATATAAGTAAAATGACATCACATGAAAAGTCCAACCTTTTCATTAATATATGCTAAAGTTACAGACATACAGACATACAGGATGTTTATAACGAACAAAAATAGGACATGATTTCCTTTGTGCATCATTTCGGGGAAATCAAACCATTTATAACAATTTGAAACTAACTTTTGATAAATGTCACATATACATATTATTCTAAAATGGATACACATTTTTATAGCTAAAATGGAGGACAGCAAGCTAAAATATCCCTACAATCGGCGCACAACTGCAGGAGGAGAGGTTACACTTTAGACCGAAGGTGCTATGCTTGATAATCTGCTATTATCAAGTGACATTTCTGGTAATATTTCTTTGGCTGGGTATTTCAACTGCATCATTGTCATCCGTCTTCATCCAGGAACTTTGGGTACTGAAAAAATGAAATATGCTTTAGAATGACTATATACTTTATATGTCGTACTTACAAAGGAACATGACTTACCTACTCATTTCTAATACAGGCCTGAAAAAGTCTAGCTCCTTGGCATGTATGTATTGTCGAGGTTGTTCCGCAGCTTGCCCACTCTGGAATTCATGTATTTGTCTCCTATAGTGTAGACATCTGTCAGGGAAGGCATGTATATAGTGCATATGGAGTTTCTCGGAGCATACATATGCACATGCGCAGACTGGCAACTGGCCAGGCAGATGTGCTTAGTCGTGAGCATAGACACGCACAAGTGCATGCATGCACACTCAGGCATCAATGCACATGCCTGTCACTAAGCTGGCTATTTAAACAGGCTTCTGTATGGGCTCATTCCTGTTTGGTGTGCAGCTTCTGTGTATTGTTCCTGATTCCTGTGTTGACCTCTGATCTTGATCTGGCTTACTTCTGACCTGTGTTTGTCTGCTACCTGCCTCAACCTCAGCTTGTCTCTAGATTGTGCTTCTGCCTTCTGTTTCTACTTGACTGACCTCCCGTTGCTGACTTGGCTTGCAGGTCACATGGTCTGGTCAATCATCTTGCTGTCTGCTGTCTATGCCTGATCTGCCTGACTGTTACCGACCCAGCTTGTCTGACCCTGCATCTCACTCATCCAGCCTGCTACAGCTCTCAGTAGACATGTGCGGTTCGTTTCATTCCGAATAAATATTCTGACACATTTTTCATTATAGAGATTTGGATATATCCGAATACCCGAATTACAGTATAAACAAAGTTCATCGAATGCTTCGAATAAACTAAACGAAAAATTTTGGAAATTCAAATAAAATTTTATAAATTCCAGTCGACTTCCAACTGTAAACATATTTCTGAAATCAAAGGCTGTGGGGTTATTTACGAAAGGCAAATCCACTTTGCACTGTAAGTGCACTTGAAAGTACACTTGCAGTGCACTTGGAAGTGCAGTCACTCTAAATCAAATGCCAAGTACACACGATCGGACTTCTCGTCGGAAAAAGATATGACGGCTTTTCTGACGGGATTCCGCTCAAGTTTGCCTTGCATACACTCGGTCACGCAAAACTTCACTGAACTTACGACCGTCAAGAATGCGGTGACGTACAAGACTACAACGAGCCGAGAAAATGAAGTTCAATGCATGCGTCAAATTGTTCCGTAGGAATTTTGCACGTCTGAATTGCCACAGACGATTGCATTTTCAGTTTGGAACTTTTCCAGACTGAAAAATTGAGAACATGCTCTCAATCTTTTGCTGGCTGGAATTCGGCCAGCAAAAGTCTGATGGAGCATACACACGGTCGCATTTTCCGACGAAAAACTCTCATCGGTATTTAGCGGGCCAAAATTCTGATCATGTGTACGTGGCATAAGGGGTAGATCTGAAATGAGTGGAAGCTCTGCTGATTTTATCATCCAATCATGTATCATCAAATGCTGTTTTTTTATTTTCCTTGCATGTCCCCCTCGGATCTACATCGACTTTACTTCCAAGTGCACTTTCAAGTGCACTTGCAGTGCAAAGTGGATTTTCCTTTAGTAAATAACCCCCTGTGTGTGTTATTAAAGTATCATTTTAAAATAATGCTGTTTTTGTTAAGCCAAAGGTGATTTAAAGAGTCGTTTTAATCGTTTGATGAAGATTTTTCTTTTGTTTGTTCACTTTGCCACATTCGAATCGGAAAAAAAAAATCTAAAGTTTTTGATTCAACAGATTCAAAATGTATTGATTCGAATGTTTAGAATCCAAAAAAAGGTAATTTTTAAAGTAAATTTGAAAAAGACATAAAACGAATTCCAAATATGTATTCTGAATACGAATTGAATGAATCAACCAAATTTAACAAAACAAAATACCTAGATTAATGAAACAAAACAACATTTTTCATCATGCACATGTCTAGCTCTCAGTCCAGCAAGTTCTCATCTGGTTCCTGCTTCCAGCTGTCTGCCACAGTCTGCCGCCAGCCAAGCTCAATGCCAGCTCATCTGCCACCAGCCTGCTCTACTGCCACATCCACCTTCTGACTGCTGCCACACAGACTACTAGACTGATTACAGGCACTCATACATTGCCATGCTCCTGTGGCTGTTGTCTCACTACCAGTGGCCCCCGAGCCAGAGCTGTACGAGAGGCCTTCTTCTGCATGTCAGCCTCACTGACCAGGTACGTGATAGCATCCTTTAAACTTTTCCATTTTCTTTTGATGAGTACAACTGTGACAAAACAAAATTACGTTTTTTCCCCCACAGGTACATAGCAACTGGTAAGTCCTTGGCCAGTTTGCACTTCACATTCATGATTGGAAAATCCACTGCAAGCAACATCATACGGGACACTTGCACTACAATTTAGGATTAGGATGAGCTTCGAGTTCGAGTCAAACTCATGTTCAATTCGAACATCGGTTGTTCGCCAAACAGCGAACAATTTGGGGTGTTCGCGGCAAATTCGAAAGCCACGGAACACCCTTTAAAAGTCTATAGTAGAAATCAAAAGTGCTAATCTTAAAGGCTTATATGCATGGTATTGTCATAAAAAGTGTTGGGCACCTGGGTCCTGCCCCAGGGGACATGGATCAATGCAAAAAAAAGTTTTAAAAACGGCCGTTTTTTTCGGGAGCAGTGATTTTAATAATGCTTAAAGTGAAACAATAAAAATGTAATATTCTTTTAAATTTCGCACCTGGGGGGTGTCTATAGTATGCCTGTAAAGGGGCGCATGTTTCCCGTGTTTAGACCAGTTTGACAGCAAAATGACATTATAAAGGAAAAAAGTCATTTAAAACTACTTCGCTATTAATGAATTGCCGGTCCGACAATACACATAAAAGTTCATTGATAAAAACGGCATGGGAATTCCCCACAGGGGAACCCCGAACCAAAATTTAAAAAAAATTACATGGGGGGTTCCCCTAAATTCCATACCAGGCCCTTCAGGTCTGGTATGGATATTAAGGGGAACCCCGACCAAAATTTTTTAAAAAAATGGCGTGGGGTCCCCCTCAAAATCTATACCAGACCCTTTAGGTCTGGCATGGATTTTAAGGGGAACCCCGCGCCAAAATGTTTTTAAAAAATGGCGTGGGGTCCCCCCAAAAATCCACACCAGACCCTTATCCGAGCACGCAACCTAGCAGGCCCCAGGAAAAGAGGGGGGATGAGAGAGCGCCCCCTTCTGAACCATACCAGGCCACATGCCCTCAACATTACGAGGGTGCTTTGGGGTAGCCCCCCAATACTCCTTGTCCCCATGTTAATGGGGACAAGGGCCTCATCCCCACAATCCTTGCCCGGTGGGGGTCTGCGGGCGGGGGGCTTATCGGAATCTGGAAGCCCCCTTTAACAAGGGGACCCCCAGATCCTGGCCCTCCCCCCTGTGTGAAATGGTAAGGGGGTACAAAAGTACCCCTACCATTTCACAAAAATAGTGTCAAAAATGTTAAAAATGACAAGACAGTTTTTGAAAATTCCTTTATTTGAATGCTTCTTCTTTCTTCTATCTTCTTTCTTCTATCTTGTATCTTCTATCTTCCTTTGGTTTCTTCCTCCATCTTCTTCTTCTTCTTCTTCTTCTGGTTCTTCCTCTGGTGTTCTTGTCCGGCATCTTCCTCCATGGCGTCTTCTTCCCTTCTTCTTCTCGGGCCGCTCCGCATCCACCATGATGGGAGGCTCCCCCTGTGTGACGCTTCTCATCTTCTGACGGTTCTTAAATAATGGAGGGTGGGGCCACCCAGTTACCCCGCCCCCCTCTGACACACGGGGACTTGATGGGGACTTCCCTGTGGCATCACCCATGACATCAGAGGTGACCCCCGGTGACCCCGCCCCCTCTGATGCACGGGGACTTGACGGGACTTCCCTGTGGCATTCCCCATGACATCAGAGGGGGGCGGAGTCACCCGTTACGTAATGGGTCACCCCGCCCCCTCTGACATCATGGGGAATGCCATAGGGAAGTCCCATCAAGTCCCTGTGCGTCAGAGGGGGACGGGGTCACCGGGTGGCCCTGCCCTCTGTTATTTAAGAACCGTCAGAAGACGAGAAGCATCACACAGTGGGAGCCTCCCATCATGGTGGATGCGGAGCGGCCCGACAAGAAGAAGGGAAGAAGACGCCGCGGAGGAAGATGCTGGACGAGAACACCGGAGGAAGAACCAGAACAACCAGAACAACCAGAAGAAGAAGAAGATGGAGGAAGAAACTGAAGGAAGATAGAAGATACATGAAAGAAGATAGAAGTAAGAAGATGCATTTAAATAAAGGAATTATCAAAAACTGTCTCGTCATTTTTAACATTTTTGACACTTTTTTGTGAAATGGTAGGGGTACTTTTGTACCCCCTTACCATTTCACACAGGGGGGAGGGCCGGGATCTGGGGGTCCCCTTGTTAAAGGGGGCTTCCATATTCCGATAAGCCCCCTGCCCACAGACCCCTACAACCACCGGGCAAGGGTTGTGGGGATGAGGCCCTTGTCCCCATCAACATGGGGACAAGGTGTTTTGGGGGGCTACCCCAAAGCACCCTCCCAATGTTGAGGGCTTGTGGCCTTTTATGGTTCTGGAGGGGGGACACTCTCTCGTCCCCCCCTTTTTTCCTCTGGCCTGCCAGGTTGCGTGCTCAGATAAGGGTCTGGTATGAATTTTTGGGCGGACCCCACGCCATTTTTTTAAAAATTTTGTCACGGGGTTCCCCTTAAAATCCATACCAGACCTGGAGGGTCTGGTATAGATTTTGAGGGGGACCCCACGCCATTTTTAAAAAAAATTTGGCTGGGGTTCCCCTTAATATCCATACCAGACCTGAAGGGCCTGGTATGGAATTTAGAGGGACCCCCCACACCATTTTTTTAAAAATCTTGGTTCGGGGTTCCCCTGTGGGGAATTCCCATGCCGTTTTTATCAATGAGCTTTTATGTGCATTGTCGGACCGGCAATTCATTAATAGCCGTGAGTAGTTTTAAATGACTTTTTTTCCCTTGAAATGTCATTTTGCTGTCAGATTCTTCTAAACACGGGAAACATGCGCCCCTTTACAGGCATACTATAGACACCACCCAGGTACAAAATTTAAAGGAATATTACACTTTTATTGTTTCACTTTAAGTATTATTAAAATCACTGCTCCCGAAAAAACGTATGTTTTTGAAACTTTTTTTGCATTGATCCATGTCCCCTGGGGCAGGACCCAGGTCCCCAAACACTTTTTATGATAATAACTTGCATATAAGCCTTTAAAATTAGCACTTTTGATTATTCATGTTCGTGTCCCATAGACTTTAACGGTGTTCGCGTTTTCGAACAAATTTTTTGCCTGTTCGCATGTTCTGGTGTTATGCATTATCTGGTCATGGCAAAGAATACTAAGGAGGAATGGCTATCCGTAGCTAATCTGTTTTTGGAGCGGTGTAGTTTCCCAAACTGCATGGAGCAGTAGAATATTAGAATATTAGCGGCAGCATATTAGAATAATTAAACCAATTTCCAGTGTTAGCAAATATTTTAAATATAAAAAAATGTTTTTCTTCTGTGTGACTGATGGTCGTGAATGCCATCTACTGCTTCAGATACATTGACATAGACTCTTATGGGAGTACCCTATGTTTTTGTTAGGGAGAAAGCCTTTGCCATAGGAGATCACCTTCTAAGGCCCTACTTCAGTCAAAACCTCAATGTGGAGAAGAGGATATTCAATTACATACTCACCAGAGCATGAAGAGGGGTTGAATGCGCGTTTGGCATGCTTTCAAACAAATGGCATTTTTTGCACAGTGCCATCAGCCTCAACATGCGGAACGTTATATGTCCAGTTAAGGCAGCATGCATCATTTTGTAAGAGAGTGGGATGGCGTTTGTTTTGAGTATGCTTTAACGCACCAAATGCAAAGGGCACAATGGAGCGGGACCACAAGTAGCGCCCATATCCGTGATGTGTTTGCCACATTCTTCATGACCACAGGACAGCTTCCATGGCAACTTGAAGCCACTGAAAATTGTTAAATTGACAATTTCAAAATCAATGGAAAATAAGGACTTCCCATAGCGTTGTTCTGTTTTGGTGTGCATAATAAACTTTTTGTATTGACTTCTGTGCAGTGTGTTTTTATGTGAGCTAATTTTAGTCAGCTAGCATTACCTGACAGTTTTACATTACCAAGCTTGCAATAGGCTGGTTCCCAACTTCTACCACTGGGGTATTTAGAAGGAAATGGAGTGTGCAAATTCTGGTGAGGCTTTGCACAGAAACCAATCAGCTTCCAGCTATTATGATCAAAGCTGATTGGCTTCCATGCACAGCATCACCAGATTATGAGTGCTGTAGTGCAGTTATTTCCCCCCACATGTAGGATATTCAACAGCACTGTGATATGACTGCAGCTGCAGATAGTGGGATAAATTTGCAAAAAAAAAACAGGAAACATAGGCTGAATATGGTGGGAGGCTACATAGCTGGCACATGTCTGCCAAAAAGTGCAGCTTCACAACAGTACAGTACAGGCAGAATAAGAAAAAGAAATACATGTGGGAGATATTGCATGGCTGGCTGAGATGCATGCAACAAATGCTGTTGTAATGATGCAGTCAATTGAGCAGAAAGCTAGGCAAAACATGGCAGCAGTAAACATAGCAAACTTACCTTTCACCTGTTTCTGGGCTTTATCCAAACTAGACCACCCTGGAATTACTTGAGCTGTGATTTCCTTTCAAGCTCTATTCTTCCGGTCATGATTTTTATATTGTAGATCCTTTGGAGCGGAACCATCTCCCCTGCTGGTGCTTACTTACATCTTCTGATGGAAGCAGCCTTCAGCTTTTGTCTTTTTTTTTCTGGCTGGAAACAATCAATGAACTTGTGCATTAGTTCCCCATAGACTTAGATAGGATGCTGCTCCTGCAGTAGGGGTAAAATCTATTTAAGTCTATGGGATGTTTATGCACAATCGCAAGCAGTTTACTAGATTTTTACAAGCAGCTGCTGTTGGGGGAGGTAAGAAAACACTAGTAGGGGGTGGCTCAGCTTAGTGCATTAGGGGGCTAGAGAAAGAGGCTGGAGCTATTTTAGCTTATTACTAAGCATGTACTTCAAAACAATATTGAAAGAAAATCAATGTAAAATCATCCTTTTGGAATAGACGTAGAACATTTACACTTGCTTTTCCGGCAGGTTGTGCGGTAAAACTCTCTTGCAGAGCTCTGGGCACTGCTTCTATTCACTACTTCTTTGCATGTCCCCTGATGCGCTTCATGGTTTTTCCCATCAACCCCACATCAACACAGGACCCACTAATGATGTAAAGATTAGTGGAAGCAACCAGAGTGGACAGTGGGACACATGCTATCTGACAAACCCAGAAGTGTTAACCTCCCTTCAGTACCAAAAGCGGTAACCCCGAGCCAGACTCAGGATCGCATCGCAGGATCCATGTAGAGGTTACTTAGCTTGTCCCCTGGATCCTGCGATGTCTCCCGGCTGTGATCTGCGAGCCGCCGTGACTCGCTCAATTCACAGTGCCAAACACCGTTCCCTGCGAGCGTTGCGACGCATGGGGACGGAGTTCGGTGCCAAATTCAAAAAGTAAAAAACACAGTATAGATACAGTATACTGTAATCTTACTGATTACAGTACTGTATCAAATAATTACACATCCCCTTTGTTCCTAGTGGTTTGTCTAGTGTCCTGCATGCAGTTTTATATTATAAATACTGTTCTTTCTGCCAGGAAACTGGAGACTGTCCATAGGAACCAAAAAATGTCTGTTTATGCCAAAAGTGGTTTTAGACCAGCTAGAAAACAGCGATAATAAATTAGAATCACTTGCAGAATTGAGCGATAGTGATTTGTGGGGAAATTCGTCATCAAACACTAAAAGTAATGACAGCGACAATTCTGCAACTGAGCAAATTTCAGTGTTTTTGATTTGACTACATTATTGAATAATTTTTATTATTATTATATTATTATTTGTTATAATTATTTATAGTTATTTATTATATTATAATTTTTGATTTCGTTTTTCAAACTTTAGCATACCCGGGATGTCTACTAGACTCTTGTTTGGACAGATTTAAGTGAGTTATTCCTAAGAATTACAGGCCTACAATATAAAACACCAAATTTCCATGAAAAATAATTGTACAGCTTTCAGCATCAAAAATCTGAAATAATCATACCGCCAGGGAGGTTAAATAGCAGATGATGGATAGAACCTTACCTGACAGTACCCTCCCTCAAAAGGAGCGACCTCCGGACGCTACAACTAGCTGCTGCTGGGGAAAGTTCATGGTATCAAGCCAGGCAGCGGGCAGAGTCACATCAGGCTGGGCATGAGGAAAGTCCATGGCTTTAAACTGGGCGATGGGCAGAGGCACCTCAGGCTGGGCAGCAGGCAGCGACACATCAAACTGGGCAGTAGGTATGTCAAACTGGGTAGCAGGCACAGGAACCTCAAGCTGAATAGCAGGCACATCGAGCTGAGCGGCAGGCATGTTGAGCTGGGCAGCAGGCACATCGAACTGGGCGGCAGGCACATCAAGCTCTGGCACTTCAGGCCGGAACACTGGCTCTGGCACTTCAGGCCGGAACACTGGCTCTGGCACGTCATACTGGAACACTGGCTCTGGCACTTCAGGCTGGAACACTGGCTCTGGCGTTCCAGGCTAGAACACTGGCATTTCGGGCTGGAACACTGGCACTTCAGGCTGGAACACCGGCACCTCCAGCTGGAACACCGGCACCTCAGGCTGGAACACTGGCACCTCAGGCTGGAACACTGGCACCTCAGGCTGGAACACTGGCACTTCAGGCTAAGACACTGGCACCAAGACTTCAGGCTGGGACACTGGCACCAAGACTTCAGGCTGGGACACTGGCACCGGAACTTCAAGCTGGGACAGATTGTCGGGTGTGGAGACAGGTTGGGTTAATGGCAGGATCGTTTTGGTTGGAAAAAACTTCAGTTTTTTCTTTGGCTTAGCCTCTGAAGCTCTGTAGGTAACTGCAGGACTGTAGGCAAGGGGTGAAGCAGGCTGGAAAGGAGGATTGGGATATGGCAGAGAAGAGGAAACAGTAGATGGGGAAAGTTCTTGTGGGTTTGTAGGCAGCTGAGAAGAGGCAGGTGGGTATAAGGAAGGATAGGTGCAGGGAGCAGAAACTGGATATTGGTATTTGGTTGACAGCAGCATATACTGGGCTGCGACTGAGGTTGCCATGGGTGATGGGGAAACATACATTTGGGTAGGCAGGTGTCTGATGGCAGAGGTGGTTTGTTTGGCTGGGGCTGGTTGCCTCATATCAGACCATGCTGAGAGTTTCGGTTGTACAAACTGCAGTTTTAAATCTCCCTGTCTAACAAAGGACTGAACAGACAAAACGCACTCTGTTATCACCTGTTGAGAACAGGCTGAGTAGTGCTCACAAAAGTATGTGGGATCATCTTCCAGAAGCCACACCAGGGATACAACCTGATTAATACTAAAAGGGGGAGAGAAATCATCATGGCTCTTAGGAATACAGGGCAGGCCCAGCTCTGTACAAATTTTGATCAAAGGCTGCACCTCCCCAAACAGTATATAACCCTGATCGACCAGGGAGTGAGCCAAACGGATAATTTCAAGCAGCTGGTCACTAGTCCGACATTTCAAAGCCTGGTGGTAATATTCACTACTCTCTGATGCCAGCAGAGAGAAATAAACAACCTCATCGGCATTCATGTTAGCAAAACACACTGAACCAAAAATGGTTCCCCTGTACAGCCACTTCTGGTCAGAGATGGTATCCTGTCATAAATCAGATGTGACCAGAACTGCGTGCCTGTGACAGAGTGAACCAAAACATAAGTAAGTGAAAAAGTAAGTAATTTATTAATATAAAGCATACAAATATAAACGCACCACCAATACCAAACAGTATAAACAACCAAACAGTTACAACAAACTAACCAGCATATACAGCAAAAGGGGATATCAGAATCGTAGTCTTAGCCAAGCCAGGGTCATAAACAGGAGATCAGCAGACGGGGGACAAGGAGTAAGACAGACAGGGACAGGGTGGAAGGGATCTGGCTGCAGGGAGAGGATCCAGGGATACAGGAACAGATAGGAACAGGTACAAATAGGTTCAGGATGCAGGGATCAGGTTCAGGATCAGGTATCAGGTTCAGAATCAGGTTTAAGGTCAACAGGATACAGGTCAGGGCTCAAGAACAATACCAAGGCAAGGATTTGTGAGCCTTGCTGGGTATTTATACCATTTCCTGCAATCAGGCTCAGGTGATGCCTGACTGCAGGAGGTGATATCTTCTCCATACTGCCAGGATCCACCCGCTGGTGGACACCAGTACTGTGGCCCAAAGATCACATAACACCAGCAGGGGAAAGCTCTCCTGACAGTTCCAAACTGCCAGGAGACACCTGCTGGTGGACCTCAGTACTGCACACCAAATTTCAGATAGTATTACCAGCGGATAGAACCTTTCCTGACAAGTTGGCTGTGATTGGCCCAGTCTGTACCATGTGATCACTGTGGCCAATCACAGCTAGCAACACATGTGTACACAATGGATGGCTTGAAAGGCAGCCATACATTGTTTACAACTGTCATGTGACCTGCTGTGATTGGTTACAGCGGTCACATGGTACCGGCAGTGGGCGGTACAGTGAGCAGTCATCGGCTGTGTCCGGGCAGTATATTTTGGAAACTCAGTAATTCACAGTCTATAACCCCTGGCAATAATTCCAAGTGAAAAAGCAACACATAGATTTTCTCAGCACACTTACCAGCTATCATGTAAAACACTGTCCAACAATTTGTGCTGAAAACAGAGGTTTTAGTTGCACAATATTTGAAAATATATGAGGAAGCTCCACTGCTTCATCAAGGCCCCTCTGTGAAGTGTGGTCCTAACTCTGTCTATTAGATCCTCTACTTTGGAGCCTATATACATTATCTCACATTTTACATCTTACACTCCCCTCACATTTTTGTAAATATTTTATTATATCTTTTTATGTGACAACAATGAAGAAGTTACCCTTTGCTACAATGTAAAGTAGTGAGTGTACAGCTTGTATAACAGTGTAAATTTTCTGTCCCCTCAAAATTACTCAACACATTAATGTCTAAACCGCTGGCAACAAAAGTGAGTACACCCCTAAGTGAAAATGTCCAAATTGGGCCCAATTAGCCTTTTCCCTTCCTGGTGCTCTCTGAGGTACACCTCATGGCAACAGCTGGAGGGCCGCCAGTTTGAGACTCCTGCTCTACATAAGGATGGCCTAGGCTATAAGAAGATTAGAAGATTGCCAAGATCCTGAAACTGAGCTGTAGCTCTGTGGCCAAGACCCTGCATTGGTTTCACAGGACAAGTTTTACTTAGATCAAGCCTCACTATGGCCGACCAAAGAAGTTGAGTGCACATGCTCAGAGTCATATCCAGAGGTTGTCTTTGGGAAATATTTTTCTGAATGTTTTATTATAGTTAAAAATTACAAAAAGTGGTGTCTTAAGTTGCACATAGGGCAGGAAATCTTGAATATACATAACCCTCCTTTGCGAAATGTGTTACTTACAGTATCTGTTTTTATTATTATTATTATTATACAGGATTTATACAGTGCCGACAGTTTACGCAGCGCTTTACAACATTAGGGCAGACAAGTACAATGCAATTCAATACAGGAGGAATCAGAGGGCCCTGCTCGTTAGAGCTTACAATCTAGGAGGGAGGGTCAAGTTATACAAAAGGGTAATAGCTGTGGGGGAAGAGCTAATGGAGAAAATAGTGCAGTTGTTAGATGGAGGTAGGATAGGCTTCTCTGAAGAGGAAAGTTTTCAGGGATCGCCTAAAGGTGGATACATTTGGAGACAGTCTGACAGATTGGGGTAGCGAATTCCAGAGGATGGACGAGGCTCGGGAGAAGTCCTGGAGGCGGATATGGGAGGAGGTGATGAGGGAGCTAGAGAGCAGAAGGTCTTGGGAGGAACGGAGATGGCGATTAGGTTGGTATTTTGAGACTAGGCTAGTGATGTAGCTGGGGGCAGAGTTGTGGATGGCTTTGTAACTTATTGTTAGTATTTTGAATTTAATTCGTTGGGTGAGTGGTAGCCAGTGGAGGGATTGGCAGAGAGGGGTAGCAGACACTGAGCGGTTTGTAAGTTGGATGAGTCTGGCAGCAGCATTCATGATGGACTGAAGGGGGGATAGTCTATTTAAAGGTAAGCCAATGAAGAGGGAGTTGCAGTAGTCAAGAAGAGATAACCAGGGAGTGAATCAGGAGCTTTGTGGTTTCATTGGTTAGAAAGGGACGTAGTTTAGAGATGTTACGGAGGTTGAGGCGGCAAGCTTTGGAAAGTGATTGGATGTGGGGCTGAAAGGAGAGTTCAGAGTCCAGGATAACACCTAGCACCCTGACATGTGGGGACGGGTGGATGGTTTTGCCATTGCTCTTGACAGAGAAGTCAGGGGAAGAGGCACGTGGGGGAGGAAATATTATAAGCTCGGTTTTGGACAAGTTGAGTTTGAGGAAGTGGTGTGACATCCATACAGATATGTCGGTTAGTAAGTTAGTGATGCGTGAGGAGACTGATGGAGTGAGTTGAGGGGTGGAGAGATAGATTTGTGTGTCGTCAGCAAAGAAATGATATTGAAAGCCATGAGAGGCTATCAGCTGACCCAGGGAAGAGGTGTAGATTGAAAATAAAAGATGTCCAAGAACAGAACCTTGGGGGACACCAACAGAGAAGGGAAGAGGAGTGGAGGAAGTAGAATTGTAAGTGACACTGAATGTGCGTTGGTATAGATAGGATGAGAGCCACTGAAGAGCACAGTCACGGAGACCAAGGAAGTAAAGTTTTTTGAGGAGGAGGGGGTGGTCAACCGTGTCAAAGGCAGCTGAAAGATCCAGAAGTAGGAGTACAGAAGTGTACTCCTACTCCCTAGTGTCTGTTGGTTTTTGCAGTTAGTAGGTCATTTGTGAGTTTTAAAAGAGCAGTTTCTGTGGAGTGTTGAGGGCGAAATCCAGATTGAAGGGGATCAAGAAGGTTGTTTTTAATGAGGTGGTCACTCGGTTGGTTGTAAACCAGGCGCTCAAGAAGTTTAGAGGAAAAGGGGAGCGAGGAGATAGGGCGTAGGTTGTTAAGATTGGTAGGGTCCAAGGACGGCTTTTTAAGTATGGGAGTGACCAGTGCATGTTTTAGAGCATTGGAGAAGATGCCAGAGGTGAGGGAGAGATTGAAGATGTGGGTTAGAGAGTGTAGGATGGGGTCAGAGGGCGACCATAGCATTTGAGAGTGAATAGGGTCCAGGGGACAGGTGGTTAGGTGGGCGATAGAAAGGAGTTTAGCAACTTCGTCTGTAGTAGCAGATTTGAATAGGGGGAGTGTCAGTTGTACCTGTTGACATGGTGTCTTAGCTAGGGGAGATACCTGTAGAGTGGAGATTTCATCACGGATTGTATCAATCTTGTTTTTGAAGTGATTAGCGATCTCCTGGGCAGTGAGTGAGTCAGTGGGTAGAGGCAGTGGAGGACAAAGTAGAGAGTTGAAGGTAGAGAAGAGTTTACGGGGACTGGATAAAAAGGTGTTAATAAGAGTTGTAAAATAGGTTTGCTTGGTATTGTGGAGGAAAGAATAGTATTTTTGGAGGGCAGATTTGTATTGGTTGAAGTCTTTGAGAGACTTATGCCCCGTACACACGGTCAGATTTTCCGATGGAAAATGTCCGATCGGAGCGTGTTGTCGGAAATTCGGACCGTGTGTGGGCTCCATCGGACATTTTCCATTGGATTTTCCGACACACAAAGTTTGAGAGCAGGAGATAAAATTTTCCGACAACAAAATCCGATCGCGTCAATTCCAACCGTGTGTGGCCTGTTCCGACGCACAAAGTGCCACGCATGCTCAGAAGAAATTCCGACACGGAACAGCTCGTTCTGGTAAACTTAGCGTTCGCAATGGATACAGCACTTTCGTCACGCTGCAATGTCAAAAATGGTTTAATACAGCGCACTCTCTTCTTCTTTATAATGTGAGAAGAATTAAGTAGTTTTGCTGCTCATATTCACACACACTTCTCACAAACTTTTTTTTTTGTTTTTTTATTGGGATTCCCTGAATATATTGTTATTTGTCACATCTGACATAATGTTTTTTTTTAATTGTTTTTTGATTTTAAGCCATATTTGTTTTAGATTTTATGTTTGTATTTTTTCCAAGGCTGATCTTTGTTCAATGTTATTTTTATTTTTACTCCAGACTATTTTTGTGTGTGTTTTGTGTGTCAAGTTACCACAACACCATTGATATCTTTTATTATTTAATCTCAAGGAGATTGTTTGTTGTTGGTGTCCCTTGCTCATTTCACATTGTATATTTGAAATGTACCTGAATCCTCACAAACAAACTGTCCTTTTTGAAGTAAAACACATAGGAGAGTATAATTCAAAATTCCTTTATTAAGGGCTCAGAACCAAACAAAGAGGGAGGCAACACTGGATCAACAGGAGAAATTAGCGAAGCCTGGGACCCCCACGGCAGACATCAATTCTTGAACATCAAAATTGGTGGCCTGAGGAGTCCATATGTAAGGGAGGGCAGTCTGGTCAAGAATTCGCAGAGATCCGGAAAGCAGCAGATGACATGTGTGTCCCCAGGCTGTGGTACCACAAGAGGCTGCATCTTTTGGCCGACCAGACTGGATCCAGGGTCCTCACTTTCTGGTCTTCCTTCCACGCTTCCTTCCACGCTGTGGCTCTGCTGTTGGAGATGTGGCAGGAGGAGGAGGAGGACTGGGAGGAGGAGGAGGAGAAGGAGGAGAAGGAGGAGGACCTGCAGGAGGAGGAGGACTGGGAGGACCTGGAAGAGAAGGAGGAGGAGGACCTGCAGGAGGAGGAGGACCATCTGTGAGTTCGCAAAGGTGTGTCTGAGCTGTAATTTGGCCCCTCATACCTTTGTTAAGAGCCTCCAATATGAGCGACTCACACATGACTTGTTGTCCCTCCTCCATCCTCTGCATTTTATAGGCAATGGTGGCAGCAATGTCCTCCTCCATGGTGTGTGGTGCTTCGAGGACCTCTGTAGCCCTCCAAAAGAGTCCTCTGCCAGCCTCCTCTAGGGCACTCCTCCTGCCACTTTCTCTTTCCAGGGGGAGTGGAGGGACCTGCAGATCAGCCAGCCGGCTCGGCCCGGCCACCTCCTGGCTGCGACTTCCCTGTGTATGAAAAAGGGACATGGTTTTTATTTTTTGCTTCATCAATCACAATCCTAAATTATTACTCCCAACTAACATCTAGTTAACATCATTGATTGTACAACCAGAAATATTTAGAGGAATGCTATATGGCTCAATCTGGGCTCCTCCACATGTTGCCTGGAAGGCCCAGGTTGAGCGTCAGAAGCCTCAGCTGGGGGGGAAGGAAGCGTGGAAGGAAGACTGGAGAGGGATGGCCTGGGTTCAGTCTGGCCTGCCAGAAAATGCAGCCTGTCGTAGTACCACATACTGGGGACATAGATGTCATCTGCTGCTCCGGATCTCTGTGAATCCAGGACTTTCTTGCACTCCCTTACATATGTGCTCCTCAGGTCACCAATTAAGATCTTCAAATAGGTGATGTCTGCCGTGGGGATCACCTGCTTTACAATTTCACACAATTGCTCCAGTGCTGCCTTCCTCTTTGCTTGGTTCTTGTAATGTGGGTGGTTAATCTCCCACAGACATGGCAGCTCCCTTAGCATATCAATGAATAGTGACATGAAGTCATTGTCTTTCAATAGCATATCCATGTTCACTGCAAGACACAACACAAGACAAAGCCTAATGTCAGACAAAACTCTCCTAATCTTGTTACAATATAGGCCTCAATGTAGAAGCAGTATAGGCACAAGTTTGTCTCTTAACTTCGTTCTTACGATCGGCGTGTCCAATGCTCCTTCCTCCGCTCACAGATCGTACGTAATACTCACGTGTGTTACGCTTTATATACACTGCGCATGCGTGTAACTCCGTCCGCCCCTGACATTCTTTCTATTCTATTCCCCGCCCCTTTTCGTTTGGCGCAGTGGGAGAAGAGCACATGGCGGAATCACAGCAGGTGCGTGCTAATTACAGGAACGAGGAGGAGGAGGAGGAAAGCCCGGATCCGGACACGTCCCGATCCAGAAGGAGAATATTTAAGGCCACAAATATGTCCTTTGGGGAGATGTTGGAGATGGTGGACATCCTGAAGAGGGCCGACTATGACGGAAAGTATAGGCCTTACCCCAACCCCAATATCAGAAAGGCCAAGACCATGCCGAAAGTGGTCAAAAGTCTTCACAGGAATTTCGGGGTACGACGATCGAAAGATCAGCTCAGGAAGCAGTCTTCGGACATGAAATTGAGAGAGCCCAAGCAGTACAGAAAGATCCGGAGAGTGCTGCAAAAAAGTAAGTAGTTGTGCTGTGTTCCTATTCTTTTTGTCTTTCTTACGTTCGTGCTGCACCATATGCTTTTCTTAATTGTACAGTTTAAAATGTCAATTTTAATGTTCATGGGCCCATTATTCGTTCGTATTAAACATTTTTTTGGACCCCTCTAAAACACCATTGTTTAAGCCATATGCATTTTCCTACATTTTTTAGGGCCTACTTGGATGCAAAATATTTGTTTTGATGGGTTTGTTACTAGATGGGTTGTTACTGTTGTAGATGGGTTTGTTACTAGAATGAAATTCAAACTAGATTCTGTGTAAGGAGAGGACACTGAGCAGCTGTTTTCACATCTGGACACTGGAGCACTAGTGTGGGACACAAGAACACCATTTTTATTAGGGGGGCCACAGAGGTGCTCCAGTGTATACTATAGGGGGGTCTCCATCTGTGAAGCTTGTACTAAACAGGTAAAGTATTGCAGCTTGACAATAAAAAAGCGACATCTTGGAACTCGGCTAAAATAGACAATTGTACCCCACCTCCAAGCAATGTTTCCTATTTCTAGTTCTGCCATCAAATATCTGTGTGCTAATTATACCATTTTTGTTTTACATAGGGGAGAAAAGACTCGGAGGACACCCCTCATCCGAGGAGACAACAGACCCCCCACCTATGGAAGAAGGTGAAATACCCCCAACCCAAGAAGAGTAGGAGGAGGAAGAAGATGTGGTGGAAATTGGCACCACAACAGGTGAGTGTCTGCGACCACAGACTAGGGTAAGAGATGGATGGTGGCAGATTTTTGATACCTGTTTTTGTTTGGTTTCTCTTTTTTTAGTTGATCGTGATGTTAGTGATCGAGATCCTTTCACATCTGAAAGTGCCCAGATCCTGATCGGGGAGATCATGGGGTGTAATGTAGAATTGCAAAACATCCAGAAAAAAATAAATGATGTGATTCAAAAAAATAATAACATCATTGATGTTTTGGGGTGAATTTAAAACCCCACAAAATCACTTTTTTTAGTGTGGTTCAATGTTTTAAATATTTTAGCAATGTTTAGAAAAGCCGAATTTGGAGGATGCACACAGTGTGCCAACATGTGCTATCTGCCATCACGGGAGATCAATGGCAGCGTTTTGGGGGTGCAACCCCTTCCTCAATTATAAAGTAGCGGTGAGGAAGGGCTTGCTCCCCCAAAACACATCCCTTGATCCCCCGTGATGGCAGCTAGCACATGTTGACATTCGTAAATTGGTGTGCATCTTCCAAATTTGGCTTTTCCTTGGGTGATTTGACCCCATCTGAACGCAATATCAAACACAGTTCCTAAATACTCATGTCTGATATTGCCTTCAAGTTTTACCATATGTGAACTTTGTAAGTTCAAGTTTTTTGTCTTTCTTGTTGGTTTTACACAGGCCTGTTTTATCTTAAATGGAAATTTATATTTTTGATAATGCCACCCCAAAAATTGTTAGACAACAAACATGTTGGTTTGTTTTAAAAACCTTTGGTAAATGCACATGTGATTGTGCAGGTATAAAAAAGTTTGTTAATCAAGAATGTGTGGATTATTGTCTCAACACTACAACACTTTTGGGGTGATGTAATTGCTGTTTTCAGCGAAAATGGGGGTTATTTCCTAAGGGCAAATCCTCTTTGCACTACAAGAGCATTTTCATTGCAGTTTCAAGAGCACTTGTAGTATAAAAAGTGTATACGACTTTAGTAAATAACAGCCAACAGTGCTTTGTATAAGGTTACCCAATCACGACATTTTCTGCACTCAACACATTTCTGTCAGGGTCAGCTAAAACAAACACAAGCAGTAAATGTCCACAAAGATTTTCATTTGTTTGCTTTTTTATTGGAAAAAGGCTTCACAAATTTGAAGGCATATTGATAGCCCCCCCACCCGCAAAGAACTCCAGGTATCATAACCGGACATCACGGGCACTCAGGGAGGGCAAGCCAGGACGGCCGCTTTCAAGCGCCGTCAGTGTTTTAGGTATCACTCTGGCCTCAGGCCCAACTGAGCAAGCATAGTTGGCCGAATGTTTCCTTAAAAAGTTATGGAGAATACAGCACGCCAGTATAATATGGTTCAGTTTATACTCCACCATATGGATAGGTGTTAGAAATAGGCGGAACCGGCTGGCCAGGATTCCAAATGTGTTCTCCACCACTCTTCGGGCTCTGGCCAGCCGGTAATTAAAAACCCTCTGTTCTGGGGTGAGGGTCCTCATCGGGAATGGCTGCATCAGGTGGTCCCCCAGCGCAAACGCTTCATCAGCAACGAACACGAATGGGAGTCCTTCCACATTGTCCTCTGGAGCTGGCAAGTCCAAGCTGCCATTCTGGAGACGCCTTTAGAACTCCGTCTGGGCGATGACTCCACCATCGGACATCCGGCCATTCTTTCCCATGTCCACATACAAGAAGTCGTAATTAGCCGACACCACCACCAACATCACAATACTATTGAACCCCTTATAGTTGAAATAGTACGACCCCGAGTTGAGTGGTGGGACGATGTGGACGTGTTTCCCATCAATTGCCCCTCCGCAGTTAGGAAAGTCCCACCGCTGGGCAAAGTGGGAGGCCACAGTCTGCCATTCCTGTGGTGTGGAAGGAAACTGTTGAGGGAAAAAAAAAATAATTACTATTTTTGCTCAGAAACATGGAAAGCAGATTGGGCACAAACATTATTGGGCAACCTCCAGATATCATTTATTAAGGGGAATTTAACAACGCCAAAGTATAAGGTACACCTATCATATCCCCCCCCCTCTCATGGGCCATTTCTAACATTATGGGGTGTGTGGAAATCTTGGACAGGTAACCCTCTTCACTTCATTGAGAGATGAATGCCTAAATACAGGGTATTACTTGGAACAGCCCCTCCTTAGTTACACTATTGGCAGCCCACTGGACAGGTAAGAAGTGTCATAATACAAAGATATAAATACACATTGTACACATTTGAGGACATTTGGACATTCTGCTATTACCTGTCAAGATAATAATAGGATACAAAAACTTTAAACAGTACCATTTGAAAGTATACAGGCAGGCCCTTGCACTACATGCTTTGGGTAATTCATCCATACATCAGAGCACAAAACAGATGGGTATAGTGTGTATGGGTTTGGCAAAGTCAGCAGATAGATGATTGAGGATAGATAGAGAATTGGTATCAGCTGACTTAGCAGTTAGGGGGAGGGAGGGTTACTAAAAATGATTTGGGGACACCACAAAAAAAAAAGCCTCTGGCACTCTGCCTGAATTTAGACCTAAAATAACATTTCAAAACATTTTAGGTTGTGTTTGGGGTAAAGCACTACTATGGAGCTGATAAAATACATTATTAAGTGACTACATGAGGTAAATATAGGGCCAGGAGAGAACATGCTGGGGAGGTTATTGAAGGCCAATCTGTATGAAGGACCTAAAAAAATAATTACATAAAAATCCTGCATGCATGAGAACAAAGGGGACATTCACAGCATATTCCAATCATGGTCATTAGGGAATGAGGAAAGAAATACAATATATTATCAAACATTCAATACAATAAAATGTGATATTAAAAGAAAAAAAATCTTACCTTCATATACTCCTTCTGCAGGACCTGGATGATAGCAGAACAGGTCTCTGGGATAATGATACCCAGAGCCTGGGGGGAGATGCCTGTCGAGAACTTCAAGTCCTGCAGACTTCTCCCTGTCGCCAAATACCGCAGGGTAGCGACCAACCTCTGCTCTGCAGTGATGGCTTGCCTCATGCAGGTATCCTGCCTGCTAATATAAGGGGTCAGCGAAGCCAACAGATGGTGAAACACGGGGTCCGTCATCCTGAGAAAGTTCCTGAAATCATCAGGATTATTCTCACGGATCTCACGGAGCAAGGGCATATGAGAGAACTGGTCACGCTGAAGCAACCAATTCTTGGTCCATGAACTCCTCCCCACCCTGTTCATGGATTGGACTTGTGTCAAGGTCAGGACCCCAACACCAAGCCCCTGCACAGCACGAACTCTATGAGGAGTACGCATACGCAACATGGCTAGAAAACGGTCGGCTGCTCAGAACGAAGTAACAGAATGCACTGAAGAACAGCAAGGCCTGTGAAGAGCGACCTGAAAAACAGTAATGAATGAACAAGAATACAATGACTAATTAAAGTCACGCGGAACTTGCTTGCATGCACTGAAGAGCAGATACAAACCCACAAGCACAAACTGAACGGCAGAAAACGATCTGAAAGCCACGAGTCTGAAAAAGCGTGAATCGTCTCTCACCAAACTTTTACTAACACGAGATTAGCAAAAGGAGCCCAAAGGGTGCCGCGCTTGGTTCTGAACTGGCCTTTTCTAGTCTTGTCGTACGTGCTTGACGTCACCGCATTCTTGGCGATCGGAAATTCCTACAACTTTGTGCGACCGTGTGTACGCAAAACAAGTTTGAGCCAACATCCGTCGGAAAAAATCCTAGGATTTTGTTGTCGGAATGTCCGAGCAATGTCCGACCGTGTGTACGGGGCATTAGTCTTGTGCCACAGACGCTCAAGAGCGGGACTAGGTTTTTTGAGAATTTTAGTGTCATCTGTTTGCCAGGGTTGTAGGGGTCGAGGTCTGATTCTGCGTGTAGCGAGGGCAGTGAGCTTGTCCAGGGTGGAGGAGAGGGATTTATTTTTATAGATCCAAACTTAATACAACTATTTTTACCTTTTATAGTTAAAATACCCATGTGCCTCGAAAGTCCATTTCCTTAGTTATTTTAGTTCCCTTAGTCTTTGGGAAATAGACGTATGAGTGCTGCTAGCATTGCTGCAAAGGTTGAAGGGGTGGGGGGGTCAGCCTGTCAGTGCTCAGTCCATATGCTGCACACTGCATCAAATTGGTCTGCAAGGCTGTCATCCCAGAAGGAAGCCTCTTCTAAAGATGATGCACAAGAAAGCCCACAAACAGTTTGCTGAAGACAAGCAGACTAAGAATATGGATTACTGGAACCATGTCCCGTGGTCTGATGAGACCAAGATAAACGTATTTGGTTCAGATGGTGTCAAGCATGTGTGGCACCAACCAGGTGTAGGGTACAAAAACAAGTGTGTCTTACCTACAGTCAAGCATGGTGGTGGGAGTGTCATGGTCTGGGGCTGCATGAGTGCTGCCAGCACTGGGGAGCTACAGTTCATTGAGGGACCCATGAATGCCAACATGTACTGTGACATACTGAAGCAGAGCATGATCCCCTCCCTTCAGAGACTGGGCCGCAGGGCAGTATTCCAACATGATAATGACCCCAAACACACCTCCAAGACGACCACTGCCTTGCTAAAGAATCTGAGGGTAAAGGTGATAGACTGGCCAAGCATGTCTCCAGACCTAAACCCTCTTGAACATCTGTGGGGCATCCTCAAATGGAAGGTGGAGGAGCGTAAGGCCTCTAACATCCACCAGCTCTGTGATGTCATCATGGAGGAGTGGAAGAGGACTCCAGTGGCAACCTGTAAAGCTCTGGTGAACTCCATGCCCAAGAGGGTTAAGGCAGTGCTGGAAAATGATGGTGGCCATGCAAAATATTGACACTTTGGGCTCAATTTGGACATTTTCACTTAGAGGTGTACACACTTTTGTTGCCAGCGGTTTAGACATTAATGGTTGTGTGTTCAGTTCTTTTGAGGGGACAGCAAATTTACACTGTTGTACAAGCTATACACTCATTACTTTACATTGTAGCAAAGTGAAATTTCTACAGTGTTGTCACATGAAAAGATATAATAAAATGTTTACAAAAATGTGAGGGGTGAACTCACTTTTGTGGGATACTGTAGCAATGGATAAATTGAGGCAAACAGAAGAAACAGAACACCACATTATCAGTTCAAAAGTCTATGAGCATTTAATCTTGACCATGGGGGTGACCATAAATTCCAGTTTAAGGTATGGTATATATCAGGAATCTCAGAAACCAATTCTCAGGCCTAATGAAGGTTTTCTGCTGCTGAAACATATTGGCTTTCATTTTTCTATTGGTTGTGATCCCATGGCCACAAATAAAGCGTATATGGACTTTTGAACTGATAATTTGGTAATTAGTTTACACACATTCCTCAAGTTGGGTGTGTCCTGTATGTTTTCTCAGTGTCCTAGCTCCATCTGATAAGAACCACTATAAACCTCCATTTCAGGAAAACTGAGCATCATGTCCAGCACCTCCATCCTATTTTTTTATGGAAAATTGGGGCAAGTATGCCTGGAGACAGCCCTTTTCTCCATAAAAGTGCAAGGACACACTGGAAGTCCAGCAGCTGAAGGCATCCAATGTATTCCAATACCAATTACAGCAAGCTAAACAAAAATGACAATAACCCCATTTTATAACTAGCTTTTAGAGTGAGGTGAATGTGGAAGGGCTTTCCACAGAACAAATAAAACTAAATTTTCCCAGCACGCTTACCAACCAGCCAGGAAAAACAGAAAAACAAATTACACCATCTAGCAAATTGCATTAAAACAGAGGTTTTAGTTGTACAACATACTGTACATATGTGGAAGTTGCACTGCTTTGTCTAGGCTCCTAACTTTAATCTAGGAAAGACTCTATGTTGGAAAAAATATAACAATGGCTAAATTGAGGGCAGGTATGCCTGGAGGCAGCCCATTTCTCCTTAAAGCCATCACATTCATTCTTAAAGCAATCACAATCTTTTAAGAAATTTTGCTATTTGATGATTACCGTATTTATCGGCGTATAACACGCACAGGCGTATAACACGCACATTCGTTTTAAGAGGGAAGTTTCAGGAAAAAACTTACATTTTAAATAAGGAACTTTGAAGCACAATAAGGGTCAGTGTCCATCTACAGCCTCACCATTGCCATCAATGCCCATCTGCAGCCTCACCATTGCCATCAATGCAGCAGCCTCGCCATTGCCATCAATGCAGCAGTCTCGCCATTGCCATCAATGCAGCAGCCTCACCACTGCCTTCAATGCAGCAGCCTCACCATTGCGATCAGTGCAGCCTGATTGATGTCCATCTGCAGCCTAGAGGGGACAGAGAGAGGGGTGGGACAAGCATCGACAGATTACATACAGTGAGAATCTCCTATGATAGACACAACAGTGGTCCAATGGAGGCCCAGGAGACGAGACTTCCTATTACAGAGGCCGCCAAGCAAACAGGAGATTCTCACTGTATATAATCTGACGGCGCTCATCCCGCACCCCCCCTCCCTGTCCCCTCTGAGGCAGCTAAAATTGAAGTATTGGCGTATAACACGCACACGCTATTTGCACCCGATTTTCATGGTGAAAAAGTGAGTATTATACGCCAATAAATACAATACTTGAAAGTAATAAATTGCATCAAACGTCACAAAATATACCACTACAAACACAACTATTTATTCTAGGAGCATTTGTCTTCTTTCTTGAAAATAGCGAATACTTGTGTAGCGAGGTCCCGGACCTCTAGAGTCCTAATGGTGGCCTCCAGAGTTAGGGACAGCTGACATCCTTCTGTGTAGAGTGGGTTACAAGGCATGGTGGGTGTACTGCAAGATGAAATGGTGGGCGCCAGACACTTTTTGAATGCAAAGAGATTTATTGTCTCTTAAACAGAACTGTGAAAGAGAGTGTTAGGGCCAGGGCACTCTTAAGTTGATGCAATGACAATTGACAGACTCCAAGACTTCTATAGGTAGACAGCTATACAGGTGAAGGCCTCCAGACGGACACCGCTTCTGTATAGTTAGGACTGCTGTTTCCTATGGCACCAATCTTGTAACAGTTACTAACCGTAGTTGTATTCAACTATTGGCAACACAAAGAGTTCTCCTCTTACTCTACAGTCACTCACTATGGGTCTTCACTCAACGAACTCCCATTCTTTCACTAGACTTCAGATCCAATGGCCACTGGATCCCCTGAGCTCCTCCACTTTTAGTACTCAGTATCTTTCTCAAGCGTCACCCCCACTTTCTTTGCTGGGTCCCTGGCTTGGCACTCACAGACACACTTCAAGTGTCACCCCTGCTGACCGGCTAGGTCCCTGGCTTGGCACCCACTGATGCTGCACAAGCGTCACCTCTGCTGTCCCGTTGGGTCCATGGCTTGGAACTTACTGAAGTTTTCCCACTTCTTCACCATTCCCAGCTGGTAAGAAGACTGCTTTGGTACTGGCTTCAGCTTACTCACAGTGGTCTCTGGTAACAAAGTGGATGGTCCCTTAGTGGCAACAGCTTCCCTGTCTACCTCCGACCGCAGCTGGTTCCCCATCCAGCTGAACCGCTACGTCTGGTTGGACTACAAGCCAGTAGTCCCCACCCTATAATGTAAGCAAAAAGTTCCGCGCTAGAAGCACAAAAGGATAAGCAGCAGTAAATAGTGCGACAACACCAAAAGCAGAAAAAAATATATATAAACTGCGCTAAACAAAGGTTATATGTGTTGAGGTGGATAAATAATGTGATCTATCACCAACAAAAAAAAGGTTGTCAAAATACACAAATCAAATGAATAAAGTCCAAATTTCCCACGTGGTAGGTATTCAGTATAAATGTGAAATGCTGATCCAAATGAGCTATGATTGCTCTTACCAGAACTCCAAAGAAATATGCGGATGGCAAAAAAACCCTTGCCGGGGCCTCTGGGGTATTGGACCAAACAGCACCGTCCGTGGTCAGATCAAAGTCCCCTCAATGGATACAGGATAAAGCAAACACAAGAAAAAAGACTGGCCATAGTGTAGTATGTTAAATGCTGGACATGGACATACGAACATACCAATCACCCAGGTGTGCACATATAAACAACCAAAAAACAGGGGGGGAGGGAAGTGAAAAACCCCACCACCGTGGCTGTAGATTGTGCTTACCGACTCACGGTGATACACAGGCTTTTATTAGGTTAAGAGCTGACATATAGCTGGCAAGAAGCACCTTGATAAGTCCTCATTACACGAAGTCCACATCGTCAGTATACCACCATTATCACACCTCCTGTCCGGCTGTGTGGGACGGATAAAGGTTCGGACAGGAGGTGTGATAATGGTGGTATACTGACGATGTGGACTTCGTGTAATGAGGACTTATCAAGGTGCTTCTTGCCAGCTATATGTCAGCTCTTAACCTAATAAAAGCCTGTGTATCACCGTGAGTCGGTAAGCACAATCTACAGCCACGGTGGTGGGGTTTTTCACTTCCCTCCCCCCCTGTTTTTTGGTTGTTTATATGTGCACACCTGGGTGATTGGTATGTTCGTATGTCCATGTCCAGCATTTAACATACTACACTATGGCCAGTCTTTTTTCTTGTGTTTGCTTTATCCTGTATCCATTGAGGGGACTTTGATCTGACCACGGACGGTGCTGTTTGGTCCAATACCCCAGAGGCCCCAGCAAGGGTTTTTTTGCCATCCGCATATTTCTTTGGAGTTCTGGTAAGAGCAATCATAGCTCATTTGGATCAGCATTTCACATTTATACTGAATACCTACCACGTGGGAAATTTGGACTTTATTCATTTGATTTGTGTATTTTGACAACCTTTTTTTTTGTTGGTGATAGATCACATTATTTATCCACCTCAACACATATAACCTTTGTTTAGCGCAGTTTATATATATTTTTTTAGTCCCCACCCTATACTGCTCTCCCACTTCTGGAAAGGCCCTCAGGCAGCCTAGCAGCCAAATGTCCCCAGGATAGGCCTCAAACTTTTGGCCTAGCAGAGCGGGGAAGCATAACACACCGAGACAGCCATCCAGGTGGCACAGAACCCTGATCACCTGATTCCACCCAAATAAATAGGCTCTCCCAGCAGACCAAGGGACCAAAGAAAATCCCTGCCCATTGGCTGAGACACCCTATCCATTCATGTCTGAGTTTGCAAAGCCCCTGTCTTATCTAGTGTCACTAGCATAATGCCACCTAGTGGCAGAAGAGAACGGGTGCAACAAGTCCAGATTTAGAGAGGAATCAATTGATCTCCTAACAATTGGCCAAGGCAACTATCGCCTGGCAACTAAATTTGATAGCAACCCTGCCTAAACATCAGAGAGCTACACTTGGAAATAGAAATATCTACTATGGAGAAAAAAAAAGAAATATGTAGATATGTTCTAATATGCTAAAATTAGGAATGAAGTTTAGGAGAATTACCTTTTTAATATGATATTTCCCATTGACTATTCTACAAATACAGCATAATGCTCTATGTGTCTGCGTCTCTACAGGGGAGGTCTCCTCTCACTTCCTGTCCTAGTAACAAAGGGAACCCTTTCACAAGGGCTTTCCAATCAGGTCCGCCTGTTTCAGGTGCTCCATGCAGCTCCATGGGCAGGCAGATGTCCAGCCTTCTACCTCTGAGTTGGTTCATGTAAAAAAATAGTGTAAAAAAAAAGCAATGCATCATGTTCTGTTTTTCTGGACCTAAATATGATGAATTAAAGTGATCCCAATGTAAATTGACACAAGTGGGCTTACATCAGGTCACCCATAGAGCCATCACATGTCCACCATCATTCACTGTCAAAATATGGACACAAACTTAATGGGCATAAATATCACAGAATTGACATCCATTCCATTCAGCTCCAATTCAACAGGGGATCTGCTTATAGATCCCCTGTTGAACAAAACAAGGAGGCACCATGTGAAAGGACCGTTAGAGGCAGGGCAGGACTTAGGGTGGTGGGGGCCTCTGGGCTTGAGTCACTTTCGGGCACTGCCTTCTATACATACGCACAGCTCTAGAAAACAGAAATAGAAAATGACAAGGTGCGCCAGTCTCAGTACAGTATTAAAGAACTTCTGTTTAATTGGACAAGACAAAACAAGACCAAATGGCTACCCACAAAAGTAGATAATATATAAGCATATAAGTGGGGGATACTGTACTGGTATTCATCCTGGGTCCATGATTAATAAAAGCAATAAAAATGGATAAAATGATAATTACCATATTTATAGGCATATAACACGCGCCAGCGTATAACACGCACCCCAAGTTTAGGAGGAAAGTTTAAGGAAAAAACTTACAGTTAAATGCCCATCAATGCAGCCTTGTCAGTGTCCATCTGCAGCCTTGTCAGTGTCATTGCAGCCTTGTCAGTGTCAGTGTAGCCTTGCCCCAGTGTCATTTGCAGACTTGTCAGTGTAGCCTTGCTCCAGTGTCATTGCTGCCTTCTCATTGCAGCCTTTCAGTTTAAAAATGGCGCCGCTTTCGGCTGCTCTAGGCGGCTCTCAGCGGCTCTCTGTGGCTTTCGGCGGCTCTCACCCTCTCTTGGCCGCTCTCGGCGGCTTTCGGTCGCTTTCGGCCTCTCTCGGCAACTTTCGGAACGGGCGGGACGGGCGGGGCCCCCTATTGGCTGGGGCCCATGGGCTTGAGCCCCATCAAGCCCAATGGAAAGTCCGGCCCTGGTTAATTGTATAGAAAGTGGTGGGGAATTTCTCCAAGGGGAACTAAAACAGGAACACACTTCTCATGTAGGAGGAAAAGGTTAGAACCTTGGTCAGGTTTGTATTGCTGTATTCTGGCTGGAGTGGGATTTTAACACATCATATTAACCACTTCAGACCAATTTTCAGCTTTTAGTGCTCTCACATTTTGAATGACAATTACCCAGTCATGCTACACTGTACCCAAACTAAATCTTTATAATTTTTTTTCACACAAATAGAGCTTTCTTTTGGTGGTATTTATTCACCGCTGGGCTTTTTATTATTTTTTTTAAATGAGCGAAAAAAGAGTGAAACTTTTGAAAAACTAACACTTTTTTGTTTTTATTGTAAAATTTTGCAAATAAGTAATTTTATTCATAAATTTGGCCCACAATCTTTACTGCTACATATCTTTGGTAAAAATAGCCAAAATTAGTGTATATTATTTAGTCTGTGTGAAAGTTATAGATTCTACATGCTATGGTGCTAATCATTGATAATTGTTTAAACTTTCTTTATTGTTGTCCATCACATCTCGACAAATACAGTTCAGTACAAATTCGTTAGTGACAGACTTTTTCTATATCAACATTAGCAGTAATCTGCATATTTGTATTTAACAAAAATAAAATAAAATAAAATGAAGTAAAAATAAAAAATAAATAAAGAGAGAGAGAAAAAAAAAAGGAGGGGGGAAAAAACGGCATAAAAAAAAGGAGAAAAGGGGGGGGGAGGATAGTCTAGGGCTGTGTTAAAATTTCTGTTGAGACCATGAGAACTGATCCCGTGGGTGGTACCAGTATATGCTACATTGAGGTTTACAGGTCCCCGGGGGCGGCAACCAGCAGTAGCCCCCGCCCACCGCAGACCCTCCGACCTGAGCAATAATGATCTTCTGGACCAGGGAGAGGTAAGCCTCGACCCGTCTGAACCGCCACCACCGGGTGCGCCCACCAGAGGAGGGGGGCACAAGGCCTCCATCTGTCCTCCCCCGGCGCGCCCCCGGGACCGCGGGTCCGTCTCCGCCCACACGGCCTCCCCGGCCAGGAGAGCAGATTTTTCTCAATTTTAACCGGTAAGTTATGTTAGGTGCCCATACACTGTGCAATCAACAAACAGTGCCATAAATAATATCACTTGATAGGGTAAGAGAAGTAGGGGTAAGAAGAGAAAAGAGTAGAAAAAAGGGTGGAGGAGTGGCAGGGAGAGTGGGTGGGGTAAGGAGGGGTAGATAGGGTCAAACCTTGTTCACTCATGCTTCTCCAATCATCCACTTCGGACTATCCGCCCCCAGGCAGCCCCTTGGTTCTGGGAAAGGCATCTGAGTCCATGTGCGATCTATATTTCAGTCTTAAGGAGAAACCGTGGTGGGAGCTATTTAGGGTGGGCTCTATGGCCCAATGTGGGATCCGCCAATTTTAGTAGGGAAATGTCCAGGCTAGAGGGTACATAGGAAGGATCATGGAAGTGTTCTTGTCATATTGACCATATGGCTGTGTGCTTAACTGTAGTGTTTTTGCCCACTGCCACCCATTCCTCTGCTTCCCATATTGCATCAACCCTGCATATCAACTCGTCTTTGCTCGGTATCTGCTCTTTCTTCCAGAAGATAGGCAGTAGACGCATAGCGGCACTGAGCAAATGAGGTAGTGCGCTTTTTTTGTAGCGACTAACTGGTACAGGGGGGATATGCAGGAGGAAATGTTCCGGGGAGAAGGGGATCTCTATTCCAAGGATATCTTTAATTTGGTCCTTAATCATCTGCCAATATGTCGTTATTCGTGGGCACTCCCACCACAAATGTAGGAGGGTGCCTCGGCCTCCGCATCCCCGCCAACACCGATCTGAGCTAGCAGGATAAATCCGCGCCAGGTCAGATGGGACTCTGTACCAACGTGTTAATAATTTGTAATTTGTCTCTTGCATCTTAGAGTCCAGCGAGCTGGAGTGTGTGAATTGGTACATACATGCTAGTTGAGACTCGGAGAACCCTTTCCCAAGGTCTTTCTCCCATGCTCTTATATAAGTAGGTTTAGAGGCCGAGGCCGAGGACCCCAGTAATTGATAAAGTTCAGAAATCATGTGTGGGACCGGTTCTTCCAGTATAAACAGTCCCTCAAAAGGCGAGAGTGTTGAGATGTCTCTAATAGAGTTGCCGTGTACTGCAAAAAAGTGGTGCAATTGTCTGTACTTCCAGAAATTTAGGTGTGGGCTACCTGGTCTATTTCCCAGAGACTCAAAGGGCAGAAGCTTCCCACCTCTCAGTAGTTTGCCACAGCTGCCGTTCTTGTCATCTACCCAGGCTTCAAAGAAACCTGCGCGTTCCCCCGGTACAAACCAGAGGAATCCGCCCAATGGGGCCAGCGGGGACACAGGGGGGGCTAAGTTCAACCTTTTGTTTACTCTGTCCCATGTGTCAAGTGTAGATATCGTTAATGGGGACATAGAATCTGATAATCCCCTGTGTTCCCGTGAGAGCCACAGGGCGTAGGACAAGTTTCTGCCCGCCATATATTTTTCCATGGTCACCCATAGTTTGGAATGTCCATGGAAGTGCCAATTTAGAGTTCTCTGTAGGGCAATAGCATGGCAGTATCACTGTAAGTCTGGGACTCCCAGCCCTCCGTATCTTTTCGAACGTCTCAGCACCTTCATAGCAATTCGTGGCTTCTTTGAATTCCAAATGAAGGTGGTAATCAAGTTGGATACTTGTTTAAAAAAGGTTTTGGGCAGGCGTATGGGAAGCATCTGCATATAAAACAGAATTCTGGGGAGTACGTTCATTTTTATTATATTTGTCCTGCCTATCCATGTGAAAGCTGTCTTTGTCCAATGTATTAAGTCTTGTTTAATTTCTGTCAAGAGTCTGGGGAAGTTTGTGGTATATAGAGTGTCAAAGCTGTCCGTCAGTTGTATGCCTAGGTAGCTTAGAGAAGATTTAGTCCACGTGAAAGGGAATGCTGCTTTTAAGCTGTTTGTCATGGAGGAAGACAGGTTGACAGGTAGAATTTCCGATTTATTATAGTTGATTTTAAAATTAGAAAGTGTACCAAAGTTTTTGAGTTCCCGCATCAGGACCGGCAATGAGACCAGGGGATTGGTTAGGTGAAACAGTACGTCATCTGCGTAGGCTGAGAGTTTGTGCTCCACAGCACCCACCGTCAGCCCTGTGATATCTGTGTTTGCTCTCACTCTACGAAGCAGTGGTTCTAAGGCCAGGGCGAAGAGGAGGGGGGAGAGTGGGCACCCCTGTCTCGTGCCGTTCCCGATCGGGAACTTGGATGAGAGAATCCCATTAACCTTAACCTGTGCACTAGGTTCCGAGTAAAGGGCCAGTATCCAAGCTAGCATATTTGGGCCCAACCCCATTGAGGTTAAGACCTCTCTGAGATAAGACCAATCTATGCGATCGAACGCCTTCTCGGCGTCGGTGGAGAGTATTAGGTAAGGGGGGGTACACCTTTAGTTTTAGCCCAATGTATAAGTTGAATCGCACGGATTGAGTTGTCTCGAGCTTCGCGTCCTACAATAAAACCCGTCTGGTCTAAGTGAACTATAAGGGGGATAAGGTGTTTCAGTCGGTTTGCAAGGATTTTCGCTAGGATTTTTACGTCCGTATTTAGTAAGGAAATGGGGCGGTAATTCTGTGGGACAGTTGGATCTTTACCCTCCTTCGGTATAACCGAGATGTGTGCTAAGAGAGCTTCAGATGGGATTTTGCATCCCTTTACTAGGGAATTGAAGTATTTACACATGTGGTTCGTGAGGAGCGGGGAGAATTTGGCATAGTATGCTATAGTAAATCCATCAGGACCTGGGCTTTTCCCGTTGGGTAAAGATTTGATGGTGGACTCAAGTTCCGTGGTAGTGATGGGGGATTCTAGGTCAGCTAGTTGGTCTTCAGTCAGGGAGGGCAGTCCGTTGGTGGATAAGTAGTCTCGAATTTTGGTCAGTCTGTTTTCCTTAGCTTCATGGGTAGTTTTCGCATCTAGGTTGTAGAGTTCGGCGTAATAGTCGCGGAACCCTTCTGCTATCTTGGAGGAGTGGAATGTCATATCACCCGTAGAGGAGCGAAGTTTGTGTGCTTGCATTTGGGCCCGTTTTGCCCGAAGCGCTCTTGCGAGCATGCGTCCGCACTTGTTACCATGCTCGTAGTATCGGTGTTATAAGTGTCGCAATTGTTTACGCGCCTGTCGTTCTAACAACCGTGAGAATATGTCTCTGAGTTCCGTTAGTTCTCGTAGGTCATCTGAGGAACCTCCCGCCTTGTGTTTAAGTTCCGCCTGCTGAAGTGCAGTTAGAACTCTATTATAGTCAGCTTGCCTTTCTTTCTTTAATCTTGACCCCTGTGCAATAAGTTCGCCTCGTGCAACGGCCTTGTGACATTCCCATATTGTACCCTCGCTCAAATCTCCTTAATTTTTTATCGTGTCTGAGACCTGGGCTTCCACTACAGGGTCATCTAATAAGTATTCATTAAGGCGCCAGTTCCAGGTTTTCCGGGAGCCTGTTGGAATGATAAAAGAGGCCTGGACCGGGGCATGGTCTGAAATGGTTATGTTTCCTATGGAAGAGCTTTGAAGGAGCTCCAAGGTCGGGCGGTCAAAATAGACCAAGTCTATACGTGTGTAAACGTTATGTACCGCTGAATAATAACTGTAATCCCTCTCTGTGGGGTGAAGGGCTCTCCAGCAGTCAACTAGGCCCATCATCTGAAGGGATTTTCGAAAGTGCCGAAGGAATGCGTGTGAATGGGAGGGCTTGCTGTGTGAAGTGTCCAGGGATGGGTCTGGGCTCACATTAAAGTCGCCTCCTAAAACTAGGGACCCCTCTCTGAACTCCTCTAGTTTCTCTATGATTGAATCAAGGAAGGTCAATTGATTCAAATTGGGGGAATAGATATTGGCGAGGGTGTATTTAGTACCCGCTATGGTCCCTTTCAGAAAGACATATCGTCCCAGGGGGTCAATCTTGGTGTCTGAATATTGGAAGGGGCAGTTTTTGTGGATAGCTATGGAGGTGCCTCTGGACTTGTTGACTGGGGAGGTACTATGGTACCACTGACTGTAGATATGTGTCGGTAGTTTTGGTATGGCATGGTGTGTGAAGTGTGTTTCCTGTAGGAAAACTATTTGCGCCCTGGACTTTTTTAGTTCCCACCACAGCTTACTCCGCTTACAGGGTGAGCAGAGACCACGGACATTATAAGAGATTACCTTAACCGTTGTCATTGAAGAATGATGGTGTAGGTCGGCTGCGGTCCTGGGGGCGGAGTCCGGAGCGGGCGACGGCAATCGAATAGACCCTGTTAGGGAAGAGGAGAGCAAGAAAGAGGCCAGGGAGGGAGAAGAGAATAGAGGAGGAAAGTGAAAAAACAAGATTAAAAGTACAATTAAAATTAAAACAAACTTTAACGTCAGCATAACCATATGCAACATTTAAATGTAAAGAGAACCTAACAATGGTTCTATATAGGCACAGACTGGGCCCAATGTGCCCCCCTTCTTCAGGGGACCCATTTTGTCCAGGTCCGGTATCCCAAATGGGATTAGTGCCCAAACATGGGCAGCCTACTGGGGGAACGTGGGCCGCCATGGAGGGGAGAAAGGAGAGGGGGTCTGCCCCGCTCCCACCTCTTAAATGCTGGGTTGTGACCCGTAGATCGGGGGGGGGGTTGTTGTAAATGGGATGATAGGGGGTTAGGGGGGGGAATTGTATACTTGGGGGAGGCCCGGGGAGAGTAGTACTAGTAGCTAAGGAGGTCTGGAAACATCCTCCAACTGTGTCTTTTCAGGAAGCGGGTGAGAGCCTTGACCAGCTTTATGTCGGCAGAAGATCGTTATCGGGACCAGGTCAGACCAGTCTCAGCAGCAGTTAAACTGTAAAGGAAGTTCCAGATCTGTAAGTGATCTAATAATAAGAGGTGCCTCCGAAACAGGGGAGTAAGGACTTAGTTCGGGATCCTGACGTTACCATCAGTCTCTCAGTGCAGAGGGGCCGGGGGAGGCATTTGACTCTTGCTGGTGGCAACTGCGTCTTCGGCCCCGGCATTGGGGCATTTGTGTCCAGGGCTGGGGGAGTTTAATGTTTGGAAAGTTCATCATCGCATGGTCCCCTCGCCAATCCGGAAAGTCAACTTTGCCAAGTCCCAGGGCAGAGAGAAAGTGAGGGAGATCATCTCTGGTGCGCAGGCTGGCTGAACGGCCATCTTTAAAGGCTTGTAAGTAAAAGGGAAAGCCCCAGCGGTATGTGAGGCCTGCTTCTTGGAGGGCCAGCAAGACGGGTTTTAGGGCTCGACGTTGCATCAGCGTGCGTCTGGAGATGTCCTGGAAGAAACAGAGGTGGGCGCCATCTAAATCAAAATAAGGTCTTGCGCATTTTTTGCATTATTCGCTCTTTGAGAGTGTATTTATGCAACTTGCATATTATGTCTCGTGGGTTGTCAGCGTCTTGGGATGGTGGTCGCAGGGCTCGGTGTGCACGATCAATCTCAATGGGCTCTGTATCTGGTAAGTCCAGGATTTCCCTGAATATGCCTTGCAGGGAAGGGATAATGTCCCTGGGGGCTGTTGCTTCTGGCATACCTCGGATACGGATGTTTGCCCTTCTGCTGCGATTTTCAAAATCGTCAAGTTGTGACAATAATAAGTCCAGCTTTTGATCCTGAGCTGCACATCTAAGCTGCAATGCTGACATAGTGGGAAGAGCCTCATCCAGCCTTTGCTCTATAGTTTCCACTCTGTTGCCCAGGTGTGTAGTGTCCTCTTTGAGTTGTGCTATATCTTCTGTGAACACCTTTTCCACCCTGGCTGTGAATCTTTCCAAATCCTCTCTAGTGGGAAGGGACTAGATGTGCTTTTTAATGTCCCCCTCTTCTATAAGGTCGGCAATATCTGATCCCCCTGCCCTGGACACAGTGGATCCCGGGGATGTCGGGGGTACAGAGTCACTCACCGATCCGGGTGATGGCTGTGGGGATAGCGCGGCTGGCGTGGTTTGCTTCTGTGCCGGCGCGTGCTGTTTCCCTGTCTTATTGACCGGCGCCATCTTGGATCTCTCCGGGGCCTTGCCGCGGGTCCCAGAAAAATAGGAATCCAGCTGCCCCTGTTGGGTGTTCTCTGTCCTGGAGTGGTGGGCTGTATTCCACCGCCTTTGTGACATGTCCTGGGCCGTGTCAGGGCCCAGGATCGTCGGTATGCTGCTGGGTAAGCTGCGGCGGGAGCAGAGCGCGGACCAGACACGTCCTCACAGCTCCATGTTCAGGACACGCCCCCTAATCATTGATAATTGATCACACCTGATCACATCTGATATACTGACGACATATTTGACACACTAACAAGCCAGGACAAAGTACAAATACCCCCAAAATGACCCCTTTTTGGAAAGTAGACAGTCCAAGGTATTAAATAAGAGGCATAGTGAGTTTTTCGAATTTGTAATTTTTCCCCACAATTCTTGGCAAAATAAAGAATTTTTTTTCTTTTTTTTACACAAACTTGTCATATTAACAAGTTATTTCTCACACACAGCATATGCATACTTGCAATTACACCCCAAAATACATTATGCTACTCCTTTGAGTATGGCGATACCACATGTGTGAGACTTTTACACAGCCTGGCCACATGCAGAGGCCCAACATGCAGGAAACGCCATCAGGAATTCTAGTAGCATAAATTACACATATCATTTCATGATGATCTATCACACTTTCAAATGCCCTGGAGCACTAGGACAATGGAAACACCCACAAAATGACCCCATTTTGGAAAACAAACACCCCAACATATATTCTATGAGGCATTATGAGTTTTTTGAACAGTTAATTTTTTCCACAAGTTTTCAGAAAATGTGGAAAGAAAATTAAAACGTATTTTTTTTTTTTACACAAAATTGTCAATTTATATCATATTTCTAACACATAGCAAAAATGACACCCCAAAATACATTCTGCTACTCCTCCTGAGTATAGTGATACCACATGTGTGAGCCACATGTGTGGCCATATACCGAGGCCCAATATCCAAGTAACACCTCCAGGCGTTCTAGGAGCATAAATTACACATATAATTTTCTGATTACCGATCACATTTTTGAAGGCCCTTCATATTTTTAACACATAGCATGTACCAAATAACAAAAGATTACCTGTGGTTTTAGTAGTGCAGTGGTCCACAAAAGGAGAGCATCGGTCCAGGCAACAGGCAGGGATGTGGTCAGCGACAGCAGAAGCAATCATCCAGGCAGCAGGCAGGAATACTGTCCATAGTTAGTACAGGCAGCAGGCAGAGATAGGGTCAACACAGCCAAAGTATTGGTCCAGGTAGCAGGCAGAGATGTGGTCAGCAGCAGCAAAGGGAAATGTCCAGGCATGTTATAGAGAAAATGTTGGTCATGAAGTCGGCTCACACTATCAGAGCAAATGCTTCCTGGAGTGGGTCCTTCTAAATATTTGCGGTAGGTAATGGATTGGTTTTCAGTTGATTTTTGATAGCAGACATATGAATTAAACATGGCCACATGAAAAAGATGAAATGCAACTTTTTTAAACCAGTAACAGCACTTTTGGGTTGATAAATACGATTGTAGCATCTGGTCATTTAAATCCACCCCCCCTTGAAAAGATTATAATCGTGGACACATTCAGGTTTTACAATGGGGCCGCATCTTCTCTGAATCTCCACCAAGGTGTCATTGTGGATGGAAGACATCATGTGAACATCTTCCTTGTCCCGCCACTTCATGACCAACACTTCCTCATTCCTCATAAGTGAGGATTCCCCACTTTGTGGCCTTTTTTGATGATAAATTCTGTGGGAAGCCCTTCCTGTTTTATCTGAAGGTACTGCAGGCCATAGTTTTTTCACGATACAGGTTACAAAAAAGGCTTAAACTGCTTTAGTAATTGTCTACATACAAATGATATCCTTTTTTGAGCATGGGATATGCAGATTCCAGACAAATTTACCACTGGTTCCGATATATGTTGGGCAAGGAGGGGGGAGCTGGGAGTCTTTGCCTTCATACACACGGAAGGTGTACACATATCCAGTGGCTCTATCACAAAGTTTTTTCAGTTTCAACCCATACCTGACCCTCCTACTTGGAATATATTGTTTGAACTTCAGCCGGCCAGTAAAGTGAATAAGGGATTCGTCCACATAAATATTTTGGTCTGGGACAAACACTTCAGCAAATCGCTTGGAAAAAGAGTTTATTAAGGGGTGTATGTTATAGAATTTATCGTGGTTGGGATGATTTCAGGGAACGCACTGCGAATTGTCATTAAATTGTAGGAAACACATAATCATGTCATAGCATGTCCTGGACATGAAAGCAGATTATATTGGCATGTGGTGGATGGAGTTGGCGGACCAGTAGGCATGCAGTTTGTTCTTCTTTGTAAGCCCCATATTAAATGTAAAGCCCAAAAACAATTTGAATTCATCTAGTGTGAGACGTCGCCATTGGAACATACTGGCGTAGGATGAATTGAGGTTTGAGGCAATAAATTGCTCTGCATAGAGATTTGTTTGGTCCACCATATACTGCAGCATATCTTCTGTAAAAAACGAATACAAATAATCTGATTGGGAAAAATTTGTACTGTTGGGCTGTGCGGTGAAAGGGGGATTATAGCATACCCTGAGCTGGAAGGCAACCATAAGGGGTTGCCAGGGCATCAGGAAGGTAGGACTGGATCCGGATTCTTTGGGTTGGGTGTGTAATTCCAGTACTGGTACTGGGCTCCTTCCCCTGGGGTCCGGTGCTGCTGGTGGTAGGTAGGTCTTCTGATCTTGGTCCTGATCTCTTTATTCTTTTAGGAGGGACGGTTTCCTCCGCTGACTCGGTCTCTGATCCACGACTCTCTACTGGCTCGTATTCTGAACCAGAATCGGCTGATGAGAGCAGCGGGGATCTCTGATCATCCAATTCTGATAGTAAGGATGTTATATGCCTCCTCAGGTGTGAAAAATATTTGTGACATGATGGCGGTACTGATGGCCAGCCTGTGTGGCGGTACTGATGGTGGTACTGACAGGTCACTGATGGCGGGCCTGTGTGATAGTACTGATGGCAGGCCTGTGTGATGGTACTGATGGCAGGACTGATGGCGGGTCTGTGTGACGGTACTGACAGGTCACTGATAGCGGTACAGATGGCGGTATTGATGGCGTGCCTGCGTGACAGTACTGATGGCAGTACTAATGCTGGCCTGTGTGATGGTACTGATGGCGGTACTGACAGGTCACTCATGGCGGTACTGATGGTGGGCCTGTGTGACAGATTCAGATGGACTGTGTGACAGATACAGATAGTCAGGACTGGGCTCAACCCTTCCTTCTCTGAGCTGGCCGCTCAGCTGTCGGCTAATTGCCAGCTCCTATCTCTCCACAGTGACTCGCCCGTTGATGATATCCTGCTCGTCAGTCCTGCCTACTTAAGCCGTCCAGCCCAGATGATCTCTGCCTTCCCCTTGGTCACATCTCTAGAGATACTCTCCTGTGTTCCTGTTAAAGACTTGCTTGGCTGACATTCCTTCTGGCTCCAGATCCTGCTTGCTGTTCTACTACGCTCATCTCTGGCTCCCTGATGTTTTGGCTTGTCTGACTATCCGTTCCAGTTCCTGAGCTGTGGCTATGTTTTGACTACGTTTACTCTGTTTACCTTTTTTTATTGTTATTAAACAACTGAGATTTAACTGTACTTCTGTCTGAGTCTGATTCATGGTTTCTGACAGTAGGCGAAGGCCATGAATTCAGAAGATGCAGTCAATACACTTGTTGGTAATATTTTTTCCAGATTGGATGAACTGGATCACCGCATGGATCAGTTTGACATGGAGTTACAAATGCTCCTGAGTCACACGGCTCACCTGAAATCTCCCACTGTCTGCTCCGGTACAACCTGTGTTGCAGGCTGTCCCTGCTGCTGCTCCAGTCTCTGTGCAGGCATTCGCCTGTAGTATTACCTCTATAAGAGGTATGTCTGGTTCCGCTCCACTTCCCCAGCGATTTGGGGGTGATCCAGTCCAATGCAGAGGGTTTTTCAACCAGGTTGAGATATACTTTGAGATGCTGCCCCAGGTGTTTCCCACAGACAGGAGCAAAGTAGGTTTCATGATATCTTAGCTTTCTGAGAGAGCCTTGGCCTGGGCAAACCCTCTATGGGAGACGCAAAAACCTGTTGTCTTGAGTTACACTCCGCTTCTGCTGCCAAGGGCCTCATGTCCATCAAACAGAGTACGAGTTACGCCTCTGAATTCCGTTCTCTGGCAGCAGAGGTTGCTTGGAATAATGAGGCCCTTGTGGCTGCTTTTTCTCATGGTCTCTCGGATACCATCAAGGATGAGATAGCAGCCCGAAATATACCCACTGAGCTGGAGAAGTTGATCATGTTTGCCATCCTCATTGACTCCAGATTCAGAGAAAGGCTCTCTTTTAAGGAGTGCTTGCAGAAGCCTCCTATATATTTGTCTCTGAGCTTTGCAGTCCCACCCTTGCCTCCCTCACCTTCCATGACTCCTGGTACTGAGTTGGGCAGTGAAGATGAACCCATGCACTTGGGCTTCACGTGTCTCTCTTCAGATGAGAGAACCCTTAGGAGGAGGGAGAGATTGTGCCTTTATTGTGGCCAGGCAGGTCACTTTTTGAAGTCTTGCCCTACCTGTCCAAGGAATGCCTGAACCTTGAGGTCCTGTCATGGACAGACCTTAGGTGGTGTTGTTTCGTCCCCAGTTATCCAGAAAGATAAGCCCCTGGTTTCAGTTACCCTTTCTTGGGCTGAGTCATCCGGCGAGATACAGGCTCTAATCAACTCTGGGGCTGCAGGCCTGTTCATTGATGCTGCCTTTGTATTGAAGCACTCGATTCCGCTGCAGCTGTGTGACACTCCACTTGCCATTGAGGCTCTTGACAGGAGACCTCTACAGCCTGCCCATGTGACTTATGAGACTGTTCCATTGTTCATGGCCATAGGGGCTCTTCACCATCAGATAATCTAATTCCAAGTTATTTCCTGACCTAAGTTTCCGCTGGTTATTGGTTATCCTTGATTACAGAGGCATGACCCCTCTTTTGATTGGCTCCATGCTGAGGTTCTCTTCTGGTCGCCACAATGCAGTAAGACATGCTTCCCGAAGGTAGCCAAGGTCCTGTGCACCTGTTCACTCTCCTCCCTGGCGGAGGAGTACCGCGATTTAAGTGATGTCTTTGACAAAGGTCAAGCCAGTAGTTTGCCTTCACACCGGTTGTATGATTGCTCAATTGACCTTCAACCTGGTGCCATACCCCCTCATGGCCAGGTTTATCCTTTGTCGGTTTTGTAGAATAAGGCCATGGAGGAGTATGTTGCAGACGCACTTTCTCAAGGTTTGATGCGCAAATTCTCGTCTCCTGCTGGTGCTTGTTTCTTCTTTGTGAAGAAGAAGAGTGGTGACCTTATATTGATTATAGGGATCCTAATTGTTTCATGATTAAGAGTTATTTGACTGCCTCAAGGGAGCAAAGGTTTTCACAAAACTTGATTTGGAGGGGCATACAGACTCGTGAGGATTAAGGAGGGCGAGGAGTGGAAAACTGCATTTAATACAGAACAGGCCATTATGAGTACCTCTTTTTCCAGGAATTTATTAATGATGTCCTCCGAGATTTGTTGCAGTTATGTGTGGTGGTTTATCTCGACGATATCCTCATATTTTCCAAGTCCCTGGAGAGCCACCACACAGAAGTCTGTCGTGTGCTTCAGAAACTAAGAGAGAACAATCTCTGTAAATTGGAGAAGTGCGAATTCCATCGTGAACAGGTTACATAGTTACATAGTAGGTGAGGTTGAAAAAAGACACAAGTCCATCAAGTCCAACCTATGTGTGTGATTATGTGTCAGTATTACATTACATATCCCTGTATATTGCGGTCATTCAGGTGATTATCTAATAGTTTCTTGAAGCTATCAATGCTCCCCGCTGAGACCACCGCCTGTGGAAGGGAATTCCACATCCTTGCCGCTCTTACAGTAAAGAACCCTCTACGTAGTTTAAGGTTAAACCTCTTTTCTTCTAATTGTAATGAGTGGCCACGAGTCTTATTAAACTCTCTTCTGCGAAAAAGATTTATCCCTATTGTGGGGTCACCAGTACAGTATTTGTAAATTGAAATCATATCCCCTCTCAAGCGTCTCTTCTCCAGAGAGAATAAGTTCAGTGCTCGCAACCTTTCCTCATAACTAAGATCCTCCAGACCCTTTATTAGCTTTGTTGCCCTTCTTTGTACTCGCTCCATTTCCAGTACATCCCTCCTGAGGACTGGTGCCCAGAACTGGACAGCATACTCCAGGTGCGGGCGGACCAGAGTCTTGTAGAGCGGGAGAATTATCGTTTTATCTCTGCAGTTGATCCCCCTTTTAATGCATGCCAATATTCTGTTTGCTTTATTAGCAGCAGCTTGGCATTGCATGCCATTGCTGAGCCTATCATCCACTAGGACCCCCAGGTCCTTTTCCATCCTAGATTAGGTTAAATTCCTGGGTTATGTCATTTCCACTGCTGGTTTTTTGATGGACCCAAAGAAACTTTCAGCAGTCCTACAGTGGCCCTGACCCATGGGTTTATGTCCTCTGCAGCGTTTTCTTGGCTTTGCCAACTATTATTGTAAGTTTATTCGTAACTTCTCGTCTCTGGTCTAGCCCCTGACTGATATGACCAGAAAGGATGGTAACCCACAGAATTGGTCTCCGGAGTCCATTAATGCCTTTGAGAGTCTCAAGGCTGCCTTTGTTTCTGCTCCTGTGTTGGCACATCCTGATCCTACGTTACCTTTTATCCTTGAGGTTGATGCTTCTGAGACTGGAGTTGGCACCCTTCTGTCTCATCGTCCTACCCCTGAGAGCGCTATGCATCCTTGTGGCTACTTTTCCAAGAAATTGTCACCTGTGGAGTGCAATTGCGAGATTGGTGACAGAGAGCTTTTAGCGATCATTTTAGCCCTGAAAGAATGGAGACATCTCGAAGCTACCACTGTGTCGGTTCTCATTCTTACTGACTTTAAGAATCTAATATTCTTGTCTGAGGATAAACCCCTCTCTCCCAGAAGGGCGCGATGGGTTCTTTTCTTGTCTAGTTTCAATTACATTGTCTCATTCTTACCCGGTACTAAGAATGTAAGGGCTGACAATTTGTCACAACAATTTTCCTCCACTTCCAAGATGGAGTCGGTTCCGGTTCCTGTTATTCCTTCTGATCGTATTCTGGCTAAGGTTTGCACCAGTTTCCCTTTTCCTTTGGGTGACAAAATTCTTGCTGCTCAGGTTCATGCTCCTCCTGAGAAACCTTGTGACCACTGCTTTGTCCCAGAGAGTCTCTGTACTGCCGTGCGCCAGACTTACCATTCTCCCAAGGCTGCTGGCCACCCTGGGAAGAATCAACTCTTTTGGGCTATTTCCCAACAACTCTGGTGGTCTAGTCAACGTGCTGATGTAACTGCCTTCGTAGCTGCCTGTTCCTTATGTGCTCAGAGTAATGCCCCGTACACACGGTCGGATTTTCCGATGGACAATATCCGATCGGAGCATGTTGTCGGAAATTCCGACCGTGTGTGGGTGTCATCGGACATTTTCCATCGGATTTTCCGACACACAAAGTTGGACAGCAGGAGATAAAATTTTCCGACAACAAAATCCGATCGCGTCAATTCCGACCGTGTGTGGCCTGTTCTGACGCACAAAGTGCCACGCATGCTCAGAATAAATTCCGACACGGGACAGCTCGTTCTGGTAAACTTAGCGTTCGCAATGGATACAGCACTTTCGTCACGCTGCAATGTAAAAAATGGTTTAATACAGCGCACTCTCTTCTTCTTTATAATGTGACAAGAATGAAGTAGTTTTGCTGCTCATATTCACCACACACTTCTCACAAAGTTTTATTTGTGTTTTTTTAGTGGGATTCCCTGAATATATTGTTATTAGTTGTCACATCTGACAGTTTTATATTTTTTATGTTTTTTTTTTTTTTTTGATTTTAAGCCTTTTTTTTTTTCTTTAATGTTTGGATTTTTTCCAAGGCTGATCTTTGTTCAATGTTATTTTTATTTTTACTCCAGAATATTTTTGTGTGTGTTTTGTGTGTCAAGTTACCCCAACACCATTGATATCTTTTATTATTTAATCTCAAGGAGATTTTTTGTTGTTGGTGTCCCTTGTTCATTTCACATTGCATATTAGAAATGTACCTGAACCCTCACAAACCAACTGTCATTTTTGAAGTAAAACACATAGGAGAGTATAATTCAAAACAAAAATCCTTTATTAAGGGATCAGAACCAAACAAAGAGGAAGGCAACACTGGATCAACAGCAGAAATTAGTGAAGCCTGGGACCCCCACGGCAGACATCAATTCTTAAACATCAAAATTGGTGGCCTGAGGAGTCCATATGTAAGGGAGGGCAGTCTGGTCCGGGATTCTCAGAGACTCGGATAGCAGCAGATGACATCTGTGTCCCCAGGCTGTGGTACCACAAGAGGCTGCATCTTTTGGCCGACCAGACTGGATCCAGGGCAATCACTCTCTGGTCTTCCTTTCACGCTTCCTTCCGGGCTGTGGCTGTGCAGTTGGAGATGTGGCAGGAGGAGGAGTAGGACCTGGAGGAGGAGGAGGAGGACTGGGAGGACCTGGAGGAGGACTGGGAGGACCTGGAGGAGAGGGAGGAGGAGGAGGACCTGCAGGAGGAGGAGGAGGACCATCCCAAAGCTGTGTGTGAGGTGTAATTTGGCCCCTCACACCTTTCTCCAGAGCCTCTGATATGAGGGCCTGACACATGGCTTTTTGGCCCTCCTCCATCCTCTGCATTTTATAGGCAATGAATGCAGCAATGTTCTCCTGCCTGGTGTGTGGTTCTCCCAGGACCTCTGTAGCCCTCCAAAAGAATCTGATAGCCGCCTCCTCTAGGGCACTCATCCTACTGCCACTTTCTGTTTTCAGGTGTGGTGGAGGGACCTTGATATCAGCCAGCTGGCTCGGCCCGGCCACCTCCTGGCTGGGACTTCCCTGTGTATGAAAAAGGGACATGGTTTAATGTTTTGCATCATCAATCACAATCCTAAATTAGTACTCCCAACTAACATCTAGGTAACATCATTGGACAAGCAGAAATATTTAGAGGAATGCTATACCTGGCTCAATCTGGGCTCCTCCACATATGGCCTGGAAGGCCCAGGTTGGGCGTCAAAAGCCTCAGCCGGGGGGAAGGAAGCGTGGAAGGAAGACTGGAGAGGGATGGCCTGGGTTCAGTCTGGCCTGCCAGAAAGTGCAGCCTGTCGTAGTACAACATCCTGGGGACATAGATGTCATCTGCTGCTCCGGATCTCTGTGAATCCAGGACTTTCTTGCGCTCCCTCAGATATGTGCTCCTCAGGCAACCAATTAATATCTTTAAAAAAGTGATGTCTGCCGTGGGGATCACCTGCTTCACAATTTCACACAATTGCTCCAGTGCTGCCTTCCTCTTTGCTTGGTTCTTGAAATGGGGGTGGGTAATCTCCCACAGACAGGGCAGCTCACTTAGCATATCAATGAATACTGACATGAAGTCAGTATCTCTCATTAAGATATCCATGTTCACTGCAAGACACAACACAAGACAAAGCCTAATGTCAGACCAAACTCTCCTAATCTTGTTACAATATAGGCCTCAATCTAGAAGCAGTATAGGCCCAAGTTTGTCTCTTACCTTCGTTCTTATGATCGGCGCGTCCAATGCTCCTTCCTCCGCTCACAGATCGTACGTAATACGCACGCGTGTTACGCTTTATACACACTGCGCATGCGTGTAACTCCGCCCGCCCCTGACGTTCTTTCTAGTCTATTCCCCGCCCCTTTTCGTTCAGCGCAGTGGGGGAAGAGCATGATGACGGAGTTACAACAGGTGCGTGATAATTCAAACAACGAGGAGGAGGAGAAGGAAAGCCCGGATCCAGGCACGTCCTGATCCAGAAGGAGACGTTTTAAGGCCACAAATATGTCGTTTGGGGAGATGTTGGAGATGGTAGACATCATGAAGAAGTCCGACTATGACGGAAAATATGGGCCTTACCCCCACCCCAACATCAGAAAGGCCAAAATCATTAGTAAAGTGGTCCGGAGTCTGGAGAGGAATTTCGGGGTACGAAGATCAAAAGATCAGCTCAGGAAGTGGTGGTCGGACCTGAAGTTGAGAGAGCCAGAGCAGTACCGAAAGATCCGGAGAGTGCTGCAAAAAAGTAAGTAGTTGTGCTGTGTTCCTATTCTTTCTGTCTTTATTCCGTTCGTTCTGCTCCATATGCTTTTAGTAATTGTAACGTTTAAAAAGGTCAACTTTAATGTTCATGGGCCCATTATTCGTTCGTATCAAACATTTTTCTTTCGGCCTCTAGAACACCATTGTTTAGGCCATATGCATTTTCCCACATTTTTTTGGGCCTACTTGGATGCCAAATATTTGTTTGTGTAGATGGGTTTGTTACTAGAATGAAATGCCAACTAGATTGTGTGTAAGGAGAGGACACTGAGCAGCTGTTTTCACATCTGGACACTGGAGCACTAGTGTGGGACACAAGAACACCATTTTTATTGGGGGGCACACAGGTGCTCCAGTGTATACTATAGGGGGGGGGGCTACATCTGTGAAGCTTGTACCAAACAGGTAAAGTATTGCAGCTTGACAAAGGACAATACAAAAAAATATACATCTTGGAACTCGGCTAAAATAGACAATTGTACCCCACTTCCAAGCAGTGTTTCCTGTTTCTAGTTCTGTCATCAAATATCTGTGTGCTAATTATACCATTTTTGTTTTACATAGGGGAGAAAAGACTCAGACACCCCTCATCCCTGGAGACCAGAGACCCCCCCCTCTGGAAGAAGGGGAAATACCAACACAAGAAGCTGAGCAGGAGGAAGAAGAAGATGTGGTGGAGATTGGCACCACAACAGGTGAGTGTCTGCAACCACAGGCTCAGGTAAAAGAGATGGATGTTGGCAGATTTTTGAGACCTGTTTTTTTTGTTCTTTATCTCTTTTTAGGTGATCGTGATCCAGAACGCTTTACATCTGAAAGTGCCCAGATACTGATCGGGGTGATCATGGGGTGTAATCTCCAATTGCAAAACATCCAGCAACAAATCAGTGATGTTATTAAAAAAAATAATACCATCATTGATGTTTTGGGGCGAATTTAAACCCCACAAAATCACCTGTTTTATCTTACTAAAATTTTTACAATGTTTAGAAAAGCCAAATTTGGAGGATGCACACAGTGTGCCAACAAGTGCTATCTGCCATCACGGGAGATCAATGGACGCGTTTTGGGGGTGCAACCCCTTACTCAATTATAAAGTAGCGTTGAGGAAGGGCTTGCTCCCACAAAACACGTCCCTTGATCCCCCCTGATGGCAGATAGCACATGTTGACATTCGTAAATTGGTGTGCATCTTCCAAATTTGGCTTTTCCAGGGGTGATTTCCCCCCATCTGAACGCTATATCAAACCCAGTTCCTAAATACTGATGTCTGATATAGCCTTCAGGTTTTACCTAATGTGAACTTTGTAAGTTCAAGTTTTTTGGCTTTCTTGTTGGTTTTACACAGGCCTGTTTTATCTGAAATGGATTCCATTTTTGATAATGCCCCCCCAAAAATTGTTATACAACAAACATGTTGTTTTGTTTTAAAAACCTTTGGTAAATGCACATGTGATTGTGCAGGTATAAAAAAGTGCCTTACTCAAGAATGTGTGGATTATTGTCTCAACACTACAACACTTTTGGGGTGATGTAATAGCTGTTTTATGCAAAAATGGGGGTTATTTCCTAAGGGCAAATACACTTTGCACTACAAGTGCAGGTTCAGTGCAGTTGCAAGTGCACTTGTAGTGAAATGTGTTTTTGCATTTAGGAAGTACCAGCCAACACTATTCTTTATAAGGTTACCCAATCACGACATTTTCTGCACTCAACACATTTCTGTCAGGGTCAGCTCAAACAAACACAAGCAGTAAATGTCCACCAAGAATTGCTTTTGGTTGTTTTTTATTTGAAAAAGGTGTCACAGTTTGTCTGGCATATTGATAGCCCCCCTACCCGCAAAGAACTCCAGGTATCGTAACCGGACATCACGGGCACTCAGGGAGGGCAAGCCAGGACAGCCACTTTCAAGCGCCGTCATTGTTGATGTATTTGGGATTCCGGCCTCAGGCCCAACTGAGCCAGCATAGTTGGCTGAATGTTTTCTTAAAAAATTATGGAGAACACAGCACGCCAGTATAATATGGTTCAGTTTATACTCCGCTATATGGATGGGTGTCAGAAATAGTCGGAACCGGCTGGCCAGGATTCCAAATGTGTTCTCCACCACTCTTCGGGCTCTGGCCAGCCGGTAATTAAAAACCCTCTGTTCCGGGGTGAGGGTCCTCATCGGGAATGGCCGCATCAGGTGGTCCCCCAGCACAAACGCTTCATCAGCAACGAACACAAATGGGAGACCTTCAACATTGTCCTCTGGAGGTGGCAAGTCCAAGCTGCCATTCTGGAGATGCCTGTAGAACTCCGTCTGGGTGATCACTCCACCATCGGACATCCGGCCATTCTTCCCCACGTCCACATACAAGAACTCGTAATTAGCCGACACCACCGCCAACATCACTATACTATTAAACCCCTTGTAATTATAATAGTACGACCCCGAGTTGGGTGGTGGGACGATGTGGACGTGTTTCCCATCAATTGCCCCTCCGCAGTTAGGAAAGTCCCACCGCTGGGCAAAGTGGGAGGCCACAGTCTGCCATTCCTGTGGCGTGGAAGGAAACTGTTGAGGAAAAAACAATAAACATTACTATTTTTTCACAGAAACATGGCAAGCAGATTAGACACAAACATTATGGGTCAACCTCCAGATAGCATTTATTAAGGGGAATTTTACAACAACAAAGTATATTATATTAAAACAACAAAGTATATATCATATCCCCCCCCCCCCTCTCATGGGCCATTTCTAACATTATAGGGGGGGAACTCTTGGACAGGTAACCCTCTTCACTTCATTGAGAGATGAATGTCTAAATACAGGGTATTACTTGGAACAGCCCCTCCTTAGTTACACTATTGGCAGCCCACTGGTGTGGTAAGAAGTGTCATAATACAAAGATATAAATACACACTGTACACATTTGAGCACATTTGGACATTCTGCTATTACCTATCAAGATCATAATAGGATACAAGAACTTTAAACAGTACCATTGGAAAGTATACAGGCAGGCCCTTGCACTACATGCTTTGGGGAATTCATCCATACATCTGACCAGTAAAGAGATGGGTATAGTGTGTATGGGTTTGGCAAAGTCAGCAGATAGATGATTGAGGATAGAGAATTGGGATCAGCTGACTTAGCAGTTGGGGGAGGGAGGGTTACAAAAAATTTGGGGACACCACACCACCACCATTTGGGGACACCACACCACACCTCTGCCTGAATTTAAATCAAAAATAACATTTCCAAACATTTTAGGGGGTGTTTGGGGTAAAGCACTACTATGGAGCAGATAAAATACATTGTTAAGTGACTACATGAGGTGAATATAGGGCAGAAGACACTATGCTGGAGAGGTTATTGAAGGGCAAATATGTATGAAGGACATAAAATAATAATTACATAAAAATCCAGCAGGCCTGAGGACAAAGGGGACATTCACAGCATATTCCAATCATGGTAATTAGGGAATGAGGAAAGAAATACAATATATTAGCAAACATTCAATACCATAAAATGTGATATAAAAGGATAAAAATCTTACCTTCGTATACTCCTTCTGCAGGACCTGGATGATGGCAGAACAGGTCTCTGGGATAATGATCCCCAGAGCCTGGGGGGAGATGCCTGTCGAGAACTTGAGGTCCTGCAGGCTTCTCCCTGTGGCCAAATACCGCAAGGTAGCGACCAACCTCTGCTCCGGAGTGATGGCTTGCCTCATGCAGGTATCCTGCCTGCTGATATAGGGGGTCAGCGAAGCCAACAAACGGTGAAACACGGGGTCCGTCATCCTGAGAAAGTTCCTGAAATCATCAGGATTATTCTCACGGATCTCACGGAGCAAAGGCATATGACAGAACTGGTCACGCTGAAGCAACCAATTCTTGGTCCATGAACTCCTCCCCACCCTGTTCATGGACTGGACTTGTGTCAAGGTCAGGACCCCAACACCAAGCCCCCACACAGCACGAACTCTACGAGGAGTACGCATACGCAACATGGCTAGAAAACGGTCGGCTGCTCAGAACGAAGTAACAGAACGCACTGAAGAACAGCAAGGCCTGTGAAGAGCGACCTGAAAAACAGCAACGAGCGGACAAGATCGCACAGAAAACTCCAATACGAACTGACTGCACGCACTGAAGAGCAGATACAAACCCACAAGCACAAACTGAACGTCAAACGTCAAATGATCTGAAAGCCACGAGTCTGAAAAAGCGCGAATCGTCTCTCACCAAACTTTTACTAACACGAGATTAGCAAAAGGAGCCCAAAGGGTGCCGCGCTTGGTTCTGAACCCGCCTTTTCTAGTCTCGTCGTACGTGGTGTACATCACCGCGTTCTTGGCGATCGGAAATTCCAACAACTTTGTGCGACCATGTGTATGCAAAACAAGTTTGAGCCAACATCCGTCTGAAAAAATCCGAGGATTTTGTTGTCGGAATGTCCGAACAAAGTCCGACCATGTGTACGGGGCATAAGACTCCACGACACCTTCCAGTGGGCCTCCTACAACCCATACCCAATGGAGAGAGGACCTGGACCCATCTGTGACTTACCCACCAGGGCAACACAGTTATCCTTATGGTGGTTGACCGGTTCTCGAAAATGTCTCATTGTATTCCACTTAAGAAGTTGCCCACTTTTAAGAAAATGGCTTCCATTTTTGCTTGGGAGATCTTTCGCTTACATGAGCTACCCAAGGTGATTGTCTCAGACAGGAGTAGTCAGTTTGTGTCCCAGTTCTGGCGAGCCTTGTGTCCACAGTTGGGAATTCAGCTTGCTTTCTCCTCTGCATATCACCCGCAATCTAATGCGGCCAAAGAACGAGTCAATCAGTCCTTGAAGCAATTCCTACATTGCTATATTTCTGACCATCATAACAACTGGTCAGACCTCCTTCCGTGGGCGGAGTTTTCTCACAATAGTGCCTTGAATTCTGCTTCCCGATTGTCCCCATTTATGGTGAACTATGGTTTCCAACCTCCCATGTTGCCTAACTCATTTGTTCCGCAGAGTATTCCTGCGTTAGAGGAGCATCTCCGTGGTCTTCGTTCCACTTGGGCACAAGTCCAGGAGGCTTTGCGACATGCTAATGATGGGTACAGACTCCGCGCTGACCGCAGACGCCTGCCTGCGCCTTCCTACCAGGTTGGGGACAGGGTTTGGCTGTCATCTCACAACCCCTGATTTTGTGTTCCCTCTCTGTAGTTCGCACCTATGTTTATTGGGCTTTTCCGTATCCTTCGCAGGATTAACCCAGTTGCTTAGGCATTAGACCTTCCTTCTAATGCGTATTTCAAATGTATTTCATGACTCCTTATTTAAACCTTTCGTCTGCAACCACTTTACTGCTTTATCCTCACCCTGCACGAGTTGAGAACCATGAGGAGTATGAAGTACAGTTCATTGTTGACTCCAGTAGGTTCCGTGGGCACATACAGTATCTGGTGCATTGGAAAGGGTAAGGTCCGGAGGAACGCTCTTGGGTCTCATCCTCTGACGTACATGCCCCTGTCCTCCTCCATGATTTCCATAGATGTTTTCCCCTCAAGCCTGGTGGTCCTCTAAAGGGGGAGGGGTCATTGAGGAAGGGGTACTGTCAGGGCTGGGCTCAGCCTTTCCTTCTCTGAGCTGGCCCCTCAGCTGTTGGCTAATTGCCAGCTCCTATCTCTCCACAGTGACTCACCTGCTGATGATATCCTGCTCATCAGTCCTGCCTATTTAAGCTGTCCAGCCCAGATGATCTTTGCCTTCGCCACATCTCTAGAGATGCTCTCCTGTGTTCCTGTTAAAGACTTGCTTGGCTGACATTCCTTCTGGCTCCAGATCCTGCTTGCTTTTGTACTACACTCATCCCTGGCTCCCTGACATTTTGGCTTGTCTGACTATCCGTTCCAGTTCCTGAACTCTGGCTATGTCTTGACTACGTTTACTCTGTTTACTTTTTTTTATTATTATTAAACAAGTGAGATTTAACTGTACTTCTGTCCCAGTCTGATTCATGGTTTCTGACACAAATGGACTTTGTGACAAATCCAGATGGGCTGTGTGACAGTACTGGTGACAGGTTCTTTTCTTGGGGGGGGCCGTGTGGTGCATAATAAGATGTAATAACTGCAGACAGACAGTTTTCTACCCACTGGTCCCTGCTCTCTCTCTTCACACGATTGGAGTGTGATGAGAAGAAGCAGGGATCGCCTAAAAACTGCACTGTTGTTTACACTTGTGACCGGCTGTGATTGGGCACAGCTGAACACCTGGTAAACAGCCAAATTCATTGGCTGGCTGTTTACCCTGATCGGGATGGGCTATGTGCGTGAGACATGCGTCATCCCTTATCACCGCAGTGCGTGCCCCCAGGGGCGCACATTAGGAGCGCATCCTCTATGTTTTTAATTGTGACTGTCTGTGATTGGACACAGCCGATCACATGTTAAATTTAATTGGCCATTTTCCCTGATCGGCGATGCACTGTGTCCGAGGGACAAGCGTCACCCCTGATCGCCATGGTGCATCCTGCTGGATGTCATATGTCGTCCGGTCAGGATAATTTAACCACTTTGCACACATCATTTTGTTATATGGTGGGCAGGAAGTGGTTAAGTATCATAGTTTCATAGTTGGTAAGGTTGAATAAAGACAATCAATCCAGTTCAACCTGTGTAGTTGTATGAGTGTGATTGTATTTATGTATCTACCAATTCCCATATCCCTGTATATTGCGTTTGCCCATCTAAGAGCTTTTTGAACTTTATGACACTCTCCGCTGACAAGTACAGCATCAGCAGATTGAAGAGCTAAAAAAGTAAAAGATGATGAGTATTGGCTTCAACTCGGTTCTCCATTCATAGTAGAACCCCCCCTCCCCCCAATGCATTTTGCCCATGTGAGGCTTTTCATAGCATGTAATATATCTTCTTACACAGAATATTTTTTATTTAAGCTATTTACCCATCACATTGCACAGGTCACTTCAGTGTATTTCATGAATAATTGCGATACCTTCTTTCATTAGCAATTCGCGCATAAATATCACTTTGATCTTTTTTTTGAGGGGGGGGAGGGGCAGTCAATGAACGCATTAATGCCTCTGCCTAAACAAATAAGTATTGGTATGTGATAACATGTCTCGATTTTATTGGTAAATAAAAACAAAACACAGAATGACAAATTATGAAAGTGATAATATATCTAATAATATTCTATAAAAAAATTAAAACATGTCTTGGAACATGAACAGACTTCTGCGTTACTCATTACTGGGGATGTTTGTATCTTGTGTAGTGGAAATGATCTGATTAACAGTTTTATTGTACACACAGCGTTTAATTAATCTTGATGATCCTGCTGATGTACTGGAAACTGTTTGTTTCAATAATGTGTTTTAAATTAGACTGGGGCAGCCACTCAGACAGCTGTCATGGAATATAATCATTTGAAAACACTTCAGATAATGACAGCAATATAGAAATGGCTGTGATTTGGTATAATATTCCCATGACTACATTACATGCACCACTTTTTATATGACGATTCCTAGTAAGGCACCGATATGGTGGTGAGTGAAAGAAAAGGCTTTGCTTGCAAGGATGTTACTTCGCATCATTATACAAGAGCTAAGCATAAAACATGATGTCTTCTAATAGTGCACTGTATGTAGTACTTGTAACAGACCATTGAACAATTTAGGTCAGTTCCTTGCAATGTTTAATTAGACTAGTATATATGTTTGTAATTAACAGCAGATGTGACAAGCTAATGTGTCCGTGTACATATAAATTAACCTTTGCCCATCAGCTGCTTGAGTCTGTGAGAAAACTGCCATGTTTGCTTGTGTTCCAGTGAACCAAGATCAAATTAAAAAGGTCATTACAAAAATAAATGCTAATGGAATTTGCCTTTCATTTGAAGCATGAACCTCAGGACACTCTCTTTCCACCACACAAAGATGCTTTACACAATTAATACAAACAGATATTTTCAATCTTATGGAAAGTTTGCAGGATGTTAATTCTGTGGGGAAAATAAATGTGTAAATTATATTTCCCCCTGGAAGGCTGAATCATCTGCATCTCAGTTAGTAACAGTATTTAAGATTTACATATTTTGCATACATAATGTAGCTCTTGTTGGGATTGTGCTTTCTATGATAACAAGGATATTAGGATTTTAAATATGTTGGGAAAATATTATTATTTTTTATATTATTATCAGTATTGTTGTTCTTATTTAGTGAAGCTGAGTTTTTAAAACTAAAGGAAATAAGTGATCTCTGCCCATAGCAATACAAATTCAACCTGCAGTTAACAAATCACTGGTCTCTAGCTACAGGCAGTAAAGACACTATTTTTTACTGCTAGTTCTTGTAAGGTAATCCTAAATAGGTTAAAAACAGAAAAAATAAACATAGAAATGATAAACTCAGGTAAACCAAAGCCGGTCATAGAAAATAGATGGGGGCATGGCTTGGCGTGCAACGGAGATGGATGCTCACTAAGGCTGGATTCACACCTATGCATTTTTAGTGCTTTTTGCATTTTGCAGATTTGCATTATAGAACGTGTTCCATAGGAAACCATGTTAAATGGACTGCAGTGCAAATCTGCAAAATGCAAAAAGCACTAAAAATGCATAGGTGTGAATCCAGCCTTACAGAGCTCCATGAAGAAACCCGGCCTGCAGCCTGTTACCCGGCGCATATCAATCTGGAAATGGGCAAAAAGCTAGACCAGACCATGCAAACCCGCTCCAGATGCAACATGGCTAACTCCTCAGCCAGGAACCTACTGGAGCTGTTCAAACTACAGTCGGCCTCCCATGGCAGCATGGCAGGGAACAAAATGGCGCAGAGGGAGGAGGACTTCAGCGAGGACTCGCAATCTTCAGCAGAGGACACGGATAGGGGATACAAACAGACAGACCATCCCCTGACTTACGCTGACGTGTCAGGCTTTGCAGCCGCCATCCCATCCACCTTCTCTGCAGCCATATTGGACCTTAAATCTAACTTGCTGGTCCTCACGAAGAAGTTAGCTGCAGTGGAGACAACTGGGAAACACAGGTATAGGAGACTGCACAGGCTGGAGAACGTGGTGATATCCCACTCCTCACACTTAATAGAAGTAAACAGGCATATAGAAGACCTGGACAACAGGGGCTGGAGGAACAACATTAGAGTGAGAGGGATCCCCGAATCTGTGGACACAGCCCAAATCATCCCTGCCCTGCAGAGAGTGTTTAACAGCCTCTTATTGAGACAGGGGGACATTGAAATTGAATTTGTGCGGGCTCACAGAGCCCTCAGAGCCAAAGGACCTGATACCGCCCCTCCCAGGGACATCATTTTTTTGCTTGCAAAGCTTCCAACTTAAAGAAGCCATAATGACTAAAGCATTGAGAAACAATAGCATTATTTTCAATGGGGAAACCATTATGCTGTTTCAAGACCTCTCACAGATAACTTTAAGGAACCGAAGGGCACTCCGCCCCCTGCTGGACAAGTTCTGGGAAAATGACCTGAAGTACACTTGGCACTTCCCCTTCGCCCTCATTGTCACCCAAGCAGGCAAGCAACATGTCCTACGAACTCCGGCAGATTTACCAGGATTCTACGAATCCCTGAATCTGGACCCCATAGCTCTCCTTGAATGGTATCAAGAATTTGCTCTCCCCCGCGCTGAAGGAGGCCCGAACAGATCTCCTCTCTCCTCCCCTGATAAACGGGCATCAAAAAAGATGAAACACAACCGCGGCCCTAGCTCACATGGGGGAACCCCAGTTCAAGACTGACCTCTTCCAGGGCTCTGGAGGAGGACAAGATGGGAGCCCACTTCTGGTAAGTGAGGCTTACACACGTTCCTTATCTGGTTTTACTCTCAGTTCTTAGCTCACAGTGACTCTCCCATTGACTCCCACACTTTTGCATAGAGAACGCTTTGCGGAACGCAAACTCACCCAGTCAGAGACCTGAGACAGTAAATGTGTGCATATGTGTCCCCTACTGAAGCCAGGTACTGCTGATATTAACCTCAGTGCTTTGTGAACTGGCCCCTGCTGAGGCTTACTACACACATCTGGGGTCACATACGGTTTGCTCCAACGGGTTGTGACACACATTCCTTACCTAATTATACAAGGATGGACATTACATGTCAAATTCTGAACAGCTCTTAGCTTACAGTGCCCCTCACATTGACTCCCATACTTTTGCGTGGATAGAAAAGGCTAAAAGAAGGAGCAGTCAGCTCCGAGCGCATAGACTTTCATCACTGCAGCCCTGATTGACAAGATCCCAGCCCTGCCTAGGTCCAATCAGATGCCGGTGACATCACTTCCTGTTCCACGGTCCATGCTGGTTTGTGTGGAGCTGCTTGGTTCCTTTGCTCCTGGAGAAACACTGTGATCCATTCTAGCCAGCTGCTCAATCCTTTCCAGCCATCCGGAACAGCGGTGCGACCCACGGAGCCATGTGGAATGCCAGGACTGCACTTTTACTTTGACGAGCATGCATCTTCTATCATCTTGTAAGTGTTTTTAATCTTATCCTATTAAAGTCATCATTTTAATACTACACTCAGGTTGGCGCCTCCCCCTCCCTATTTTTTCCATACTTTTGCGTGGAGAATGCTTTGAGGCATGCAGACTCATCCAGTCAGAGACATGAGACTGTCAATGTGTGCATGTGTGCCTCCCACCGAAGCCAGGCACTGCTGATTGCTAGAGTTGGAACTCCAGGGCTTTGTGAACAGGGCCCCACTGACAAGCAAGGCCACTTGGCAAAATGGGGTTTACGAGGGAGCAGCTAGCAGCATGAGAACAGCATGAGAACACCTGCCCCTGCTCTGCAGGGATCCTGGGCTACTCATACTTTCCGTAGTAACCATTTTCAGGATTGATTGTTCTACAGTTATTTCTTTTTTCTTATATATAAGGTTAACGCATTTGCATTTCAGTTAACGTTTTACTGTTGTATTACGTTAACGGAATTTCAAGCCATTTACAGGCTGGGTTTCTTCCATTCATGGCTGTGCTATATATTTCTTATGGCTTAGTTTCTCTATCATTAGGAGCCTAACATATTCAAAGCAACTGAGTGATAGGATGTTTGTTTCCAATACTCGGTTGTAGCTTAGCCACATTACCACACAGTGGATCTGGGATCGAGACTTCTCATCCCCCCACCCACTAACTGTTTACTTTGGTTTAGCAGAGACTTGCAAAAGCATTCTGACAAATCTCCTTTTCTCTCTCTCTCTTCTAACTCCTCGCTTCTTCCTCTCTCACCTCTCTCCCCCACTCCCCCAGGTTTGCACTTAAAAAGGCTAAACTATTGATTGGCCTCAAGCTTTACCTTTCAGGCACAGATTGGATCTTCACATACTTGAGTTCTCCAGATGGCTTACTCCTCACTGGGGCGAGGCCCCACAGTCATAACTCACAATGTAATAGGGATGAATGTACCGGAAAAAAGGTCTACACTTTTAAGAGAACTCAAAGGTAGGCTGCATTTTGCTCTCCTACAAGAGACTCATTTCAAGACCAACCAAATCCCAAGACTGACAAATTCATTCTTTACTTAGGCATTTCATGTCACAAATGACTCTGCCAAATCGAAAGTAGTTTCGATCTTGGTTAGCAGAGAAGTCCCCTTCACTCTGACAGACTGCCTGATGGACCCAGTGGGCAAATATATCTTTCTCAAGGGCAATTATGGGGGCACACCCCTTACCCTAGCAAATGTATGCTTCCCCAATTCATTGACTTTCTGTCAATGAATGATATGGGCACTCCAAGGGTTCATGTCGGGCTGCCTCATTTTGGGGGAGGACTTCAATGTTCTGTCAAATCCTTTAGCTGACACATCTTCAGGGAAGATATGCATTATGTATAAGATTCTGAAAAGGTTTAAATTCTTCCTACACTCAGTACAATTATTTGACACCTGGCAATTCCTCCACCTGAACGAGAGGGACTTCACCTTTCACTCCATTCCACATAAACGCTACTCCCGCATAGATTACCTGTTCATATCCCAGAGAGAGACCTACCCAAAGTTACGGAAGCATAGATAGGTATCCAGTCCATATCAGACCACACCCCTATATCTCTGACAGTAGTTCCTATCACACCCAAGGCTAACGCACTTACTTGGAGGCTAAATGCTTCTCTTCTGACGGATCCAAACCTACTACCCAAAATGACAACATCACTTAAAGACTTTTTCACACTTAATGAAGTCCCAGAAGCAGACTCCTTAATGGTATGGGAAAGGGGGAACTCATGAAAATCTGTACCCTACGAAAAAGACAGCAGGAAACAGAAATTAAACGATTAACGGATACAATCTCCCAACTAGGGATGAAACATAAACAATCCCTGACTGAAAAATCAGCCACAGAACTAATCGAGGCAAAGAAAGCACTGCAACAGACACTAGAAACCCAAACAAAATGCCTACTCTTCTTCAAAAAGAAGATATACTATGAGGCAGGAGATAAATCGAGCCGATTACTTGCTAGGGCATTACAAGAACCCAATATCTCCAAGAATATCATGGGCATCAAAAGACCAGACGGAACTCTTGACATAAAGACAGAGCCCATCGTGGCTCATTTCCACACCTTTTACTCCAAATTGTATAATCTACCACTACAACATAGCCCTCCCAACATAACAGGTGACAGTACCCAAGCAATACAAGACTATCTGAATAATAGCGGACTCCCTAAACTATCAGAAGCTGACATAACCCAACTGGAAGACCAGATCTCCCCCACTGAAATTCATTAGGCTATCAAAGCCTTAAAACCAGGGAAAAGCCCAGGCCCAGATAGCTATACAGCCATCTATTTCAAAACCTTTATGAACATACTGACGGAACCACTACGGAAAGCCTTTAACTCAATGGCCAAACCCCATACAGTACCACGGGACTTCCTTGTCGCACATATCACAGTTTTACCTAAACCTAACAAGGATACCACAGACTGCTCCAGCTACAGGCCTATTTCATTATTTAACATAGACCTGAAGCTGCTAGCTAAAATCCTAGCAAACAGACTGCATCCACTCCTAGACATCATCATTGGACCAGAACAAGTCAGCTTCATGCCTGGCCGAGAAGCGAAAGACAACTTTATTAAAGCACTTATCTTAACACATACCTCCCAGACTCAGAGCATCGAAAGCCTTCTACTATCCACGGATGTGGAGAAAGCTTTTGATAGAGTCACCTGGGACTTCATGTTCACAACCTGTAACCACATTGGACTAAACTCCTAAATGATGGCGTGGATTAGTGCTCTCTATCAAAAACCCTCAGCCAGAATAAAGATTAACGGTACCCTGTCAGACAGAATAGAAATGGTATGAACGGCATGAGACAAGGTTGCCCACTGTCTCCATTGCTTTTCACCCTTTCATTGGAACCCTTCAATAGAACAGTCAACAGTAGGGATGAGCTTCGTGTTTGAGTCGAACCCATGTTGACTCGAACATCGTCTGTTTGCCCGTTCGCCGAATTGCGAACGATATGGGCCGTTCGCGCCAAATTCATGTGGCATGTCACGGCCCATAATTCACTGCGGCATCGCAGTGCATTGCTGGCTGATGATTGGCCAAGCATGCACTATGACCCGCATGCTTGGCCAATCACAGCGCTCTCTGTAGAGAGAGCTGTAATTGGCCAAAGCTGGGTGGCTTTGGCCAATTATGGCTCAGGGGGTTTAGTACACGCCCCACACTATATAAAGCTGCCTGCACGGCGGCCCTGTGTAGTGTGTGTTCCGGCGTTGAGAGACAGAGACAGAGAGACAGAGACAGAGAGACAGTGTCATTTGATTTAAGTTAGATAGATTAGGCAGGACAGTCAGTGAGTTAGCTGCACTTACAGTGTATTGTGTATATATATGCATCCCAGGTGTTTTTTATATATATATATATATATATATATATATATATATATATATATATATATATATATATACACACTGTATTCAGTTTAGCTAGATCCGTTCCTGTTATTATCTTCCTACTGACAGGCAGGCTTGTGTTAAAGTATTTACAGCTACCTGAAGAAAATTGCTGGGGTTCTTCTGATACTATTAGTACCAGTCAGGCAGCTAGACTATTTACAGTTAGTGTAGTGCGTCCTCCTCACAGTGTTCAGCTAAAGCTACAAGTTAGTTTAGTGTGACCTCTGCACAGTGTTCATCTAAAGCTACAAGTTAGTGTAGTGCGTCCTCTGAACAGTGTTCAGCTAAAGCTACAAGTTAGTGTAGTGCGTCCTCCTCACAGTGTTCAGCTAAAGCTACAAGTTAGTGTAGTGCGTCCTTCTCACAGTGTTCTGCTAAAGCTACAAGTTAGTGTAGTGCAACCTCTGCACAGTGTTCAGCTAAAGCTACAAGTTAGTGTAGTGTGTCCTCTGAACAGTGTTCAGCTTAAGCTACAAGTTAGTGTAGTGCGTCCTCTGAACAGTGTTCATCTAAAGCTACAAGTTAGTGTAGTGCACAGTGTTCAGCTAAAGCTACAAGTTAGTGTAGTGCATCCTCCTCACAGTGTTCAGCTAAAGCTACAAGTTAGTTTAGTGCGTCCTCCTCACAGTGTTCAGCTAAAGCTACAAGTTAGTGTAGTGCGTCCTCCTCACAGTGTTCAGCTAAAGCTACAAATTAGTGTAGTGCGACCTCTGCACAGTGTTCAGCTAAAGCTACAAGTTAGTGTAGTGCGTCCTCCTCACAGTGCTCAGCTAAAGCTACAAGTTAGTGAAGTGCGTCCTCCTCACAGTGTTCAGCTAAAGCTTTAAGTTAGTGTAGTGCATCCTCCTCACAGTGTTCAGCTAAAGCTACAAGTTAGTGTAGTGCATCCTCCTCACAGTGTTCAGCTAAAGCTACAAGTTAGTGTAGTGCGACCTCTGCACAGTGTTCAGCTAAAGCTACAAGTTAGTGTAGTGCGTCCTCTGAACAGTGTTCATCTAAAGCTACAAGTTAGTGTAGTGCACAGTGTTCAGCTAAAGCTACAAGTTAGTGTAGTGCATCCTCCTCACAGTGTTCAGCTAAAGCTACAAGTTAGTGTAGTGCGTCCTCCTCACAGTGTTCAGCTAAAGCTACAAGTTAGTGTAGTGTGTCCTCCTCACAGTGCTCAGCTAAAGCTACAAGTTAGTGTAGTGCGACCACTGCACAGTGTTCAGCTAAAGCTACCTGTAGAAGGTTGGTGGTGTTTTTCTGATCCTATCACTACCGCAGGCAGCTACATTATTTACACGTTAGTCTAGTGAGTCCTCTTCACAGTGTTCAGCTAAAGCTATCTGTAGAAGGTTGGTGGTGTTTTCCTGATCCTATCACTACTGCAGGCAGCTACATTATTTGCACGTTATTGTAGTGCGACCTCTGCACAGTGTTCAGCTAAAGCTACCTGTAGAAGGTTGGTGGTGTTTTCCTGATCCTATCACTACCGCAGGCAGCTACATTATTTTAACATTAGTGTAGTGCGTCCTCTTCACAGTGTTCAGCTAAAGCTATCTGTAGAAGGTTGGTCGTGTTTTCTTGATCCTATCACTAACGCAGGCAGCTACATTATTTACATGTTAGTCTAGTGCAACCTCTGCACAGTGTTCAGCTAAAGCTACCTGTAGTAGGTTGGTGGTGTTTTCCTGATTCAATCACTACCGCAGGCAGCTACATTATTTTAACGTTAGTATAGTGCGTCCTCTGCACAGTGTTCAGCTAAAGCTACCTGTAGAAGGTTGGTGGTGTTTTCCTGATCCTATCACTACCGCAGGCAGCTCCATTATTTTAATGTTAGTGTAGTGCGTCCTCTTCACAGTGTTCAGCTAAAGCTATCTGTAGAAGGATGGTGGTGTTTTCCTGTATCCCAGCTTAGTGCAGCTACATCTCACTGCAGGCCAGTAGTATATGTCTGGAATAGGGATGAGCTTCGAGTTCGAGTCGAACTCATGTTCGACTCGAACATCGGCTGTTCACCAGTTCGCCGAACAGCGAACAATTTGGGGTGTTTGCGGCAAATTCGAATGCCGCGGAGCACCCTTTAAAAGTCTATGGGAGAAATCAAAAGTGCTAATTTTAAAGGCTTATATGCATGGTATTGTCATAAAATGTGTTTAGGGACCTGGGTCCTGCCCCAGGGGACAAGGATCAATGCAAAAAAAGTTTTAAAAACGGCCATTTTTTCGGGAGCAGTGATTTTAATAATGCTTAAAGTGAAACAATAAAAGTATAACAAGGAATTTAGGGGGACCCCCACGTCATTTTTTTTTTTAATTTTGGTTCGGGGGTTCCCCTGTGGGGAATTCCCATGCCGTTTTTATCAATTAATTTTTATGTGTATTGTCGGACCGGCAATTCATTAATAGCCGCGAGTAGTTTTAAATGATTTTTTTTCCTTTGAAATATTATTTTGCTGTCAGACTCTTCTAAACACGGGAAACATGCGTCCCTTTACAGGCATACTATAGACACCCCCCAGGTACGAAATTTAAAGGGATATTACACTTTTATTGTTTCACTTTAAGCATTATTAAAATCACTGCACCTGAAAAAAATGACGTTTTTAAAACTTTTTTTTTGCATTGATCCTTGTCCCCTGGGGCAGGACCCAGGTCCCCAAACACTTTTTATGACAATAACTTGCATATAAGCCTTTAAAATTAGCACTTTTGATTATTCATGTTCGTGTCCCATAGACTTTTTTTTTTTTAATTTGATAATTTTTATTCATGATTAAATACAGTACATCACATTACTCAATATACAGGTTACCAAACAGTAATAAAACCTTCTAATACCCAATGTGGTGTATAGGTTCACACTATAAAAGGTACAATTTTGCTTTTCACCCCCCCCCCCTTGCACCATTATATATACCTTGTACCAGACTCTTTTCCTTATATATAACACCAAACATATTACTAATACTCCTATCTTAAGAACAACATCCTCCCTATCTTCTTCTTACTCTGTTTACTCCGTAGGGTGGGCTACACTCATCAGCCAGGGATTCCAGATTTTTTAAAATTCTTTTAGGTTTCCTGCCCTTACAAACACTGTCCTTTCTTTTCCTATTGTTTCCGACACTTCTCTACGCCAGTCAGCAACCGAAGGGGGTTTCTCAGCTTGCCATCTCTTGGTTATTCCCTTTCTTGCCTGATATAGGCATCTCTGCACTGCTTTTATTTTGTCTCTCCCATTACCCAAGTTCCCACCCACCCCCAAAATACATAGCTTTGGATCTAGTTTAAGACTCACCTTAAAAAACCTGTTTATATCCTCAATCACTTCTAACCAATAGCGGGATAGTTTAGGGCATTTCCATACCATATGTAACAAATCTCCATTCATTTGGCATCTAGGACACTTGGGATCTACTCTTCTCCCCCATTTAAACAGTTTTTGGGGGGTATAGTATGCCCTATGCAGTAGCATTAGGTGTGATAATTTCTGAGCTGGCGAGACTGAGACCTGGTGGCCTCCCTTCAACACCTCCCTCCACTGGGCATCCGATATTATCCCCAAGTCTCTTTCACACTTCCCCCTACACCTAAGTTTATTTGGTCCTTCCCTGCTATTTCTGAAGATATGTTGGTAGAGTTCAGCTATTAATCCTCTTGACCCCTCAAAACTCTCTATCATCTGAGGGATGGGTGATTGGCTCCATTTCGGACCTTGTTCCCCATACTGGGCCTGCAGTGCATGCCTGATTTGGATATAACCAAAATATGACTGCTTCGGGACATCAAACTCTTCTTTTAGGGAGGCAAAGGATTTCAGGACATTACCATTATATAATTGCTTTAGTTTAGTTATCCCCCTTGCCTCCCATGTTTTAATTTTTCCTATCTTTGTTAGTTCTTGAAGATGTTTGTTATCCCAAAGAGGCATATCTCTCACTATTCCCTCCATACCTTTCAGACTTTTAATACTTTTCCAAATTTTTAGCATTTGTTTGACTGTGGGAGTCCTATATGCAAACGAGTTTGCCTCCAACACCTCCAGCACTCGTCTATGGGGTGCACCTGCAGTCATTATACCAAGATTATTATTACCCATAGGTCCGCTACCTGTCCTCAGATGTTGCAGCTGGGCTGCCAGAAAGTAGCAACGCGGATGCGGGACCGCCATGCCCCCCTCACCCATTGCAAGCTGTAGGGTCTGCAAACTTATCTTTGGATGCCCCCCCTCCACACAAGCCCTCTAAACAGCATATCTATTTTTTTGAACCATTTACCTCATATCCAAACTGGTGAATTATGTAAGATATACAATAGTTGGGGCATCCACAGCATTTTAACCAGGTTGCACCTTCCAGCTACCGACAAAGGGAGTCCTTTCCATATATCAACCTTTTTTTTAAATTTCTCCAATAATGGGGCCATGTTATTATTTAAGAAATGGTCTGGATCCCTTGTTACCTGGATCCCTAGATATTTGGTTTTCTCCACTATTTTTAATGGGGTTTCTTCCAGAAAAGTGCCTTGTTTGATGGGGTCTATTGGCAGCAGGACAGACTTTTCCCAATTTATAGTGAGGCCGGAGACCTCCCCAAAGTCTGCAAAGACTCCCATCACCTGTCTTAGTGACCCTTCCGTATTCCCCAGGAAAATAAGGACATCGTCCGCGTATAGCGCGATCTTCTCCTCCCTGGTCCTTCTCTGAAACCCCTCCACCATCCTATTTTGTCTTACCGCAGCGGCCACTGGTTCCATAGCTAAGGCAAAGATCAGGGGTGAAAGAGGACACCCCTGTCTTGTACCTCTCCCCAACTGAAACTTGCTAGAGAGTACATTGTTAGTTCTAACCCTAGCTATGGGATAACTATATAGGATTTTCACCCACCTCCTAAATGAGGGGCCGAAGCCATACACCTTCAGAACCTGCCAGATAAATCCCCATTCAAGACTATCGAAAGCCTTCCCTACATCCAACATCATGACAGCTCTGGTACCCATGTTTTCTATTGGAGTCTGCAGATTCAGAAATAGCCTCCTTATATTCTCACTTGTTGACCTTTGGGGAATAAAACCTGTTTGATCCGGGTGGACTAAGCTATGAATTATCTTTTGAAGCCTAGTGGCCAAAATTTTTGCCAGGATTTTTACATCTGAGCACAATAAAGAAATAGGTCTATACGATCCAGGTTCCAAGGGATCTTTCCCCTCTTTAGGTATCATTATAATTGTGGCCTCCGTCATTGATTCGGGCAGCCTCCCTTCCTGGTATGCCCCCTCAAACACCTTGAGAAGTTCCGGTAGCAGTATCTCCCCATATTTTTTGTAGATCTCTGCCGGGAGACCATCCGGACCCGGAGATTTCTGATTGGTCAGTTGTTTTACAGCGGCTTTAACCTCTTCTAATGAAATTGGGGCCTCCAAGATCTCAATCTCCAGCTCTGAAAGGGAGGGCAATTCCATTTTCCTAAAGAATCTTTCCATTATCTCTCCTGCCACTGGCCCCTGGGATTTATATAGTTCTTCATAGTATTTCTTGAATGTTTCATTTATTTTATCTGGTTGATATGTAGTTTCACCTTCCCTGATACTAATGGTGGGAATTATTGGGGGGGGAGCGTCCACTTTAGCAATATGAGCTAATATCTTCCCTACTCTTTCCCCCTCTCCAAACATTATATATTTTTGGAATGCTCTTTTATTTTCAGCTTTCCTAGACATTACCTCTTTATATATTGATTGCTTATTTTCCCACCTTTGATAATTTTCCGGGGATGGGTTTTCCACAAGCTCCCTTTCTGCTACTAGGATCTCATCTCTAGCATTCTCTTCCTCAGCCTTTGATGCTCTCTTTACTCTTGAAATCTGCTGGATCAATATTCCCCTCATGTATGCTTTCAGCGCATCCCACATCACCCCTCTTGCTACTGAGTCCTCGTTTAGAACTATAAATTCTCTCAGCTTTGCTATGGTCTCCTTCGGGTCCTCAAGAATCTCGAGCCACACTGGATTCAGTTTCCAGGTACCCCATTGTTTCCTTATCCCGATATCCATCATAACTGTCACCGGTGTGTGGTCCGAGATTCCTCTTGGATGATAGGTTATATCACTAACCAATAAAGCGGCCATGTCATTACCTAAAACTAAATCTATTCTTGACAGTGAGGAGTGGGTACTAGAGTGGCACGAAAACTGTTGTACCCCAGGGTTTCTCACTCTCCACAGGTCCATCACCCAGCCTCTTCAAGAAACTGGCCCATTCGGATCCCACATGGACTCGGTCCCGCTTCTCCTGGGGGAAATTTGTCTAATTCTTTATTTATTACAACATTAAAATCCCCTACTACAATGACAGGGGTCCTCGGTTTGTCTACCACAAACTCCAGCAGGCTATATAAAACTTCTAATTTAAAAGTTGGTGGGTTATAAATGTTTGCTATTATACATTCCTGATTCCCTATCGTGCAGTGCAAGAAAACGTATCGGCCCCCTTCATCTATCTTGCTCAGTCTGCAGGAAAACACAATCCCCCTCCTAATCAGCACCCCCACCCCCCTCGAATAAGAGGAGTACACCGCATGGTACTGATTCTGAAATTTCTTGTTCTTAATAAATGCTTTTGTCTCCCTGGTCAGATGCGTTTCCTGCAGGCAAGCAATATCTACTCTAAGTGCGTCTAGCAAATCGAATACCTGCGCTCTTTTTAGGGGAGTACCCAATCCCCTGATGTTCCATGAGCCAATCTTTATTCCCATTAGCTACTTGCGAATAAGATTATCACTGCGAGAGAAAAAAAAACAACAAAAAAAACACCCCAAGCCCCAGTGACCAAGTATGGGAGTATTCTCCATATTCCGTGAATTATATCCATAAAAAAAAAAAATATACATAATTCCCTATCAAATCTACCTCAGTGCTTAATTATAATATCAACTATACAATTTTCATTATCCATATCCTTTGTGTCTTTATATAATGTAATATACCTTATACTTAATGTGTTACTTAGTACCTTATATTGCATTTTAATTTTCCTGTGCTCTTTACCCCCTCCCCCCCTCCCCATGCCTCCCCCACCCACCCCCTCCCTCCCATGTACTAGTTTATTTACCCATCCTTCCTCCCTCCCAACCTCCCCATACCACTCTAGGTTACCCCTCCAGGCTTTTTTAATGGCCGACCCATATCCATCTACCCTTCCGTACCTCCCCCCTCCCCCCCCATCTCTCCCCCACGCCCACTCCCTCCCTCCCCCTCCACTTTCAAAAAAAAGCCTTACTATAAACACACTCCATCTCAAACCTACTTCCATTTACCGTATCCCCAAACCATCCCCGCTCCATTTGTGTAAATATTAATACAATTAATTCAAATTATACCCAATTAATACATATTGGTTTTCCGCAGTGTATCCCCTCTATTTCTTAGGTAATTGATCTTTCTTGTCCTCCAGCCATGCTAACGCATTAGCAGGAGACTCAAAAAACTGGCTACCCCCTAACGCATTTATCCGCAACTTAGCTGGATAAAGAAGGGCATATGAGACATTATATTTCTGGAGGCTACGCTTAACCCCCAGAAACTCGGCTCTGCGTTTCTGAAGATCCGGGGAGAAATCGGGGAATATTGATATCCTTGCATCTTTATATAGGATCTTCCCCATTTCACAAGCTTTACGTAAGAGTTTTACTTTATCCTTGTAGTTTAAAAATTTAACTAGAAACGGTCTTGGGGGGTTTCCCGGTGGGGGGGGCCTAAACGGGACTCTATGCGCCCTTTCTATATAAAACTGCTGTGTAAATGTTTCACCTCCAAATACCCCCAACACCCAGTTCTCCAAAAATACAATAGGGTCCGGGCCTTCACTCCCCTCAGGGATTCCCACCACTCTGACATTGTCCCTGCGAAGTCTATTTTCCATTTCATCGACTTTCCCTACAAGCTTTTCGATTTTTTCCCTCCAGATCTTTGCTTCTTGTTTCATAGGGAGTAAATCATCCTTTATTAGACTTATTCTCTTTTCCGCTTCCGTCACCCTTTCAGTTGTCATCTTAAGATCCTGGCGTACTAGGGTCAGCTCCTCTTTAATGTCCTTCATTTGCTCTCCCAGTGTCCCCAAAGAGTGGTTGCATGCGCTTATTGCCAGAAAGATATCCTTTAGGGAGGGTTCTCCTTCCACTATGGAGATTGGAGCGGCTAAGGCCTCCATTTCCCTGCTGACGGCTCCTGAACCTTTTGTAGAAGGATTCTTTGTACTGGGGATGCCTATAGACTGACCCGCATGACCCTGGCTTTTCCTGTCTGTTACTGACTTGATCGAAGCTTGCTGTCCTCCCTTATTTGGGGTATGTTCTGCTGCCAGGACCAGTTTCTCTAATTTAGCGGAAGCTGCCACCACCGCAGCTGTTGCCCCCGCCACAGTAAGATGTGAGCCTTTTTCCTTCTCCTTGTCTTTAGCTGACCGCAAGGATTGAGCTCCCATATTTTCCTGGCTGGAATGCTCCTCTCCCTTTCTTCTCCCTGTCATATTGGTTTTCCCCGGGTTGTCTTGTTCTCCTTAAACCTCTTATATGTTTATACACTTGCACCGCCAACTGTTGATATCTTTTTAATTGCTCCTTATTACCAGCCTAGTCATTTACTAAAAAATCAAGCTTACACAGAGTTGCCCAACAACAGTCCTGGTCTGGTATCTGACCTCACACCCCCTTGGTCACAGATCTTAGTGAGATATCAATAAGTCATACAAAGTTCTTATATATCAGGTCTCCCCCTCCAGAACTCACAGTCCCCCTTCTCTACTACAGGCTACTTAGGGTCCCTTAATGCAGCCCTTTACAGTTCCCAGCAGTAGGGGGGTCAGATCAGTCCAATAGACAGCAGGGAAAATCAGCTCAGTACCTCCCTTCCATACTGCAAGGGGGAGCTTTAAACCGTTTTTTAGACAGGGATCAGCCTAGGGGGAGACTTCAGAGGTTTTTCTTCAGGGTTCAGGGTTCCTCCGTCAATGCTTATCAATATTCAGCATGCAGCTAACAGACATCAACACAGTTCAAACAGGATACATTTACTGTGTACCTGTTTCTTGCTTGCAGCGGTCTCTCTGAGGCTCCGTCTACTCGCTTGCACTGGCAGCCAGACCGAGCCCACGCTCACTTTCTCCTCTCTCACGATGCTTGTGATGTCAGCGCTAAACTCTGTATCCTCCCTCGATCACCGCCGACCTCACACCGCCTTGAGCCCCCGTACGCCGCACCAGCGGCCGCTCCAGCGGCCGCTCCAGCAATCCCAGCAGACAAGGTTTCCACGATCCTCCGAGTCCACCCAGGATCAGGATAGCTCAGCAGGGAGGACAGAAGCCCAGCACAGTTCTGCAGGTATCTATGCGGGTAAAGGTGAAGCGGCTAGCAGTTAGCCACAGGGCTTACAGTGCTTCATGGAGCGGGATGGGTTCACGTACTCACTCCACTCCTCTCACCTCCATCCGCTTCCGGCCACGTGTCCCATAGACTTTAACGGTGTTTGCGCGTTCGAACACATTTTTTGCCTGTTCGCAAGTTCTGGTGCGAACCAAACAGGGGGGTGTTCGGCTCATCCCTAGTCTGGAAGGCCAACAAGGAGAGGCAGACAGTCACAAGCCAATAAAAGAGGGCAAGCAGGCTCTGTGACTAGAGGCAACAGTGCTGGTTGTGGAGACGGTGCAACATCATCAGCACGTGGCCGAGGGACACGCTTGGCCTTTTTCGGCAGCTGGCCGTGTTGAGCCGCAACATGTGGAAGACTTGGTCGAGTGGATGACCAAGCCCTCCTCATCCTCCTTATCCTCTTTCACCCATGCTCAGGGTACTTTGTCTGGCAAAGCAGCTGCCAACGCGGCCTCTTCCCTTGGTTCAATGGCATCAGTGACTCCTTCCCTAGCCCCACCATGTCCTCCTGAGGAGTCCCTCCAACTGTTTGACCACAGTGTTGGGTACATGCTCCAGGAGGATCCCCAGCGTTTAGAAGGCTCTGATGATGATACTGAGCTAGATGAAGGCAGTAACATGAGCATGGACAGAGGGGGTGCCCAAGAAGGACAGCAATCTGGCAGTCATGCTCCCCCTGCTGGAGGAAACCTACTGCCAGGCTTGCTCCAGTGATGAGGAGGGAGGGGATGATGAGGTCACTGACTCAACGTGGGTGCCTGATAGGAGAGAGGAGGAGGAGGAGGAGGAGGCACATCACCCACGAGGTAGGATGCCCTCCAGGGGCCAGCCTAAGGGCAGCACACTGACTGCATCACACCGCAAAGCTCTGCATGTGCAGGGCGCTGCTGTCTCTGCACGTTATTCCAAAAGTTCTTTGGTGTGGGCCTTTTTTGAGACGAGTGCATCAGATCGCACTGCTGCTATTTGCAACATATGTCTCAAGCGTATCTTGCATGGCCAAAACATCTCCAGATTGGGAACCCCGTGCTTGACCAGACATATGTTGACCTGCCATGTAGTTCGTTGGCAAGCATATCTAAAAGACCCACACCAAAGAACAAAGAGGACCTCTCCTTGCTCCTCATCAGCTGAGATCTCCAACCCCACTATACCTTCAGTCCTCCCTGAGACCTGCACTGAGAAGAATGAAGGTGTAGAATTAGGTGTGTCACAGCCAAGTACTTGTGGGCAATTTGCTTTTGGTACACCGATGTCAGATTGTACCAGGCAAATTTCCTTGCCCCAGCTGCTGCACCGCCGAAAGAAGTTCGCTCCCAGCCATCCACATGCCCAGCGGTTGAATGCTAGCTTGGCAAAATTGCTAGCACTTAAACTGCTACCTTTTCAGTTGGTAGACTCTGCCCCCTTCCGTGAGTTTGTGGAATGTGTGGTTCCTCAATGGCAGATACCCAAATGCCACTTTTTCTCACGGAAGGCGATTCCGGCTCTCTACCAGAATGTGGAAGGCAATGTTCATGCCTTGCTGGACAGGGCGGTCAGCGGTAAGATGCATATTACTCATGGTCCAGCAGGCATGGACAGGGATGTTACCTAAGTTTCACCGCACATTGGGTGACTCTGCTGGCAGCTGGGAAGGATGCAGGACAAGGTGCAGTAGTGTTGGAGGTTGTTCCGCCACCACGCCTCCAAAATGCCACTACTAATGATTCTGACACACCTCTCTCCTCCACCCCCTCCTCCTCTTCTTCCTCCATGGCCTCTTCCTGTGCTTTGTCCTCGGAACCATCGGTGCTCCGTAGCCTTTCAAGGGGCTACGCAAGTATGCAGGCCAAAAGATGTCATGCGGTGCTTGAGCTGGTGTGCTTTGGGAACAGGAGCCACACTGGGGCAGAGGTTCTGTCAGCTCTGCAGGAGCAGGTTCAGAGGTGGTTGGCGCCATGCCAACTTAAGGCAGGAATGGTGGTTTGCGACAATGGCACCAACCTCCTCTTCGTCCTCCGACAGGGACAACTGACCCATGTGCCCTGTTTGGCTCACATCCTTAACTTGGTGGTGCAGAGGTTCTTGGGCAGATACCCGGGCTTACAGGATGTCCTGAGACAGGCCAGGAAAGTCTGTGTGCATTTCCACCGGTCATATAATGCCAGTGCTCGGCTGGCAGACCTCCAAAAGGAATTTAACCTGCCCAAGAACCGCTTAATCTGTGACATGCCCACCAGGTGTAACTCAACGTTGGCCGTGCTGCAGCGGCTGCACACACAGCAGAGGGTAATCAATGAGTACCTGTGCGACTATGGCACCAGGACAGGGTCAGGGGAGCTTGTTTTTTTTCCCCACGCCCATGGGCCATGATAAGGGATGCATGCACTGTCCTGTCACCATTTGAGGAGGCCACGAGGATGGTGAGCAGTGACAGTGCATGCATCAGTGACACTGTCCCCCTTGTCCACCTGTTGGAGCATGAATAATGGACAGGGAACTTGAGGCAGAACAGAGGCAGGAAGAGGAGGACTTCCTTACCTCTCAAGGCCCCCTTTATCCAGACAGTGTTCCTGCGTGCCCGCCAATCACACAGGAAGAGGACGAGGAGGAGGATTGTGTCAGTATGGAGGTGGAGCCTGGCACTCAGCATCAGCAGCAGTCTTTAAGGGGTCATTTACAGTCCCAAGAAACACATGGACTTGTACGTGGCTGGGAGGAGGTGGCTGCGGATCATGTCCTCCTTAGTGGCCCAGAAGACTCTGGACCGAATGCCTCAGCAAACCTACGCTGCATGGCCTCCCTGATCCTGCAAAGCCGGATTCTCGTATTCGTGGTATCAAGGAGAAGGAACAATACTGGCTGGCAACCCTCCTTGATCCACGTTACAAGGGTAAGGTTGCGGACCTTTTCTTGCCATCGCAGAGGGAGCAGAGGATGAAACATCTTCAGGAGGCTTTGCAGAAAGGTCTGTGCAACGTGTTCCCAGAGACTGGGAGGTTACAAACTCCTGTTTCTGGACAACGTGTTGCTGAGGCTTTGGTCAGTCAAAGAAGGAGTGGTGGAGAAGGTGGCCATCTGACTGATGCGTTCAGACAATTTGTTCGTCCGCAGCCCCAAGGTATGATCGGTTCCAGCAACCATCACCAGCGTCTGTTTTACATGGTGCAGGAATACCTAGGGGCAAGATCTGACTTGGACACCTTTCCCACCAAAAATCATTTGGGTTACTGGGTCTTGAGAATGGATCACTGGCCAGAGCTTCACAGTATGCAATTGAGCTTCTGGCCTGTCCTGCATCCAGCATTCTTTTGGAACGCACATTCAGTGCTGCTGGAGGCTTTGTAACTGATCACAGGGTATGTCTGTCCACCGACTCGGTCGATCGACTGACCTTCATAAAAATGAATCAGTCTTGGATCACCACCAGCTACCAAGCACCTGATGCTGATGTAACCGAATAAATTTTTTTGAAATGTCAGATCCCTTCAAAGACTGCCTATGCTGAGTGACTATCCTGTTATACTGAGTAATTATCCTCTTCCTCCTCAATGATCATGATGATAGCTTGTAAGAACATTTTTGCTTCTGGGCATCGCCAGTTCCGCCACCATTGCCTAAGGCCCAATTTTTCAGCCCCTGTTTAACAGGGGCATGTAATTACATACTTTCATGCAATTCTTTGCAGCAGGGCTAGTTCCTGCGCTCCAACTAGAGTATCTGTGAGGGGTTTCAGTGTTGTGGCACCAGCACCAGTGCCTAAGGCCCAATTTTTCAGCCCCTGTTTAACTGATGCTTTATCACCAATCCTTGTTTCACAAAAAAACCCAAATTTTCAAAAAACATTTGTCTTTGGGACAAAAAGTGAGGTGAAATCTTCTGAAGAGGAGCACAGACAGCAAAACAAATGTCACAGGGGTGATAACCCTTCCCTAGGTTTTCCAAAAAGCTTAAAATAGATTTTTTGGCTGGAGCTAAACACATTAAAAATGTACCAGTTCAAAATTACAAACAGATTCTACTTAACAACAAACCAACAGTCACTGTCTTGTTTGAACTGCCTGTATACTGCTGTTCAGAGTATATAGGGCATGGGGGCCCCACACCTTTCCTTTTTTAATTTGGGTGCGGGGTTCCCCTTAATATCCATACAAGACCCAAAGGGCCTGGTAATGGACTGGGGGGGTACCCATTCCGTTTGTCTCACTGATTTTCATCCATATTGCCAGGACCCGACATTACATTAAAGCCGCAAGCAGTTTTAAATGACTTTTTTCCTTCCTTTAAAAATTACATTTTGTGCAGGGACTGTTCTAAGCACGGGAAACACGCGCCACTTTACAGGCATACTATAGACAACCCCCAAGTAGGATATTTTAGGGAATATTTCACTTCTTTTTTTTTTACTTTAAGCATCATTAAAATCACTGCTCCTGAAAAAACGGCCGTTTTTAAAAGTTTTTCTTGCATTGATTCATGTCCCCTGGGGCAGGACCCGGGTCCCCAAACCCTTTTTAGGACAATACCATGCAAATTAGCCTTTAAAATGAGCACTTTTGATTTTGAACGTTCGAGTCCCATAGACGTCAATGGGGTTCTAACGTTCGTGCAAATTTTCGGTCCGTTCGCAGGTTCTGGTGCGAACCGAACCGGGGGGGTGTTCGGCTCATCCCTAGTCAACAGAGACAGCTTGGTGAATGGCATCTCCCTCCTCAATAAGATGTACAGTACAAGACTGCAGCTTATGCGGATGACCTTCTATTCTTTGTGACAAAACCACACATCACTCTATCCAACCTCATGACAGCCTTTGCCCATTATGGTTTTGGCTCAAGATAAATCTATCTAAATCTGAGGCTATGAACATCAATTTATCTGCAGCAAACCTAGCTAAGACACAAGAAATCTGCCCCTTCAAATGGGAGAGCACAGCACTTAAGTATCTAGGAGTATGGCTTACCCCTAAGCTGCCCCTGATTTATGACTCAAACTTCCCGCCTCTACTCCAAACCATAGAAAAAGACTTAATACTATGGAACGCTGGTTTGTGTCATCCTGAAAATGGTCATCCTACCCAGGTTGTTATACCTACTAGGTGCACTACCGGTTAAAATTCCCCAAAGGTTTTTCGAAAAATTACACTCAATCCTCCTGCAATTCTTGTGGTCACACAAAAGGCCCAGGATCAGGGTTGCCATACTGACCAGACCAAAGGAAATGGGGGGATGGGACTCCCCGATTTTAAGAAGTATTACCTGGCCTCACACATAACAAGAATAGTAGACTGGCACCGCCACGGGGACACTAAAGACTGGGTGCCCTTAGAGACTGGTCTGAGCCCTTCCCGCTACTTTTTTCACCATGGAACCCAGAACTCCGATACAAACAGTTATTACAACTACACCCATTGACGAGGGCCACCTTGATGGCCTGCAGAGAAGCTGCAAAACATCCCAAGGTAACCTCCTTACTTAGCCCCCTAACACTGACATATGACAACCCAGACTTTCCCCCTGGGATCAAGAACAACCTACTCCACCACCAGACAACTAACAAGCCCTTGCTAGCGGGTGAGTGTTTCCACAAAGCAAAGCTAAAGTATTATGTGGCACTGAAAAGGGACAGTGGACTCCCTAATCTACCATTATGGACGTACTTTCAACTGTGTAGCTATATAAACAGAACAGTTCAACAAGGCAATTACACAAGACAGTTGACAGAACTAGAAAAGATCTGTGCCGAGGGCAAACATGTATGGAAGGTGACTTCTACGGCATACAAATGGCTACAGTACACAAACCTTAATGCCGAAGACAGATTCAGAAATCACTTGTCTAAAGCACTTGGGATGACCATAACGGACAATCAATGGAAAAAGGCTTGCATACTTACAAATAAGTGCTTAATTAGCACCAAGACACAGGAAACATTGTACAAATTACTGACTGACTGGTATGCCATACCGGCAAAACTCCACATATGGAATGCTCAGACTCCAAGCACATGCTGGAGATGTGGGAATAAAATGGGCACCCTTGTGCACATTTGGTGGCACTGCCCTCTCATGGCTTTGTTTTGTGTCAAGTCAGGGAACAGATCAAACACATCACAGAGACCAAAATGGTGCTTGATGCTGCCTGTTGTCTTCTATTCATCCCAAACTTCCCACTCAAACGCTACAAAAAATATTTGACCAAACACCTGCTGAATGCAGCTAAAGCATTGATACCAGTGGCGTAGCGTGGGGGGTGCAGGGGGTGCCGTGGCCCCGGGTGCAACATTTAGGGGGGAGCCAGTATGTGTCACTGGCTGCCTCCTCCTAATTTCAAATTCCTGTGTCCCCCGTGCTCCGCCTGCCATGTTTAGTGTCCGGCGCCCTGTGATTGGGCGTATGGGGGTCATGTGAGGCGTAGGGCTGGCCTGTCCTCGATCGCTCCTGAAGTCCCGCCTCCACACATGACCCCCCATACGCCCAATCACAGGGCGCTGGACACTGAACATGGCAGCAGGCAGAGCGCAGGGGAGAGAAGAAACAATGTGAGCCGCCACTGTCTTCTCCTCCTCATCCGGATCGATGCAGGCTAGGATAAGAAGGTGAATGAGAGCCTTGTTACTGGCCGGGGGGGCGAGAGAGAGACTGTAGGCAGGACAGTATAGTGTAGTATAGTGGACAGTATAGTGGTTAGTGTAGTATAGTATAGTGGTTAGTATAGTGGTCAGTATAGTGTAGTATAGTATGGAGGTCAGTGTAGTGTAGTATAGTGGTCAGTATGGTGGTTAGTCAGTGTAGTGGACAGTATAGTGGTCCTTATAGTGTAGTGGACAGTGTAGTATAGTGTGGTGGTCAGTGTAGTGTAGCATAGTGGTCAGTGTAGTGTAGTATAGTGGACAGTGTAGTGTAGTATAGTGGACAGTGTAGTGTAGTACAGTGGTCAGTGTAGTATAGTGGTCAGTATAGTATAGTGGACAGTGTAGTGGTCAGTGTAGTGTAGTATGGTGGTCAGTATAGTGGACAGTGTAGTGTAGTATGGTGGTCAGTATAGTGTCTGTAGTATAGTGGACAGTGTAGTGTAGTATGGTGGTCAGTATAGTGGTCAGTATAGTGGTTAGTGTAGTATAGTGGTTAGTATAGTGGTCAGTATAGTGTAGTTTAGTATGGAGGTCAGTGTAGTGTAGTGGACAGTATAGTGTAGTGGACAGTGTAGTATAGTGGACAGTGTAGTATAGTGGACAGTGTAGTGTAGTATAGTGGACAGTGTATTGTAGTGTAGCGGTCAGTGTAGTGTAGTATAGTGGACAGTGTAGTATAGTCTAGTGGTCAGTGTAGTGGACAGTTTAATGGTCAGTGTAGTGTAGTATAGTAGTCAGTGTAGTATGGTGGTCAGTATAGTGGTCAGTGTAGTGTAGTATAGTGGTCAGTGTAGTATAGTGGTCAGTGTAGTGTAGTATAGTGGTCAGTGTAGTGTAGTATAGTGGACAGTGTAGTATGGTGGTCAGTATAGTGTAGTATAGTGGACAGTGTAGTATGGTGGTCAGTGTAGTGTAGTATAGTGGACAGTAAAGTATAGTGGTAAGTATAGTGGACAGTGTAGTGTAGTGGTCAGTGTAGTGTAGTATAGTGGTCAGTGTAGTGTAGTATAGTGGACAGTGTAGTATGGTGGTCAGTATAGTGTAGTATAGTGGACACTGGACAGTGTAGTGTAGTATTGTCAGGAAAGGATCCGTCCGCTGGTAAGATATATCGTTTGGTATGCAGTACTGGGGTCCACCAGCAGGTGTCTCCTGGCAGTGTTGAACTGTCAGGAGAACATTTCCTTGCTGGTGTCATTTCATCTTTTGGCCGCAGTACTGACGTCCACCAGCGGATGGATCCTGGCAGTATGGAGCAGACAACACTCCCTGCGCTCAGGTGTGACTTGAAGACAATCATAGTCAGTCCTATAAATACCCGGCAAGCCATCATATGCTTGGACTGCAGTGATATTTTCGGTGGGTGCAATTGCCCCGTTGCCCCCCCTGGATCCGCCCCTGGTATAGTGGTCAGTGTAGTATAGTGGATAGTATAGTGTTCAGTGTAGTGGACAATGTAGTGTAGTGGACAGTGTAGTTCTCAGTGTAGTGGACAGTGTAGTGTGTAGTGGTCAGTAAAGGAATCAGGTAGGTCAGTACTATTGTATTTGAAGGGACTCAGGGATAGCTAAAAGTCCACAGGTTAGGGGGCGCAAATTACTTGCCTTGCCCCGGGTGCTGACAACCCACGCTACGCCACTGATTGATACCAACCCTCTGGAGAACTACACGAGTGTCTTCTGTGTCAGAGTGGCTGGCTCAGGTAGCTGAGACTGAGAAATGTAAATTGGAAGAGACGCTAGCACAAGCCACTGATAGGGTGGACAGATACCAAAAAACTTGGTCACCTTTGTTTGAATTCCGCTACTCTGATGGTTACAAACAACTGAAAGCAGGCAGGTAAATTATACTAATAACCTCACAGTTGTTGAGCAGATAAGCTAAAGTACACCTACTCGCAACCCAGCCAGCCCTAGGGCCCTCCGCCATCATGGCAAGAGTACCAAGCATCACTGGGTGGGACACAACGGAAACTCACATGTGTTTAACTCCACATCCGCCTTTTGAAACCGATCCAAATCCCCCTCTCATTATTCTAAACTTTATCTCGATATTCTATCACCACTGTTTAGTCGTTTCCTTTTAGCATTTTGTATGGAACATTTCAAGAGTAATGAAAAGAGTGCTTCTGCAAACGGATAAACTATATAGATTATGATTGACTTATTTATAGGCTCACCCTGATAATAGGTGTAATACGAGCTTACATACCATTGTGTTGCTATTGCTGTGATACAATCTCACTTTCGCACTTTTGACACTTACGCGATACCATTACCGCCAAACACAATATTCAGTTGTTATCCCATTTTACTCTTTATGTGATTTCTATACATGATAGTACGCACTCTAACATTGTTGAACTTCAATAAACCTTGAATGTATAAAAAAAAAGAAAATAGATGGCTATTAGATGGTCACTTATTACTCAAATCTGCATATTTATATGATGGGGACAACAATAGATGCCAGTATTATTTTAAATAAACAGGGTATTAATGGCAGCTCTGATGTTCCTATATTCACAGATATTCTTTTTAAAGGAACCCTATTGGTGGGTAAAATAAATTACAGTTTAAAAACTCAGTGAAGAATGCAATAATATACTCACCTGCCCAGTAATAAGTTTTCAGAAACTTCGGTCTGTGGCAGAGCTTCCATCACCCTTATTCAATCCTCTGGTGTTTTTAATAGCATGTCCCCTGCTGGCTTCCTTGCTTCCTCTTGCTGACCCTTGTTTCTGCTCCTGTGTTGGCACATCCTGATCCTACGTTGCCTTTTATCCTAGAAGTTGATGCTTCTGAGACTGGAGTTGGCGCCCTTCTGTCTCAACGTCCTAACTCTGAGTGTGCTATGCATCCGTGTGGCTACTTTTCCAAGAAATTGTCACCGGCAGAGTGCAATTATGAGATTGGTGACAGAGAGCTGTTGGCGATCATTTTAGCCCTGAAAGAATAAAGACATGTCCTGGAAGGTACCACTGTGCCGGTTCTCATTGTTACTGACCATGAGAATCTCACATTCTTGTCTGAGGCTAAACGCCTCTCTCCCAGAAGGGCGTGATGGGCTCTTTTCTTGTCAAGTTTCAATTGCATTGTCTCATTCTTTGTCCCAGAGAGTCTCCGTACTGCCACGCTCCAGACTTACCATTCTCCCAAGGCAGCTGGCCACCCTGGGAAGAATCAACTCTTTTGGGCCATTTCCCAACAATTCTGGTGGCCTAGTCTATGTGCTGATGTAACTGCCTTCGTATGTGCTCAGAGTAAGACTCCACGACACCTTCCAGTGGGCCTCCTACAACCCATACACCATGGAGAGAGGCCCTGGACCCACCTGTCTATGGATTTCATTGTGGAGTTACCCAACTCCCAGGGCAACATAGTTAGCCTTATGGTGGTTGACCGGTTCTCAAAGATGTGTCATTGTGTTTCACTTAAGAAGTTGTCCACTTATAAAGAACTAGCTTCCATTTTTGCTCGGGAGTTATTCTGCTTACATGGGCTACCCAAGGTGATTGTCTCGGACAGGGGTAGTCAGTTTGTGTCCCGGTTCTGGCGAGCCTTTTGTGCACAGTTGGGAATTCAGCTTGCTTTTTCCTTTGCGTATCACCCGCAGTCTAATGGGGCTGCAGAATGAGCCAATCAGTCCTTGGAGCAATTCCTACGTTGTTAAATTTCTGACCATCATAACAACTGGTCAGACCTATTACTGTGGGTAAAGTTTGCTCACAACAGTGCTTTGAATGCCGCTTCCCGATTGTCCCCGTTTATGGCGAATTATGGTTTCCAACCTTCCATGTTGCCTGACTCATTTGTTCCACAGAGTATTCCTGCATTAGAGGAGCATCTACGTGGTCTTGGTTCCACTTGGGCAAAAGTCCAGGAGGCTTTGCGACATGCTAATGATAGGTACAGACTCCATGCTGACCGCAGACACCTGCCTGCGCCTTGCTACCAGGTTGGGGACAGGGTCTGGTTGTCACCTCGCAACCTCCGACTTTGTGTTCCCTCACCGAAGTTTGCACCTCGGTTTATTGGGCCTTTCTGTATTCTTTGCAGGATTAACCCAGTGGCTTACGCATTAGACCTTCCTTCTAATATGCGTATTTCAAATGTATTTCATGTCTCTGTTTTAAAACCTTTGGTCTACAACCGCTTTACCACCTCGGTGCCACCTCCTCACCCTGTACAGGTTGAGAACCATGAGGAGTATGAAATACAGTCCATTGTTGACTCCCGTAAGTTCTGTGGGTGCATACAGTACCTGGTGCATTGGAAAGGGTGCGGTCCGGAGGATCGCTCTTGGGTCTGATCCTTAGACATACATGCCCCTGTCCTCCTCCATTATTTCCATGGAGGTTTTCCCCTCAAGCCTGGTGGTCCTCTGAGGGGGAGGGGTTGTTGAGGAGGGGGTACTGTCAGGGCTGGGCTCAGCCCTTCCTTCTCTGAGCTGGCCGCTCAGCTGTCGGCTAATTGCCAGCTCCCATCTCTCTCCACAGTTACTCAGCTGTTGTTGATATCCTACTCATCAGTCCTGCCTACGTAAGCCATCCAGTCCAGAGGAGCTCTGCCTTCATCTTGGTCAACATCACAAGTAACATGTGTGATTTAACTGTACTTCTGTCTCGGTCTGATTTCATGGTTTCTGACACTGATTTGTTGATTTTCGGATTGGACAACATGCCATATGTATCAATCTCCTGAACAAGGTTTGGGAGGAAAATCGACAGATTAGTTAAAGAAAAAAGCATGTCATCTGTGTAAGCTGAGACCTTGTGTTGGACTCCACCAGTGGTCAGTTTAGTGATGTCTGGGTTTAATCGAATTTTGCATAAGAAAGGTTCAAGAGATAATGCAAAAAGGAGGGGGCATAGGGAGCACCCCTGCTGTGTCCCGTTAGTGATAGGGAAGGAGTCAGAAAGAACCCCATTGGCCAGTTTATGTGGTCAAAAACTTTTTCGGCATCCATATCAAGGAAAACACAAGAAAGTAACAGTCGCATTGGCCACATGGATCAAGTTAAGGACTTTAACCGTGTTATCACAGGCTTCTCGAGTGGGGATGAATCCCACCTGATCCAGATGAATCAATTGTTGCAAATGGTGTTGGAAACGAGAGGCCAGAATTTTGGTAAGCAGCTTAAAGGAGTTGTAAACCCTCGTTAAGGTGAAAAACCTCCTGTGCTGCAACTGCTGTCCCCCAGAGCCACCCTTTTCCTTACCCGAACCTGATCGTTCCAGCGATTTGGAGGAGCAAGGCAGCCCCAGCCGCTGTCTCGGGTCCTCATTGAATAGATTGATAGCAGCAGGAGCCATTGGCTCCCACTGCTGTCAATTAAATCCAATGACATGGGAGCCAGGGGGCGGGGCTGGGTCCCGCTGTCTGTGTCAATGGGCGCAGCAGCGGGACTCGGGAGTGCCCCTGCATGAGTGCCCCATGGAAAGTGGCTCTCCATGGGTGTAGTCGATGAAGAGGAGCAGCCAGGAGCTCCTCCTTAATAATGACGGAAACATGAGCTCTCAAGGTATCTCTAGGAAACGCTGTTTCTGATCCAATTGCATTAAATAGCTTCACCATGTACGGGCCAAGAGTGGGGAGGAACGGTTTGTAATATTGTAGCGTGAATCCGTCAGGTCCCGGAGCTTTACCTAGCTTAGTTGCACAAATGGCTGATTGGAGCTCTTCCAGCTTAATAGGGGTTTCAAGTTCTTCCCTTAACTCAGGAGATATTTGGGGCATTTGGGATGAGTTAAGATATTCTTCGAATTGTGTTTGTGAAGGGAATTGTACGGGTAGATTGTATAAAGTGGAATAAAATTCTCTAAACTTTTGTTCAATCTGTTTGGGTAGAAATAAACTTTCTTACCACTCGAAGTCGAAATATGAGAAATGTAGGTCACCAATTTTTAGTCCCGGGCTGATTTGTCCAGCATCCGACTACACTTATTGCCCGATTCATAACATTTTTTACGACAAGTTTGTAAAGCAGCTTTAGCTTTATAACGTACAATGTCAACCACCTGTCTCCGAAAAGTTAGGAGATCCCACTCAAGTGTCTTGGTCGGAGCGGTTTTATGTTGAAATTCTAAGGTTTTAATCTCTATCAAGAGTGATTGGAGTTGCTATTCCCATTTCCTCCTAACCCGTGCCCCATGTTCAATGAGCACTCCCCGAATAACTGCCTTATGGGCTTCCCATAGGATCTCAGGGTCGCCTTCCAGGGAGTCATTGGTTTGGAAATAAAAATGTAATTCTTTTCCTACTTCTTCTAGAACTTCAGGTGTTTGTAGTAGGCTTTAATTGAGCTTCCAAGATCTGTTTGTGGCAGAAGAAATATCAGAGTGTGCATATGTCAAAACAATAAGGGCATGATCCGACCAAGTGATTGTACCAATTGAAACGTCCAACATAACGTGAAGTTGGCAATGTGGAATGAGAAAGAAGTCTATTCACGTGTATAACTTGTGAGGAGAAGAGTAGAATGTATAGTCCCTCTCTCCTGAATGAAATAGACGCTAAACATCCACCAGCTGAGCGTTGTGAATGACTTATGCAATGTGCTTGCGCAAGCTAGGAGGGATAGAAGAGCAGCCAGATGAAGGTGTCTACAGATGGAGCCAGAGGGACATTAAAATTGCCGCCCATAATCAAATGGCCTTTAGCAAATTCAAGAAGTCTTTCCAGGTTACGACTAATGAAGAGGTCCTGGCTATCATTAGGCGCATACAGAGTGGACAGTGTCACACGGACATAGCTAATTGTACCATTAATGAACATATAATGAACCTCGGGGTCAGAAAGGGTTTCCTGACATTTCCATGGAAGTCTATTAGAGAGTATTATTGAAACTCACTTAGATTTAGCAGCATTATTAGTAAAATGGTAGGTCTGAGGATAAAATCTGCTCTTAAGGAAGTCTCTGTGTCTCTAAAATGGGTTTCCTGAATAAATGAAAAAAGGGGGTGAACTAATGTGCAAAACCAAGCTCACTATGAATAATAAAAATAAATAATAATAAATATAAAAAAATATAAAGAATGTTAGAAGCCGCCAACATAAGAAAGTGTTCCCACACAGAAATTAATAATATATATAAGAAGGTATGTGGCGCTAAATAGAATTAGTAAACAAAATCAAGTGAAAATAATATATTATATATATACACAGTATATATATACAGCACACTGACTGTCACCAGCTGACAGGGTTGTGCTGCAGCAACAAGTGTAAGGCAACTATAACGTGACAAATCTTCAATAAAGCATAAAGTGCTAGCAATATAAAGTGCAATGAAGTTCATAAAGTGCAAATGAATAACAGAGAAGTGATATACACTCTAATAACGTTCGATCACCTCATAAAGTGCATGTATCATAATAAAGTGCAATGTCCAGCTCCTTAGGGAGGAGCCAGGTGCCATCACTTCTGGTCGCGGCCGAGACCGGAAGTATTCTTACTGTAGTCGGATTGTTAGAATTTGAAATGTAAGTTACTGCATTTTTTATGAATAAATTCTTGTGAAATACTGCACGATGGAGCCATCCCTCTTTATTTCATGTCCTCACCACACCTGGTGAGCCTGAAGCCGTCTTCCAAAATACCGCTATTGCTGTGGCTTTCGCTGGAGGTCGAGGACGGCACAGTCTCTCAAGCTATGCTAGCAAAAATAAATTTGCAAAAGCGCACTCCGACTCACTGCTTGAGGTATGTGCGCCGACCTAAGTGGGGAACCGGTTAGAGCAGGCCCAGAGAGAACGGCTCCATCCCACCCATCTCCTGCCAAATTGGGACAAACAAGAACAATAAACAATGCACAAACATCTTAGTACACTTAATTATAAAAATGGCGATTTAACCAGAACAAATATACCTTCAAGTAAGGGTCTATGATAAACTTAATGGTAAACAGTATTTTTCACCTGAATTACTTGCCGCCCTGAGGAGGTCTTTTCCTTCACTGCAGAGTTCCAGAAAGGAAAGGCTCAAGCCATTCCCATTGGGTGCATGTTAGCTGTTATCAGCTTATGTTGGGGAACATGGTCATCCATGCTGGCAACCACATGACTAGCCAGCAGGGAATAGGCCATAATACAAGCCATCCACCAGGGTCTCACCAGCACAGCCCCAGTACTTTATATGGGTAGAGACAGGGGTTTAAAGCCCTGGGTATTGGTAGGGGACAGAGGACACATAAGGCACTTTACGGCATAGATGGTCATCCCACCAGACCGAATAGTCTCAGAGGGGTCCACCTCCAATCACAAGGCCACCCCCCTCCCCTGACTGTCATACAGCTAGGAGGAGGCGGAGAAGCTCTGCGCTCATCAGAGACCCAACGGAGGGTCCTATAAAGGTTGCATATCTACAGTTCTCCAGCTAGCATACATAGAAAAACTCCATGGCAAATAAACATAAAATAAAACAGTAAGGTTGCAACTAAAGAGAATCTGTAACCAAGTGTCTTATCTACCATTTCATGTGCAGAAAGACTGTAAGAAGCATTAAGGCACGCAGACCTTTCAAGTGGGGATCCTGCTGCGGAACACGATCATCCATGCCAGCAACAATAAGATTAAGCAGCAGGGAATAGGCCATACTCCCATCCATCTACCAAAATCCCTCCAGCACATCCCCTGTGCTGCACAAGGGTAAAGACAGGGGTTTAAAGTCCTCGATATTGGTAGGGGGCAGAGGACACACAAGTCTCTCTACAGCAGAGATGGTCTGCCCACCAGACCGAATTGTCTCAGAGGTAGTGCCCCTCCAATCACAAAGCCATCCCCCTCCCTGACCGTTATCCAATCCGGACGAGGTGGAAAAGCTCGGGAGCTCATCAGGGGAGACCCCATGAAGGGATCCAAACAGGTCGCATATCTACAGTTCTCCAACTGGCATATATATATAAAAAAACATGACAAATCAACATAAAATAAACAGATATGGTTTCAACTAAGGAGAATCAGTACACTAAGCAGCTTATCTACCGTCTTATGTGTAGAAAGACTATGAGAAACATTAAGGCATGTAGTCCTTTCAAGTGAGGGTTTTGACACACAAGATCACTTGGCAACATTTATTGGAGGTATAGTCTGCCATAGGTAAGGCGGGACATTCCATCAGCTCACAGTTAGTAATTGAGGGGAATGTCAATGATGTGTGTCTCCATTGGCAGGGAAAGATGAGTTGTCAGCTCATCTTTCTAGTATCAAACATTAAGGAACAAAGCCCTTTTAAACTCAGATCACGGAGACTATAGTACCTCCAAAAATGTTCATTTCTGTTTGTGGTGGTATACTGATAAACCTACTGGGCAGTTGTCTCATACGTAGACTCATCCCAGAAGGGGGCAAAGCAACAGTAGTTGGAACAATCATCAATGCACGACTCGACTACGCAAACTCGCTCTACATAGGATTACCCCAATATCAGCTTGCGCGCCGACAGGTCATCCAAAACACTGCGGCAAGACTGCTAACAGGAAAAAAACCCTGGGAGTCCATTTCCCCATCCCTGAGGAGCCTACATTGGCTAACCGTAAAGAATCGGATCACATTAAAGACCCTCTGCCTCACCCACAAATGCATACAAGGAAACGCTCCTCAATACCTTAAAATAAAACACTACACACCCAATCGCAATCTTCAATCATCTAACCAAAACCTCCTCCTCATTCCCAAATTCCACTACAAAGCAAAGGGAGAACGAAGGTTTGCAGTCCAAGGACCTCGGCTATGGAACGCTCTTCCGACTCACATCCGCATGGAAGAAAACCATCTGGCCTTCAGGAAAAAACTCAAGACCTTCCTCTTCTAAGAAGCTGACAGCACAAAACGCATTCAACGCCTTGAGGCGATTCAGTTCGCATTTGCATCACTTTACAAATTATTCATTCATTCATTCATTCATCATTAGATATAGAGGTAGTCCTCGAGACAATTCGGTAGGTATGGCAAGAAACCACATATATCATACAAATATAAAGAAAAAGGTTACCGGTGCCCAAAATGCTGCTCCCTGAAGACATGGGAGCAATGCAGGTATATTTTGTTTAAGACTCCCGTAACCCCTCCGGGGAGGAAGTTTGAGACCTCCTCTGGAGACTCTGTGATTGCGGGGGGGAGGACCTCTCCATGTAGATTACTTATCCGGGTGGTCCGCCGGTCACGGAAGAAGTTGAAACCAATTTGGAACTTGGATGGGGTCGGTCTTCAAGAAGACAAAGAGAGCGGTGAGGTCTCCAGGTGTGCGGAGCGTGAAGGACCATGGGCCCTTGCGAAATGTGGAGCAAAGGGGGAAGCCCCAACGGTAAGGGAAACCCAACTGGTGGGCCAATTCCAGGACAGGACGCAACAGGCCTCGGCATTGCAGAGTTGCTCTTGAAAGGTCTGGGATAATTTTAACATCAGCCCCATCAAAGTCTTTAGAGCCAGACTCCCATGCCCTGCAGAGGATGCTTTCTTTGTGAATATAGCGATGTAGCCTGCAGATAACATTGCACAGTCTAGAAGGGTCCATTAAGCGGGGCCCCGGGGCCCTGTGAATCACCCAGGATTTTATGAAAGATGGCAACAGCCATTGCTGGTAAATCCTCCATATTGGTAGTTTCTGAGAGGTAAGTTGTTGCAGCAGCTCTGGTCCTCAAGGTCTTCCAAGTCTTCCAAGTGAAGCTGTAGGGCCACCACTGCGTCCACATGAGAGTCTTGCAGGGATTCCAATGAAGTCATCCATTGTTCCAGGGTTGAAAGTGTTGATTCCCTGTAGGACAGACGATCTTTTAGGGACTGTATATCTGATTTAACCATTTGTAGGTCTCGTCGGTGTGTCTCCGTTATCCTTCGGATAAGAGCCCCTATGTCTGATTTAGTCAGGAAGGTCTGAAGGAGAGCCCTGAGCTCATTATCTGCCCACAGCATTAAAGATGGCTGAGGAGAACCCTGCTTGTCTGGCTGGAAAGCTGTAGGTGTTTCCGAGTAGGCATCCGAGGGCATAGAGGCGGCAGGGGAGGCCAGAGGAGCTATTATGTCAGGAGCCTTGTGTTGAGCGCCACATGGATCTGCCATCTTCGAGCTGGGGGAGGCCGAGTGGGAACTTGGAAAAATAAGTTGTATCTCCCCTCCTGATTTAGATACACGGGATGTATGGGTTATCTTGGCATTGCTTTTTGCTTTCCGCCACTTTGCTGAGAGCATATCGTGAAAAAACTAGCCGATTAACCCAGAATGGGTAGGAGAGGGACAGGAGATTACAGGAAACATGTCTCTGCTCAGCCATGTCCAGACCACACACCCCCAATGTTGCCCTATTTATCCAAGGGCATTTATGTGTCCAAATAACTTGGTTAAGGTTGTTTTTTAAGCATAATGTCTCTTTTCTAGGAACTGCTATAGGAAGGGTTCTAAAGCAGTGAAGTAGTTTAAGCAGAAAATGTATTTTGATAGAGTGAATTCTGACAAACCATGAGAGTGAGAGGCTGGACAACTTAGCCTAATTTTCCCTAAGATGCTTGAAAAGGGGTGGATAATTTGCATGGTAGATCTTCTTTGGAGTCAACGTTGGAGTCAAATTAATTCCTAGGTAGGGTAAGGATTTTGGAGCCCATTGAAAATGGAAATAATTGCACAATACTGTAGGTCAACAGAAGCTTGAGGTAAGTTAACATTCAGGGCAAGGAAAATAGGAACTTCGCTCAGAGACTAAAATAGCAGCTAACACTCACTAGACATATAATACAAATGTATAACAAATAAATACATAATCAGTGAAGTAGAAGAAAAGACACCTATGTGAGGGCACAAAAGGGTTTTGACCTTGCATTTGATTGTGAGATCCACCACCATATGATAAGATTGGCATGCTTACCAGAGAGTCTGGACTCATATACCGATAAGTTTCAAATGAGCGTTTGTGAGGTATAACTCAACAATATCCAGCAGGATCAGATGGATGGTTGGAGATCACCCGGCCATAACATGGATGGAGGAGTTTCACTTGGGGCAAACAGATTCCTAAAATCAGCAAACATCAATAGGGAAGGTCGCTTCCAAAGATATATATATAGAGAGAGAATAAATGGCCACACATAGTGTAAAACTGCATAAATTATTTAATATAAAAAGCAGGAGTACACTTACAAATATCCACTTGATTCAACCAATAAAATCCAAGTTGGGATCAGATAGGATTGCAATGACTCCACGAGTGTCAACTGACGCGTTACATCTATTGGACATCATCTGGGGTATGAGGATTGTGCAGTCACTTCAATATATATAAGTTTGCAATCCAATCGGAAATAACCTCCAAATTGGGGGGTGGAGACACCTGAAACCAGGGCTTCAACCTGTTCCAAGATGGCGCTGGCGTGCATTCCATGCCTCGCTATCAACTTCCATTCTGTTAGATAGAGAAAGGATGAGGAAGAGGATCTTGCGATCCACACTTCAATTTTAAAACAAATAAGACATCACTGACGTGCGTGCCATGCCTCGACATTGCACTGTAATGGCGCTGGGACCTTGCGGTCCACGCCTCATTGTCAATTAAACAAAAACCAAAGGAGGCACGTGATCAAAACCGGAACAAAACATTCAGGTGCTACCTCTGGTCATTAGGAGAACTAGCAAAAGGTCCGAATATCTTTTATGATCTTTTATTGACTCTTTATGATCCCAATTATCACATATATCCCATATACTTAATGAATAAATCGTTAAGTTCTATCTTGACATAGCCGCTAAAAAACATCCTAATTATAAATAATCTCGGGGGCGTGGCCTGACGCATGGAGGAGTAAGCCGCTCTCCTTAGGAGCTCCCGCACACGCCGGCACAAACGAGGCTCACAGCGCTCTCCAGCACCGCCATTCAGGTCTGTTATGGGGAGGAAGGGTGGGGGAGACAGGCACCGAACCCCCGATCCACATCCAGAAGGGGACATAGACCGGTTCTTCACACACTTGGGCCATAACCGCTCCGGCCCCCCCTCGTCCAAGATGGCGCCCGCCCGGACCTCAGGCTCACATGCTGCCTCACAAGGAGCTGCTCCACAGCGCTCCACACCACACATGAAAACCAGGCAAAGGGCTCGATCTCCCCCTGATTCTGAAGCTGGATCCACCCGCTCAGCCTGCCATTCCCCTGAATCTCACAGATCATACACTGGATGGGACATGGAAGCATATATCAAAGCACTCCCCACCAGACATGATTTTGAGGCCTATGTGCAACGCTTAGAGCGCTCATATAAACAAGAGATGTCTGAGCTCCGCAGAGACATTACTCACAGAATAGAGGAGGTAGAACACACTATGGAGGAAACCGCATCCACTCTACAAACGCATGACATTATTTTACATGAGCACACTCTGCAGATACAGCAACTGATGTACCATCAGGACGACCAAGAGAACAGAGCCAGACGCAACAATATTCGCATACGCGGTCTGCCTGAGTCGGTTGAAACCAAAGACCTGGCGCCGGCTGTCACTGCCATCTTTAATGACCTTCTTCAGAAAGATAAAGATGACCCGCTGGAGCTAGACAGGGTCCACAGAGCCTTAGGCCCCAAAAATCCAAACCTGGAACACCCCAGAGATGTGATCTGCAGAGTGCACTTCTATGCAGTTAAAGATGCCATCATGCAAGCTGCACGTGCTCAAGCTGCCATCTACTTTAATGAAACCCCAGTGTCTCTCCTCCCTGACATATCTAAATTGACCCTGGACATGCGACGAGCCCTGAAACCTCTCACCGGGGCCCTTCAAGCCAAGCAGATTAAATATCGCTGGGGTTTCCCCTTCAACCTATCTGCATCCCACGAAGGAAAATCTGCGACTTTCCGCACGCTAGGTGATCTACCTAAGTTTCTTGGAACTTTTGAACTGCCACAGATTTCCATCCCAGATTGGCCCCTTCATGCCGCCACTCCAGGTTTCAAAGCTGCGCCAGGTTGGCAGAAACGATCGAAGAAGAGCAAACGACCCAAGTCTGACTTCTCCTCGGCGACCGAAGGATGAACTCTTTCCTCGATTGTTCCATCTTTTCTTTACCATTTCTCCCACAGGTTCCTAACCGGTGGCGGCGTCCCCGATTACATTTGTATTGGAACATTTAAATAACTAACACGATATGTTTCTCTTCCTTACTACAGGTCTAACGTTACAGATTATGTTCCCTGTTATCTTTGAAGTGCGGTGCTCTGTTTCAAAGACACTGCCCTTCAAATCCTATGTATTGTCCCATCCCCTCTCATCCCTCTCCCCCTCCCCCCCTCCCCTCCTCCCTCCCCCTCATCCCTTGTTGCTGGAGTAATGGCCCTGTGTGCAATACATTTAATCTGAAACCTTTGGGGGATAATCTCTCCTATGAGGCCAGCAGTACAGTTTCTAACCTACCTAGACATACAGGGCCTTGAAATGTTATGTTCATTGTTACCAGTTTTTGTTAACATACAGAGCCATTATGTTACTCTTGTTATTGCAAACTTTATAGCCCGGCGTGTGCGGGCTCCCCCCTGTGTTGACCACTGTTCCCCCTTTTAGGTCACTCAGCGCCCTTCGGGGTATTAGCTGATTCGTTGTTGACAACACCATTAGTGAAGCCGTATTGGCCCTTTTTTCTTCTTCTCTTTTTTTCTCTCCCCTTCTTTTCTTCCTCTCTCACGTCTCTCAACTTCAACTCTTTCCTTTTTCTCACCACTAGATGTCCCCCCTCCCCTCCCCTAGTCCCCCTTTATCTCTCTAGGGAGACAGCGAGCCTCCTTTCTACCTGTTTTTTTTTGTCCATTAGCACAATTTTCCTATGGCAACCGAAACCGCCTTGAAAATTTCTTCACTAAATTGTAGGGGTCTTAATGTTCCTGAGAAGAGACGACAAATTCTTTTTCATTTCCACAAAATGCGGACTCAAATCCTGCTTCTACAGGAAACCCATTTCAGGTCAGACAAAATCCCGCAAATCCTTCATAAAAGATATCCTACTTGGTTCCATAGCTCCAATCCCTCAGCAAAATCCAAAGGGGTTTCTATAGCCTTTCACGCATCCTTTTCCCCAGATGTGCTTGACTCTTATATCGACCCGCTAGGCAGATATATTTTTCTTAAATTGTCATATAAAAATGTCATATACACTGTTATTAACGTGTATTCTCCTAACCAGAACCAACAACAATTCCTCACCTCCGTCATCGCCCGTTTGAAAAAGTTTGGCACGGTCAACATGATCCTGGGAGGGGACCTGAATGCCACCTTGATACCCCGTCTTGACTCCTCAACCGGTAAGTCCTCGATCTCTCCAACCTCTCTGACCAAAATCAGAACCCTCCTTACTGACTTATCTTTGGTGGATGTGTGGCGTATGTTGCACCCTTCCACCAAAGATTACACTTTTTACTCACCCGTACACGCCACTTACGGGAGATTAGATTACCTCTTTATCTCACAATCCCTACTAGACTTCTCGCCGTCAGCATCTATCGGGATCTCTTTGTGGTCTGACCACGCCCCTATCCACATCAGCTTGGGACGCACACCAACACGCAACCGAAACTCGTCCTGGAGATTGAATGACAATCTCTTAAACGACCTGGTGTGCTCCCAAGATATATCACAGACTATTAAACACTTTGTGGCGGACCACACTCATGACCCTACGGACCCCTTCACGAAATGGGAGGCTCTTAAATGTGTGCTCAGGGGTAAATTTATGCAACACGGCTCCAGACTTAAACATGCGCGCATAGCAGACACGAAACGCCTTCTCGCTACCATAGCCACCCTAGAAAATTCACACAAACAAAACCCCATCGACGCGACACTCATTGACCTCACCAATGCCAGGAGAGACCTTCTGCGCATATATGCAGAGAAATCTCTTATAGCTAGGGACAAGGGCAGATTCACTCATTACTCTCAAGCCAATAAGTGCGGTAGACATCTCGCGTCCACCCTTCAACCCCGCCAAAAGAGAACACCCATCCCATTCATAAATTCTCCCACTAAAGGCAAAATCAGGCAGAACTCGGCCATTGCCGAAGAATTCCGCCAGTACTACTCAGCACTATATAACCTTACCCCCCAGACTCCGCTATCCTCATCCTCACCGCCTGACTTAGCCTCTTATATTCAAGAGACAGCCCTTCCAACTCTCCCCACATCAGATTCACAAGACTTAGAGGAGTCCTTATCCGATACGGAATTCCTCTCTGCCATTAAACACCTCAAAAATGGTAAGAGCCCTGGCCCGGATGGGTTCTCATCTCGTTTCTACAAACTTTTCGCAACGCAACTTTCTCCTTTATTAGCGAAAGCTTTTAACACTCTAGAGGATAATACTGCCCTCTCTACATATAGTCTCCAAGCTCAAATAGTGGTCATCCCTAAGACTGGAAAAGACTCGTCCATCTGTCCCAACTACAGACCGATATCTCTCTTAAACATTGATTTAAAATTATATGCCAAAATACTTGCTAACCGCCTCTCCCCCCTTCTACCAAATCTAATACATAAAGATCAGGTTGGCTTTGTCCCAGGCCGAGAGGCCAGGGACAACACCACCAAGACCATACACTTAATCACCTTTGCCCAGCGCCACCGTATACCAACCTGCCTTCTCTCTTGTGACGCGGAGAAAGCCTTTGATAGGGTCAGCTGGTCTTTTCTCCAGTCCACCCTTTCCCAAATAGGCCTTGGCCCGAAAATGCTGGCGCGCATTATGGCCCTTTACTCTAGACCCTCAGCTACCGTCCTGGTGAACGGCACCCAATCACAAAACTTTACGATCACTAACGGCACCAGGCAGGGCTGCCCTCTTTCCCCTCTCCTGTTTGCCCTAGTCATAGAACACCTCGCCCAAGCCATTAGATCGAACCCCAACATACAAGGCATCCATACCCCTTCATCTCACTGTAAACTTTCTCTCTATGCTGATGACCTACTCCTGTACGTAACCAAACCCCACACATCCATACCCTCTATACTAGCAGAGATTGACAGATTTGGTCGCTTTAGTAACTATAAATTAAACATCTCTAAGACTGAGGCATTAAACATATCTTTATCACAACCCACACTCTCAACCCTCCAATCAAATTTTTCATTTCAATGGAAACAGAACTCCATTTCCTATCTAGGCACAGCCATCCCGAAAAATCTTTCGGATATTTACGCCCTTAACTTTAGCCCCCTTCTCCTAAAGCTCAGACGTTTATCGGAAGAACGAACGGAATTAGCGGTATCCTGGATGGGCCGTATCAATACACTAAAAATGGACATTCTCCCCAAACTCCTATACTTGTTTCAAGCCCTCCCCATAGTCCTCCCCCCTGCCTTTTTCCGCTCCCTAAGATCAATGGCTATCCGTTTCGTTTGGAAGGGCAGACACCCGAGGCTGAAACACAAACTCCTGAGCTCCCCTATTGCAAAAGGTGGGCTGGGTTTACCTGACTTCGAGTTATATCATACCTCTACAGTACTCTCTCGTATCCTTGAGTGGTTTCCTCGACCCATGACCAAAGCTACCACACTTGTGGAGCAAGATCTAGCCATACATGATCTCAGAGCCCTCCTATGGGGATATGACCACTCATTTAAATCGTTAGCGACATTGTCCCCCCTCACAAGAGACGCTTTGACTATCTGGTATCGTAAGAAACTCACCTACGCCCTATCCTCGGAACCCAGCCCACTCACCCCTTTGTTTGATAACCCTAAATTTCCGGAAGGTTATTCCATAAACTCCATTGACAAATACTCTAGAGAGCACTGGCCCACCGCACGACAATTTGTAGATCCCATCTTAGGTACATTCGCATCGGCCCCTCCAGATACCACCTCTAGGGTGACCTGGCTCACCCGTAGACATTTAAGCGAATACTGCAAACAACTACACAACTCTAACTTAACTCATAGACCTTTAACAGGATTTGAACAACTTTGCATCCTACCGGAAACCCCAAGACACCCTTTATCACTTATACACAAACAAGTCTTAGAACACATACATGATGTCCCTCCTACCTACACAACAAAATGGTCAGCAGAGATCGGAATTGATATATCTGAGGCAGACTGGAAAAAGGCCTTTCTCTTCACAAGCAAGACCTCGATCTCGAGCTACATACAGGAGAAGAACTATAAAGTCCTTTCAAGGTGGTACCGGGTCCCCACAACACTCAGGATGATGTTCCCGACCAATTCAGAAACGTGCTGGAGATGCAACTCCAAGAGAGGTACTTATTTACACATCTGGTGGGAATGTGATAGGCTTTTACCATTTTGGACGCAGATTTTCCACATCTACTCAGAGATCTACGATAAACCCCTTATGCCTTCTCCCACCATTGCCCTCCTGTCTATTCTCCCCGGAGCCGTAAAATCACAGAAAAACAGTCTTTTGAAGTTTTTTATGAGTGCAGGGAGACAACTCATTCCCAGACATTGGAAATCTACCAACTCCCCCTCCATTGTAGAATGGGTCAATGAAATAAACAATGTAATGCTAATGGAGGAAATGCAAGCCAATGTCCTGGACAAACAAGCTAAATTTTCATACATCTGGAGTGTCTGGAGGCATTACTCCACTTCAGACAAACTTAAACAGAGATTGAAGAACACAAACCCCCCCTAATGGTCACACATAGAACACCAGTAAAACGTGGGATGAATCCTATGTTTGGTTGGTTTTACAGAGTGGGGCTCGCTGTCTCCCCCCCCCCCCCTCTTTTCCTTACTCTTTTACTGACTGTATCTGTTCTTTCCACTTTCTCTTTTCTTTTCTTTTCTTACCTCTAATCTCTTCGTCCAGATTCCATAAGACCTATATAAATGCAATCTATTTCAATAACGGCTCCTCCATTAGTAGAGGTTTATTTTTGTCTTATACTTCTTACACTTTACGACTAAACGCACTTTATGGTAGATGATATGTTTGCACAATCTTATTTTAGTTATTTTCCATAGGGCCCTGAGTCTGTGGAAGCAGAAGATCCCAATTGGGGCTTCCTAGACCAGGGTACCTAATGCCTTACAGACTTAAGTCTCATACTCAGTACCTACAGAAAATGAAACAATGTAAAGTAGCTAAGTCTGAGCGATTGATTGCACTAGTCTGAATGTTATAACTTAGTACACTTGGGTATGCCAAGTGATTTCATGTCAGGTCTCTATTTTTGTTGTATTTCTTCTTTTGTTATAAATCTGTCTAAAATCAATAAAACTAATTGAACCATAATTATAAATAATCTCAAAATAATATATAAACGGCATAAACAAAAAAAAGCAGGCATCCAAATTTTTTTTTTCCCAAAAAAGATTTTTATTGAATGTAAGGAAACAGTACAGAAATACAGATACATCAATGGTAGGTAAGTATAATACAATTACAAGAGTATATAACCAGAACTTATTGAATAAACCAACAGCAAACTATTAATCTAATCCGAGACTAGTTTAACACTGATGATGACATAGTGTAAAAGAGTAGTGTGTAGGGAATATTATTCTGATATTTGTGCTGGGAGGAGGGGAATTATGTTTTACAGCTTAGGAGCTTGTAATGGGAGGGGTGTTAACAATGTTGACTTAACTTTCTGTGATATCAAATTGGTGGTGACTGCCTATCAATTTTGATATAGGTTAGTTTAGGGAGTTAAATTCTCTTGTGTATTTGTTGGTTCATATGTACATGTGTATGTCCAGCACACTCTAAGCGTTTAGCCTGGTCACTGAAGGAGTGTTTTGGTTTTTATTTGTAACTGTTAATTCTTATTTATGTGTATGTAATTTTATAGGGAGAACCAAGTGAGTTACCTCATGTGAGGATTAGGCGTATCGTAAACGTCTTCAGTAATTTGGCCGGTTTGAGCGTGACAAATTGTTTTAGTATAGATTTATGGCTTAGTGTTCCTCGTATGTAAAGGGTCAGATGCTTAAGCATGCATCTTTTGCAGGTATTCTGTAGTTGATTTAAAGTAGGTCCAGCAGGCCCAAAGCGTAGTGAACTTATATGGTAGGTTTCGGGATATTGCAATAAGTTCTTCCATTTCTGCGATTTTATTTATTCTTATAAACCAGTCTGATATGGAGGGTATTTTAGGAGTGCTCCATAGCGGTGGTATGCACATTTTTGCTGCGTTTACTAGCATCATAGCTAATGATCTAAAATATGGTATATCATCTGGTTGCTGAAGGTGTAGAAGAAACTGTGCAGGTGAGTAGTCTAGCTTATATGTAGTATTTTTTTTAATTAGTTTGTGGACTTGATTCCAGAAAACCTAGATTCTAGGGCAAGTCCACCAAATGTGTAGGAGGTCACCTAATTCATTCTGACACCTCCAGCACTTATTTGATTGGGATATATCAATCCTGTGCAGGATAGAAGGGGTACGGTACCAACGTGAGATTACTTTGTAATTTGCCTCTTGGGTAAAGACATTTATAGAGCCTTTATGTGCATTTCGGTATATTGTGCCCCAAGCGCTACTTGAAATTTCTTCATTTAGATCCTTGTTCCAGGCTTTGCAGGCTGTTCCCTCATCCGTCTGGGTATTGTTCCAGAACATGTTATGTATCAGGGAGATGGTATGGCGTTGTGGTATATCGCTAAGGCATAGTCTTTCAAATATAGTAAGGGTTTCGGACAAGTCCGTCTTACTTTTTATACTGTCTACAAAATGCATGAGTTGCCAATAGTTTAGTATGCTTAGTTTGTGTGTGTTCCAGGTCGTATCTATTTGTTCTCGAATTAGTAATTTGCCTTCATGTATGACGTGATATATATGTAAGCCTATGTCTGGTTGTATGCAGGAAAGTGGATGACGTTCCATCCCAGGGGCAAATTGTGGATTGGACAAGATTGGTGTGAGGGGGCCTGGAGTTTTGATAAGCTTGAATTTGCAGTTGGAGTGCGCAAAGCATTCCAACGTGGGGCCTATCGTTGGGTGATTCATAATGGTTTTTGGTAGAAGGTTGCGTTTGATCCAGGGGGTCCCGGTAATGGGGTGAGGGGAGAAAAGTTTTCTAATGCCACCCAGTCTTTTGTCTTTTGATGTGTGTGCCAGTCGACAATCCGCTGTATGTGACATGTCCAATAGTAGTGCTGTATGTCAAGTAGGCCTATTCCCTCTTTGGCTTTGGGTTTTATTAGTTGGCTGTATCTAATTCTGGGGTGTTTTTGGTTCCAAATGAAATTTCTATTAATTTTGGAGATCGAACGCAGGAAAGTGTTAGGAGGTTTGATGGGGATCGTTTGAAGAAGGTAAAGTACGCGTGGCAAAATATTCATCTTGACTATGGCCTTTCTTCCGAACCAAGAAAAATGTGATTTATTCCATTTTTTTTAGGTCGTCTGTAATGGTTTTGAGCAGAGGAAGGTAATTTTTAAGAAAGAGATCTGGTAGGTTTGCAGGGAGTTGAATTCCCAAGTATGTCAGTGCCTCTGATTTCCAGATGAATGTAAAGTTTTGCTTGCATTGTGACATCTGTTGTTCTGTTAGGGTTATGTTAAGCGCGTGTGATTTCGAAAAGTTTATTTTGAAGTGGGCTAAGTATTGGAATAATTTGAAGTCTTTAAGGAGGTTAGGAATAGTTACAAGGGGGTTGGATAGAAATAGGAGAATATCATCCGCAAACGCAGCTAACTTGTAATTTTTCTCCGCTATAGTAAGCCCATGGATGTCTGAGTTATCCCGTAGTCTACATAGGAAGGGCTCGAGAGTGAGAACAAACAGGATAGGGGAAAGAGGGCAACCCTGACGTGTGCCATTTTTGATTTGGAAGGCCCTTGACAGGAGTCCATTTACTCGGACTTTCGCTCTTGGATTCGAGTATAAGGATGTTATGAAGTTTACCAAGCGTTCACCAAAGCCGAGATTCCGTAGTACCGCTATGAGGTAGTCCCAGGCTAGCCTGTCAAAGGCCTTCTCAGCGTCTAACGATAAGACGAAGCCAGGGATTTTAGTGGTGGAAAGCCAGTGGTGGATGTTTATAGCTTTAAGGGTGTTGTCCCTGGCCTCCCTTCCTGGAATAAACCCCACCTGATATGTCGATATGAGATTTGGGATTAGGGGAAGTATGCGATTGGCTATGATTTTTGCAAAAATTTTTAGGTCGGAGTTTAGTAGGGAGATAGGTCGGTAGTTTGAGGCTAATTCGCTGTCTTTGCCAGGTTTGGGAATTACACATATATGTGCTTCGAACAGAGTGTTGGATGTTGTACTGGGTTGGGATAAAAGGTTAAAGGCTCTTAAGAAGGGGGCCGTTAACAAATTTGAGAAAGTTTTATATTACGTCATGCAAAACCCATCTGGGCCAGGACTTCTACCTGGTTTCATTTGTTTTATAGCTGAGAGGAATTCTTCTCCTGTTATGGGACCATCTATTAATTTTGCTTGCTCCGGGGAAATAGGACTAGGGCTGTTTTGTGTGAGGAATTCTGTGATGATATCTTCGCATGACCTATTGTCCGAGTGTGGTTTTTGTTCAGGGGGAAGGTTATATAAATCTGAATAGTATTGGGCAAAGTGGTTTGCGATGTGTCGCTTTTGGATAATGTTGTGGTAGGGGACAATCTGATTTTGTGTATTGTGATGTTTGCTTTTTTGGCTTGCAGGGCTCTGGCTAGAAGGTTTACACTTTTATTACTGTGCTCATAAAAGAGTTTTTGGGATAGGATAAAGTTCTTCCTGGTCTTGTTCCCTAGTTCTTCTTTGAGGTGATTTCATGCTTGTTAGGGTGGAACGGGCCTTAGTTAGTTTGTGTGCCTGTTCCAGTTTCCGTATTTTGTTTAGTAAGGCGTTAGTTTCTTCCTGTTGGGAATGTTTACGTATGGCTGCAAGTTTGATTAGTGCTCCCCTGACCACACACTTGTGGGCTTCCCATTGGGTCATGTGGGACGTGTCGGGAGTGTCGTTTAATGCAAAGAAGTCTTTGACGGTTGCCGTAATTTCGGCCATATACGAAGGGTTTGTGAGTAGTGATGCGTCTAATCTCCAGATGTTGGTGCGTTGTGTTCGTTCCAGAAATGTTAAAGTTGCTGTGATGGGGTTATGATCGGATAAAAACGTAGGTTCGATGGTTGCTTCTGACAAGAGTGGCAGATCTTTTTGTGTGACAGTCTATTCTGGAATGACGGTCATGAGGTCTGGAGTAGAAAGTAAAGTCTCTGTCACTAGGATGTAGGGTACGCCAGGAGTCGTGTAGGAGTAAGTCCTGTAGTTGGGTTTTAATTTTTTTAAGAGCTTTGAATGTAAGGGAGGATGTTCCAGAGGACGTAGCTTCGAGCGGATTTAGAGCGACGTTAAAGTTTCCTCCGAGTAAGAGGATGCCTGACTGGAATGAGGTTAGGGCCAGTGCTATCTCGCGGAAAAAGCTCACTTGACTCGAGTTAGGACTATATATATTAGCTATCGTGATGGGTCTATTCCATATTGTGCCTTTGATAAATGCATATCGTCCGGAACCATCTATTTGTGAATCCATCACTACTAAAGGTACATGTTTGGATATTAAGATTGATACTCCTTTCATTTTAGCTGATGGATTGGTAGCGTGAAAGGTGTTTGGAAAAATTTTGTTTGAAAGTCTAGGTATTTTTTTTTTTTTTTTAACAGAAAAGTTTTTTTTTATAACAAATACAAAAATAATACAAAAGAAAACAAATACACGGTACATCATAAGTATATCATAGCAATGTATCCTATCTAGAAATAATAGATCACATTTAAGTAGGGCGAATGAGAGTTGATGATGCTACAAGATACTACTCCGGAGTATGGGACGGAGTCTGGTATTCCTGCCTAACATTTGTGCTGGTTTATAACCATAATCTATAGTTGGTAGGGGGGGGATAGGAAGAGGAGGAAGGAAGGGGGAGAGAAGGGGAGATGGGGGGGCTACACTGGACCCAATTATACTATTGTACTTTCTTAAGCGTATATTTGACCATGACAGATCGATCAAGCTCTTTGGTTAAATGCACATTAAGAAAAGGGTTCACCAGTCAAACAGAACTATACGGGAAGAAGGAGGGCTTCAAGTATAGGTCCCAATGTTTCCTAACTCATCTATACAGCATAACGTCAAAACCCAGAGTAGGCAGGCAGGCCAGGGTTATCTAAATTATTTATGTTTTATCTATATTTCAAGGCCTGGACAATCAGCGCATGTAACCCAGCAGTATCATTAGTTTTTAAGCTAACTTCAAAGACCGCCTCAGACCGAAAGTGATCTAGTGGTCAGCCATGGTTTCCACACCCTATCAAATTTTTGAGGGCATTTACGGCCCATATACGTCAGTTTGTATAGGGGTAGCACCGCATTCACCAGGGCACGCCATTGAGTCACCGTGGGGGGGGGGTGGGTAGTTTCCATTGTTGGAGGAGAGCTTTTCTTGCATAGAAGCATAGATAAAACAGTAGCAGTTTGTCATACGTAGAGTGAGTTATTATTTCTGTAATCCCTAAAATAAGGATCCTAGGGTCTAAGGGCATAGACAGGTTGGTGACACTATTAATTTCCTCAACCACTTTCTTCCAATATTCCTGAATGACAGGACACTCCCAGATGACGTGATAAAACGTCCCCAGCGACTGCTGACATTTTGTACATTGTTCTGATTGCGAAGGATATATCCGCGCTAGTCTTTGTGGCGTATAATACGCTCTGTGTATGAATTTGAGTTGGATAAATCTATCCCTAGCCGAGATCACTGTCGGTATATAGTTTTGAATCGCTGTTTCCCATTGTTCGTCAGAGAGATCAGTTATGTCTGACTTCCACAGTTGTAGGAGATGTGGATTCTTCTCTGCGTCCCCGCAGGTAAGGCGTAAATATATGGAAGATAGTATCTTGTCTACCCCCGCGAGGTAAGGAAGCTTTCCACCATATTTGATGCCACTGTAACTACTCTGGGGAATTGTGCTTGCGTAGCATGTTTTAGTTGAAGATACCGAAATAGCATCCACGAAGGGAGCTGATATGTCCTTTTGAGTTCTGGGAATGGGACTATTTGCCCATTGGGCAAAATCTGCTTAATCTTTACTATCCCATATTTAGCCCATATACTGGGGTCTGGGATGGATCTGAAGTGTGGAAGTCTGGGATTACCCCATAGTGGGGTGTGAGGGGAAATAGTGTCCTCACTGGCCATGGCTGCAGTGACTTTATCCCATACTTGTATTGTGGTGCGCATTGGTAGAGTTATATGTGAGCTGGCTTTTACTCCTCTATAGACAACGTTCGTAAGGGATGAGTAGGAACCCATTATGGCTGCTTCGAGGTTTAGCGCGGGGTTTGATCTAGTCTGCTTGAACCACCAGCGAACAGTGACTAGCACTGCTGCCCAGTAATATTTCTGGAAGCATGGTAAAGCCAGGCCTCCAGAAGATAGGGGAAGTTGTAGCTTGGCTTTCGCTATTCTTGGGACTTTCCCTCCCCATATAAAAGAGGAGATTACCCCATCTAGTTTGTGAAAAAAAGAAACAGGGATTGGGACCGGTGTGTTCCTAAAAATATATAAGAACTTGGGAAGGAACGTCATTTTTAAAAGATTCACCCTTCCCACTGGTGTCAATGGAAGTGATCTCCAGGCTTGACACTTTGCAATGAGGTTTTGGAGGATTGGGTATAAATTGTTCGTTAGATATTGGGTTAGGTCTCTGTATATCTCAATACCAAGGTATCTAAACTGGGTGACTCTGCGAAGGGGGGTCAGGTCGACTGTGGGGGAGTCGCTATCAGTCAGGTTGAACAGGTTGGACTTACTCCAGTTAATTTTGACCCCCGAGAAACCACCATAATGATTTATAATTTCAAGAGCCGCACTCAACGAATGTGTATCATCACCCAGGTATAAAAGCGTGTCGTCCGCGTATAGTGAGATTCGTTCCATCAGTGGCCCCATCTCTAATCCCTTCACCGCAGAAGCCGAGCGGAGTAATATAGCCATAGGTTCAATGGCCAGGGCAAATAGCCCTGGGGACAGTGGACATCCCTGCCTTGTCCCTCTGCACAGGTGGAAGGGAGGAGAGAGGAGACCACCCGCACGTACTCTAGCCGTTGGCGATTGGTAAAGTAATTTGACCCAGCTGATAAACTTATTCCCAAATCCAAATTTAGACATTACCTCCCACAAAAAGGCCCACTCAACTGAGTCAAAGGCCTTTTCGGCGTCCAGCGAGGCCACCACTCCACCCTCCTTAGGATCTCGGGGTAATGGTATGTTAGTATGGAGTCTGCGGATATTTATATCCGTGCCCTTGCCAGGCATAAATCCGGTCTGGTCACCATGTATGAGGGAGAGTATCACTGAGTTTAACCTGCCTGCCAAGATTTTTGTAAGTATCTTGGCGTCCACATTCAGTAAAGAAATGGGTCGGTAGGACGAGCACACTTCTGGGTCCTTCCCAGGTTTTGGAATGACAACGATTACTGCCTCCATCATTGAGGGCGGTAGACATTGCTGATTCAGTGCTTTAGTGAGCATAGTATGGAAGTGGGGGCCTATGATATCCAAATTGGTTTTGTAAAATTCGGTGGGTAATCCGTCAGGTCCCGGAGTTTTACCCGCCTGAAGTGACTTAATGGCTCTCTGGACTTCTTTCAGTGTTATGGGAGCTTCCAATGCCTGACTCGCCTCTGTTGTTAGAGTGGGGAAGTCTATTTTTAGGAGAAACAAATTTAATTCCTCAGGGGAGTATGTTGCTCTGGATCTATAGAGTTGCTGATAATACCTCTCGAACCGCGCATTAATATGCGCGGGATCAGAGAGCAAAGTATCATCTTCATCCCTAATATTAGCAATGCAGGAGCTACCAGCCCGTCCCGCAGCTAACCAGGCCAGCAATCTACCGGATCGCTCACCCTGCTAAAATATGCGTTGAGCCTGGGCAAGGAGGAAACGCCGGCAAGAGGCTGCCCGGATGAGCGCCACCTCCCTATATGCCGTGAACATATCGGAGTGTGTGCCCTGATCGGGTGAGGCAGTGTATTGAGTCTCTAGTCTTATTGCCCTTTTTTCTGCCGTCGTGAGCTCCAGTCTCGACTCTTTCCTGATCTTAGAGATATTAAACTGATATCTACCCCTGGCATACGCCTTAAATGCATCCCATACTATTGGTGGAGAGGCCGATTGATCATTATGTGTCCAGTAATCCCCAAGTTCCAGTAGCATTAGCGGTTCCATTTTCTCATCGGTGATCCAGTATCTGGATAGTCTCCACAGGCCCGCACTAGCTGCCGAACCTGTAGAGAGATCCAGCATAACCGGGGTATGGTCCGATATGCCACGCAGCAAATGGGAAACAGCAGACACCCGGGATAACAGGAGATCAGTAACATAAATTAAATCAATGCGTGACAATGTCGCATGTGTAGCAGAATGGCAAGAAAATTGTCTACCCTGTGGGTTTTTCCATCTCCATGTATCATAAAGGCCATATACCTCCGCCCAACGGAACAGTGCTGTGTCGGTCGTCTGACCTGTTTGTAATCTATCAACACTGGGGTTTGGGGTCATGTTAAAATCACCTGCTATGATTACATTGGGGGTAGGGTGACTGGCGATAATATTTTGAATTTTATGCAGTATCATCATTTTAGCTGGTGGTGGCAAATACAGACCCACTATTAACATTTCTAATCTGTCTCATAGTGCGTGTAGAATTACATATTGCCTGTCCGGGTCTAGATGGAGGTCCAGAAGCACAAAGGGAAGTGCCTTATGCACAAGAACACTAACTCCTCGGGAGTGGGAGGAATAGGTGGAATGGAAATATGATCCCACCCAGGGCTTCTTGAGGGAGAGTACTCTGGAGCCTGTAAAATGGGTTTCCTGGAGTAAGCAAATGTGCGGGTGATATTTTTTTAAATATATAAATACAAGGGATCGTTTGAGCTTGGAATTAAGCCCCCGCACATTCCAGGATATCACTCTAAGAGGGGCCATACTTGTAGTTAAATATGCATCTCAGCTAATCCGCTCTCCGGACCCCCATCCAGACCAAGGCGTAGGACCTGTACTCTCGACCTGCTGTCAATCAAATTCCATACTCCTGTTACAAAAAATAGATCTAACATATGAGCATCAACATAGATAGATTTGTTGGCGTACCGTTGAACAAAACCCCCATCCCCACGCAACCCCCCAAACTCGGGTGCGTTTGATCCCCCAAACAAATCACGACTTTTTTAAGTCCTTTGGAGGCGGTGCGCCAACAGGGCGCCTTGGAGGCACAACAAGGAAGTCCACAAACTGCTTAACAGTCGTGGAGTCCGCCAGCTACCCCTTATTAGGGTGTAAACATAAAAAAGAAGGAAAAAGGGAATCTCTTTCCCTGCGGAAGGATTACGTCTCCTATATAATAGAGTAAGCCTGTCCACCGCTAGATGTTATAACGAGCCGGAGGAGAAGGTTCACCTGGGTGTAAACAAGGGGGAGTGTACAATCTTGATCCCCGTAGTCTCCTCCTGACAGAATGTGGGTCGAGGGTTCCTCCTCGCGGGTTAAAGTTCCGAAGTGCATCGCAGCCATTTCTCCTGTACAGTTTGCTGCTTCATAATGTACTGGTGCGCATGTTTGAAGCTAATTTCTGGCCAGGGTTAACTTGCTGTGTTAAAAGTTAACATTCAGGAGGGGTGGAGCACCGTGGAGTACGGCGAAAGTCTAGGTATTTGATCAGTTCTGAAGTGCGCTTCCTGGAGTAGGACTATATCAGCTTTAATTTTTCTCATATAAAGTAGGAGTTGTGCTCTTTTTTCGGGGACATTAAGCCCTTTCACATTTAGGGATACTATTTTGAGTTTATTTTTCATGAGCGGTTGGTTTGCAATTGGCATTACTGTGTTCGTTGTGTGCCCCTGTTTACGAGTTATAAGCGGTGTATAATTTGTCTCTGACTGATAATGAGGTTGGTAGGAGTGGAGAAGGGGGGGAAGGGTAGGGGGTAGATCAGGGGGACGCAGGGAGTTTTGCTAAAAGGAAGATACTTATGTGTGGATAGGTGGGGGTTGTTCCGATGGCAGGGATAGACCCGCTAACCTGCCTAATTTAGGTAGTTGTGTGTCGGAAAAGGTCAGCACAGGTCTGGGAACTGTGCTGTTGCAGGGTATGGTAGGACTGGTGAGGATAGTTTTAGCGAATATACGATAGGTGTGGGTACTGTACCTCGTGACTACTCGTACGGTCATCATGCTAGATAGGATATGTGTAGGAGAGTAACAAATGATATAGAGATGGCACCTTCAGGGGTGTTTAGTTGCCGAAACTGCATCAGAATAGTTTGAATGAGTACTTTTTGTGCTCCGTGGCTTTGTTAGTTGTTACTAAAGTAATCGGCTGTATGTAGGTCCGAGGTAGGATATGTGTGCCCGTGGGTTATACTATTAGGAAGAAGTAATGCAGGGGGTTTACATGAATCTGTGTCTAGTATTCAATTAGTATTGTTAATAAGTTTAAGAAAGTGCTCAGATTAGTTGGATTTACAAACAATTGTAAAACAAACAGAAAACTATTGTTCATTCTTGGTTAACACTTAACAACTTGGTAAAGGAGAACATCAATGTGACAGGTATATATATATACATACATATATATATATATATATATATATATATCCCCTTCATTATAAGCATAAAGGGTATTATTTCTTAACATGCATAGGAGCTACTTAACCACTTGCCGACCGCCTCATGCATATATACGTGAGCAGAGCGGCACGGGCAGGCAAAATCACGTACCTGGTACGTGATTGCCTTCCCGCGGGCGGGGGGTCCGATCGGACCCCCCCCCCGGTGCCATCGGCAGTCGGCGTTTGGTTGGAAGCGATGAGAGACGAGGGGGAGACCATCCGATCGTGGCCCCCCCCTCGCGATCGCTCCCAGCCAATGAGAAACATCCCCTGCCTCTGTATAGTACACAGAGGCAGAGGATCAGTGGCGGCCCGTCCATAGCGGGCGCCTGGGCGCCGCCCCCCCCCCCCCCTCCAGGCAGCAAAAAAAAAAAAAAAAGTCAAAAAAAAAAAAAAAAAAAAAAAAATTTCTATACTGGCCCTTTAAAAAAAAAAAAAAAAAAAGGAAAAAAAAAGGTCCTTAAGTGCACTGTGTTCGGACGCCGGATACAGTGCGACGCCGGACACAGTGCACTTATAGGAAGCGCCACGTCTATGCAATCACGAGATTGCAGACGTGGCGCTGCATTTGCGGGCGTTTAGCCCGCCTTGGGGCGTTTTCTGAAGCGCCGAGTAGCTTCCGCTCAGCCATAGCAATACATACTACAGGCGCCGGGCGGAAGCTACTTGGCACTTCAGATTTGATTGACATCTGCCCTGAGGCAGATGTCACTTCCTGGTTCTCTCTCTCATTGCGCCCGAGAGAGGAAGCAGGAAGAATGCTGGTGCCAGTGTGAGGAGGAGGACACCGCAGGAGACTGAAGGTAAGTACCGCTGTGTGGAGAATCGGGGGGACACCTGCTGAGGGGGGGCTCTGGGGGGCTCTGATGGGGACAACTGCTGTGGGGGGCTCTGATGGGGACAACTGCTGTGGGGGGCTCTGATGAGGACAACTGCTGTGGGGGGGCTCTGATGAGAACAACTGCTGTGGGGGGGCTCTGATGGGGACACCCTGCTGTGGGGGGCTCTGATGGGGACACCCTGCTGTGGGGGGACTCTGATGGGGACACCCTGCTGTGGGGGGACTCTGATGGGGACAACTGCTGTGGGGGGCTCTGATGGGGACAACTGCTGTGGGGGGCTCTGATGGGGACAACTGCTGTGGGGGGTTCTGATGGGGACAACTGCTGTGGGGGGGCTCTGATGAGGACAACTGCTGTGGGGGGGCTCTGATGGGGACACCCTGCTGTGGGGGGACTCTGATGGGGACACCCTGCTGTGGGGGGACTCTGATGGGGACAACTGCTGTGGGGGGTTCTGATGGGGACAACTGCTGTGGGGGGCTCTGATGGGGACACCCTGCTGTGGGGGGCTCTGATGGGGACAACTGCTGTGGGGGGCTCTGATGGGGACAACTGCTGTGGGGGGCTCTGATGGGGACAACTGCTGTGGGGGGGCTCTCATGGGGACACCCTGCTGTGGGGGGACTCTGATGGGGGACACCTGCTGTGGACTCTGATGGGGGACACCTGCTGTGGACTCTGATGGGGGACACCTGCTGTGGGGGGGCCACTGATGGGGGACACCTGCTGTGGGGGGGACTCTGATGGGGGACACCTGCTGTGGGGGGGACTCTGATGGGGGACACCTGCTGTGGGGGGGACTCTGATGGGGGACACCTGCTGTGGGGGGGACTCTGATGGGGGACACCTGCTGTGGGGGGGACTCTGATGGGGGACACCTGCTGTGGGGGGGACTCTGATGGGGGACACCTGCTGTGGGGGGGACTCTGATGGGGGACACCTGCTGTGGGGGGGACTCTGATGGGGGACACCTGCTGTGGGGGGGACTCTGATGGGGGACACCTGCTGTGGGGGGGACTCTGATGGGGGACACCTGCTGTGGGGGGGGGCTCTGATGGGGAACACCTGCTGTGGAGGGACTCTGATGGGGGACACCTGCTGTGGGGGGCTCTGATGGGGAACACCTGCTGTGGGGGGCTCTGATGGGGACACCTGCTGTGGGGGGACTCTGATGGGGACACCTGCTGTGGGGGGACTCTGATGGGGGACACCTGCTGTGGCGAGACTCTGATGGGGGACACCTGCTGTGGGGGGACTCTGATGGGGGACACCTGCTGTGGGGGGACTCTGATGGGGGACACCTGCTGTGGGGGGACTCTGATGGGGGACACCTGCTGTGGACTCTGATGGGGGACACCTGCTGTGGACTCTGATGGGGGACACCTGCTGTGGGGGGGGCACTTATGGGGGACACCTGCTGTGTGGGGGACTCTGATGGGGGACACCTGCTGTGGGGGGGACTCTGGGGGACACCTGCTGTGGGGGGGACTCTGATGGGGGACACCTGCTGTGGGGGGGACTCTGATGGGGGACACCTGCTGTGGGGGGCTTTGATAGGGGACACCTGCTGTGGGGGGCTCTGGTGGGAGGCTCTGATGGGGGACACCTGCTGTGGGGGGACTCTGATGGAGACACCCTGCTGTTGGGGGCTCTGATGGGGACACCTGCTGTTGGGGGGCTCTGATGGGGGACACCTGCTGTGGGGGACACCTGCTGTGGGGGACACCTGCTGTGGGGGCTCTGATGGGGGACACCTGCTGTGGGGGGACTTTGATGGGGGACACCTGCTGTGGGGGGCTCTGGTGGGGGACTCTGATGGGGGACACCTGCTGTGGGAGGCTCTGATGGGCAACTCCTGTTTTGGGGGGACTCTGATGGGGACACCTGCTGTGGGGGGACTCTGATTGAGACACCTGCTGTGGGGGACACCTGCTGTGGGGGGCTCTGATGGGGGACACCTGCTGTGGGGGGACTCTGATGGGGGACACCTGCTGTGGGGGGCTCTGATGGGGGACACCTGCTGTGGGGGGCTTTGATGGGGGACACCTGCTGTGGGGGGCTTTGATGGTGGACACCTGCTGTGGGGGGCTCTGATGGGGGACACCTGCTGTGGGGGGCTCTGATGGGAGACACCTGCTGTGGGGGGCTCTGATGGGAGACACCTGCTGTGGGGGGCTCTGATGGGAGACACCTGCTGTGGGGGGCTTTGATGGGGGACACCTGCTGTGGGGGGCTTTGATGGGGGACACCTGCTGTGGGGGGCTTTGATAGGGGACACCTGCTGTGGGGGGCTTTGATAGGGGACACCTGCTGTGGGGGGCTCTGATGGAGACACCTGCTGTGGGGGGACTCTGATGGGGACACCTGCTGTGGGGGGACTCTGATGGGGACACCTACTGTGGGGGGACTCTGATGGGGACACCTGCTGTGGGGGGACTCTGATGGGGACACCTGCTGTGGGGGGATTCTGATGGAGACACCCTGCTGTGGGGGACACCTGCTGTGGGGGGCTCTGATGGGGACACATGCTGTGGGGGGACACTGATGGCAACTCTGATGTAAGGGGACAGAGGCTGCATGTAAGAAGGGACTGCTGGGGACACCTGATGGCATCTGGTGACAGGCGACGTGGCTAGTGACACACTCGGGGCTCCCACTGATTCTGCATTATGGTGAGTTGAACGATTTCATTTTATATTACAATGTAATAATAGTAATAATGCGCTTCAATCATCCTGACACCATAACAACCATGGTGCCGGGATGATTGAAGCGCTAACACCAGGTGTTTGGAGTATCTTTATCTGCTGATTGTTAAACTTTCTAGAATACACATTTCTTTTGTTGTGTAGGATCTAGGCCTGCTGTCCCTCTCTCCCTCGCCCTCTCCCTCCATCCCTCGTTCATCTCAGACGCTAACCACACCACCTTAGAGCCACGCCCACTATTTCGCTGAAACCACGCCCATTTCCATCAAGTGGGAGGGGTCAAAAAGGAAGGGTGGGGTCTGGCGCCCCCCCATCCTAAAGCTTCACCAGCCGCCACTGCAGAGGATGTGATGTCATCTCTCCTCGGCTGGCCAGTTTACGTTCCAGCGCCGAGGAGAGATGACATGTAAGTGCACCAACACTCACACACAACACAGTAGAACATGCCAGGCACACTAAACACCCCCGATCCCCCCCCAATCACCCCCCCCGTCACAAACTGACACCAAGCAGGTTTTTTTTTCCTGATTACTGCATAGTGTCAGTTTGTGACAGTTACTGTGGTAGGACAGTGAGTGTTAGCCCCTGTAGGTCTAGGGTACCCCCCTAACCCCCCCTAATAAAGTTTTAACCCCTTGATCACCCCCTGTCACCAGTGTCGCTAAGCGATCATTTTTCTGATCGCTGTATTAGTGTCGCTGGTGACGCTAGTTAGGGACGTAAATATTTAGGTTCGCTGTCAGCGTTTTATAGCGACAGGGACCCCCATATACTATCTAATAAATGTTTTAACCCCTTGATTGCCCCCTAGTTAACCCTTTCACCACTGATCACCGTATAACTGTTACGGGTGACGCTGGTTAGTTCGTTTATTTTTTATAGTGTCAGGGCACCCGCCGTTTATTACCGAATAAAGGTTTAGCCCCCTGATCGCCTGGCGGTGATATGCGTCGCCCCAGGCAGCGTCAGATTAGCGCCAGTACCGCGAACACCCACGCACGCACCGTACACGCACCGTACACCTCCCTTAGTGGTATAGTATCTGAACGCATCAATATCTGATCCGATCAGATCTATACTAGCGTCCCCAGCAGTTTAGGGTTCCCAAAAACGCAGTGTTAGCGGGATCAGCCCAGATACCTGCTAGCACCTGCGTTTTGCCCCTCCGCCCGGCCCAGCCCACCCAAGTGCAGTATCGATCGATCACTGTCACTTACAAAACACTAAACGCATAACTGCAGCGTTCGCAGAGTCAGGCCTGATCCCTGCGATCGCTAACAGTTTTTTTGGTAGCATTTTGGTGAACTGGCAAGCACCAGCCCCAGGCAGCGTCAGATTAGCGCCAGTACTGCTAACACCCACACACGCAGCATACGCCTCCCTTAGTGGTATAGTATCTGATCGGATCAATATCTGATCCGATCAGATCTATACTAGCGTCCCCAGCAGTTTAGGGTTCCCAAAAACGCAGTGTTAGTGGGATCAGCCCAGATACCTGCTAGCACCTGCGTTTTGCCCCTCCGCCCGACCCAGCCCACCTAAGTGCAGTATCGATCGATCACTGTCACTTTTTTTTGTAGCGTTTTGGTGAACTGGCAAGCGCCAGCGGCCTAGTACACCCCGGTCATAGTCAAACCAGCACTGCAGTAACACTTGGTGACGTGGCGAGTCCCATAAGTGCAGTTCAATCTGGTGAGGTGGCAAGCACAAGTAGTGTCCCGCTGCCACCAAAAAGAAAAACATAGGCCTGTCGTGCCCATAATGCCCTTCCTGCTGCATTCGCCAATCCCAATTTGTGAACCCACCGCATCTGCAGCGCCCGTACTTCCCCCATTCACATCCCCAACCAAATGCAGTCGGCTGCATGAGAGGCATTTATATGTCCTCCCGAGTACCCCTACCCAACGAACCCCCCCAAAAAAGATGTGTCTGCAGCAAGCGCGGATATAGACGTGACACCCGCTATTATTGTCCCTCCTGTCCTGATAATCCTGGTCTTTGCATTGGTGAATGTTTTGAACGCTACCATTCACTAGTTGAGTATTAGCGTAGGGTACAGCATTGTACAGACTAGGCACACTTTCACAGGGTCTCCCAAGATGCCATTGCATTTTGAGAGACCCGAACCTGGAACCGGTTACAGTTATAAAAGTTACAGTTACAAAAAAAAAAAGTGTAAGAAAAAAAAAAAAAACCACAAACAAAAATAAAAAAAAATAGTTGTCGTTTCATTGTTCTCTCTCTCTCTATTCTCTCTCTATTGTTCTGCTCTTTTTTACTGTATTCTATTCTGCAATGTTTTATTGTTATTATGTGTTATCATGTTTGCTTTTCAGGTATGCAATTTTTTATACTTTACCGTTTACTGTGCTTTATTGTTAACCATTTTTTTGTCTTCAGGTACGCCATTCACGACTTTGAGTGGTTATACCAGAATGATGCCTGCAGGTTTAGGTATCATCTTGGTATCATTCTTTTAAGCCAGCGGTCGGCTTTCATGTAAAAGCAATCCTAGCGGCTAATTAGCCTCTAGACTGCTTTTACAAGCAGTGGGAGGGAATGCCCCCCCCCCCACCGTCTTCCGTGTATTTCTCTGGCTCTCCTGTCTCAACAGGGAACCTGAGAATGCAGCCGGTGATTCAGCCAGCTGACCATAGAGCTGATCAGAGACCAGAGTGGCTCCAAACATCTCTATGGCCTAAGAAACCGGAAGCTACGAGCATTTTATGACTTAGATTTCGCCGGATGTAAACAGCGCCATTGGGAAATTGGGGGAGCATTTTATCACACCGATCTTGGTGTGGTCAGATGCTTTGAGGGCAGAGGAGAGATCTAGGGTCTAATAGACCCCAATTTTTTCAAAAAAAGAGTACCTGTCACTACCTATTGCTATCATAGGGGATATTTACATTCCCTGAGATAACAATAAAAATGATTTAAAAAAAAAATGAAAGGAACAGTTTAAAAATAAGATAAAAAAGCAAAAAAATAATAAAGAAAAAAAAAAAAAAAAAAAGCACCCCTGTCCCCCCTGCTCTCGCGCTAAGGCGAACGCAAGCGTCGGTCTGGCGTCAAATGTAAACAGCAATTGCACCATGCATGTGAGGTATCACCGTGAACGTCAGATCGAGGGCAGTAATTTTAGCAGTAGACCTCCTCTGTAAATCTAAAGTGGTAACCTGTAAAGGCTTTTAAAGGCTTTTAAAAATGTATTAATTTTGTTGCCACTGCACGTTTGTGCGCAATTTTAAAGCATGTCATGTTTGGTATCCATGTACTCGGCCTAAGATCATCTTTTTTATTTCATCAAACATTTGGGCAATATAGTGTATTTTAGTGCATTAAAATTTAAAAAAGTGTGTTTTTTCCACAAAAAATGCGTTTGAAAAATCGCTGCGCAATTACTGTGTGAAAAAAATAAATAAAACACCCACCATTTTAATCTGTAGGGCATTTTCTTTAAAATAATATATAATGTTTGGGGGTTCAAAGTAATTTTCTTGCAAAAAAAAATAATTTTTTCATGTAATCAAAAAGTGTAAGAAAGGGCTTTGTCTTCAAGTGGTTAGAAGAGTGGGTGATGTGTGACATAAGCTTCTAAATGTTGTGCATAAAATGCCAGGATAGTTCAAACCCCCCCAAATGACCCCATTTTGGAAAGTAGACACCCCAAGCTTTTTTCTGAGAGGCATGTCGAGTCCATGGAATATTTTATATTGTGACACAAGTTGCGGGAAAGAGACAAATTTTTTTTTTTTTTTGCACAAAGTTGTCACTTAATGTTATATTGCTCAAACATGCCATGGGGATTTGTGAAATTACACCCCAAAATAAATTCTGTTGCTTCTCCTGAGTACGGGGATACCACATGTGTGGGACTTTTTGGGAGCCTAGCCGCGCACGGGACCCCGAAAACCAAGCACCGCCTTCAGGCTTTCTAAGGCCGTAAATTTTTGATTTCACTCTTCACTGCCTATCACAGTTTCGGAGGCCATGGAATGCCCAGGTGGCACAAACCCCCCCAAATGACCCAATTTTGGAAAGTAGACACCCCAAGCTATTTGCTGAGAGGTATAGTGAGTATTTTGCAGACCTCACTTTTTGTCACAAGGTTTTGAAAATTAAAAAAAGAAAAAAAAAAAATTTTTCTGGTCTTTCTTCATTTTCAAAAACAAATGAGAGCTGCAAAATACTCACCATGCCTCTCAGCAAATAGCTTGGGGTGTCTACTTTCCAGAATGGGGTCATTTGGGGGGGGGGGGGTTGTGCCATCTTGGCATTTTATGGCCTTCAAAACTGTGATAGGTAGTGAGGAGTGAAATCAAAAATGTATGCCCTTAGAAATCCTGAAGGTGGTGCTGGGTTTTCGGGGCCCCGTACGCGGCTAGGCTCCCAAAAAGTGCCACACATGTGGTATCCCCGTACTCAGGAGAAGCAGCTGAATGTATTTTGGGGTGCAATTCCACATATGCCCATGGCCTATGTGAGCAATATATCATTTAGTGACAACTTTTTGTAATTTTTTTTTTTTTTTTTTGTCATTATTCAATCACTTGGGACAAAAAAAATAAATATTCAATGGGCTCAACATGCCTCTCAGCAATTTCCTTGGGGTGTCTACTTTCCAAAATGGGGTCATTTGGGGGGGGTTTGTACTGCCCTGCCATTTTAGCACCTCAAGAAATGACATTGGCAGTCATAAACTAAAAGCTGTGTAAATTCCAGAAAATGTACCCTAGTTTGTAGACGCTATAACTTTTGCGCAAACTAATAAATATAAATCTTATTGACATTTTTTTTACCAAAGACATGTGGCCGAATACATTTTGGCCTAAATGTATGACTAAAATTTAGTTTATTGGATTTTTTTTATAACAAAAAGTAGAAAATATCATTTTTTTTCAAAATTTTCAGTCTTTTTCCGTTTATAGCGCAAAAAATAAAAACGGCAGAGGTGATCAAATACCATCAAAAGAAAGCTCTATTTGTGGGAAGAAAAGGACGCAAATTTCGTTTGGGTAGAGCATTGCATGACCGCGCAATTAGCAGTTAAAGCGACGCAGTGCCGAATTGTAAAAAGTGCTCTGGTCAGGAAGGGGGTAAATCCTTCCGGGGCTGAAGTGGTTAAAGATATATGAACCATGTGATAAATCACATGGGGGTCAGAGATTTTGCCGTATAATTTGTTGAGGGGGATAGGATATTTGTCATGTGACACAGTAAGATAAACACAATAAGAAACAGAATCTATATATGTATGTATATATATATTTATAGCATTTATACTCAGGGTCATCGGGCTTACCTGTCAAAGCGCAATGCCTTTTACCCTTTAGATTGATACCCCTTTGTGAGACTAGTGTGTTTGAATTCTGTTAGAGAATGTACATGACGGAGGAAGGGTTATAGCTCCGGTTGAAGACCTTCGTATACATAAATGGTGTTTTTGGAATTCCATCTCTTATGACAGAACCTGGGAATCTGACCAATGTCCACGTTGATGCGCTTCTGTTTATACATTAGGCATTAGAGCTGTTCACGTTTGTATACTGTAGTGCATGCCCCTAATGGGGGCATGGTGGTGTGAGACAAACTTTTAAACCACTAAACTAAACATTTAAACAGTCATTCAACATTGCGAGTATTGTAGATATTATGCCACTTTGGCGGTTTGAACCGAACATATACACTTATGATATTAATTATCCTGTGCTTAAGCATAAACCTTGCTTTTTGAATAGGAAAAGAGATACATCCTGTCCCCCTATAATATTAACTTTGGAGATATCGTGTTAATACATATTTTAGTGTTGTTGAAGAGAATCTGGGCTATGTATCTCACTACATAGGGGGGAGAACCATAGATTTGAAAAATGGCAGGAGGACAGGATGTATATGCTGTATGTCTAGGTACAGGCATATATCTCATTACATTGTCTCTGTGAGTTTCATGTAATAATGTGGCCTGAATTGATTTGTTCATCTCCGACCAATGCTGAGTGACTTGTTTTCGCATCTTGTCTCGCTGTTTGAGTGTGTCAAAACATGTGGGTTTTCTGCATCTGTGTGGTGGTTAACCTATAAAGAGTCATGTCAGTTGTAGAAAGGAAATATGGGTTCTGCCTATGTGGTTGTGGGCAGGATGTCTATAGAGGTCCCATATTCTCGAGACAAAGCATATATTTGTTATCCATTTGCAAGGGTGTTTGAACGTACCTCTTTTACAGAAGTCACACTTTTTTCAGGTTGTGTCTGAAACAACATGAGTCAGTTTGACATTGGGTGAGTCAAGAACATAGGCAAACTTACTCCTCGGAGAGTTCATTCAAGTATATTGTGTCTATATACAGCTCTGAGGGGTAAGGAAGACATTGGTAGGTCAGAATGACATGTTCAGTCTTTTCTTGCCTTTCTGTGGGCCGGTGAAGCTGGAACATTGCCTTCTCTTGGGGAACGGCGGTTTGTTGGTGGAGGCGAAACACGGGTGGAAAGTCGACGTCTTCTGGTCGTGGATGGGTTTTCCTGATGGTGGACCTCCATCGGTTTCTCGTGCTGTGGAGTGGCGATTCGCGGTTCTCGATGCCAGTCTGGAATTGCAATTGGTGGAATGCCCAGAGTTTCACAGAATAAAATTGCTTCCTCTGGGTTTCGAAAGAGATCGATCCTTCCTCCTGAGCCAGCTTGTAGGCAGAAAGGAAATTTCCATCTATGAGGGATATTCCTATCCCTCAGGGCATCTAGTATCGGGCGTAAAGCTCTGCGTTTGTGCAGAGTGATTTGAGACAAATCATGGTACAGTTTAATTTCTGTACCTCGGAATAGGATGTGATTCCTGAGTCTAGCTTGTCTCATGATTTCTTCTTTTAACCTGAAGTTTGTGAGACAGCCTATGACGTCTCTTGGGGGGTCTGTATCTCTGCCCCTGTTACGGAGTGCACGGTGTAGACGTTTCATATCCACGGGTGGGTGTCCTAGGAGGTCATTAAAAACGTTTGTCACTGCTTGAAGAAGGTGATCTGGTTCAATCGATTCCAGGAGTCCTCTAATTCTAATGTTATGACGGCGACCCCTGTTATCTAAATCTTCTACGTGCCTCTGCAGGTCCTGTAACTGTGTGGCATGTGTACTCAGAAACCGTTGTGCGGCATTAATGGCAATTTCATGGCAGTCAGTGATGTCTTCCAACTCCTCCAGGCGACCTGCCACAGCTTGCATATCTAATCTGAGCTCTGATATAGCTGCAGACAGAGTGTTCTTAATGTCTGCAGCTACTGTTCTGAGGTCCTCTAGGCTGAGGCTGCTCGCGGCTGGGGGATGTTATTCTTTGGTATGTGTTTCCGGCCGCCTCGTGGGGCTGCAGCTTACCTCCCTGGAGGCCTGTGATGGCGGGGCCGACTCTCGCGCTCGGGATCTGAATATCTCCGGAATATTGCCGGATAGCTGCGTGTCTTGATCCCGTGGCGATCGGGAGCCGATGGCCGACGGATCCCTGTCAGTTTTGCCCATGGTATTGCAGGGTGTTTTCCTTCTTTGCTGAAAAGATGACCGAGGAGTAGCGGAGTGTAAGAATTATGCAGCCATCTTCAGCTACGTCCAGGCCACGCCCCCCCCAAATTAACCTAATATTAAAATGAAAGCACACATAGGTGGAAAATAAGGTCTAAAATTAATTTATATTAGAACCATATGTAATTATGTAATAAATATAACAAGTACAACAAGTATGAATCACAACATGTGGAGCGGGCACATCACGTCCTATTAATAAACACATTGATGTCCCACTCCACATTCATACCATAAGGATAATATGATTTAAGCTCGTAGATCCAATATGTTTCTAGTTGTAAAACTCCTCTCTTGGCTGAACCTCCTCGCCAAGGTGAAATATATTTGTCAATCACAAGGAATTGGGTTCCCCTGGAATCCCTATTGTGAAAGCGAGCATAGTGTTTAGAAACACTGTGATTGGTTGTTTTTCCTTTTTTTTATGTTGGAAATATATTCAACTCTGGTAGGAAAATTACAGATGGTCCTGCCTACATAATGCTTGCCACAAGGAAAAGTAATCAAATAAACCACCTTTTTAGTGGCACAGGTGACAAACTGTTTAATTGGATATGAACGGTTAGTGACATTAGATCTAAATGATTCTGACTTCTTCCACCCACGTGTGTTATGCAAACACACATTGCATCTCTTGCATGGATAGTATCCAATTAAGATATGAATAAAGTTGGTCTAGAAGGGGAACTAATAACATTAGAGGCAATTTTCATCCGTAAAGATGAAGCTCCTCTATAAATAACATTGGCTCTTTCAGGCAGTAGTGGCCCTATGATATTACAGCATTACAGGTAGGATTACAGTTACGAGAATTAGGTTGAAACAAATCGCCTCTATCCAAATTTTGTACTTTCTGGATTTCTTGATCAAGATCGACCCTTTTCCAGAATATCCCTTTTCCAGAAATTTTCTTTTAATTGCAGTCTCTTGAACATCAAAGACCTGGACATTGGTACAGTTGCAGTGTAATCTTAAAAATTGGCTGCACGGAACTGAACACAGCCAATTTTGGTGATGACAGCTGTCAACAGGAATAAAGGAATTCCTATCTGTCAACTTGAAGTATGTACTAGTAACAAGTCTAGTGCCTTCCACTCTGATCTCTAAGTGCAAGAAGTGAATTTTCTCTAAGCTGACGTCAAATGATAATGATATGCCTCTGGTATTAGCATTAAGGCTACTTTCACATTGAGGCATTTTTCAGGCGCTTTTGGGTTAAAAATAGTGCCTGTAAAGCAGCTGAAAAATGCCTCCCCTGCCACCCCAGTGTGAAAGCCCGAGTGCTTTCACACTGGAGCTTTGCGCTTGTAGGATGGGAAAAAAAGTCCTGCAAGCAGCATCTATGGGGCGTTGCTGGAGCAGTGAATATACCGCTCCTAAAACGCCCCTGCCATTGAAATCAATGGCCAGCGCTGCCGAAGTGCTTTTAACACTTTTTCAGGCACTAGCGGGGGTAAAAAGCGGCCGCTAGTGGCCAAAAAGCACAGCTAAAACGACGGTAAAGTGACGTTTAAAATAGCAGCACTTTACCGCCGAAGCCCCCCCGCCCCAGTGTGAAAGTGCCCTAAGAGTGGCCATATAGGAAATCGAGAAATTCCAAATACTCTGGAAAAATATCCAAATGCTTTACTGATGAAAAAGAGGTGGCTCTGCTTCAGGCCATACAGGAATGGAGAGATTCCAAGCTGCAATTCTTAAGAAGGAGGATTGGCAGTTTGCAATCTCTCCATTCCTATATGGCCTGAAGTATAGCCACCTCTTTTTCATCAGTAAAGCATTTGGATATTTTTCCAGAGTATTTTTCCAGAGTATTGACAGAAGATGGACATGAATGTGCCCCTCTGGGTAGCCCTAAACACCTCAAACACTGTGGCTGTTGACGACATGTTAGAATTAGGACACCAATATTAAGGGATGCCTTTGGTACACTCACCCAGGGCTACCTCATAGTTCAACCTATATGGGTTGGGATACCACAGCATAGGACCGCATATGTCAAGGAGTTGGACTTGAGGGCAGGAGGGGCATGGTCAGAGATACCTCTAGGTGAATATATAGCATCAGATAGTAAAGGAAGGTTATGAGGGAGGCACAAAACCAGGTCAGTTCTAGACATGGTGTTATGTATATCAGAATGGCAACAGAATTGCTGATCATCTGGATGCCTCCACCTCAACACATCACTTTGGACATATTTTGTAACCAATCAACAAATGTATTTAAGGTCTGCTCAATTTACCCTAGTGATCCCTTGTGGGGTCCCGGACCCCCAATTTAAGGGTTTGCAGAGTTATAATTTTTGAAAGATTTGACTCAAATGGAGGAGGGCCATACATATTCACTGACTATTTTTAGTTTGAGTATGAGCTTTCTGGTTCACTTTGGAGTTGTGTGCTACTATTGCTTACTCATGTGAAAAGATTTACACTAACCATCTCTTGATGTACTGTATGATATTGCACAGTTGTAATCAATACATATTTACCAACGTAACAGTAAATGTTAACAGATAGGTGTAACAAAACATTTACTGGGCTGTTAATACCCTGTTGATGGACCAACAGATTGCAGGACTGTCATTTGCTAGAGAAGCAGCCCCAGAACTGATTTTGTGCAGAGTTAGTCAATAGAGCAGTATGGATTTTTTTTGAGAAGGAGCACTTTCACTGTCTGAGAATTGGGTATTTATGATCCACCTATGCATTGCACAGTCATTGTTGCTACTGTAAAAAGCATTCTCAGAATAAAAAGGTCTGAACTGTCACAGCTGGTCCTGTAAGTCATAATTTTGCAAAAGAGGAACTGAAAACTATTATTAAGTTTGGTAGTGGCATTTACAAAGTTTCCCTAATTACAAGAGAATCCGACTATTATAAAAAAATATTTAGTGATTTATAATACTTCCTAGCTGGCATACTCTTACAATGAAAAAGTTTTACGCTGAAAACAGAACTGTGTTAATAAATAGATCTGATTTTGCTGGCACATGATTACCCCTTTATAATTCCCTTTAAATTATCCAAGGTATATTACACATACTGTATTTATCATAAACTGACTTGCTTTGAAAAAAAAGCTGATTGCCTCAATAAAAACAAAATCAAAGGGATAAATTGTAGGAGCTTCATTTGAAACCATTATCAATGGATTGTATGATTTGCTTTGGATAAATTAGAGCATAAAGAAAGATGAAAGGTTTGGTCTTTTGTACTTCTTGTTCTGTCACTTGCCCAAATAAAATGTAATAACAATTATTCTGAGTCTGGTTAGAGTGTCTTTAGTAACTAATGGCTAAAATAACACAGACTGCATTTGTCTGGAGGAACTATTAGGAATCCACTATGATTTCATATCAATTTAAAGAACCTTGGAAAAAGCAATTTTAGGGCGATTACTTTTTTTTTTATTCTCCAAAACATTTTGAAAAATATTTGTTCTGTCTGCAAAGATATCTAAAAAAAAATTTTTTTGTCCTAAGAGGGCAGTAGTGATTGTCAAAATCTGCCAGTCAGTCAGTCAATGGGTGTCTGCAGAGGTTGTCCATGGACATCCAATCTAGATTTGAACATGCTAATAATAGCATTATTAGATTAATAAATTAATTCAAGTGACATTCAAAAAGTCCAACCAGAATCTTGATCATGGTACTTGCAAACTGTTAGGGTAGGCAGGCAACAGCATTTTAGGAACAAAATATGCCAAACCAAACAGTCTAACAACCCTAAATGTTATACAATGAAGTATATCTACTCTGAAGATCTGTAGTTTGTTAAGGATCACCATTTTATGCTTTGCAGCAGTGAGTGCATACCTGGGGAGGGGGGGGGCTGATTGGGAAGGGTTCTCCTGCTGCTCAAGAGCTTTTCCCTTGAGACATTGCATTGAACATCAGGGCAGGTTAAGGAAGTCCCTGATTGATTGTTGAAAAAGGTGAGAATGACAACTGGCTAAAGATCATAGGTTTATTGATCGCGAGTAGCATTTGACTTGAGGTAAAGGTAAAGGTACTGTAATGCAAGGATTTACTGGTTCATATCCTGTTCTGTAAGAATTATGAGACATCAGAGTCATTTAATCTATAGTAGCCACTCTTCCAATAATGCTATAATGCCTACTGGTACTTAGATGTCCCCAGAATTTAAGGCACATTGCTATATTCTTAGAATTGGGATGCTACCCAGTGACCCCAGAGAGAGAGTTTAAATATTGTGTCAGATGGCTACAGGATGCAAAGTAGTTCAGTTAAGGAGTAGTATGCAGGAGTGAACAGGACTAATGACTGGCTAGACACCAAGCTTGCAGAGTTCAGGGCAGACAGCAGACAATGACAGAGTCAGTTATTCAAACAAGGGTCAGGGCAGGTGGCAATCAGTAGTATAATCCGTATCAAAGCAGGGTCAGGTGAGGAAGCAACCAGTAGTGTAATCCATATCCATACGGTCAGGTGGTGATCAGAAGCACATCCATTATCCAAGCAAGAATCAGTAGCAGAAGCATTGAAAAAACTAGACAGAGCAAGGTAAGGTAAGGCATAAGGTCCTGGAACCGGGTAGCTTACACTAGGCAAAGCCCAAAGCCCTAGGCCTCAGATGTTCAAATAGGGAGCCACAGCCCCACTGGCCAATCGAGGCAGAGAAGGTGATACAGGCAGTGCCAAGCTACTGGCTAGCAACAAGGATGCCTCCTTCTGTTCCAGCTCTCTTCTCCTGCATTCTCTGTTGGGTCTTCTCATTATTCTGGCTTCCTTCCTGTGCCCCAGAATTTTCAACTCTCTCCTTGCCTATATCCTCAGGTGTCTGTGTGTAAGGACTCAGTGCTAGACAGATGAATAACTATGCACCTTACATTGATCAAGCTTCAGAAGGGTTTAAGCCCATGGTATTTAGATTAGCTCAGTTGTGAAAGTAAAAAGACTATTTCAAGCTCTAGAATATTATCATTCTATATAGGTGCAACACCCCCCTCCCCCCTCCAGTCTTGTATAACAATTGATGCAAAACTGATAAAACTTCTAAGTGAAATAGTATTATTTGAACTTCTTAGTTCTGGATTAACATTGGCCTGGAGCTAGAGTTTGTGTATACTTGGTTTGCACAAGCGGCTTAGCTACTGTGGCTATATCGACATAGTGTGTCCATGAATGACATTAAGGCTACTAGAAATGATACAAAATAAAAGCAAAAAATGCAGCAAGTAGTTCTGTAAATTACCTTTTTTTCTAGTGAAATGCTCTGAAAAAAAGAGAATTACCTTTTTTTTCAACAGAATCTCACTCAAAAATTACCTTTGCCAACTGAAGCTATCGTAAAGTGCCTTGATGTTAAGCAATATAGTTTTAAGTTGAAAATGTCAGAAGGCCATGAAAAGAAATTGATGGAAAATTTCAGGGTTCCTTGTTGATATTTGAAGCAGCCTGTGGATTTTTCTCCTTTAACATAGATAGTGTCTGCTGTGTTGCCACTTTGATTTCCGTATTGCCAAAAACAGCATGTTTCTAGGCTTAATGGCTTCACAGAGAAAGAGTATGAAAGTGATTTAGTTATTGCTGTAGAGTTACTGTTACCAGCAGGAAACTGGTAAACAGATGCTTTCAAAATTCTGCCCCTCTCTCTTTATTGTGCAGCTTTAAGAATTAGGTAAATAAACTAAGAAAGTTTTTCAGAGAGTGCCCACATCATCAAAGCCCAATGAAGGACATGGTCTGCAAAGTGCACAGCATCTTCAATAAACAGAAGGATGAACCTGTAAGAGATTAATTTAAAGTGAACTTGTGCTTTGCTCATACAGGGCAAAGCAACAGGTTTACTTTAATGCCCTCTTTGCAATCTGTGCATACTTACCTTTCCTTTGCTTTCTCTCTTGCTCCCCTCAGGAGCAAAGAAAGACAGCCTTTTGTAAAGTTTGAGTTTCTTCAGTTTGAGCTTACATACTGCAGAGGTTATCTGCTTCTCTATACTTGGAAGTAATGGGCAATTTCTCCCCCCTTGCCAGTTGAATGGGGAGAATGAAGGAAAGGTGAGGCTTCTAGGAGGGGACATTAAAGCAAACCTATTGCTTTGACTAAATTCACACGTACATTTTTTTAGTTTAGGATAGATTTCTGCCTGTGACCTCATCGGGAAGAAGTTTTCTTATTTCCTATCCCTGTAACACCCATACAAAAAATGAGGGCTGTGGTTATCACTGGGACAGAAAGGCATAGACAGTATTAAAAACATTGTAAGCCTTTATAACCCTTCTTCACTATGTTAAACATGTGTGTATGGTTATTCAAAGACAATAGTAGAACATGCTGAAGGTATAGAATGCACTAAAGTAAGCTAAACAGCTGGTTCTTCCTAAACTTTATGCAAACATTTTTAGTTGATACCCGCCCCACTTCCAAAATGACCAACTTTGTGGGAATGACATTGCTCATCCTTATCTGCAGTCTCCTGGGACACGTCATACATCCCAGGAGGCTGCATGACCAGTCTCCCTGAACTCCACAATCTTGAGCATGCACATTAAGGAGCTGGCTGTGTTTCCTCAGGAAGTCACAGCTGGTCCCAAATCCAAGATTAAGGCACTGGGGCCCACAGCAGTGAGAATAATCAGTTGCAGGAAGACAGCACTGGTTCTATAAACTGGTAAGCACCTGATTTTTAAAAGTCAGAAGCTACAGTATTTGTACCTTCTGACTTTTAGTGTGCAGTGAATATCTGGTTGTTAAGTAGTGGGGCTGGGAAGCCGGCTGCGGTGTCCTTAACAACCGACGAGTCATCAACTGTCAATGGGTTTCCCTGCTGACAGCTGAATTAAAAAAAAAATGCCGGCAATAAAATAGTGGGAAAAAAAAACAGTTGGTATGGATTTTCAGGAAAACACCACGCCAAAATGTAAAAAAAAAAAAACAGCGTGGGTTCCCCCCAAAATCCATATCAGAACCTTATTCAAACATGCAGCCCGGCAGGCCATCAAAGCGGGGGCGAGCAAATACGCCCCCTCCTGAAATATACCAGGCCACATGCCATCAACATAGAGGGGTGCTTTTTTGATGGGGACAAGGGCCTCTTCTCAGCAACCCAAGGTGGTGGTTGTGGGGGTCTGTGGGTGAGGGGCTTATCAGAATCTGGAAGCCCCCTTTAACAAGGGGGCCCCCAGATCCCGCCCCCCCCTTATCTGAATTAGTACTCCTATCCATTCACCAAAAAAAGTTTCAAAAAGTAATAAAAACACAGAGACAGTTTTTTATTAAAAGATAAAAAAATAGTGTTCCCCAATGATTATCCATGGTCAATCATAATGCCGCCGCCACCACCGACCCGAAAAAAGAAAAGAAAAAACTCTGCTGTTAAATAAGGCAAACCGCTGAATGCCTGGCTTGCCGTTTGACAGTTCTTATATAGGTAAGGGGCGGAGCCACCTGGCAACATCACCTGGTGGCACTGTCCCCCTCATGACATCACCAACCGGTGCATGCCAAGTCGGTGATGTCACAAGGGGGCGGTGCCACCAGGGGACATCACCTGGTGGCCCTGCCTTTACCTATATAAGAGCTGTCAAAGGGCAAGCCAGGCATTCAGCCGTTTGCCTTAGTTGGCAGTGGAGCTTTTTTTCTTTCTTTTTGGGGTCTGAAGGTGGCATCAGCATTGTGAGTGATGATGGATCTACATTAGGGGACATTGTTTTTTTATTTTTAATAAAGGAATTGTCAAAAACTGCCTCCTGTTTTTATTTATTTTTACACTTTTTTGGTGAACGGGTAGGAATACTATGTATGGGGCGAGATCTGGGGAGCTTCTTGTTAAAGGGGGCTTCCAAATTCCTATAAGCGCCTGCAGACCCCCACAACCATCACTCAGGGTTGTCAGGAAGAGGCCCTTGTCCCCATCAACATACGGACAAGGTGCTTTGGGGCAGGGGGGTAGGGGACTTGTTCCTGTTCAGTCCTCCTTGGCCTTTACCTATGAGTTTTTCTCTAGGGGTAAGAGGGGAAGGGGAGACAGTAGTAAAAAGCATAAAATCCTTAGGCTATAGTTTTGCTATCTTTACCCAGCCAAAGCCTTGAGGCTGGGTTCACACTGTCGTGCGAAGCGGCTCACAGCAGGGGTCCAGTGCGTCCCTGTTCATCATTTCAGGTCCAATTTTGGTCTGAATTTTTGGCTGAATTCAGACCTGAAACGGACCAGAAGACGCACAGGACTCCTGTGCAATTCGCTCCGCAATCATGCAGGAGGTTAGGCTTTTTACCTTTATATGGTTTAGGATGTACCACTGACCAGATGAGGCCCATTATGTGCTCAGAGTAACAGCTCACTCTGCTGCAGGTGTCATGACAGAGAGGGTATTCAATAGAGTTGGAGGATGTATGACTGAGAAGCTGACTTTTAATAAAATGAATTGGGCTTGGATCACTGAAGACTATCAAGCACCCACTGTGGACTATATTGATAAAATAAATACATTTATTAGTTTATTTTATATCTCTTGCTCTCCCTGAAGGGCCTGAAGAGCTTTAGAGCCCCTAGTAGGATCCAGCCTGTGAGTAACAGCTTGGCCCCTTGTTGAAGCATTATTTTTGACCAGAGAGGTAGCTACAGGTGTGGGGTTGCTAACTGCGGATGTTGTCACTATATGTAGCACAGGAAAAAAGGAGGTTGTGGAGAGTGATGGTACCAAATATAGTATTAGACAGTTTATGGACTGTGGATGCCTGTACGCAGTAGTTTGCCTTATTTGTCCTTGCGGCCTCCTCTATGTCGGTCACACTTTCCGTACATTAGGAGTTAAATTTGGCCTACACAAAAGAAACATCATACATGTGTGCGAGAAACATTCCATTCCTTGCCACTTTCAAGAGAAACATGATAAGAATCCTGCCGGTCTTAAAGTGATTGTGAATGATCACCTTGTAAAACAACCCATTCAGTTTAAAACTTAAAGGAAAGGCAAAACATTTGTGAAAAGATATAAAAAAAACATTATAAAATACCTTTTATTTTATTTTTTATTATTGATCACATAATCTCTGTTCTCAGCAGCATAAGAGCTAGGGGGAGGGAGAAGCAGCAGTGCACTGAATTCTCCAGTGAATAGCTATGCAGGAGGGGTGTCAAGACAAGACTGTTAATTGGAGAAGAGCAAGCTGAGCTCCCAGCAAAGCTAGAGAACTGATCATGGTGTGCTCTCCTGCTTAGTGTGAACAGTTTCTAGTAGGAAAGCAGGGGGACTAGCAAGAACACATTGATTTTACACAAAAAAAGCAAAATAAATAGAGCAGGATACTTATCCAAAAAAAGTACATAGTATAACAGGCACATAATGCTGGGTAACAAAAACGTTAAGGTCTTTGTGTTAGAGAGCATTGTGGGGGACATGGATACCGGAAGGCGGTACCGAGAACTTTGTAGGAGGGAGACTTTCTGGATCCACCGTCTTGGTACACAGGCCCGAAAAGGTCGCATGAGGGACTAGATATTAATGTACTAATGCAGTAAGGTCTGTTGCTTTCTTCTTAATGATAGATCCTTATTTTCATTCCATCTGGGTAGATTTGAGATTCCTATCCCTATGCCCATATTTATATATATATATATATATATATATATATATATATATATATATATATACTGTAGGGACAGAAAGTATTCAGACCCCCTTAACTTTTTCACTCTTTGTTATATTGCAGCCATTTGCTAAAATCATTTAAGTTCATTTTTTTCCTCATTAATGTACATGCAGCACCTCATATTCACAGAAAAACACAGAATTGTTGACATTTTTGCAGATTTATTAAAAAAGAAAAACTGAAATATCACATGGTCCTAAGTATTCAGACCCTTTGCTGTGACACTCATATTTAACTCAGGTGCTGTCCATTTCTTCTGATCATCCTTGAGATGGTTCTACACCTTCATTTGAGTCCAGCTGTATTTGATTATACTGATTGGACTTGATTAGGAAAGCCACACACCTGTCTATATAAGACCTTACAGCTCACAGTGCATGTCAGAGCAAATGAGAATCATGAGGTCAAAAGGAACTGCCTGAACAGCTCAGAGACAGAATTGTGGCAAGGTACAGATCTGGCCAAGGTTACAAAAAAATTCTGCTGCACTTAAGGTTCCTAAGAGCATATTGGCCTCCATAATCCTTAAATGGAAGACATTTGGGATGACCAGAGCTGGCCGTCCGGCCAAACTGAGCTATCGGGAAAGAAGAGCCTTGGTGAGAGAGGTAAAGAAGAACCCAAAGATCACTGTGGCTGAGCTCCAGAGATTCAGTCGGGGGATGGGAGAAAGTTGTAGAAAGTCAACCATCACTGCAGCCCTCCATCAGTCAGGGCTTTATGGCAGAGTGGCCAGACGGAACCCTCTCCTCAGTGCAAGACACATGAAAGCCTGCATGCAGTTTGCTAAAAAACACCTGAAGGACTGGAGAAAGGATGGTGAGAAATAAGATTCTTTGGTCTGATGAGACCAAGATAGAACTTTTTGGCCTTAATTCTAAGGGGTATGTGTGGAGAAAACCAGGCTCTGCTCATCACCTGTACAATACAGTCCCAACAGTGAAGCATGGGGGTGGCAGCATCATGCTGTGGGGGTGTTTTTTCAGCTGCAGGGACAGGACAACTGGTTGCAATTGAGGGAAAGATGAATGCGGCCAAGTACAGGGATATCCTGGACGAAAACCTTCTCCAGAGTGCTCAGGACCTCAGACTGGGCCGAAGGTTTACCTTCCAACAAGACAATGACCCTAAGCACACAGCTAAAATAATGAAGGAGTGGCTTCACAACAACTCCATGACTGTTCTTGAATGGCCCAGCCAGAGCCTTGACTTAAACCCAATTGTGCATCTCTGGAGAGACCTAAAAATGGCTGTCCACCAACGTTTACCATCCAACCTGACAGAACTGGAGAGGATCTGCAAGGAGGAATCGCAGAGGATCCCCAAATCCAGGTGTGAAAAACTTGTTGCATCTTTCCCAAAAAGACTCATGGCTGTATTAGATCAAAAGGGTGCTTCTACTAAATACTGAGCAAAGGGTCTGAATACTTAGGACCATGTGATATTTCAGTTTTTCTTTTTTAATAAATCTGCAAAAATGTCAACAATTCTGTGTTTTTCGGTCAATGTGGGGTGCTGTGTGTACAGGAGGAAAAAAAACGGAGTTACTTACCGGTAACATCCTTTTCCAGGAATCTTTCAGGACAGCACCATAGAGAGACACCGGCTCCTCCCCTCTTAGGAAACACCGCCTTCCAATTCAACATTTAAATCTCATCCTCCCAACGGCCCCTCAGTTCTTCACGAGTTCCTCCGGCCAGCTGGGGAGACACAAGAATACGTCATACAAATCTTTATCTTACCTGACGTTCTCATGCGATGAGTTCTCATAGATGATCAATAACCTGGGTGGGTACTAGTGCTGTCCTGAAAGATTCCTGGAAAAGGATGTTACCGGTAAGTAACTCCGTTTTTCCCCATTCATCTTTCAAGACAGCACCATAGAGAGGATAAGCGAGCACCTTACCTTAGGGAGGGACTACTGCCTGCAGCACCTTACGCCCAAAGGCTTGGTCTTTGGCTGACAGCAGGTCCAATCTGTAATGCTTCACAAACGTGGAAAAACTGGACCACGTTGCTGCTCTACAGATCTGCTCCGGAGAAGCACCAGCCCACTCTGCTTGAGAAGTTGCCACTGCCCTGGTGGAATGTGCTTTAATACCCTCCGGGGGCTCCAAACCCCCGACTACATAGGCCTGGCTAATGGCCAACCTTAACCATCTGGCTATTAATCATTTAGAGGCTTTGCACCCTTTCCTAGCCCCTGAAAATAATACAAAAAAAGAATCGGATTTCCTAAACTGTTTCGTACTATCTAAGTACTGAAGGACGCACCTTCTAACTTCCAGTTTGTGAAAAATATGCTCCTGTTCCCTCACAGGATTCGAACAGAAGGTAGGTAAAATAATTTCTTGGCCCCTATGAAAACTAGAGGCCACTTTTGGCAAAAAGGCCGGATCCGTTTTAAAAATCAAACGGTCCGGAAAAATCTGAAAAAAAGGCACCCTAATAGAAAGGGCTTCGAGTTCACTTACTCTCCTTGCTGTGGTGATCGCCACCAAAAACACCGTTTTGAGGGTGATCAACTTCAAGGTACAGGATTCCAACGGCTCAAAAGGATCCCCTGTAAGAGACTGTAAAACTAAGGAAAGATCCCACACTGGGAATGGGGAACTTTTAACAGGCCTCTGTCTGCCTAAAGCTCTAAAAAACCTAGCTACCCAAGGATCTATAGCTAATGGCTTTTCCAGAAAAACGCTTAGTGCCGATACCTGTCCTTTCAAGGTGCTAAGGGCTAATCCTTTGTCCGCTCCTGCCTGCAGAAACTCTAATACTGCTACAGAACTTCGTACATCGAAGGAGCTTTCTGTGCACCAACTGTTAAAGCGTTTCCACACCTTTAGGTAAATGGCTTGCGTCTCTCTTTTCCTGCAATTTAGGAGAGTTGTTACTAGCCGATCCGAGAAACCTTTGCCCTTCAGCAATTCTTCCTCAGTAGCCACGCTGCGAGGTTCCATCGCTCCACCTGAGGGCAACAGATTGGGCCTTGAGAGAGAAGATCCTCCTGGATAGGTAGAATCCAGGGAGGTTCCACTGTCAGACTCTTCAAGAGAGAGAACCACGGCCTCCTTGGCCAGTGTGGTGCTATCAGAATGAGGGTTGTATCTTCTGACCGAAATTTTCTTAGAACTGCTGGAATCATTACGGGAGGGGGGAAGGCATAACACCTTGAGAAACGCCAGCTCTGAGCTAGTGCATCCACCCCGGCTGCTCCGTCCCATCTGCTTAGGGAAAAGAACAGACGAGCTTTTGTATTTGCCTTTGAGGCGAAGAGATCCACAGAGGGAACCCCCCACTTCTGAGTAATCATCTCGAAGATGTCCTGGTTCAAGACCCAGTCGCCTTCCTTCAGCATTTTTCTGCTCAGAAAGTCTGTCACTTGGTTCTGCTCCCCCTTCAGATGTATTGCAGAAAGAGAGAGAATGCTCCCTTCGGCCCACCTGAGGATGGATTCTGCCAGACCCCACAAGGATTTGCTCCTGGTTCCCCCTTGCCTGTTGATGTAGGCCACTGCTGATGAGTTGTCCGAACGGACCCTCACATGCTGCCCCAGGAGTTCTTTCTGAAAAGCTCTGAGAGCCAACTCTATTGCTCTCAGTTCCCTCCAGTTCGAGGACTTCTTTGCGTCTTCTTTTTCCCAGGTGCCTTGTATCATCTTGGAATTTAGGTGTGCTCCCCACCCTGTGCCGCTCGCATCGGTCGTAACCATTCTGGACACTGGAAGAACCCACTCCAGACCCTGTGAGAGATTGGACCCTTTCCTCCACCACCAGAGGGACCTTTTGACCTGACTTGGCACAGATATAAGGGAGTCCAGAGATGCTGGACTGTGGTCCCAGACACTCAGAATAAACAGCTGTAGGGGGCGAAAGTGCAGCCCTGCCCACTGAACTGCCGGAAGCGTGGAAGTCAGTAAGCCCAGCGCTGACATTGCTTTCCTTACTGAGATCTGACTGCTGCCCTGGAGCAGTAATATTGCTCCGTCCACCTTCTGGATTTTTTCTGCTGGAAGGAACACTTTTTGTTTTGTCGAATCCAGTACATAGCCCAGGAAGATGACCTTTTGGGCCGGAACCAAACTGGATTTTTCCAGGTTCAAGAGCCATCCCAGGTTTTCTAAGCTGTCTCTTGCTACCTGAAGATCCTGGTACAACTGCTCCGGGGAAGGAGCAAACAGGAGCAGGTCGTCCAGGTACGCGACTACAGAGATGCCTCTGAGCCGCAAGAAAGCCAGGACCTCCACCATCACTTTGGTGAAGATGCGGGGGGAAGAGGATAGTCCAAAGGGGAGTGCTTTGAACTGTAGATGAAACGTTCCTTCCCCAGTTTTCACCGCCAGTCTGAGAAACCTCTGGTAACTTTCTGCGACTGGAATGTGCAGATAAGCGTCCTTTAAGTCTATTGACGCCATGAAGCAATTTGGGGGAAGAAGCGCTTTCACCGAATAGATAGAATCCATCCGGAATTTCCTGTAGGTGATTGAGACATTCAGAGGCTTCAGATTCATGATAAGTCTGAATTTTCCCGACGGCTTGCGGACCACAAAAATGTGGGAGTAAAAGCCTCTGCCTGTCTCCTCTACAGGCACCCTCACTATCACCTCTTGTTCCTCTAACTCCTGTAGGGATGATAGAAGAGCTGACGCTTTCTCTGCACACTTTGGCAGCTCGGTGACCAGAAGTCTGTGCTGAGGGGGTTCTGAGAACTCTAGCTGGTAACCTCTTCTTATGATCCCTAACACAAACTGGTTGGAGGTGATCATCTCCCATTGTGGGAGGAAGGCCCCCAATCTTCCTCCCACCGTGGTTACCCCGTCATTGGGTCTTCTTGGGCTGTTCAGGAGGGTGAAAAATCGCCCCTCCCCGCCCCTTGCCCTTCTGCCCCCAAGCTTTTTTCTGCCGCTCTCCTTTTGGGGCTTCAAATTTTCTTTGAGGACGAAACTTTCTTTTAGCCTGCTCCCCAAATTTCTCTTTAATGGGAAAGGCCTTTTTCTTATCGGCCGTCCGGTCTAAAACAGTCTCTAAACCTGGGCCAAACAAGAGATCTCCTGTGAGGGGAATTCCACAGAGTTTAATTTTAGACGCGCTGTCTCCTTGCCACGTCTTAAGCCTTAGAGCCCTTCGAGCCGAATTAGTGAGGGCTGAAGACCTTGCGGACATGCGCACTGATTCGGCGGAAGCGTCCGCAATATACGCTACACCCTTAAGTAGCATGGGGAAGGAAGCCAAAATAGTCTCTTTTGGCGTTCCTGCCTCAATATGCGCCTTTATCTGTGTAAGCCAATATTCCATATTGCGGGCCACTACTGTGACCGCCATGGCAGGCTTAAGGTTTCCCTGTGATGAATCCCAGGACTTTTTTAAGAGAGAGTCCATCCTTCTGTCCATGGGGTCTGTAAGAACCCCCATGTCCTCGAAGGCCAGATCTGTTTGCCTGGAAACCTGAGAAAAAGCAGCATCCAGCCTAGGGGTCTTATTCCAGACTAGAGACTCCCCTTCTGAAAAAGGAAACCTTCGCTTCAAAGCCCTTGAAAAGAAAGGTTTTCTCTCAGGATCTTTCCATTCATTCTTTATGGCCTCAACCAACACATCATGGACTGGGAAATCCTTCCTTTTTTGTTCCCCAAGACCTTTGTACATTTGGTCATGGAACGATAACACCTTCTTTTCTTCCTGAATACCCAAAGTGGTGTGAATAGCTCCCAAGAGCTCCTCCACTTCGTCCAGGGAAAGCTTATAGCGAGAGGTTTTTGTGGATTCCCCATCCACCTCCTCCACATCCGATTCCCTTTGAGAATCTGAAGCGGTGCTATCTGGTTCCTCCTCAATATCCACTCTGGAGCCCCCTGGTCTCTCTCCACTAACAGAGGGAGTATCCACTGGGCTAGGTGTAACACTCTGCTGCACTGGTAAAGGACTGCTTTGGGCTTGCGGCAACTGGAAGCTAGAAAAGAGTGCTTTAAAGGACTGAAAGGTGCTAGAAAGCTCCTTGACGGATGCAGCAAGATCTGTACCCTGTTCTGCTGCCTGTTCCTTGACCAATCCATCAATGCACTCCTTGCAAAGTGCCTTAGTCCAGGATTCCCCCATACTAACTCTACATGAGGGGCATTTTTTCTTTGAACCATGAGGCGACTTGCTTTTCTCTGTGGCTTTCTGAAAAAGAAAGAGAGAGAGACTCGCCATAAATGCCCAATCCCACCAGTGCTTCTACAGAGGACCACCAGGAGTGCCCCCCCCAGGACCAACCACCACCAGGGTCCCAGACACACTCCCCTTCCCCCCGACCACCAGTGAGGGGAGAACACCCGTGAAGCTATCGGGATTTAGGTAAGGGAACACCACCCCAGGGTTCCACTTACCTTAGCATGGCTGGTGCTACTGTCTCCTGGAGCAGTTCTAGAGACCTCTGTCTCCGACATGTCCGCTGAGGATGGTGGTCGATCGTTTCCCCCGATAGCTGACTCTACAGCAAAGCAAGAGGGTCGCACCAGCCGAACGCTCGGTCCGTTTTCTTTCTCCGCGTCCGGAACCGGAAGACGCGGAATCGTCGGAAGTGCCCGCCCTCGCCGGAACTGACGTCACCCGTCATCCGACCCGGCCATAGAGCTTCAGACGCTGGCTGTTTGAGCAGGAGAGACTCAGGCACTTCCCACAGCGCCCCCCTGGGCAGAAGAAATACAGACCCCCTTAGCTGTCTCTTTCTCCAAGAGAGGCTGAGGCGCGCTAAATCAGTTTAAAAAACAGGTAAGTATGGCTTCCCCAGCCTTTACCTGACTGAATAAAAAATGATAGAGGGAAAGAGCTAGAGAGACCCGACTCCCCCTCTTCCACAGACAGATTGTTTGGCTTCAGCCTCCCTGACTGATCCGCCTCGGTTCCCAAGCAGTGTCTCCCCACCGGAGGAAACACCTGAACTGAGGGGCCGTTGGGAGGATGAGATTTAAATGTTGAATTGGAAGGCGGTGTTTCCTAAGAGGGGAGGAGCCGGTGTCTCTCTATGGTGCTGTCCTGAAAGATGAATGGGGAAAAATGAACTTAAATGATTTTAGCAAATGGCTGCAATATAACAAACAGTGAAAAAGGGGGTCTGAATACTTTTCGTCCCCACTGTATGTATATATATATATATATATATATATATATATATATATATATATATATATTTCCTATGCCTAGTAGTTTTAGCTCAGGTCAAATGTTGACGAACATAAGGATTTTACATCATATTATGTCCTTTTACATCTAGACTGGAGTTAAGTCTGCTATATTTTTTATTTTTTCTGATCAAGGATCTATAGCTAATGGCTTTTCCAGAAAAACGCTTAGTGCCGATACCTGTCCTTTCAAGGTGCTAAGGGCTAATCCTTTGTCCGCTCCTGCCTGCAGAAACTCTAATACTGCTACAGAACTTCGTACATCGAAGGAGCTTTCTGTGCACCAACTGTTAAAGCGTTTCCACACCTTTAGGTAAATGGCTTGCGTCTCTCTTTTCCTGCAATTTAGGAGAGTTGTTACTAGCCGATCCGAGAAACCTTTGCCCTTCAGCAATTCTTCCTCAGTAGCCACGCTGCGAGGTTCCATCGCTCCACCTGAGGGCAACAGATTGGGCCTTGAGAGAGAAGATCCTCCTGGATAGGTAGAATCCAGGGAGGTTCCACTGTCAGACTCTTCAAGAGAGAGAACCACGGCCTCCTTGGCCAGTGTGGTGCTATCAGAATGAGGGTTGTATCTTCTGACCGAAATTTTCTTAGAACTGCTGGAATCATTACGGGAGGGGGGAAGGCATAACACCTTGAGAAACGCCAGCTCTGAGCTAGTGCATCCACCCCGGCTGCTCCGTCCCATCTGCTTAGGGAAAAGAACAGACGAGCTTTTGTATTTGCCTTTGAGGCGAAGAGATCCACAGAGGGAACCCCCCACTTCTGAGTAATCATCTCGAAGATGTCCTGGTTCAAGACCCAGTCGCCTTCCTTCAGCATTTTTCTGCTCAGAAAGTCTGTCACTTGGTTCTGCTCCCCCTTCAGATGTATTGCAGAAAGAGAGAGAATGCTCCCTTCGGCCCACCTGAGGATGGATTCTGCCAGACCCCACAAGGATTTGCTCCTGGTTCCCCCTTGCCTGTTGATGTAGGCCACTGCTGATGAGTTGTCCGAACGGACCCTCACATGCTGCCCCAGGAGTTCTTTCTGAAAAGCTCTGAGAGCCAACTCTATTGCTCTCAGTTCCCTCCAGTTCGAGGACTTCTTTGCGTCTTCTTTTTCCCAGGTGCCTTGTATCATCTTGGAATTTAGGTGTGCTCCCCACCCTGTGCCGCTCGCATCGGTCGTAACCATTCTGGACACTGGAAGAACCCACTCCAGACCCTGTGAGAGATTGGACCCTTTCCTCCACCACCAGAGGGACCTTTTGACCTGACTTGGCACAGATATAAGGGAGTCCAGAGATGCTGGACTGTGGTCCCAGACACTCAGAATAAACAGCTGTACTTTTTGACCCAGTCTGATGCTACAACACCCCACTTAATTGGAGGGTGGAGCTATAGGGTGCCTGGTGAATTTATTAGGAGGCAAACACCAGCTGACTTGAGCTCAAAGGAAGGGGATGCATACCCGAGAGAGTTGTCAGTTTGCCGACTCCGCCACAGTCTGGTCACTCGTTGTCACACTGGTGACAAACTTCAGTACCCTATATTTTCTATAGGTGATGCTTAAATAGCCCCCTGTAGGTCATCAGTTTAAGGTTATGGAGGAGGTCTTGTGCTATAATTATTGCTCTCACTTCAGCATGCACAGCGACATGTAACATGTGTATCGCAAATTATGTTTTCACGCATAGGTGCCCCCGACGCATGCCGTTTGTACGTGCGTATATAAGGGAGTGGGCGGCCTCAAATTTTTGACCCTGCATGTCTCCTCTGGGCTCCAATGAATGCATTGCAATGCACATTGCATGTCTCCTCTGGGCTCCACTGAATATATTGCAATGCAAATCGCACTGCAATACATCCCTTCCCAGCTATGCTAACTAGGGAAAGTGACAGGATGACCCAAAAGTGACATCATACATGTTGCTTTCTGGGTCACAGCAAGAAGGGGAGGAGAGTGAATGTGTGTCCGCTCTTCTCCGTCCCCTCCACCCACTGGCATCTGCTGCCGATTGCTTCCACCTGACAGGCAGATGTCTACCTATCAGTTTTACACACAATCCTGGTGGCTGAAGTGTATGAAACTCACCCCCCACTGTCAGGTCCATATGATGTACGGACCTGGCAGCTAAAGAATTAAAGGCTTTTAAGTAATCTTCAGGCCTAAAATTATTTTTAAACAAGTGCAAAAGATGCAAAAACAGCTCTGGCAGCAGACAGTTCACGTATTGTCCTGTCTCTGCAAAGTTGCTTTTCATTAACCTATCTGAATTTTTAAAAACTGCTTTGTTTGTGTCTGCACTTTTTTGACCAGTCTACCTGGATATGAATCTACTACCTTGCTGCTTGTCATTTTTTTCTGAAGTGTCTCTGGGACTGTATGCTTTTATTTTCAGTGTAACAAAACAGCTGCCTTATGTCAAAGCCCTCTTTGCCTTACCACAGGCTTCTCAAAGAAAACTATAAGCTGCTGTGCTGGTGCACATTGCACTGTTGTCACCATTTAAAAATAAGTCTGTAAAAATATGCTTGAAATAGAGAAACGCAGCACTTAAATGTCCTTAGTAACAAACAAAACGTCCATCAATCCCTAGAGGCACCCAATAGGTAATTTAATCTTGATTAAAAGGTGAACAACAATCTTCCACTGATACCACAGTAAGCCAAGCCTCTTACCCTCGCAACTAGACCACTAGATTATAGGTGGTCAAAAACGTCAAAACATCAATCCACCACGGACTGCTCCAGCATGGACCCAGGCATCACTCCACATGTTGAAAGGTGTAAAGACAAAAACCACTTCATGGTGTAGTATATCAAAATATGCTTCAGTCAGCAACAATTAATAAATATACCCTGTGTAAAAGCACATACAACCTGTTATCTGTGTAGTGCACATGGACAGAGACAGGCTGTAAAAAGATTGCAGGACTTCAGGACCATCTTGTTGTTCATGGCAAGTAATTCTGTATTGTAAACAACTGTGTGCATTGTGAAGAAGTATTGCTGTTGTACATTGCTTCATTTTTTTTTCCTTGGTATTTATGAAGTTTTATCCTGCTTTGTAAATTCTAAGCTCAGCATAAAAATTGTATGCATTCTGCTTGTTGGAGGTGCTCCCTAGTGTCCAGGGTGTGGACCTAGTTCTTGATGCTTATAGCTTTTCAGGGACAGTGTGACATAGCACCAACTCATCTATTGGTTTCCAGAACAGTCACTTATCTAATCACCTTGCAGGCCGTAGACCTGTAAAGGAGGAATTTACACTTCCGTGCAGAGGCCTTGTTTACCACCGAAGTCCACACTTACTTACACAGCTGGTATTCTATAGGTTACACCTGGGAACCTACCTGTTCTCTATTCCTAAAGATGACGGTAGCTGAACACCACCACTCCTTTCCCGAAACGGGCTGTTAAAGATTTTTTCCCTCATATACAGTCTGGGTCTGAGTGGAGGTGAAGATCCTTTTTCATGCATTTGATTCATTGTAGGACTTTACTTCTGTGCATGATTGCCTGCATTCTTTAAGCCTGTGTTCAATCTGTGCTTGACTACACAGATGCAAACTGGCTTTCTTTAGGTTATTTATGGTGCAACAATTACAATAGGAACAATACACATAATATTAGATCAACATTCCCTCTAACTAATATGATTTGTTCCCAAATTTCTGGTTGCGTTGGTCCCGAACAAATGGATAGATTGCACAAAATATGGAAAAACTCACAGTTTGTGACAGATCCTGTCCAAAGTCACAGAAAGTGGAAAGTGTGGCATAATACCCCAAACCTATGGCTTCAAATTCTTTCTGGCGTAGGCCTCACTGTGTGCGTTCCATGGTAGGGGTCCATTTTTCCACACACACTGCTTCCCACTACCATGCCCATGCCATGGGCAAGAAAAGCATAAAAAAAAACTAGGAGTAGTATGCCCCTTCAGTAAAGTTCATCTGATTTACCTGTAAGGTCTGATGCTGTTTCCGGCTTTACAATTAGAGAAGAACCTGCATCTAAATGCAATGCCACAATTTTGTCTTAGGCCCCTTTCACACTGATCCGCTGCAGTTCCCCCACAGCACACCCATGGTTTTCGCGTGGGTTGCCCATGCTTTTCCATGGGCTTCCTAAAAGCATGCAGGACTTTTGATGTGCTTTCAGAAAATGCACCAAAACAACCCAGTCTAATGAATGTCTATTAGGGTAACCCGCACAAAAACCCACACTGCCCTGCACCTGCACTGTGGGGTAACCGCATATATTCAGTGTGAAGGGGACATTGAAGTGTACGTGAAAACCTAACAATAAACTTCTCTTGCTTGCCTGCATTTGGTTTGTTTGCCGTTGAAAAAAAGCATTGAAAGCATTTTGCATTATCTGTTAATAATCTGTTAATAATGATAATGATAAGTAAAAAAAAAATATCTATTGAACATGACAGAAGTTCAGAGCTGTGCTGTGTCCAAAGCTCACTTCCTGTGTTGTCTCAAGGATTGTAATTAGCCCTCTTACTCTCTTCTTGGGACTACAGAGTGATTAGCCTTTATTTTGTGGAAATGGGAAAGTGGGTGTGTCTAAGTAGCCTGGCAAGGAAAAACTGGACAGGACTGACAGCACACAATTGCTCTGTGTTGTTAGCCCACAATAGGACTTGCATTTCTGGCAGACCAACAGGTATTTTTCGATATTTGCAGGGTCTTGAAATGGATAAAATGTTGGTAATGTGCATGTATTACAGAGATGTACTTTGTTTTTGTTTTTTTTTCAGTCTGACATACACTTTAAATCAATTTCTTTGGAATTTCTAGATGTACCCTCACTGTATAATTAATCAGAAACAAAAATGTCTTATTATTTACTTTGTTTTGCATTGAGTTTCAGGTAGTTTACAATGATGTGCATGGAAATTAGTTTTCTTATTGGACTATAACTGATAATGTGTAATTTCCATCTATGGCACTTTCAATGGAAACATCTTTACCATTATTCTGTCTACACTGTAATCCTGTCATTTTCTAATGGATCCATTTTTAATTTAATTTTTTTACCTTGAAAAGAGGGAAAAGAAAACAAAATGTAACCTGTAATATATTTTTTATGAGATGTTCTACATTTCTGCTCCAAGATCTTGAATTTTTTTGTCTCATGTTATTAAATATTTCATAAATCATTCCCAGGTTTGTGACAGATTTTTACCATAACATAAACAGCGGGAGGTGTAAACTCAACTCAGTTCATATAGGCATATAATATCAGTGTCAACACCGTCGTGCCCTGCAGGTATATTGGCAAAACAACCAATGGATGCAAAGCTTTTTCCGACAAAGCTTCGAAAATAAAGTTCTCTCCTTTTATCCTACTAGAAATCAATTGGAGCCCTTACAGCAAAATCCTATAAAATAACTTCAAACGCAACTTCTTAGTCTAAAAATTTGTATTATGGCTATACCCCTTTGAAGATATATGACTGAAGTTTGGAGAAAAATGACTTAAGTGCTATCTGCTAGACATCAGAGTGTCAAAATTTTCTCTCAGTTTTATTTGACACATAAATTGCTGGTCTTTTTTTTTATTTTATTTTTATGGATTTTGATTTCTTTTCAGCAACCCATCTGGTTTGAGTTTAGGAACGTCATTCAACTGCTGTTTGGCCTACTGTCTTATTAAGTCAGACAATTACAGCGTGAACAGCCAACTGACTTTGAAGGCCTAGCGAGCGCCTTGGCCAACAGTGCTCTGCGGGTATTTGGCCAGTCAATTAATGCCGAGATGTAATAGAAGCTGTAAATTCTTTGGAATAATCAATAACATTACAGAAGAAGACTAAAATAGAAGAATTATGAACATTTTCATAGCTAGCTGAAGGTATTGCCGCATGTTTCCAGAACAAATACAAATAATATAAAGCAAGATTCTATATCCTCAAAAGGAAACTTTTTTTAAAATGACTTTATCAATGCAAAAATATATTCAAAAAGTGTTCCCTGTGTAGTGCAACCCCCGAAGGAGCCACTTGGTAACTTTGGGTTCTTGTTCTGTGCCACAACTCCAAGAACAACCTCAGCCCCTCTGACACACCTGAATAACTACAAATCACTGCAAGCACGGCACAGATAAATACACAAGTGTAAAATACCTTTAACCCGGCTGTGGGTTACCACCAGTAAATAGACACACACCCGTTTAGTATTGGTAAATGCTCTTAATCTATAGATGTGGGTTAGAATAAATGGCAAATTGAACATAAATGAACACACAGCTGATTGTAACAGTCTGCTAGACAGAATAATAACTATGTTAAACTGGCAAAAATTAGATTTTATACTTACTAGAATCAGGAGGGTAAGTAAGTAAGTCAGCAATAAACAATATTAGTAAATGTTAAATGCAGTATAAATGATGATAACACTGCACACTAAGTTAGAGAGCACTCTAAGGGATTGGCTAGGATGCAGCATTTCTTAAGAGGTACCTCCTTAACAAACAAAAAAAAAAAGTATAAGGCTTTAGGGCAGCAACTGTTTTCTTTAGTCCTGACACTTCAGCCTGCTAACATTGGGGCCTGTTGGCAAGTGTTAAGGCAGAAAATAAGGCCTACAGGCAGTATTAGGGCAGTGGAGTAACTGGTAGGTAGTTCCTAATGTCTCAGCTTCTAACAGTGGAAACACGTAGCGGATACAAGGCCCCTCTCCAGACCCAGCAGCAGTGATTTCTCCAATCGAGTTCTTCTCACTCTGGATTGCCAGTGGTGACTCTGGTAGGCAGCTTTGTCCCTCCACAAAATCTATATGTACATGATTGTACAATTCCAGGCAGGGGGCGTCTAGCATATGCTGATCACCGGGTTCTGGCCAGTGATTGACTGCCAGCAGCGGGTGATTAGCTCTGAGTCTCACAGAACACAGCTCTGTGAGTGTAAACAGCACAAAGCTGTGTTCAGTGACAGTGAATTTAGTTGTTTTTTCATTCCCTGGCAAGGAGTGAATGAAAACAACTAAATACCCAGTACAAACAGCACACAGTACACACACAAACACTTATTAGGCACATATTCAATCCCTTTTTAGCCCTAGATGTTAACCCCTTCTTGCCCAGTGTCATTAGACAGTGAATATTATTAGTGCTGATCACTGTAATAATGGCACTAGTGATTTCAGTGGCAGTTAGTTAGTTCCCCCCAGCGTCAGTTAGTTTCAGATTTGACTGCTGCAGTATCTCAGTCCCATTATAAGTCGCTAAACACTGCGATTACTAGTGTAGCTCCACCCCCATGAGGGCAGGTGGAAGATGACTGACCCCAAAGGTTGCCATAACCTTGCAAGCCTCCCAACACTTCTGACACCCTGGGTTTGGACAAGTTTCCCAGTGATATTGCAACTACACAGACACCAGACTGTAGCAAAGTAAACAAGTATTTTACTTAAGATTCTTGAAGCAGAACAAGAATAACGTTGGAAGATACTCGGGGTCATTTACTATAGCGCCACAGCGCTAATTCGCTCAAATTGGCGCTAATTAGTGCTAAAACGATATTCGCTGTATTGCTGGTGAGAAAATACTCCTAGAATCGAATTTGCTATAGCTCCCTGAAACCAAATAGCGCCCAAACCCTTAATGCCGCAAACACATGAGCGGAATGTCTGTCAGAAAAAGTCCGATGGGAGCTTTTCATCGTATTTTCCGGCTGTGTATGCTCCATCGGACTTTTTCTGTCGAAAATTCTGACGGACTTAGATATTGAACATGTTCTAAATTTTGTTGTTCCTCGTCAGCCTCTGCTGGGGTTGAGGGAAGGGTGGAGGGAAGGCTGCAGCGAAGGGTAGAAAGTGATTCCCTGGCTTCAGTCTGGTCGTCCAGAAACCGCAGTTTGTTGAAGTACCACACCCTGGGTACATACACTTGCGCTGCTGCTGCTCCTGATCTGAGAGATTTCTTGATTTTATTATGCTCCTTCTTATGCATGTTCCTCAAGATCCCAATTTTATTTTTCACAAACTTGATGGTTGCGTCGGGGACCCGAGTCTTCACAAATTCCAGAAGTGTCTCCAGCGATGACCTCCTAGTTTGTTTATTATAATATAAGCTGTATTTCACCTCCCACAAATTCCTCATCTCCCTGTATCTGTCTATGAAACAGGACATGAATTCTAGGTCCTTAAAGCTAATTATCTTTGCTGTAAGACAATACAAAAACACTAATGTCAGACTAAACTCTCATTATCATATCCCAATATAGGCCTCAACCTTGAAGCAGTATAGGCCACTGTGATGGGCCAAGTTCAAATGATTACCTTCATTTATGACACTCGCCACTTCCGTTCATCCTTCCTCCACACACAGATTGTACGTACGACACATGCATGTTAGCTTTATATACACTGCGCATGCGTGAAACTCCGCCCATCCTGCCCGTCCCTGACGTTCTATCTCAAATATTCCCTGTCCCTTCTCTCTTCGGTGCGCAGTAGGAGCAACATGGCGGAGACACAGCAGGTGTGTGTAAATTCGAGTAACAAGGAGGAGGAAAGCCCGGGGCCCGAAACAACACAATCCTGGAGGAGGAGATTTAAGGCCTCCAATATGGCCTTTGAAGAGATGGTGGAGATGGTGGACATAATGAGGAGGAACGACTATGATGGGAAGCATGGACCGTACACCAACCCTAATTTGAGAAAAGCCATGATCATGACGAAAGTTGTGAAGAGTCTGCGGCAGAATTTTGGGATACGACGATCCAAGGAGCAATTAAGGAAACGCTGGTCTGATCTAAAACTGAGGAAGCAGAATCAGTATAGAAGAATAAAGAAAGTTCTTCTAAAAAGTAATTACTTGTTGTGTGTTCCTATCATTATTATTACTTGCATGCTGCACCATGTGCTTTTCTTTACTGTTGTACAGTTTAAAATGGCTACTTTCATGTTCGTGGGCACAGTAATTGCTCGTACGAAACATCGTTCGCTTATTAAATATGATGTTTTGGGCAGATACAGGTTAAATACATTTGGTAATGAAAGGTTTCAAAAAATAGGGGCTTTGAGGCCATAAAGTGGCCCCAGGGACTTTTAAACGGTGCTAGAGTCAGTAAGGTGAAAGATATGAGATAAAACAAATCTTTTTATTTAGTAATCTTAAAAAACAGACATTTGGTCAAAACCAACATTGGAAATAAATTTACAAAGCAAATACAAAAATTTCTTGAGAGAGTGGTATTAATCTCTGTATCCATGAAATTTTTGTATTTGCTTTGTAAATTTATTTCTAATGTTGGTTTTGACCAAATGTCTGTTTTTTAAGATTACTAAATAAAAAGATTTGTTTTATCTCATATCTTTCACCTTACTGACTCTAGCACTGTTTAAAAGTCCCTGGGGCCACTTTATGGCCTCAAAGCCCCTATTTTTTGAAACCTATTTTCTGGGACGTGGTGCTATTGACCCTTTCCTCTTTTCCAACCTTTTCAGACATTTGGTAATGCCTATTTATATAAAATTTATTTTTGTGTATTGCTGTCTAGATGTGTTTGTAACTAGAATGAAATGCAAGCTTGATTCAGTGTAATGTAAGGAGAGGACACTCAGCAGCTGTTTACACATCTGGACTCAGGAGCACTAGTGTGGGACACAAGAACAAACTTTTTAAGGCGTTCCACACAGGTGCTGCAGTGGATACTTGGGGTGTCTCCATGTGTGAAAATTGTCACAAAAGGGTAAGTATTAAAACTTTGGTAAGGTAACAAATCATGTCTTCAGCTTGGAACTCTGCCCAAAACAGACAATTGTACCCCACTTCCCAGCAATGTTTCATATTCCTATTTCTGGACTGAAATATCTGTGTGCTAAGTATACCTTTTGTTTCATTCTCATAGGGGAGAAAAGACTCGGAGGACACCACTCATCAGAGGACACCAGGGACCCCCCAACTCACCAAGAAGGGGAAATCAGCCCAAGACCCCCTGAGGATCTGAAGGAAGGAGAGGTGGAGGAAGTGGGGGAGATTGACACCCAAACAGGTGAGTGTCTGACACCCCAGCTTCAGGTAATATATGTATGCCTGCATATTTATAATACATGTTTTTTTAACCAATTTTTAGGTGATGTGCTGGTTGTGGAACAGCAAGCTGAACCTTTCACTAGTGACAGCGCCCGAAGGCTCATTCACGACATCATGATGTGGAATGGGGAAATATATATTATTAGGAAGAAACTGAATGTTATGGAACAACAAATGAAGAACATGATAGATGTGTTGGGGAAAATATAATTTTTTTTCAAATCCCATCCATTTTCCCATTTGTTGGACTAAACAAATTGTTTTTTTGTACATTTTAAAAAACAAATTTTTAAGATGCACACGATGTGTCAAGATGTGCTATCTGCCATCAGGGGATCTCAATGTACGCGTTTTGTGGGTGAAACCCCTTCCTCGTAACTCTAGTAGGTGAGAGGAAGGGGTTGCACCCCCAAAACACACCCATTGATCCCCCATGATGGGAAATAGCATGTTGACATTAGGCATGGGATCAGGAGGGAAATACCCATTTTGACTCCCAATTTGTGTGCATCTTCAAAATTTGGCTTTTACAGGGGTGACATCACCCCATCTGATGAAGGCAATATCAAGACATTTTTGACACTATAATGTCTGATATTGACTTCAGTTTTTATACGTTGAACTTTATAAGTTCCAGAGTTGTGTATGTTATGTTTTAAAAAATGCCCGTTTCTAAAAAAATAAAAAAAAATAAATTATTTTATAGCAAAATTTTAAAACGCACGTGTGAATGTAAAAAGTGTGCTAATGAACAATGTGTGGCTTCTCATTTCAATGCACAATACCCGTTTTTTAAGTAATTTGGTGTTTACAGTGACAATGGGGCTTATTTACTAATGGAAAATCTACTTGGCACTACAATTGCACTAGGAGCCAAAAACAGACAAGCAATAAAGAAAATTCAAGATTTTATCAGATCTATTTTTTTATTATAAAAAATTAGACATTGTCTGGCATTGCAATGGCCCCCCTACCCGTAAAATAATTAACATATTTCTCCCGAACTTCACGGGCGCTTTGGGGTGCCAAGCCAGTATGGCCAGTATCCAGGCCCATCAGAGGATTGTACGTAATAAGTCCCGCCTCAGGCCCAACTGAGGCTACATAATTAGATGAATTTTTATGTAAAAAGTTGTGCAATATGCAGCAGCATAAGATTATGTGTTTGAGTTTATACTCTGCCATGTGTATGGCTGTCAGAAACAGGCGGAACCGGCTGGTCATTATCCCAAAGGCATTCTCCATGACTCTTCTGGCTCTGGCCAGCCGGTAGTTAAAAACCCTCCTCTCCGGAGTGAGGGTCCTCTGGGGGAATGGCCTCATCAGGTGCTCGCCCAGACTGAACGCTTCATCAGCAAGGAAGATAAACAGGAGTCCATCACTTTGTCCGCATCAGGTGGCAATCCTAGGCCACCACTCTGGAGCCATTGGGAAAACTCCATCTAGGCGAAGTCTCCTTCATACGACATCCGGCCATTCTTCCCCATGTCCACATAGAGGAACTCATATTGTGCCAACACCACCGCCATTAACACTATACTATGAAATCCCTTATAGTTAAAATAGTATGACCCCGAATGAGGTAGTGGCACAATGTGGACGTGCTTCCCATCTATAGCCCCTCCACAGTTGGGAAAGTCCCAACGGTTGGCAAAATGGGAGGCCACAGTCTGCCATTCATGTGGCATTGAAGGAACCTGTGGAGTCAAATCAGAAAAAATAATATTAGGACTTTTGCACATAACATTGCAAGCAGATTAGATGCAAACATTCTTAGTCAGCATCAGTAAAACTTTTATTATAAGAAGTATTTAAAGACAAAAATATAAGGCCCACTTATCAGATTAATTCCCCCTTCTGATGGCCCATTGTAAAAATTTTAGGGGGGGTAGGGTTCGAGATGAGTTTGGGCCCCCCAAAAAAAGCCTTTGGCACTCTACCTGAATTTAAGGACAACAATAACATTTGTACACATTTTAGGGGGTGTTTGGGGTAAAGCACTACAATGGAGCTGACAAAATACATTGTTAAGTGACTAGGCTATAGGTGTATATGGGCCCAGGATAGCATGTTGGGGAGGTTAGTGAAGGAAAATATGCATATAGGCCAAAAAAGGAGCATTAAAAGATTACAGCATGCATGGGCACAAAGCGGACATTCACAGCATAATACAATCATGGTAATTAGGGAAAGATGAAAGAAATACAAAACATTAGTAAACATTAAAATAAAATTGAATGTGATGTTAAAGGACAAAAGTCACCTTAATATAGTCTTTTTGCAGGACCTAAATAATAGCAGAACAGGTCTCTGGGATAAGGATCCCCAGAGCCTGGGGGAGATGCCTGTCGAGAACTTGAGGTCCTGCAGGCTTCTCCCAGTCGCCAAGTACCGCAACGTGGTGACTAGCCTCTGCCCTGGAGTGATGGCTTGCCTCATGCAAGTATCCTGCCTGCTAATATAAGGGGTCAGCAAAGCCAACAGACGGTGAAAAATGGGGTCCGTCATCCTGAGAAAGTTCCTGAAATCATCAGGATTATTCTCCTGGATCTCACGAAACAAAGGCATATGAGAGAATTGGTCACGCTGGAGTAACCAATTCTTGGTCCATGAACTCCTCCCCACCCTGTTCATGGACTGGGCTTGGGTCAAAGAATGAACCCCAACACCAAGCCTCCACACAGCACAAACTCTACGACGAGTACATACACGCAGCATGGCTTCAAAATGGTCGGCTGATCAGAACGCACTAACAGAATGCACTGAAGAACAGCAAGACCTGTGAAGAACGAGCTGAAAATCAGAAACGAGCGGAGAAGAACACACTGAAAAAACAGATACGCACTGTCTACATGCTCTGAAAAGCAGATACAAACCCACAAGCACAAACTGAAGTGTAGGGATGAGCTTCGTATTCGAGTCGAACGCATGTTCGACGCGAACATTGTGTGTTCGGTCGTTCGCTGTGTACCCTGAACGATATGGGACGCTCGCTCCAAATTCGAGTGGCGCGTCATGGCCCATAATTGACTGCGGCACCGCAGTGCATTGCTGGCTGATAATTGGCCAAGCATGCACTATGACCCACATGCTTGGCCAATCACAGCGCTGTGTGTACAGAGAGCCGTAATTGGCCAAAGCCAAGGAGGCTTTGGCCAAATAAGGCTCAGGGGGTTTAGTACATGCCCCACACTATATAAGGCCGCCTACATGGCAGCCTTGTGTAGTGTGTTGCGGTGGACACTGGAGAGAGATAGACAGAGAGACAGTGTCATTTGATTTAAGTTAGATAGAGTAGGCAGGTTGATTCAGTTAGCTGCACTTACAGTGTACAGGGGGTCCCCTAGTTACAAACATCCGACTTACAAACGACTCCTACTTACAAACGGAGGGAGACAACAGGAAGTGAGAGGAAATCTACCCCTAGGAAGGGAAATTCACTCCTGTAAGAGCTATTATGGGGAAAAGGTACCTCGACTGATGCTTTATCGCCAATCCTTGTTTCCACAACAACCCAAAATTTACAAAATCCAATTGTCATTGGTCCAGAAAGTGAGGTGAAATCTTCTGAACAGGGGCACACACAGCAAAACAAATGTTACAGGGGTGTTAACCCTTCTCTATGCTATCCAAAAAGCTTAAAAATAGTTTTTTTGGCTGGAGCTACACTTAAAAAATGTACCTGTTCCAACTTACAAACAGATTCAACTTAAGAACATACCTACAGTCCCTAACTTGTTTGTAACCCGGGGCCCTCCTGTATTGTGTATATATATGCATCCCAGGTGATATATATATATATTACACTGTATTCAGTTTAGCTGGATCCTATTCTTCTCTTCCTAATATACTGACAGGCAGGCGTTTTTACAGTATTTCCAGTTACTGTACTGTGTACCCTGCACAGTTGCACCTACAGTATAGCTACCTGAAGCCAGGTGCTTGTGTAGGCTCTTGACGTATTTCCAGTTACTGTACTGTGTACCCTGCACAGTTGCACCTACAGTATAGCTACCTGAATCCAGGTGCTTGTGTGGGCTCTTGATGTATTTCCAGTTACTGTACTGTGTACCCTGCACAGTTGCACCTACAGTATAGCTACCTGAAGCCAGGTGCTTGTGGGGCTCTTGACGTATTTTCAGTTACTGTACTGTGTACCCTGCACAGTTGCACCTACAGTATAGCTACCTGAAGCCAGGTGCTTGTGTAGGCTCTTGATGTATTTCCAGTTACTGTACTGTGTACCCTGCACAGTTGCACCTACAGTATATCTACCTAAAGCCAGGTGCTTGTGTGGGCTCTTGACGTATTTCCAGTTACTGTACTGTGCACCCTGCACAGTTGCACCTACAGTATAGCTACCTGAAGCCAGGTGCTTGTGTAGGCTCTTGACGTATTTCCAGTTAGTGTACTGTGTACCCTGCACAGTTGCACCTACAGTATAACTACCTGAATCCAGGTGCTTGTGTAGGCTCTTGACGTATTTCCAGTTACTGTACTGTGTACCCTGCACAGTTGCACCTACAGTATAGCTACCTGAAGACAAGTGCAGGTGTTCTCATACTAATAATACTACAGGCAGGCAATTGATTCTGCTAGCTGCAGTATAATCGGTATGAATATACATCCCAGTTTTGTGCAGCTACATCTCACTGCAGGCCAATAGTATGTCTGGAAGGCCAAGAAGGAGAGGCAGACAGTCACAAGCCAATAAAAGAGGTCAAGCAGGCACTGTGTCTAGCGGCAACAGTGCTGTTCGTGGACACGGTGCAGCCTCATCAGCACGTGGCCGCGGGACACGCTTGGCCTTTTTTTCGGCAGCTGGCCGTGTTGAGCCGCAACATGCGGAAGACTTGGTCGAGTGGATGACCAAGCCGTCCTCATCCTCCTCATCCTCTCTCTCCCAGGCTCTGGGTACTTTGTCTGGTAAAGCAGATGCCAATGCGACCTCTTCCCTCAGCTCAATGGCATCAGTGACTCCCCCGAACTGTTTGACCACAGTGTTGGGTACATGCTCCAGGACGATGCCCAGCGTTTTGAAGGCTCCGATGATGGTACTCAGCTAGAGAAAGGCAGTAACGTGAGCCAGACAGAGGGGGTGCCCAAGAAGGACAGCAATCTGGCAGTCATGTTCCCCCAGCTGCAGCATACTGCCAGGTTTGCTCCAGTGATGAGGAGGAAGAGGATGATGAGGTCACTGACTCCATGTGGGTGCCTGATAGGAGAGAGGAGGAGGAGGAAGAGGAGGCACCAAAGATGCAGGATGCCCTCCAGGGGCCAGCCTAAGGGCAGCACAGTGATTGCATCACACCGCAGAGCTCCGCATGTGCAGGGCGCTGCTGTCTCTGCACGTTATTCCAAAAGTTCTTTGGGCCTTTTTTGAGACGAGTGCATCAGATCCCACCGTTGCTATTTGCAACATATGTCTCAAGCGTATCTCGCATGGCCAAAACATCTCCCGCTTGGGCACCGCATGCTTGACCAGACATATGTTGACCTGCCATGCAGTTCGTTGGCAAGCGTACCTAAAAGACCCACACCAAAGAACAAAGAGGACCTCTCCTTGCTCCTCATCAGCTGGGATCTCCAACCCCACTATACCTTTAGTCCTCTCTGAGACCTGCACTGAGAGGAATGAAGGTGTAGAATTAGGTGTGTCACAGTCAAGTACTTGCGGGCAATCTGCTATCGGTACACTGACGTCCAATTGTACCAGGCAAATTTCCCTGCTCCAGCTGTTGCACCGCAAAAGAAGTTCGCTCCCAGCCATCCACATGTCCAGCAGTTGAATGCTGGCAAAATTGCTAGCACTTCAACTGCTACCTTTTCAGTTGGTAGACTCTGCCCCCTTCCACAAGTTTGTGGAATGTGCCGTTCCTCAGTGGCAGGTACCCAAACACCACTTTTTCTCACGGAAGGCGATTCCGGCTCTCTACCGGCATGTGGAAGGTAATGTCTTGGCCTCGCTGGACAGGGCGATCAGCGGTAAGGTGCATATTACCGCTGACTCATGGTCCAGCAGGCATGGACAGGGATGTTACCTAAGTTTCACGGCGCATTGGGTGACTCTGCTGGCAGCTGGGAAGGATGCAGGACAAGGTGCAGTAGTGTTGGAGGTTGTTCCACCACCAAGCCTCCAAAATGCCACTACTGGTGATTCTGACACACCTCTCTCCTCCACCCCCTCCTCTTCTTCTTCCTCCATGGTCTCTTCCTGTGCTTAGTCCTCGGAACCATCGGTGCTCCATAGGCATTCAAGGGGCTATGCAAGTACGCAGGCCAAAAGATGCCATGCGGTGCTTGAGCTGGTGTGCTTGGGGGACAGGAGCCACACTGGGGCAGAGATTCTGTCAGCTCTGCAGGGGCAGGTTCAGAGGTGGTTGACGCCAATTTAAGCCAGGAATGGTGGTTTGCGACAATGGCACCAACCTCCTCTCCGCCCTCTGAAAGGGACAATTAACCCATGTGCCCTGTTTGGCTCACGTCCTTAACTTGGTGGTGCAGCGGTTCTTGGGCAGGTACCCGGGCTTACAGGATGTCCTGAGGCAGGCCAGGAAAGTCTGTGTGCATTTTCATATAATGCCATTGCTCAGCTGGCAGACCTCCAAAAGGAATTTAATCTGCCCAAGAACTGCCTAATCTGTGACATGCCCACCAGGTGGAACTCAACATTGGCCATGCTGCAGCAGCTGCACATGCAGCAGAGGGAGACAAGCAAAGAAAGTGTTTCCACCGCTCAGGCTGACACTGACCCAGGTGTAAGTGGAAGTTTCAGAGCAGAAGAGCTCCAGGTGCTGGCTGAATGCTAGGCAAAGCAGGCTTGAATGGAGGAGAAGATTTGGATGCCGCACACTGGATGTAGTCAAAAAAACTTCACTTTATTGAAAAAATGGGATCATCAAAATAACAAGACTGTCATGCAGAAAGTACAGGTAAGCTGACGCGTTTTGCACTCAGGACTGAGTGCGAAACGCGTCAGCTTACCTGTACTTTCTGCATGACAGTCTTGTTATTTTGATGATCCCATTTTTTCAATAAAGTGAAGTTTTTTTGACTACATCCGGTGTGCGGCATCCAAATCTTCTCCTCCATTCAAGCCTGCTATGCAGCAGAGGGCCATCAATGAGTACCTGTGCGACTATGGCACCAGGACAGGGGAGCTTGGTTTTTTTCCCCACGCCAGTGGGCCATGATCAGGGATGCATGCACTGCCCTGTCACCATTTGAGGAGGCTACGAGGATGGTGAGCAGTGACAGTGCATGCATCAGTGACACTGTCCCCCTTGTCCACCTGTTGGAGCACACACTGTGTGGAATAATGGACAGGGCACTTGAGGCAGAACAGAGGCAGGAAGAGGAGGACTTCCTTACCTTTCAAGGCCCCCTTTATCCAGACAGTGTTCCTGCCTGCCCACCGATCACACAGGAAGAGGACGAGGAGGAGGAGGAGGATTGTGTCAGCATGGAGGTGGAGCCTGGCACTCAGCATCAGCAGCAGTCTTTAAGGGATCATTTTACAGTCCCAAGTAACCCATGGACTTGTACATGGCTGGGAGGAGGTGGCTGCGGATCATGTCGTCCTTAGTGACCCAGAGGACTCCGGACCGAATGCCTCAGCAAACCTACGCTGCATGGCCTCCCTGATCCTGCAAAGCTTGGGGAAGGATCCTTTTATTCGTGGTATCAAGGAGAGGGATCGTTAACTGCAACCCTCCTTGATCCACGTTACAAGAGTAAGGTTGCAGACCTTATCTTGCCGTCGCAGAGGGAGCAGAGGATGAAACATCTTCGGGAGGCCTAGCAGAAAGGTCTGTGCAATGCGTTCCCAGAGACTGGGAGGTTACAAACTCCTGTTCCTGGACAACGTGTTGCCGAGGCTTCAGTCAGTCAAAGGAGCGGTGGAGAAGGTGGCTGTCTGACCGATGCGTTCAGACAATTTTTTTAGTCCGCAGCCCCAAGGTATGATCGGTTCCAGCAACCATCGCTAGCGTCTGTTTTACATGGTACAGGAATACCTAGGGGCAAGATCTGACTTGGACACCTTTCCCACCGAAAATCCTCTGGGTTACTGGGTCTTGAGGATGGATCACTGGCCAGAGCTTGCACAGTATGCAATTGAGCTACTGGCCTGTCCTGCATCCAGCGTTCTTTCGGAACGCACATTCAGTGCTGCTGGAGGCTTTGTAACTGATCACAGGGTGTGCCTGTCCACCAACTCAGTCGATCAACTGACCTTCATAAAAATGTATCAGTCTTGGATCTCCACCAGATACCAAGCACCTGATGCTGATGTAACCGAATACATTTTTTTGAAATGTCAGATCCCTTCAAGACTGCCTATGCTGATGCTGAGTAACTATCCTGTTATGCTGAGTGACTATCCTCTTCCTCCTCAATGATCATGCTGATAGCTTGTAAGAATATTTTTGTTTCTGGGCGCCTCCACCAGTGGCTAAGGCCCAATTTTTCAGCCCCTGTTTAACAGGGGCATGCAATTACAATTTTGAATGCAATTCTTTGCAGCAGGCCTCGTTCCTGCGCTCCAACTAGAGTATCTGTGAGGAGTTGCAGTGTTGTGGCTCCAGTGCCTAAGGCCCAATTTTTCAGCCCCTGTATAACAGGGACGTGTAAATACAATTTTTGCTGCAATTCTTTGCATCAGGGCTCGTTCCTGCGCTCCAACTAGAGTATCTGTGAGGGGTTGCAGTGTTGTGGCACCAGCACCAGTGCCTAAGGCCCTGTTCAACAGGTGCATGTAATTACAATTCTTGATCTAATATTTCACAGCAGGGCCCGTTCCAGCGCCCACCAAGAGTAACTGTAAGGACTTATGCCCCGTACACACGGTCGGACATTGATCGGACATTCCGACAACAAAATCCTCGGATTTTTTCCTACGGATGTTGGCTCAAACTTGTTTTGCCTACACACGGTCGCACAAAGTTGTCGGAATTTCCGATCGCCAAGAACGCGGTGACGTCAAGCACGTACGACGAGACTAGAAAAGGCCGGTTCAGAACCAAGCGCGGCACCCTTTGGGCTCCTTTTGCTAATCTCGTGTTAGTAAAAGTTTGGTGAGAGACGATTCGCGCTTTTTCAGACTCGTGGCTTTCAGATCGTTTTCTGACATTCAGTTTGTGCTGTGGGTTTGTATCTGCTCTTCAGTGCGTGCAGTCAGTTCGTATCGGAGTTTTCTGTGCGATCTTGTCCGCTCGTTGCTGTTTTTCAGGTCGCTCTTCACAGGCCTTGCTGTTCTTCAGTGTGTTCTGTTACTTCGTTCTGAGCAGCCGACCGTTTTCTAGCCATGTTTCGTATGCGTACTCCTCGTACAGTTCGTGCTGTGCGGGGGCTTGGTGTTGGGGTCCTGACCTTGACACAAGTCCAGTCCATGAACAGGGTGGGGAGGAGTTCATGGACCAAGAATTGGTTGCTTCAGCGTGACCAGTTCTGTCATATGCCTTTGCTCCGTGAGATCCGTGAGAATAATCCTGATGATTTCAGGAACTTTCTCCGGATGACGGACCCCGTGTTTCACCGTTTGTTGGCTTCGCTGACCCCCTATATCAGCAGGCAGGATACCTGCATGAGGCAAGCCATCACTGCGGAGCAGAGGTTGGTCGCTACCTTGCGGTATTTGGCCACAGGGAGAAGCCTGCAGGACCTCAAGTTCTCGACAGGCATCTCCCTCCAGGCTCTTCTTTGTGGACATTTACTGCTTGTGTTTGTTTGAGCTGACCCTGACAGAAATGTGTGGAGTCCAGAAAATGCCGTGATTGTGTAACCTTACAAAGCACTGTTGGCTGTTATTTAGTAAATGCAAAGACACTTTTCACTACAAGTGCACTTGCAACTGCACTGAAACTGCACTTGTAGTGCAAAGTGGATTTGCCCTTAGGAAATTACACCCATTTTCTCAAAAAAAACAATTACATCACCCCAAAAGTGTTGTAGCGTTGAGACAATAATCCACACATTCTTGATGAACAATCTTTTTAATACCTGCACAATCACATGTGCATTTACCAAAGGTTTTTCTGACAAACCAACATGTTTGTTGTATATCAATTTTTGTGGTGTCATTATCCAAAATCAAAATGTGCATTTTATAGAAAACAGGCCTGTGTAAAACCCACAAGAAAGACACAAATCTTGATCTTACAAAGTTCACATTTGGTAGAACTGGAAGGCAATATCAGACATGAGTATTTAGGAACTGTGTTTGATATTGCGTTCAGATGGGGGGAAATCACCCCTGGAAAAGCCAAATTTGGAAGATGCACACAAATTTCCCAATGTCAACATGTGCTATCTGCCATCAGGGGGGATCAAGGGATGTGTTTTGGGGGAGAAAGCCCTTCCTCACCGCTACTTTAGAATTGAGGAAGGGGTTGCACCCCCAAAACGCGTCCATTGATCTCCCGTGATGGCAGATAGCACATGTTGGCACACTGTGTGCATCCTCCAAATTTGGCTTTGGGAAAAATCACAAAAACATTTCGCACATTGTAGCAGACAAAAGAAGAAAGTGATTTTGAGGGGCTTTAAACTCGCCCCAAAACATCAATGATGTTTTTATATTTTGGAATAACATCATTGATGTTTTGCTTGATGTTTTCCAATTGTAAATTACACCCCATGATCTCCCCGATCAGGATCTGGGCACTTTCGGATGTGAAAGGATCTTCATCCACAACCTCACGATCACCTAAAAAGAAAGGAAACCCAAAATAAATTAGGTTTGCAAAAAAATGCCGCCATCCATCTCTTATCTGAGCCTGTGGTCGCAGACACTCACCTGTTGTGGTGACTAGTTCCACCACGTCTTCTTCCTCCTGCTCAGCTTGTGTTGGTATTTCCCCTTCTTCCAGAGGTGGGGGGTCTCTGGTCTCCTGGGATGAGGGGTGTCCTCCGAGTCTTTTCTCCCCTATGTAAAACAAAAATGGTATACTTAGCACACAGATATTTGATGGCAGAACTATAAAGATGAAACATTGCTTGGAAGTGGGGTACAATTGTCTATTTTAGCGGAGTTCCAAGATGTAGCTTTTTTAGTGTCCTTTGTCAAGCTGCAATACTTTACCTGTTTGGTACAAGCTTCACAGATGTAGACCCCCCTATATTATACCCTGGAGCACCTGTGTGGCCCCCCCTAATAAAAAGGGTGTTCTGGGGTCCCACACTAGTGCTCCAGTGTCCAGATGTGAAAACAGCTGCTCAGTGTCCTCTCCTTACACACAATCTAGTTTGCATTTCATTCTAGTAACAAAGCCATCTACACAACCCAATTCTTTGAAGACAAGTATAGGGCGTCAAAATGGTGGCCAAATGCATATGGGCTAAACAATGGTATTTTATAGTCCGAAAAAAAAATGTGTGATCCGAACGAATAATGTGCCCATGAACATGAAAGTTGCTATTTTAAACTGTACAACAGTTCCTAAAAGCACATGGAGCAGCACGAACGTAATAAACACAAGAACAATAGGAACACAGCACAACTACTTACATTTTTGCAGCACTCTCCGGATCTTTCTGTACTGCTCATGTTCTCGTAATTTCAGGTCCGACCACCGCTTCCTGAGCTCATCTTTCGATCGTCATACCCCGAATTTCCGGTGCAGACTCCTGACCACTTTTGCCATGATCTTGGCCTTTCGGACATTGTGGTTGGGGTAAGGCCCATACTTTCCATCATAGTCGGCCTTCTTCAGGATGTCCACCATCTCCAACATCTCCCCAAAGGACATATTTGAGTCCTTTAATCTCCTTCTGGATCGGGACGTTTCAGGCTCCGGCCTTTCCTCCTCCTCCTCCTCCTCCTCCTCGTTGCTGTACTTAGCACTATCCTGCTGTCTATCCGCCATGTGCTCTTCCTCCACTGCGCCGAACGAAAAGGGGCGGGGAATAGAATAGAAAGAACGCCAGGGGCGGGCGGAGTTATATGCATGCGCAGTGTGTATAAATCGTAACGCGCGCGTCTTACGTACGATCTGTGAGCGGAGGAAGGAGCATCGGAGACGCCGATCGTGCTAACGAAGGTAGGATCTAAACTTGGGCCTATACTGCTTCGAAATTGAAGCCTATATTGTAACAAGATTAGGGGAGTTTGGCCTGACATTAGGGTTTGTCTTGTGTTGTGTCTTGCAGAGAAAATGGATGGGTTCAACGACCACAATTTCCTGCCCCTGTCCATAGACAAGTACAGGGAGCTGCCCTGTCTGTGGCAGGTCAGACACCCCCACTATAATCACAAACAGAAGAGGCAGGCAGCGCTGGAGAAACTGCTGGAGTTGGTGAAGCCGGTGGTCCCCACAGCAACCATACCCTATTTAAAAGCTAAAATTGGGGGCCTGAGGAGCACAAATCTTAGGGAGCACAAGAAGGTCACAGATTCCCAGAGGTCCGGAGCTGCAGCAGATGACGTTTATGTCCCCAGGCTGTGGTACTATGAGAGACTGCAATTTCTGTCAGACCACACTGAAGTCAGGGAATCCCTCTCCACTCTTCCTTCCACGCTTCCTTCCATACCAGCTGAGGCTTCCGATGTCCAACCTGTGCCTTCCAGCCAGGAAGAAGTGGAGGAGCCCAGCTGGAGTCAGGTATAGCATTCCTCTACAGATTTCTGGGCAATAAATAAATAATGTTTACTAGATGTTATTATTGATCACTATTTGCTGATTTCATAAAGTGTTTTACATATCAATAGACAGTAGTGGGCACCCAAAATTGGGACAAGAATGCAAAATGCTGGGCTCAGAAGGATAGTCTGTTATATTTGTTAACATTCAATTTGCAGCAGTCAGGAGGTGAAAATTGTGTGTGATTGATGAAAACAATACTAAAACTATGTCCCTTTTTCATACACAGGAAGACCTCAGCCAGGAGGAGGCTGTGGAATGTGGCAGTCAGGAGGAGGCGGGGATTAGTGGCAGCCAGGAGGAGGCGGGGATTAGTGGCAACCAGGAGGAGGCGGGGCTAAGTGTCAGCCAAGAGAAGCCTGGGACAAGTCGCAGCCTGACTGAGTCTCAGGGCCCTCCCCTCCGCCTGCCATATAAAAGGGCCAGGAAGGCCACTCCCTGTCCTGTGCAGGATTCAGTGTACAGGCTGATCCAGGAGGCTTCGGCGTCCCTCAGAGCCTTCCCCAGTCCTGCAGAGGCCTTTGCCTGCATGGCTGCCACCAAATTGCTGGGCATGCAGGAGGGCCAACGCAAGATCTCTGAGGACCTGATTTATAAAGTCCTTCGTAAGGGGGAGACTGGGGAACTGACACCCAAGACTGATGTCATGGAGAGGGACGATCCTCCTCCTCCTCCTCCTCCTGCTGCCACAACTCCACCACCACAGCCAAAGGCTGGAAGGAAGCGTGGAAAGAAGACCTGAGAGTGATTGCCCTGGGTTCAGTCTGGTCTGACAGAAGATGCAGTCTCTCGTATGACCACAGCCTGGGGACACAGATGTCATCTGCTGCTTTCCGGATCTCTGGGACTTCTGGACCAGACTGCCCTCCCTTAGATAAGGACTCCTCAGGCCACCAATTTTGCTTTTAAATAATTGATGTCTGCCCTGGGGGTCCAAGGCTTCGCCCACTTCTGCAGTTTCTCCAGCGTTGCCTCCCTCTTTGTTTATAGTCGTGACCCCTTAATAAAATATTTTTAGGTAAATTCTACTCTCCTGTGTGTGTTTTCATCCAAAAAGGACAGTTTGTTGGTGAGTATTCAGGTACATTTCTAAAGTACAATGTGAAATTAACAAGGGACAACAACACCAAACAATCTCCTCCTACAGATTAAATACAACAACATATCAATGGTGTTGTGGGAACTTGTCACAAAAAACACACAAACATTTTCGGGAGTACAAATCCAAATCACCAAAAAAAAAATTAAAATAAAAAGAGAAACACAAAAAAAGATTCTACATTAACCACTTGAGCCCCGGACCATTATGCTGCCTAAGGACCAGAGGTCTTATTCCAATTTGGCACTGCGTCGCTTTTACTGCTAATTGCGCGGTCATGCAATGCTGTACCCAAACGAAATTTGCGTCCTTTTCTTCCCACAAATAGAGCTTTCTTTTGATGGTATTTGATCACCTCTGCGGTTTTTATTTTTTGCGCTATAAACGGAAAAAGACCGAAAATTTTGAAAAAAAATGATATTTTCTACTTTTTGTTATAAAAAAAATCCAATAAACTAAATTTTAGTCATACATTTAGGCCAAAATGTATTCGGCCACATGTCTTTGGTAAAAAAAATGTCAATAAGCGTATATTTATTGGTTTGCGCAAAAGTTATAGCGTCTACAAACTAGGGTACATTTTCTGGAATTTACACAGCTTTTAGTTTATGACTGCCTATGTCATTTCTTGAGGTGCTAAAATGGCAGGGCAGTACAAAACCCCCCCAAATGACCCCATTTTGGAAAGTAGACACCCCAAGGAAATTGCTGAGAGGCATGTTGAACCCATTGAATATTTATTTTTTTTGTCCCAAGTGATTGAAAAATGACAAAAAAAAAAAAAAAAAAATATTTACAAAAAGTCGTCACTAAATGATATATTGCTCACACAGGCCATGGGCCTATGTGGAATTGCACCCCAAAATACATTTAGCTGCTTCTCCTGAGTATGGGGATACCACATGTGTGGGACTTTTTGGGAGCCTAGCCGCGTACGGGGCCCCGAAAACCAATCACCGCCTTCAGGATTTCTAAGGGTGTAAATTTTTGCTTTCACTCTTCACTGCCTATCACAGTTTCGGAGGCCATGGAATGCCCAGGTGGCACAAAACCCCCCAAAATGACCCCATTTTGGAAAGTAGACACCCCAAGCTATTTGCTGAGAGGCATATTGAGTCCATGGAATATTTTATATTTTGACACAAGTTGCGGGAAAGTGACACTTTTTTTTTTTTTTTTTTTTTTTTTTCCATAAAGTTGTCACTAAATGATATATTGCTCACACAGGCCATGGGCATATGTGGAATTGCACCCCAAAATACATTTAGCTGCTTCTCCTGAGTATGGGGATACCACATGTGTGGGACTTTTTGGGAGCCTAGCCGCGTACTGGACCCCGAAAACCAATCACTGCCTTCAGGATTTCTAAGGGTGAAAATTTTTGATTTCACTCTTTACTGCCTATCACAGTTTCGGAGGCCATGGAATGCCCAGGTGGCACAAAACCCCCCCAAATGACCCCATTTTGGAAAGTAGACACCCCAAGCTATTTGCTGAAAGGCATGGTGAGTATTTTGCAGCTCTCATTTGTTTTTGAAAATGAAGAAAGACAAGAAAAAACATTTTTTTTTTTCTTTTTTCAATTTTCAAAACTTTGTGACAAAAAGTGAGGTCTGCAAAATACTCACTATACCTCTCAGCAAATAGCTTGGGGTGTCTACTTTCCAAAATGGGGTCATTTGGGGGGGTTTTGTGCCACCTGGGCATTCCATGGCCTCCGAAACTGTGATAGGCAGTGAAGAGTGAAATCAAAAATTCACGCCCTTAGAAAGCCTGAAGGCGGTGCTTGGTTTTCGGGGTCCCGTACGCGGCTAGGCTCCCAAAAAGTCTCACACATGTGGTATCCCCGTACTCAGGAGAAGCAGCAGAATGTATTTTGGGGTGTAATTTCACATATTTCCATGGCATGTTTGAGCAATATATCATTTAGTGACAACTTTGTGCAAAAAAAAAAAAAAAAAAAAAAAATTTGTCTCTTTCCCGCAACTTGTGTCGCAATATAAAATATTCCATGGACTCGACATGCCTCTCAGCAAATAGCTTGGGGTGTCTACTTTCCAAAATGGGGTCATTTGGGGGGGTTTTGAACTGTCCTGGCATTTTATGCACAACATTTAGAAGCTTATGTCACACATCACCCACTCTTCTAACCACTTGAAGACAAAGCCCTTTCTGACACTTATTGTTTACATGAAAAAGTTTTTTTTTTTGCAAAAAAATTACTTTGAACCCCCAAACATTATATATTTTTTTAAAGCAAATGCCCTACAGATTAAAATGGTGGGTGTTTCATTTTTTTTTTTCACACAGTAATTGCGCAGCGATTTTTCAAACGCATTTTTTGGGGAAAAAACACACTTTTTTTAATTTTAATGCACTAAAACACGCTATATTGCCCAAATGTTTGATGAAATAAAAAAGATGATCTTAGGCCGAGTACATGGATACCAAACATGACATGCTTTAAAATTGCGCACAAACGTGCAGTGGCAACAAAATAAATACATGTTTAAAAGCCTTCAAAAGCCTTTACAGGTTACCACTTTAGATTTACAGAGGAGGTCTACTGGAAAAATTACTGCACTCGATCTGGCCTTCGCGGTGATACCTCACATGCATGGTGCAATTGCTGTTTACGTTTGACGACAGACCGCCGCTTGCGTTCACCTTAGCGCGAGAGCAGGGGGCGACAGGGGTGTTTTTTTTTTTGTTTTTTTTTTTCTTTATTATTTTTTTGCTTTTTTAATCTTACTTTTAAACTGTTCCTTTCATATTTTTTTTTTTAATCATTTTTATTGTTATCTCGGGGAATGTAAATATCCCCTATGATAGCAATAGGTAGCGACAGGTACTCTTTTTTGAAAAAATTGTGGTCTATTAGACCCTAGATCTCTCCTCTGCCCTCAAAGCATCTGACCACACCAAGATCGGTGTGATAAAATGCTTCCCCAATTTCCCAATGGCGCTATTTACATCCGGCGAAATCTAAGTCATGAAATACTCGTAGCTTCCGGTTTCTTAGGCCATAGAGATGTTTGGAGCCACTCTGGTCTCTGATCAGCTCTATGGTCAGCTGGCTGAATCACCGGCTGCATTCTCAGGTTCCCTGTTGAGACAGGAGAGCCAGAGAAAAACACGGAAGACGGTGGGGGGGGGGGGGGCATTCCCTCCCACGGCTTGTAAAAGCAGTCTAGAGGCTAATTAGCCGCTAGGATTGCTTTTACATGAAAGCCGACCGCTGGCTGAAAAGAATGATACCAAGATGATACCTAAACCTGCAGGCATCATTCTGGTATAACCACTCAAAGTCGTGAATGGCGTACCTGAAGACAAAAAAATGGTTAACAATGGTTAACAATAAAGCACAGTAAAGTGTAAATAATTACACACCTGAAAAACAAACATGATAAAACATAATAACAATAACAATAACAATAACAATAAAACATTGCAGAATAGAATACAGTAAAAAAGAGCAGAACAATAGAGAGAGGGAATAGAGAGAGAGAGAACAATAAAACAACAACTATTTTTTTTTATTTCATATTTTTTTTTTTTTTTTTACACTTTTTTTGTAACTAACTTTTATAACGGTAACCGGTTCCAGGTTCGGGTCTCTCAAAATGCGATGGCATCTTGGGAGACCCTGTGAAATGGCGCCTAGTCTGTGCAATGCTGTACCCTACGCTAATACTCAACTAGTGAATGGTAGCGTTCAAAACATTCACCAATGCAAAGACCAGGATTGTCAGGACAGGAGGGACAATAATAGCGGGTGTCACGCCTATATCCGCGCTTGCTGCAGACACGACATCTTTTTTGGGGGGTTCGTTGGGTAGGGGTACTCGGGAGGACATAAAAATGCCTCTCATGCAGCCGACTGCATTTGGTTGGGGATGTGAATGGGGGAAGTACGGGCGCTGCAGAAGCGGTGGGTTCCCAATTAGGATTGGCGAATGCAGCAGGAAGGGCACTATGGGCACGACGGGCCTGTGTTTGTCTTTTTGGTGGCGGCGGGACACTACTTGTGCTTGCCACCTCACCAGCTTGAACTGCACTTATGGGACTCGCCACGTCACCACGTGTTACTGCAGTGCTGGTTTGACTACGACCGGGGTGTACTAGGCCGCTGGCGCTTGCCAGTTCACCAAAACGCTACCAAAAAACTGTTAGCGATTGCAGGGATCAGGCCTGACTCTGCGAACGCTGCAGTTATGCGTTTAGTGTTTTGTAAGTGACAGTGATCGATCGATACTGCACTTGGGTGGGCTGGGCCGGGCCGGGCGGAGGGGCAAAACGCAGGTGCTAGCAGGTATCTGGGCTGATCCCGCTAACACTGCGTTTTTGGGAACCCTAAACTGCTGGTGACGCTAGTATAGATCTGATCGGATCAGATATTGATGCGATCAGATACTATACCACTAAGGGAGGTGTACGGTGCGTGCGTGGGTGTTAGCGGTACTGGCGCTAATCTGACGCTGCCTGGGGCTGGTGCTTGCCAGTTCACCAAAATACTACCAAAAAAACTGTTAGCGATCGCAGGGATCAGGCCTGACTCTGTGAACGCTGCAGTTATGCGTTTAGTGTTTTGTAAGTGTCAGTGATCGATCGATACTGCACTTGGGTGGGCTGGGCTCGCCTGGGCGGAGGGGCAAAACGCAGGTGCTAGCAGGTATCTGGGCTGATCCCGCTAACACTGCGTTTTTGGGAACCCTAAACTGCTGGGGACGCTAGTATAGATCTGATCGGATCAGATATTGATCCGTTCAGATACTATACCACTAAGGGAGGCGTATGCTGCGTGCGTGGGTGTTAGCGGTACTGGCGCTAACCTGACGCCTGGGGCTGGTGCTTGCCAGTTCACCAAAATGCTACCAAAAAAACTGTTAGCGATCGCAGGGATCAGGCCTGACTCTGCGAACGCTGCAGTTATGCGTTTAGTGTTTTGTAAGTGACAGTGATCGATCGATACTGCACTTGGGTGGGCTGGGCTGGGCCGGGCGGAGGCACAAAACGCAGGTGCTAGCGGGTATCTGGGCTAATCCCGCTAACACTGCGTTTTCGGGAACCCTAAACTGCTGGGGACGCTAGTATAGATCTGATCGGATCAGATATTGATCCGTACAGATACTATACCACTAAGGGAGGCGCATGCTGCGTGCGTGGGTGTTAGCGGTACTGGCGCTAATCTGACGCTTCCTGGGGCGACGCATATCACCGCCGGGCGATCGGGGGGCTAAACCTTTATTCGGTAATAAACGGCGGGTGCCCTGACACTATAAAAAATAAACAAACTAACCAGCGTCAACCGTAACGGTTATACGGTGATCAGTGGTGAAAGGGTTAACTAGGGGGCAATCAAGGGGTTAAAACATTTATTAGGTAGTATATGGGGGTCCCTGACGCTATAAAACGCTGACGGCGAACCTAAATATTTACCTCACTAACTAGCGTCACCAGTGACACTAATACAGCGATCAGAAAAATGATCGCTTAGCGACACTGGTGACAGGGGGTGATCAAGGGGTTAAAACTTTATTAGGGGGGGTTAGGGGGGTATCCTAGACCTAAAGGGGGGTAATACTAACTGTCCCAACACTGTCACTGTCACAAACTGACACTATGCAGTAATCAGAAAAAAAAAAAAAAAAAAACTGCTGGTGTCAGTTTGTGACAGGGGGGGGGGGGGGTGATTGGGGGGGGATCGGGGGGCGATCGGGGGGGGGATCGGGGTGATTTGTGTGCCTGGCATGTTCTACTGTGTGTGTAGTGTTTGGTGCACTCACAGTGAAGTCTTCTCTCCTCGGGCCGGAACGGAAATTACCGAGCTGAGGAGAGATGACATCATTTCCTTTGCTGCTGTTTAGCATACAGCAGCAAAGGAATGATTCCATTGGCCGGCGGCGATCGCGAGGGGGGGGCCACGAACGGATGGTCTCCCCCTCATCACCGATCGCAAAAGACGACCGCCTCGGGCACCGGGGGGGGGTCCGATCGGACCCCCCACCCGCGGAAGGCAAATCACGTACCCTGTACGTGATTTTGCCTGTCCGTGCCACTTTGCCGACGTACATCGGCGTGAGGCGGTCGTCAAGTGGTTAAAGTAAAAAAAAAAAAAAATATATGTTGTCAGATGTGAGAAATCAAAATATATTGAGGGAATCCCGATAAATAGTAACGAAAAAAGTTTGTGAGAAGTGTGTGTGAATATGAGCATCAAAACGACTTAATTCTTGTCACATTATAAAGAAGAAGAGAGTGCGCTGTATTAAACCATTTTTTACATTGCAGCATGACGAAAGTGCTTTAGCCATTACGAACGCTAAGTTTACCAGAACGAGCTGTCCCGTGTCGGAATTTCTTCTGAGCATGCGTGGCACTTTGTGCGTCGGAACAGGCCACACACACGGTCGGAATTGACGCGATCGGATTTTGTTGTCGGAAAATTTTATCTCCTGCTGTCCAACTTTGTGTGTCGGAAAATCCAATGGAAAATGTCCGATGGCGCCCACACACGGTCGGAATTTCCGACAACACGCTCCGATCGGACATTTTCCATCGGAAAATCCGACCGTGTGTATGGGGCATTACAGTGTTGTGGCACCAGCACCACCACCAAAGGCCCAATTTTTCTGCCCCTGTTCAACAGGTGCATGTAATTACAACTCTTGATCTAATATTTCACAACAGGGCTCTGTGAGGGCTTACAGCGTTGTGGCAACACCAACACCTAAGGCCACAATTTCTGCAGAGTATATAGGGAAGGCCCCTACTTTCAAACATCCAACTTACAAACGACTTGCAAACAGAAGGAGACAACAGGAAGTGAGATGAAATCTACCCCTAGGAGGCGAAATTCTCTCCTGTAAGAGTTAATATGGGAAAAACATTTCTCCTTTCCACTGATGCTTGATCACCAATACTTGTTTCACTAAAAGACCCAAATTTTCTAAAAACATCTGTCATTGTGACAGAAAGTGAGGTGAAATCTTCTGAAGAGGAGCACAGACAGCAAAACAAAATGTCACAGGGGTGATAACCCTTCCCTATGTTTTCCAAAAAGCTTAAAAATAGATTTTTTGGCTGGAGCTGCACTTTAAAAATGTACCAGTTCAAAATTACAAACAGATTCTACTTAACAACAAACCTACAGTCCCTGTCTTGTTTGCACCGCCTGTATACTTCTGTTCAGAGTATATAGGGCCTGGGGGGCCCACGCCTTTCCTTTTTTTAATTTGGGTGCGGGGCTCCCCTTAATATCCACACAAGACCCAAAGGGCCTGGTAATGAACTGGGGGGGTACCCATGCCGTTTTGCTCACTGATTTTCATCCATATTGTCGGGACCCGACATTACAATAAAGCCGCAAGCAGTTTTAAATTACTTTTATTGCTTTAAAAATGTCATTTTGTGCAGGGATTGTTCTAAGCACGGGAAACACGCACTACTTTACAGGCATATTATAGACACCCCCCAGGTCCGATATTTAAAGGAATATTTCACTTTTTTTTTCACTTTAAACATCATTAAAATCACTGCTCCCGAAAAAACTGATGTTTTTAAAACTTTTTTTGCATTGATACATGTCCCCTGGGGCAGGACCCGGGTCCCCAAACCCTTTTTAGGACAATACCATGCAATCTAGCCTTTAAAATTAGCACTTTAGATGATTTCAAACGTTCAAGTCCCATATACTTCAATGGGGTTCTAACGTTCGTTCGAATTTTTCGGTTCGTTCACAGTTCTGGTGCGAACCGAACCAGGGGGTGTTCGGCTCATCCCTACTGAAGAGCAGTAACGGACTGAAAAGCACGAAAAATAATAAAAAAGGAAATTAGTCTGGTCTCACCTTACAATAAGAGTGTTAAAATCTGTGTGTGACCACACCTAGAACTAGTGATCTCTCCTGGAGACACTTGCAGACCTTTTGTCTGTGTGCTGATTGTAAAAAAACTCAGCAGAAAACCATTTACTTTGAATCAAATTGTAGGAGAGTAATAAAAGACTAAAGGTCAAAAGAGATTCTTCAAAGAGGAACACTCAGGTTTAAAAAAATACAAAACGGTATACTTTATTGAATACTATAAATATCGGACATGTGATACATGAAAGAATACATTTTCATCCACCAATATTAAAAATAAATAAATTATGTCTCAACAGACACACCATCAAGAAACACTCCGCATTCACTCCAGTCTACCCCATGAAACGGCAAAAAGCCTAGATACTATTCCCGGGCTGAAAAAATAGAAAATGTCCTGAGTAATTTATGTGTATCAAAAGTAGATGTGATGAAAATGTAGCAAGTTTCCCACGTAGTGGCCCTTTAGATAATAAAGAAAAACATACAGTTCTTTTATGTACAGCGTAATTGAATGTCAGTACAGCGTTTGCCACTGTGAGGAAAAAAGGTTCTTGAAAGACTACAATTGTAACATAACATGTAGGTAGCCAGGTGGATGATCACATCAATGCTATAAGGGAGATTCTCAATGAAAGTGAAGGATCCGCTTGTCTCACCTGATCGTGGTCATCCGCTCCCTGGATGAGCAGTGCATCAAAGGTGGGATCACTGGATGATCCAGAGTCAATAGATGTCCTTCCAAATAGAAAATATAGCTGGTGTTACTCTGTGTCCAAAGATCTGTTCGTTGTAAAGCAGCTCGTGATACTTCGCTGAGCAATGGCTCCACACTGTTCAATGAACGCTACCAACGGGACCGGCTGCGCCTTGCAGCCGTGCAGCACTTGGAGCGGACAGTGGGCAGACCCTAAATGGAAGTCAGAACAGTCTTGACCTAGAAGGATATCCTGGATGGTGGAATCTCCACAGCAGATATGTCTAGCTCAGACGCAGACTATGAATGGACTTGCATAGAGAAGCACAGAGTCCAAGTGATGTGATCACCAAAAAACATCAGTGGAATAGTGATGAGGGAATGGCTGGAGGGTGGGAGATGGTCAGGAAATCATATCTAGATGGTTGCTGTGTATGTGGGGTCGTCCAGCTGACGCGTTTCAATCGTTAGATGATTTTCTTCAGAGCTAGATGTGTTGTGGGTCCTACCAGGCTAAATATCAAGTTAATTGGTTTAATTGGCTACTTGGAGGACCTAACAGACTGCCCACATTTGAAGATTTAACCCTAAGTGCTCAAAGCTGTGTAAAAAACACAAAAAATATATGTCCCAAACACCCAAGGAATTTACACATATATACTGAGTCACACATTGCACCCTTCTAAGGCAGATGGAAGAAAGAAACACATCTTATAAGCCTTTAAAGAAAATCACCTGTCCATGTAAAAAAATCTACATAGGCAAAACTAAAAGACAGTTGAAAATCAGAATCAGTGAACACATACAAGGGATCTTAAAGAAAGATGATGAACGACCCCTTCCTTTGCACTTTCTTAAAGTGGAGTTCCACCCAAAAGTGGAACTTCCACTCATTAGATTCCTCCCCCCCTCTGGTGACACAGTTGGCACCTTTCAGGGGGGTACAGATACCTGTATATTACAGGTATCTGTACCCACTTCCGGCATAGATACCCGCAGAATCTGCGGGTATTTACGCCACTTCCTGCTCCCTCCCCGCTGCCTGCTGGGAAGCACACGGGTCCCAGAGGCAGCAGGGACCATCCGTATTGCGCTGCGCGACTCGCGCATGCGCAGTAGGGAACCGGGAAGTGAAGCCGCACGGCTTCACTTCCTGATTTCCTTACCGAAGATGGAGGCGGCAGCACCCGAGGACGGAGAGACGCTTCGGCCTCGGGTGCCAACATCGCGGGCGCCCTGGACAGGTAAGTGTCCATGTTTTAAAAGTCAGCAGCTGCAGTATTTGTAGCTGCTGACTTTTAAAAAAAAAAATTTCGGTGGCGCTCCGCTTTAACTCACATGGAGTAGACCCCTCAGGTCAAAGGTATCTACAGACTTAATTTGCCTTTGAGGCGGGGGGATTACGATTGAATTTTATACCAAAAAGAAAAAATGTGGATTTATCTCTTAAATAGTCTTCAACCATCGGGCTTGAACAATGAATGTAATGCCGCGTACACACGGTCGGACTTTGCAGCTACAAAAGTCGGACAGTCTGTCCGACATACTTCCGGCGTACCTTCGGCGGACTTGGGGCAGACTTTCTTACGAACGGACTTGCCCACACACGACCACACAAAAGTACGCCAGTTTAGTACGCTGTGACGTACACCAAGTCCGACGAGACTATAAAACGGAAGTTCAATAGCCCGTACGACACCCTTTGGGCTCCTTCTGCTAATCTCGTGTTTATCTCGTGTTAGTAGAAGTTTGGTGAGAGACGATTCGCGCTTGTGAGACTCGTATTTTTCAGTTCGTTTTAACTGTTGTTCAGTCTGTGCTTGTGAGGTTTGTATCTGCTTTTCAGTGAATTTGGTCAGTTGGCATTGAGAAATCTTTGTTTTATTGGCCGCTCGTTCCTGATTTTCAGGTCGTTCTTCACAGGCCTTGCTGTTCTTCAGTGCGTTCTGTTTAGTGCGTTCTGACCAGCCGACCGTTTTGAAGCCATGTTACCTGTACGTACTCGTCGTAGAGCTCGTGCATTGTATGTGCTTGGTGCTGTAGTTTATTCTTCAGCCCAAGACCAGTCCATGAACAGGGCGAGGAGGAGTTCATGGACCAAGAATTGGTTGCTTCAGCGTGACCAGTTCTGTCACATGCCTTTGCTCCGTGAGATCCGTGAGAATAATCCTGAGGATTTCAGGAACTTTCTCCGGATGACGGACCCCGTTTTTGATCGTTTGGTGGCTTTGCTGACCCCCTATATCAGCAGGCAGGATACCTGCATGAGGCAAGCCATCACTCCGGAGCAGAGGCTGGTCGCTACCTTGCGGTATTTGGCCACAGGGAGAAGCCTGCAGGACCTTAAGTTCTCGACAGGCATCTCCCCCCAGGCTCTGGGGATCATTATCCCAGAGACCTGTTCTGCCATCATACAGGTCCTGCAGAAGGACTATATTAAGGTAAGCTATTTTTATTTTATTAGCATCACATGTTCTTTTATGTAATCTTTGATAATGTAATGTATTTCTTGCTTCAAACACTACTTCCCATCATTGCAATATAGTGTGAATGTCCCCTTTTTATCCTCACACATGCTGGGATTTTTTCCTGTTATTTTTTGTCATGCATGTATAGTTTCCTTCAATAACCTTCCCAGCATGAAGTGATGGGAACATATCCACCTAGTCTACTCATTTTGAATGTATTTTGTTGGAGTGTATTTAGTGTGCTTATAATTAGCAATTAGCTAGATTTCACAACCCCCCCCCCCCCACCTGAACTCACTCCAAATAGTGTGCTGCTAATTAGCAATTAGCTAGATTTCACAACCCCCCCCCCCCCCCACCTGAACTCACTCCAAATAGTGTGCTGCTAATTAGCAATTAGCTAGATTTCACAACCCCCCCCCCCCACCTGAACTCACTCCAAATAGTGTGCTGCTAATTAGCAATTAGCTAGATTTCACAACCCCCCCCCCCCCACCTGAACTCACTCCAAATAGTGTGCTGCTAATTAGCAATTAGCTAGATTTCACAACCCCCCCACCCCCACCCTCGTTAAAATTTGCTTGAATGTTCTGTGGTGTTGATTTGTCTAAAGCAAATCTATGTTGCACTTTGCAAAATGCATGTGCACTCTACAAGTGCATTTGTTCCAGTGCTTTAGTAAATGAGCAGAAGCTCTGCTGATTTCCATCATCAAATCATATGCAAGCCTCAAAGTGTTTTCATTAATTGCCCTTGCATGTGATTGTGTACTGTTTGCAACATGAATGCCTTTTGACATTACCTCATTTACTGTAAGCTGGTTAGCAACTGCACCTGCAGAGTGCGACAACTGCAGTCTTGTAGCCTTTGTTATCCCTAAATTCCTGCGTGTTGTTAAAGTAATTTTTTTTTGGGATTTCACAACCCCCTAAAATGTAATCAATGTTCTATCAGAGGGGGTGAGCAATCTGATAAGTGTGCCTTTTTCCATATTAGTTATTCCAGAAGAATTAAATTATTGAATGTTATACTGATGCTGGGGAATAATGTTTTTAATTGTCTAATTTTCTTGCAATGTTAGCTTCCAAATTAATTGATTTTGGTTTTCTTGTTTGATTCCCCAGTTTCCTTCAACGCCACAGGAATGGCAGACTGTGGCATCCCATTTTGCCAGCCGTTGGGACTTTCCCAATTGTGGAGGGGCTATAGATGGGAAACATGTCCACATTGTGCCACCACCCCATTCGGGGTCATATTATTTTAATTATAAGGGGTTCCACAGTATTGTTTTAATGGCGGTGGTGTCGGCACACTATGATTTTTTATATGTGGACGTGGGGAAGAATGGCCGGATGTCGGATGGAGGAGTATTTGCCCAGACGGAGTTCTGCCAGCGTCTCCAGAGTGGTGGCCTGGGATTGCCACCTGATGAGGATAACGTGGAAGGACTCCCCTTTGTCTTCATTGCCGATGAAGCCTTCGCTCTGAGCAAGCACCTCATGAGGCCATTCCCCCAAAGAACCCTCACCCCGGAGAGGAGGGTTTTTAATTACCGGCTGGCCAGAGCTAGAAGAGTGGTTGAGAATGCGTTTGGAATTCTGGCCAGCCGGTTCCGCCTGTTTCAAACAGCCATTAATTTGGCGGAATACAAACTTAATTTTATAATTTTATCATGCTGCATTCTGCACAACTTTTTAAATAAGCATTCTGCCAATTATATAGGCACAGTTGGGCCTGAGGCCGGACAAATAGAAGCCAACCTTACAGGCCTGGATACTGTCCGTACTGGCTTGGCCCCCCAAAGTTCCCGTCAGGTTAGACAGCAATATGTTGATTATTTTATGGGTAGGGGGGCCATTGCAATGGGCCAGGATATATAATTTTTTGACAATAAAAAAAATATTGCTGAAATCTGGCATTATATTTATTGCTTGCCTTTCTTTTGGGCTGTCTCCTAGGTTATGGTCGAGCAGTTGTAGTGCCAACTGTATTAGAATTTTAAAAATGTCTAAATAAGCTCCATTGCCACTGTAAACAACTTTTTGACAATTATAACCAAACTGATACTGAGCCTTGAAATAACAAACCACACATTTGTTAAAATCCTATAAAAGGAGATGTTTTTATTAATGGTTGGTATGCATTCAGTTCTGCATTTAGTATAAAATGTTCATAGACAAAAATATAATGGTATCTTAATGATGTAGCAAAATATAATTATATTTAAATATTTCTACCTAATCCACAAAAAAATATTTTGGGCTTTTGGATTTTCAAAAACAGGCTTTGTTTTTGGAAAATCAAGTTTTGTTTTTTTTTAAAAGCAAGTTTTTTATTTTTTATTTTTTGTTTTTTAAAATCAATTTTTTAATTTTTTTTGGTTTTTTAACATTAATTTTTTTAATTTTTTTGGTGTTTTAAAATCAATTTTTTTTACTTTTTTTGGTTTTTTAACATTAATTATTTATTCGATTTTTTTGTTTTTTAAAATCAATTTTTTAATTTTTTTTGGTTTTTTAACATTAATTTTTTTAATTTTTTTGGTGTTTTAAAATCAATTTTTTTTACTTTTTTTGGTTTTTTAACATTAATTATTTATTCGATTTTTTTGTTTTTTAAAATCAATTTTTTAATTTTTTTTGGTTTTTTAACATTAATTTTTTTAATTTTTTTGGTGTTTTAAAATCAATTTTTTTTACTTTTTTTGGTTTTTTAACATTAATTATTTATTCGATTTTTTTGTTTTTTAAAATCAATTTTTTAATTTTTTTTGGTTTTTTAACATTAATTTTTTTAATTTTTTTGGTGTTTTAAAATCAATTTTTTTTACTTTTTTTGGTTTTTTAACATTAATTATTTATTCGATTTTTTTGTGTTTTAAAATCAATTTTTAAATTTTTTTTGGTTTTTTAACATTAATTTTTTTAATTTTTTTTGGGTTTTTTAAAATCACTTTTTTTTTTTTTTTGGGGTTTTTTAAAATCACTTTTTTTTTTTTTTTTGGGGTTTTTTAAAATCACTTTTTTTTTTTTTTTGTGGTTTTTTAAAATCACTTTTTTTTTTTTTTTGGTGTTTTTTAGAAAATCAATTTTTATTTTTTTGTGGATTTTTGACAGCCCTCCTTTTTGACATTAGGTTAAACAGCCATTTATGTTATGCCAAAAAAACAAAGAGAAGGCCCAGAATGGGGTCAGCAAAACAGGAAATGAAGGACATGATTGATGTTTTGGGGTTTAAAAAAGGGCATTTAGATTCGACCCAAAACATCAATCATGTCCTTCATTTCCTGCTGCATACGATCCAGCCTATTACGCATTTGATCCATGTCTTGATTCCAGGCCATTATTTGACCAATTAGACGTTGGGCACTTTCCGAGGTGAAATAGTCACTTCTTGTTGTTCCTAAAGTGGAATGAAACCAAAAAATGTCTTTAGAAATATGCACACATACATAGTTTACCTTACCAGAAATAAAGCTGTTGTCTCAGACACTGACCTGGTGGGGTGGCCATGTAGCCTAATTCCTCCACATCCTCGGGGGTGTCACTGTTGCTTGAATGAAGCATGAAGCACAACCAGATCCCCTAAAATAGAGTAGACAAATTCAATTAAACAAAAGGCAGCCATGCATAGATTAACGTAAGCTGGTGTGTCAGACACTCACCTGGTGGGGTGCCCATGTCGCCCACCTCTCCTTCCTCCACATCGTCAATGGGACTTGGGCTGATTGCCCAATCCTGTTTTGCTTGGGGTGGACTGTGTTCTTGTGGTTGGCTGAGTGATTTTTCCCCTATGTGAAACAAAAAATTAGTAATCTAATTAGCACACAGATATTTTAGGACATAATAATTTTCCAACATTTGTAGTGAAGTGGTTTGTGTAGAGTTCCTATTTTAGTTCAATATTTAAAATTATAAAGACATACCGGATAGATAGATATCAATATCTCAAAATATAGTTAATAATCTTTTGATCTCTCTCTATATCTGTAACAAAATCTCTAAATATCTAACTAAATGTAAATCCAAAAAATTAAGAGAATTTCAAATATATATATATATATATATATATATATATATATATATATATATATATATATATATATATATATATATATATATATATATATATATATATATATTTATATATTTATATATTTATATATTTATATTTATATATATATATATATTTATATATATATATATATATATTTATATATATATAGATATATATATATATATATATATAGATATATATATATATATATATATATATATATATATATATATATATATATATATATATATATATATATATATATACATATATATATATATACATATATATATATATATATACATATATATACATATATATATATATATATATATACATATATATATATATACATATATATATATATATACATATATATACATATATATATATATATACATATATATATATATATATACATATATATATATATATATATATATATATATATATATATATATATATATATATATATATATATACATATATATATATATATATATATATATATATATATATATATATATATATATATATATATATATATATACATATATATATACATATATATATATATATATATATATATATATATATATATATATATATATATATATATATACATATATACATATATATATACATATATACATATAATATATATATATATATATATATCATATATATATACATATATATACATATATATATATATATATACATATACATATATATATATATATACATATATATATATATATATATACATAGATAGATATATATAGATAGATATGGATATGTAACGAGGTTTCTTCAAAGATCGTTTAAAACGATGAACAAAAATCGTATAGGAAGGAAAAGCACATGGAGCAGTATACAAGGTAATAAACACAAGAGAAAAACACGACAAGTACTTACTTTTTTTAAGAACTTTCCGGATACGTCGGTATTGATCCGGCTCCCTGAGTTTCAGGTCAGACCATCTTTTGCGCAATTGATCTTTGGAGCGCTGGACCCCAAATGATGCCTGCAAAGTCTCCACGACCTTCGCCATTATTTTGGCCTTGCGCAAATTTGGCCGTGCGTACGGCCCATAATTGCCATCATAGTCGTCTTTGCGAAGAATGGCCACCATCTCCACCATCTCTTTGAAACTCATATTAGAGGCCTTAAATCTAGGCCTCACAGATTTGGTTGACGTTCCAGACGTTCCAGCCTGCGGGCTGTCTCCACTACCTGAGGTCGTCAACATTTCAGGTGTCTCCGCCATTCTTTAACTCCACTACGCGCCGTAACAAAAAAGGGGCGGAGAACATGAGTTCATTTCGAACGTCAGGGGCGGGCGACGCAGGCGGAGTTTCACACATGCGTAGTGTATAAAGGAGGGCCTTTCGCGCGTGTCGTACGTACGTTCTGTGCGTCAAATTAGGGGGCGGAGAACATGAGTTCATTTCGAACGTCAGGGGCGGGCGACGCAGGCGGAGTTTCACACATGCGTAGTGTATAAAGGAGGGCCTTTCGCGCGTGTCGTACGTACGTTCTGTGCGTAGGTGATAGTGGACCAGGACGTTCCAAAACGAAGGTAATTTGAGATATATATATATTTTTTTTGGGGGGGGTTTATGGTCATGACTTTGTAGCAAGCGGCCTATATGGCTTGATAGATTGATGAGGCCTACATAGGGAGAAGATGATGAGGGGTTAGCAGAAACATATAATAAGTTTTTTTGGTCTTGTGACTTTCTCTTTTCCAGATATAATGAATCCCCTATTGAAGGATCCAGAGTTCCTTACTTCTTTTATTTCAAAGTATCGAGAGATGAGGAATTTGTGGGAGGTGAAACACCCTCAGTATTATAACAAGCATGTGAGGAAGTCAACGCTGGAGAGACTTCTGTCCTTTGTCCAGGAGACCATCCCGGGAGCAACAATGGAGACAGTGCACAAGAAAATTGGGGTCTTGAGGAACATGTATAAAAGGGAGCATAGGAAGATCCAGGAATCAAGGAGATCAGGAGCATCAGCAGATGATGTTTATGTACCCAGGCTGTGGTACTACAATCAACTCCGTTTTCTTGATGACCAGAATGAAGCCAGGGCATCACTTTCAACCCTTCCCTCCACCCTTCCCTCCACCCTTCCCTCCACCCCAGCAGAGGCTGATGAGGAGCAAGCTGGGTCTTCCATCCTGGATGAACCGGATATGACCATCTGGAGTCAGGTAAATTATTTTAACAAATATTTACTGTACTAATATTAATGATGTTAACTGGATGTTATAATTGTCTCAAATAATTTAGCACTCCAAATTGTGTATACATATCAAATGATAGTAGTGACTAAATATGTTTGGCACCTGCTTGAAATAATTAGGGTGTCTGATTAGACTCTTTTATTAAAGAGATGTATTCACATTGAATTTGCTAGTCATGAGAAGCAAACTGTGTGTCATTGATGAACCCAAAAAAAGAAACTAAAACTATTGTCCTTTTTTTATACACAGGATGAGTCCATCCAGGAGGAATGTGGGGAAAGTGGCAGGCAGGAGGAGACCGGGCCCATGGACAGCCTGGAGGAGGCCGGATTCACCATCATCCTGGAGGAGGCTGGGCCCAGTGTCAGGCAGGAGGTGGCTGCTCCCAGTGAGGTGGCTGGGCCAAGTGAGGTGGCTGGGCCAAGTGAGGTGGCTGGGCCAAGTGAGGTGGCTGGGCCCAGTAGGAGCCTCACCCAATCCCAAGTGCCTCCCCTCCACCTTCCCAAAAAAAGGGCCAAGAAGGGGATGGTCACACAGGACGCGTCCCTGCGCCTCATGCAACAGGCCACCCGTTTTTTAACAAGCCCCCCCGAAGCGGAAGAAGCCTATGGCTGCTACTTAGCCAGCAGGCTTCTTCAGATGGATTGGGAGCAGCGCCTCATTTGTGAGCGCCTATTTGGGGAAACAATCCATAAGGGGCTGCAGGGCACGCTAACCAAAAACACCCAACTACATGAGGCAGCCCCCCCCCCTCCTCCTCCTCCTCCTCCTCCTCCTCCTCCTGCCACAACTGAAACACCAGAGCCACAGCCTCAAAAGAAGGCTACAGGGAAGGCTACAGGGAAGGCTGCAGGGAAGGCTGCAGGGAAGGCTGCAGGGCAGCGTGGAGGAAAGGCTGCAGGGAAGAGAAGAAAGTGATGACCTGGGTTCAGTCTGGTCTGACAGAAGACGCAGGCTGTTGTAGGACCACAGTCTGGGGACATCTAGATCATCTGCTGGTGCTGTTGATCTCTGGGATTCTTGGACCAGATTGTGCTCCCTCTTATATGGACTCCTCAAGATCCCAATTTTCTTGTACACCGACTTTTTCCAGCGTTGACTTCCTCTTTATTTTATTTTGACCATGAATAAATGGATCTTTTTTGAGTTTAGCAAAAGACTTTTATGTGTTTTCTTTTAAATCATTGATTTTACACACAATGTTAAATTAACAAGGGACAACAATCTCATTGAGTTTTAAAAAAACACACCAAAAATACATTACTAATGTTAAGAATGTTCAAGTGGTAAGTCTTGAAAAAAAAATATATACATAAACAAAAACGGTGCTTTGGGTTAACTTTATCTAAAAATTAAAAAATAATCACTAGAAAAAAAATAAAAAAGAATAATGGGTTCTTTGTGGTAACTTTACAAACATAAAAAAAAAAAAAAAAAAAGGGAAAAAGTATTATTAGTATGGAAACATTGTTTATAAAAAGCATACTATATCATTCATGAGATCAAAGAGAAAAAGAATTCAGAAATCAGTTTGGGAGAACTCTGATTATGAACAGCAAAACACCTTCGTTCTTTAGAGCATTCGTAAAGAAGAAATAAAATGCGCTGCATTCAACGATCACAGATTTTGCAGCGTGATGAATGTGCTACCTACAATACAAACACTAGTTTTACTAGACCGAGTGCTTCCGTTTAGTTTTTGCTTATGAGCATGCGTCGTTTTTTTGTCCGTAGGACTAGCATACAGACGAGCGGACTTCGGGGTCCGTCGTAGTTACGACGTAAAGATTTGAAGCATGTTTCAAATCTAAAGTACGTCGGATTTGAGGCTAAAAAAGTACGTTGAAAGTCCGAAGCAGCCCACACACGATCGGATTACCAGCCAGCTTTAGTCCGTCAGCGTCCGTTGGACTTTTGTAGACGAAAAGTCCGACCGTGTGTACGCGGCATAACCTGTCAGTGTTTTTGGACACGTAAAATCCGAGATTTGTTTGATATCTGTTTAAGATTTTTACTCCTCTATCTGCAAGATGGGGCCGTTTCATTAATTTAATTTTTTTTACCTCCCTCTCATTTAGATCTGTCCCCTTGATTTCATTCTTTATGCATTAGAAGTCCAAAACTTTATTTCATTATTGTGTTTATTCTTGTATGTCTTTACTTTCAAGACTTTGATGAGAGATTTTTTCTTTAAAGCAGGGGTCTCAAACTCAAATTGGCAGAGGGCCACATGACAAGTTTTCATATCCCACGGGGGGCCGCATGCAAACTTTCAAAACTTCAAAAAACAATAAACTATACCATCAATAATATACTATACCCAGCACTGATGTCAGCAAATGTATTATTAACATAGCACTGATGTCAGCAAACGCATTATTAACCCCCAGCACTGGTGTCAGCAAATGCATTATTAACCCCCATCACTGGTGTCAGCAAACGCATTATTAACCCAGCACTGATGTCAGCAAACGCATTATTAACCCCCATAACTGGTGTCAGCAAACGCATTATTAACCCCCAACACTGATGTCAGAAAACGCATTATTAACCCCCATCACTGGTGTCAGCAAATGCATTATTAACCCCCAGCACTGGTGTCATCAAACGCATTATAAACCCAGCACTGATGTCAGCAAACGCATTATTAACCCCCAGCATTGATGTCAGCAAACGCATTATTAACCCCCAGGACTGCTGTCAGCAAATGCATTATTAACCCCCAGCACTGATGTCAGGAAACGCATTATTAACCCCCAGCACTGATGTCAGAAAACGCATTATTTACCCAGCACAGGTGTCAGCAAACGCGTTATTAACCCCCATCACTGATGTCAGCAAATGCATTATTAACCCCAGCACTGATGTCAGCAAACGCATTATTAACCCTCAACACTGATGTCAGCAAACGCATTATTAACCCCCAGCAATGGTGTCAGCAACGCATTATTAACCCAGCACTGATGTCAGCAAACGCATTATTAACCCAGCACTGGTGTCAGCAAACGCATTATTAACCCCCAACACTGATGTCAGCAATCGCATTATTAACCCCCAGCAATGGTGTCAGCAAACGCATTATTAACCCCCAGCACTGATGTCAGCAAACGCATTATTAACCCCCAACACTGATGTCAGCAAACACATTATTAACCCCCAGCACTGATGTCAGCAAACGCATTATTAACCCCAGCACTGATGTTGGCAAACACATAAAGTATACCGTTTTGTATTTTCTTAAACCTGAGTGTTCTTCTTTGAAGAATCTCTTTGAGATTTAATCTTTTGTTACTGAAAAGCACGGAAGCTGAAAAACGCGAATCGTCTCTCACCAAACTTCTACTAACACGAGAAAAACACGAATAACAACGAACTTCCGTCGGAGTTCCGTTGGAGAAACCTTCGGAGTTTATTCCGACGGCAAAACCGGTCATGTGTACAGGGCTTTACTCTGCTAAAACCTGGGGAAATGCACATGGAAATAATGTTTGGAGCATGATATAATTGTCTAAATAGTACTAAAATGTGCAGTATATTATTTAAAGATAATCTGATTTTAAACTGTGTGAAAAAATAATTTCTAAACTGAAATATCTTTTAAAAGTCTGAGAAGAAATAAATTCCCCGTTTTTGTACAACTAGATGTCCACACAACTGAGCATGCTCAGACCTGCAAATAGCTCTCATTTTAGCTCATGTGGTTTTTTTACCAGGCGCTATAGTAAATACAAAAATGAGCACTTGGCTAAAATGCGTTTTTGAGAATGAAAATCAGCGCTATTACAGTCCAATGCAAGTTTCAGCCATTGATTCTAATGGTACAATAAATAAATACTTTTAATGTTGAAATTAAATGTATCTTTCTCTGAAATGAATGTTCCTTGCAACAATGTTGCTGCTTCTATTTTGTTTCTAATGCCGCATACACACGGTCGGACTTTCTAGAAAGCTAGGTCCGACGTACTTGCCGCCAGACTTCCGGCGGACTACCGCCGGACTTTCTGAACGGCCGGACTTGCCTACACACGGCCGGACTTTCCGGAATCCGGTCTTCCCGACGGACTTCCGCCGGACTTTCAGAACGAACGGACTTTCCCACACATGGACAAGTCCGTTCATTTTGAACGTGACTTTGGTACGACGGGACTAGAAAAGGAATTCAATCTCGCCGCTTTTTTTGGCGAGATTGAAACCTTGCGAGCCCCGTCGCAGGCCCTTAGGTCTGGTATGGATTATAAAGGGGAACCCCTACGCCGAAAAAACGGCGTGGGGTCCCCCTAAAATCCATACCAGACCCCGATCCGAGCACGCAGCCTGGCCGGTCAGGAAAGGGGGTGGGGACGAGCGAGCGCCCCCCCCCCTCCTGGACCGTACCAGGCCGCATGCCCTCAACATGGGGGGTGGGTGCTTTGGGGGAGGGGGGCGCCCTGCGCCCCCCCCCCCCAAAGCACCTTGTCCCCATGTTGATGAGGACAAGGGCCTCTTCCCGACAACCCTGGCCGTTGGTTGTCGGGGTCTGCGGGCGGGGGCTTATCGGAATCTGGGAGCCCCCTTTAATAAGGGGGCCCCCAGATCCCGGCCCCCCACCCTATGTAAATGAGTATGGGGTACATGGTACCCCTACCCATTTACCTAGGTAAAAAGTGTCAGTAATAAAACACAACACAGGTTTTTAAAATAATTTATTAAACAGCTCCGGGGGGGGGGGTCTTCTTCCGTCTTCGGGGGTCCCTCCGGTTCATCTTCTCCCGGCGTCCGGTTGGTTCTTCTCCGCTCTCCGGCCTCTTCTCCCGGTGTCGCAGGTCTTCGGCCGGCCCCTCCGCTGTCTTCATGTAGCTCTATTGCGAGCGGAGGTCCGGACTTCTGGGCTTCTTGGCTTCTTGGCTTCTCTTCTCTTCCCCCAGATGTTGACACGACGCTCTCTCCGGCTGGACTGGTCTCTGAGGGCTGCGTTGTGACTTATATAGGCGGAGACCCCGCCCCCATATGATGTCACAGTCCCTGGGCATGCTGGGACTGTGACGTTTTAGGGGGCGTGGTCGACCACGCCCCCTAAAACGTCACAGTCCCAGCATGCCCAGGGACTGTGACATCATATGGGGGCGGGGTCTCCGCCTATATAAGTCACAACGCAGCCCTCAGAGACCAGTCCAGCCGGAGAGAGCGTCGTGTCAACATCTGGGGGAAGAGAAGAGAAGAGAAGCCAAGAAGCCAAGAAGCCCAGAAGTCCGGACCTCCGCTCGCAATAGAGCTACATGAAGACAGCGGAGGGGCCGGCCGAAGACCTGCGACACCGGGAGAAGAGGCCGGAGAGCGGAGAAGAACCAACCGGACGCCGGGAGAAGATGAACCGGAGGGACCCCCGAAGACGGAAGAAGACCCCCCCCCCGGAGCTGTTTAATAAATTATTTTAAAAACCTGTGTTGTGTTTTATTACTGACACTTTTTACCTAGGTAAATGGGTAGGGGTACCATGTACCCCATACTCATTTACATAGGGTGGGGGGCCGGGATCTGGGGGCCCCCTTATTAAAGGGGGCTCCCAGATTCCGATAAGCCCCCGCCCGCAGACCCCGACAACCAACGGCCAGGGTTGTCGGGAAGAGGCCCTTGTCCTCATCAACATGGGGACAAGGTGCTTTGGGGGGGGGGCGCAGGGCGCCCCCCTCCCCCAAAGCACCCACCCCCCATGTTGAGGGCATGCGGCCTGGTACGGTCCAGGAGGGGGGGGGGCGCTCGCTCGTCCCCACCCCCTTTCCTGACCGGCCAGGCTGCGTGCTCGGATCGGGGTCTGGTATGGATTTTAGGGGGACCCCACGCCGTTTTTTCGGCGTAGGGGTTCCCCTTTATAATCCATACCAGACCTAAGGGCCTGGTATGCCCCGCGCTCGCCGCAATAGGAAGATTTGTTTTTCCTATTGCAGCGAGCGCGATATGCAGTAACCTGCTCCTCCGTCGTATCTGGTCCTTCGGACTAGCATACAGACGAACGGGCTTTCCGTCAGGAACTGAGTCCGGCGGAGGTACGACGTAAAGATTTGAAGCAGGCTTCAAATCTAAAGTACGTCGGATTTCCGCAAAAATCCGACCGAAACGGTCCGTCGGAAGTCCGATGGAGACCACACACGGTCGGACTTTCCGCCGTACTTTGTCCGGCGGCGTCCGTCGGACTTTTGTAGGTGAAAAGTCCGACCGTGTGTACGCGGCATAAGAATGCTAGAATGTGGAATGGAATCTCACAACAATCTTTACCCAAACTCACACAGGTGTCTTTACAAAGCACAAACAATACCATTGCTGATGCAAATTTAAAATGAGTCACAATTTTTTGTGCTTTTTATTATTTCTAAATAATTATAACTTGAGCCCAAAAAATGTGATATGTGTACCAACATCAGAAATCAAAATGTATTTCCCCAAAAATTGAGGGTAATATCACTATTCACTACTAATATCACTATACACTCACCCACAAAGAACCACCAAATATCATAGAATAAATCAAGAAGAATAACTCTTGTGTGATGTAATTCCATCACCTGTATGTCCAAAGAAATGCAGTATTTATGTCTGTTTATATGTAGGAGGTTCTCACATGTGGCAGCTCCGTGGCTTAGAGGTTAGACCTTCTGCTTTGGCATCTCTGAGGGTCTGGGTTTAATTCACAAACGTGCTGCTTCATGTAGAGAAGTTGTCTCCTCTCCCAGGTCCTAAAACTGTCTAAATGTAGTATTTATGTGTAGGCTGGCTAAGTGGGTAGCAATTCTATCTAGCAGCACTGGGGTTGCTGGTTCAATTCCCCAACATGCTAATTCTTCTGTCGAGGTTTATATGTTCTCCCTGTGTGGGTTTCTCACCACAATCCAAAGAAATGCTGGCATTTTATTTGTCTTCTGTTGAAATAGTCTCTAATGTAAGAAAGTTAGTTTTGGACTTTAGATTGGAAACTCATTGCAGCCAGGGACTGATGTTAATAGGGGTTATTTATGAAAGGCAAATCCACTTTGCACTACCAGTGCAAACTAAAAGTGCAAAGTGCACTTGAAATTGCACTGAAAGCGCACTTGGAAGTGCAGTCACTGTAGATCTGAGGGGAAGCTCTGCTGATTTTATCATCCAATCATGTGCAAGTTAAAATGCTGTTTTTTATTTTCCTTGCATGTTCCCCTTGGATCTACAGCAACTGCACTTCCAAGTGCACTTTCAGTATATTTTCAAGTGCACTTTTCACTTGTAGTTTGCACTTGTAGTGCAAAGTGGATTTGCCTTTCGTAAATAACCCCCAATGTTTGTTAGCCCTAATCATGTCCAGGGACATGGACATTTAAAATTGTAGGGTTCACACTGCACAGATACATATGCTTAGAAAACTGTTGCTTTGTTTATGCGGATGCAAATGGACTTCGATCTTTGGACTGTAGTTGGAGATTTGATGCACATAGCCAAGGGCTAACACAGTTGCAAATAGTATTATATGTTCCTGCCCATCAGGTGCAATTACTTTAGACATACATGAAGAGACAGATTGAAAGATATGGGTGGGTGTGTACTTCTATTGGGTGTGTTTCAGTGTGCTAACAATAAAACCTCTCTTATTTAAAGGGCTGCACTAGGGGGGTTTGTTTGGCCTGAGAAGGTCAGGTTTTTTTGCTGTGATTTGTGGTGGTGGAGAAGTAATGATCAAGTGTAGATTGACAAATGCCCAACTAGGGTTGTTTGCTTGTGCATTTTTTCCATCAAAAGTTGGTTTATGTGGCCATTAGGGATGAGCCGAACACCCCCCGGTTCGGTTCGCACCAGAACCTGCGAACGGACCGAAAGTTCGCACGAACGTTAGAACCCCATTGACGTCTATGGGACTCGAACGTTCGAAATCAAAAGTGCTAATTTTAAAGGCTAATTTGCACGGTATTGTCCTAAAAAGGGTTTGGGGACCCGGGTCCTACCCCAGGGGACATGTATCAATGCAAAAAAAACTTTTAAAAACGGCCGTTTTTTCGGGAGCAGTGATTTTAATGATGCTTAAAGTAAAAAAAAAAAAGTGAAATATTCCTTTTAAATATCGTACCTGGGGGGGTGTCTATAGTATGCCTGTAAAGTGACGCGTGTTTCCCATGTTTAGAACAGTCCCTGCACCAAATGTCATTTTTAAAGGAAAAAATCTCATTTAAAACTGCTTGCGGGTTTAATGTAATGTCGGGTCATGGCAATATGGATGAAAATCAGTGAGACAAACGGCATGGGTACCCCCCAGTCCATTACCAGGCCCTTTGGGTCTTGTATGGATATTAAGGGGTACCCCGCACCGAAATTAAAATAAGGAAAGGTGTGGGGCCACCAGGCCCTATATACTCTGAACAGCAGTATACAGGCGGTGCAAACAAGACAGGGACTGTAGGTTTGTTGTTAAGTAGAATCTCTTTGTAATTTTGAATGGGTACATTTTTAACGTGTTTAGCTCCAGCCAAAAAATCTTTTTTAAGCTTTTTGGAAAACATAGGGAAGGGTTATCACCCCTGTGACATTTGTTTTGCTGTCTTTCCTCCTCTTCAGAAGATTTCACCTCACTTTTTGTCCCAATGAAAAATGTTTTTTGAAAATTTGGGTTTTTTTGTGGAACAAGGATTGGAAAGCATCAGTGGAAAGGAGAATTTTTTTTCCCATATTAACTCTTACAGGAGAGAATTTCCCTTCCTAGGGGTAGATTTCATCTCACTTCCTGTTGTCTCCTTCCATTTGCAAGTAGGAGTCGTTTGTAAGTTAGATGTTTGAAAGTAGGGCCCTGCCCTATATACTCAGCAGAAATTTGGGCCTTAGGTGTTGCTGTGGCCACAACACTGTAAGCCCTCGCAGGGCCCTGCTGTGAAATATTAGATCAAGAATTGTAATTACATGCCCCTGTTGAACAGGAGCTGAAAAATTAGGCCTTAGGCACTGGTGCTGGTGCCACAACACTGCAACCCCTTACAGACACTCTAGTTGGAACGCAGGAACGAGCCCTGCTGCAAAGTATTTCATCAAAAATTGTAATTACACGCCCCTGTTAGACAGGAGCAGAAAAATTGGGCCTTGGGCACTGGTGGTGGCGCCCAGAACCAAAAATGTTCTTACAAGCTATCAGCGTGATGATTGAGGAGGAAGAGGATAATTACTCAGGGATAGTCACTCAGCATCAGCATAGGCAGTCTTTGAAGGCATCTGAGATTTCAAAAAAAATTATTCGGTTACATCAGCATCAGGTGCTTGGTAGCTGGTGGTGATCCAAGACTGATTCATTTTTATGAAGGTCAGTCGATCGACCGAGTCAGACAGATGCACCCTGTGATCGGTTACCACGCCTCTAGCAGCACTGAATGTGCGTCCTGAAAGAACGCTGGATGCAGGACAGGCCAGTAGCTCAATTGCATACTGTGCAAGCTCTGGCCAGTGATCCATCCTCAAGACCCAGTAACCCAGAGGATTTTCAGTGGGAAAGGTGTCCAAGTCTGATCTTGCCCCTAGGTATTCCTGCACCATGTAAAACAGACGCTGGCGATGGTTGCTGGAACCGATCATACCTTGGAGCTGCGGACCAAAAAATTGAACGCATCGGTCAGACGGCCACCTTCTCCACTGCTCCTTCTTTAACTGACCGAAGCCTCAGCAAACACGTTGTCCAGAAACAGGATTTTGTAACCTCCCAGTCTCTGGGAACGCGTTGCACAGACCTTTCTGCAAGGCCTCCCGAAGATGTTTCATCCTCTGCTCCCTCTGCGATGGCAAGATAAGGTCCGCAACTTTACCCTTGTAACATGGATCAAGGAGGGTTGCCAGCCAGTATTGGTCCTTCTCCTTGATACCACGAATACGAGGATCCTTACGCAGGCTTTGCAGGATCAGGGAGGCCATGCAGCGTAGGTTTGCTGAGGCATTCGGTCCGGTGTCCTCTGGGTCACTAAGGATGACATGGTCCGCAGCCACCTCCTCCCAGCCACGTACAAGTCCATGTGTTTCTTGGGACTGATCCCTTAAAGACTGCTGCTGATGCTGAGTGCCAGGCTCCACCTCCATACTGACACAATCTTCCTCCTCCTCCTCCTCCTCCTCGTCCTCTTCCTGTGTGATCGGCGGGCACGCAGGAACACTGTCTGGATAAAGGGGGCCTTGAGAGCTAAGGAAGTCCTCCTCTTCCTGCCTCTGTTCTGCCTCAAGTGCCCTGTCCATTATTCCACGCAGCGTGTGCTCCAACAGGTGGACAAGGGGGACAATGTCACTGATGCATGCACTGTCACTGCTCACCATCCTCGTGGCCTCCTCAAATGGTGACAGGACAGTGCATGCATCCCTGATCATGGCCCACTGGCGTGGGGAAAAAAAACAAGCTCCCCTGATCCTGTCCTGGTGCCATAGTCGCACAGGTACTCATTGATGGCCCTCTGCTGCGTGTGCAGCCGCTGCAGCATGGCCAACGTTGAGTTCCACCTGGTGGGCATGTCACAGATTAGGTGGTTCTTGGGCAGGTTAAACTCCTTTTTGGAGGTCCGTCAGTCGAGCACTGGCATTATATGACCGGCGGAAATGCACAGAGACTTTCCTGGCCTGCCTCAGGACATCCTGTAAGCCCGGGTACCTGCCCAAGAACCGCTGCACCACCAAGTTAAGGACGTGAGCCAAACAGGGCACATGGGTCATTTGTCCCTGTCGGAGGGCAGAGAGGAGGTTGGTGCCATTGTCGCAAACCACCATTCCTGCCTTAAGTTGGCGTGGCGTCAACCACCTCTGAACCTGCCCCTGCAGAGCTGACAGAACCTCTGCCCCAGTGTGGCTCCTGTCCCCCAAGCACACCAGCTCAAGCACCGCATGGCATCTTTTGGCCTGCGTACTTGCGTAGCCCCTTGAACGACTACGGAGCACCGCTGGTTCCGAGGAAGAGGCCATGGAGGAAGAAGAAGAGGAGGGGGTGGAGGAGAGAGGTGTGTCACAATTATTAGCATTTTGGAGGCGTGGTGGCGGAACAACCTCCAACACTACTGCACCTTGTCCTGCATCCTTCCCAGCTGCCAGCAGAGTCACCCAATGCGCCGTGAAACTTAGGTAACGTCCCTGTCCATGCCTGCTGGACCATGAGTCAGCGGTAATATGCACCTTACCGCTGACCGCCCTGTCCAGCGAGGCATGGACATTGCCTTCCACATGCCGGTAGAGAGCCGGAATCGCCTTCCGTGAGAAAAAGTGGCGTTTGGGTACCTGCCACTGAGGAACCGCACATTCCACAAACTCACGGAAGGGGGCAGAGTCTACCAACTGAAAAGGCAGCAGCTGAAGTGCCAGCAATTTTGCCAAGCTAGCATTCAACCGCTGGGCATGTGGATGGCTGGGAGCAACCTTTTTTCGGTGGTGCATCAGCTGGGGCAGGGAAATTTGCCTGGTACAATCTGACGTCGGTGTACCAAAAGGAGGTTGCCCACAAGTACTTGGCTGTGACACACCTAATTCTACACCTTCATTCCTCTCAGTGCAGGTCTCAGAGAGGTCTGAAGGTCTAGTGGGGTTGGAAATCTCAGCTGATGAGGAGCAAGGAGAGGTCCTCTTTGTTCTTTGGTGTGGGTCTTTTAGATGCGCTTGCCAACGAACTGCATGGCAGGTCAACATATGTCTGGTCAAGCATGTGGTACCCAAGCGGGAGATGTTTTGGCCACGTGAGATACGCTTGAGACATATGTTGCAAATAGCAGCGGTGCGATCTGATGCACTCGTCTCAAAAAAGGCCCACACCAAAGAACTTTTTGAATAACGCGCAGAGACTGCAGCGCCCTGCACATGTGATGCAGTCAATGTGCTGCCCTTAGGCTGGCCCCTGGAGGGCATCCTGCCTCGTTGGTGATGTGCCGCCTCCTCCTCCTCCTCTCTCCTATCAGGCACCCACGTTGAGTCAGTGACCTCATCATCCCCTCCCTCCTCATCACTGGAGCAAACCCGGCAGTATGCTGCAGCAGGGGGAGCATGACTGCCAGATTGCTGTCCTTCTTGGGCACCCCCTCTGTCCGTGCTCATGTTACTGCCTTCATCGAGCTCAGTATCATCATCAGAGCCTTCCAAACGCTGGGCATCCTCCTGGAGCATGTACCCAACACTGTGGTCAAACAGTTCGAGGGACTCCTCAGGAGGACATGGTGGAGCTAGGGAAGGAGTCACTGATGACATTGAGCCGAGGGAAAAGGCCGCTGCTTTGCCAGACAAAGCACCCTGGGCATGGGTGAGAGAGGATGAGGAGGATGAGGACGGCTTGGTCATCCACTCGACCAAGTCTTCCGCATGTTGCGGCTCAACACGGCCAGCTGCCGAAAAAAAGGCCAAGCGTGTCCCATGGCCACGTGCTGATGAGGATGCACCGTCTCCACGACCAGCACTAGACACAGAGCCTGCTTGCCCTCTCTTATTGGCTTGTGACTGTCTGCCTCTCCTTCTTGGCCTTCCAGACATACTAATGGCCTGTAGCTGCACTAAGCTGGGATATATATACGAAGAGCGATCTGTGCTCGGAACTGTACAGTGGCTTGCTTGTATTTTGAAACAATTAATGGATTAACTTTTCAGTAAAAGGACACTTTTTGGCATCAAGCATCGTTCCATGTGTTTTTTCTATCATTTATGGTGGAGTTTTGGGAGTCCACCCTGACGGTGCCTTGATTGAACAAGGATTTCAAGATAAGAGGGTAACCCACCTGATGTTCATTTATTACACTCCCAGTGAGTAAGTTACCTTCAGTCGTGATGGATACCAATGGAGCTATATTTTCATACACCCAAGAAGAGACCACACAGATCATGTCTCAGATCTCAGGATCCAGAAATTTTCGAACGGGCAATACCCCGGTCTACAACTCTCGTACATGGGAGAAATTAAGAAGGAAACATACTTCTTTGGAATTGCACGGGCTAACTTTGGCCGAATACCATCGAGTACAACGAATTCCTAGAGGTCTGAGGGTACGTTTGGCCCCGACCCTATTCAGCGATAATGATGAGTTCAAGAGTACATTTATGCAGATTCTCAACAAATGTTCATTTGATTTAATGACTTTGACCATTTCATTCATACATAAGGAATTGGCTTCACTGTCGGAACAACTCACCAAGATTGAATCTGAATTGCGTACCGCGATGTCTCTGGAAGAGTTTAATAAATGTAAGGAGATGGCCGATGAAAGTATCAACAAGTATCGTTGTGAACTGGAGACCAGAAAACGCAGCAAATTCGATCGGGATATTGAGGATTATGAGAGGAATCAGGTGTACCGATGGCCACGTCCATACAATCGACGAGGTCGCAGCGACTATGGAAGCCATAGGAGAGAGATATCTGACAACTCTTCAGCCAATACAGATACCGATTCCTCATCCAATTTTTTACAAGCAGATCGCAGAGAACGGTCTACCACTCGGATGCAAACCAGGTCCCGCTACAACAGAGAAGGAAGCCACGACAGATATCGCAATACACGAGGCAACCGCGGCCGACCAAGGGAGACCTAGTTCATAACATCTCCAGGCGGGTCCTTTCACCGGATGAGGTAGGACTTTTTAACCGTGGTTTATCTTACTGTCCTAAGAGTCACCTAGATCCATTTCAGTTAGATCAAGATCTGTATCGCCTATTTCGCAATATTAGATGGAAGGTCCATTTTCTTCACAAACCATTTGTTCATAATGACATACCTGAAGGGAGACTAAGTAGTAAAAGTCTAGGACTGGTAATGAAATCTAAATCCGTCCCTCCTACTACTTATGTCCCTGTTGAGATGTTTGTACAGGAGGTTACCCGAGATGTGAAACGTCTGTTAAAACAAGTGGACTTTAAAGATCATGTACCTAACAATCTGTCCCCTCATGAAAGAGTGACATTACGGGAATTAACCAAACGGAATGATATTATTTGCAAACCTGCTGATAAAGGGGGTTCGGTAGTCATTATGGACCCCCAGGCTTATGAGAATGAGATCAGGCGACAATTGGATGACGACACAGTATACAAACCTCTACAATCAGATCCCACATGGAGTATTAGAAAGATCTTGGAAAGTATTGTGAAACCGGCATTTAAAGAAGGATTAATTTCACATGATTTATGCGAATTTTTGTTACCAACACATACCCGCATTCCGGTCTTGTATATACTCCCTAAGATCCATAAGGACAAACATTCCCCACCGGGACGCCCGATTTGTATCGGGGAGGGATTCGATCTTTGTACCCACGGCCAAGTTACTGGATAAAGTACTATCACCCTTAGTTAAGGCCACCCCATCCTACATCAAGGACTCTGGTGATTTTCTAACCAAGATCAGGGACTTACCACAAATTCAGAATGAATATATCCTTGTCACTTGGGATGTAACAAGTCTATATACATCGATTCCTCATGTGGCTGGCATTGAGGCAGCGCTAAGCCTAATTAGGAAATGTCAGGAGTACTCAGAAGCTCAGATCATTTTTTTTGAGAAACTGTTTAGATTGATTTTGTACAATAACTATTTTCTCTTTAAGGACCGGTACTATGTGCAATTGACGGGGGTAGCCATGGGTTCTAATGTTGCCCCGCCATATGCCTGTTCATTTATGCATGATTTTGAGCAAAAACATATTTTTGTGAATGACCTGTTTCGGGAACATTGCGCCACCTGGTGGCGCTATATAGATGACATTTTTGTCATATGGCGGGGCAACATTGAATCACTCAAAATGTTTGATGAGATGATTAATAGTATTTCACCAGAGATCCAGTTCAAGATTCATATTGGTGGAGATTCGGTCCCCTTTCTAGATATACGGGCATATATAAAACAGGGACGGATTGAAACTGACATATACACGAAACCTACAGATAGGAATCAGCTATTGAGATATGACAGTTATCATCCCCCTCATGTCTTCAGTTCTATCATTAGAAGCCAGCTTCTCAGAGTGACGCGAATAGTGAGTGATACTACAGTTAAATGAAAGATTAGACGAAATGTGCTGCAAGTTTAAGGAGCGGGGCTACCCAGAAAACATAATCCGACACGAATTAAATAAGATTTTGAATCCAATTGAAATCCCCAATAGGAAAAGATACTCAGTTGACAAACCTCGAATTCCATTTGTCTTCCAGTTTAACAGTTATAGTGAGAGGATCTTTAATGTATTGAGAAAACATTGGACGATATTGAAACGATCCTATCCTCATATAGAGGAGTTTCAGTTAACTCCGATGAAGGCATACCGGCGCAATAAAACCTTGCGCGATCTCCTAGTGCGATCCGAATTTAAACCAGAGAGGCAGGATGAGAAAAAGATGACCTTTCTTGGCAGTAAAAGAAAAGGCTGTTACCCTTGTCTTAATTGCATTCAATGCAATTTAGTTATCAAAGGGAATAATTTTTCTCATCCTAGGACTAACAAGAAAATAATAATTAACGGTTTCTACACCTGTCAGTCAGCATATGTGATTTACATTCTCACATGCCCCTGCAATCTCCTTTACGTGGGGGAAACCACCCAAAAAATTAAAGACCGTATCGCACAACACCGTAGTACAATTAGACATCCCCAATCAAGTTTACCTGTATCGCGTCACTTCTCAGAAATGGGCCACAAAGACACCGATCTACGCTTTATGGTTTTAGAAGAGATTCCCCATGACAAAAGAGGGGGTGATAGGATTTTAAAACTAAAAAGACGTGAAGTTTGGTGGATCAACAAATTACAGTCCCTGTACCCTGATGGTATGAACAAGGACTATGATTTGTTTTTGTTTGTTTAAAAATTTACAGTACAAGATTGATTAGAAGGTATGACTATTTTTGAATATGTTATATTTTTCTTTAAATTGATCACAAAAGGCTCCCGTTGGAAATATTAGATAGCAGAATATCAACTGGAATCCATGAAGTATTTTGAGACATGAACAGAAATAGCAACATATGTATATTCATGAGAAATATTTGCAAAACACCGAGCTAATGGAATGAGATAATATAATTGGTTCATAAGTGATATGATGAGGATATTTGAGATATAATATGATGAACCTGTCTTGTAGATTATCCCCTATTGGGGAATTTAGGATGGTTTTAGGGTAGTAGGTTTATTTAATAGGGTTAAATTTGGAATGGTTTTAGGTGTTTTGTATAGGATAATTAATTATGTGACACAGGTGTGTATCAGACTGGGTGTGGATAAAAGAACACAGTGTGGTTTAGCCTTTCACACACAGCCTGAAAAGCCTGACGAAGAGCGATCTGTGCTCGGAACTGTACAGTGGCTTGCTTGTATTTTGAAACAATTAATGGATTAACTTTTCAGTAAAAGGACACTTTTTGGCATCAAGCATCGTTCCATGTGTTTTTTCTATATATATATATATATATATATATATATATATATATATATATACTGCAGCTAGCAAAATCAACTACCTGCCTGTAGTATGAGAACACCACCAACCTTCTACAGGTAGCTTTAGCTGAACACTGTGAGGTGGACGCACCCCACTAACTTGTAGGTTTAGCTGAACACTGTGAGCATTCCATTCCACGCCCACTGCCTCCATGTTGCTACTCCGGCGGGCATGCGCAGTCCGCCGGAGTGGCACTTCCGTGCCGGTGTGGCGGGTGTGCGCGACGCTGTTCCAAACGCCGTGATGTTCGCGCATGCGCGGTTGGGGCGGTGCCGCGCACCCCCGCCTCGGGGGATCGATACAGGACGTCTCTGTTTACGTGTGTTCATTAAACAGCTGTGCCTCATTCTGACGCCAGCCGATTGAACACAATATCAACCAGCCCCTCACACTTCCCAGCAGGGCGTTACACCTGCTGGATGTCTGGCTGAGAGGTTGCGGTTTTACACCCCTCTCCATTCAAGGTATGATTTCTCTATCGTCTGGTTCTGATCTCTTTTTACTTGAGACATATTCATGACTCCTTCACTCTGTGCTACCAGCCAAGGCCCTGTAACACTACATGTATATATATATTTTTTATTACGCATATATTATGGTCTTGCCCCCAATTTTACCACCCCATCTGTACTATCTTTGGGCTCTGGTGTTCATTTGAAACACACCTTAATAGGCCCTGTAACACTCCATCTGTACTACTTACTATGTATACACTATGGTCTCGCTCCTAATTGTACTATACCATTGGTCACTTTATACATTCTCAGTATGCATACATAGTATATTTACTCTGGGGCTTATAACTATATACTTACTCTCTGTATACAGTGTGTTGGAGCGTACCCTATATACATGCACAGTTATACTTCGCCACTATAATATAGGGTGAACTGTAACCCTTTTGTTATTATCCCCCTTTTCTTTAGTATGCATTGTAGTTATACACATACTATGCCCTATACTTTTAGTATCATTAATCCCATTTTGATTAATTCATACATTTATGCTCCTACCCCCCTCTCTCCACCTATATATTCTGGACCCCTTTTTAAGGTCCTCTCCACAATTTCTTATTTTCCAGAGACGCCTTTCTGTGATCTCAGCACGCCGCTCTGGCTTGCACGCGCCCGGGTCGGGCGGGACGGGAGTACTGTCACACCTCCCCATGCTGACTGCAACCTACCACCCTGCACATCTTACCATCAAAATATTGAGATCTACACTGGCTGAGATACTCATACTTATTGCCACATCCTGTCCCCTTTTTGTACCTTGCCTGTTTTTATATACAAAAATCCTTCACAAGCAATTAATCATATTCCCAGGTAGGTGATCAATCGATCTTCCCAATCTCCCATATAATATTGTCTAAGGTTTGTCCAATCACCTGACCTTCTCCTCTCCATTCCCTTTCTAACTAGCATAGATGATACCTTCTCTCTCAATTTTGCCCCTGAAGAAGGACCGTACAGATATGTAGTACCCCGAAACGCGTCGGGCCTGAGAAGAGCTTTTTCATCATATATTGCTTCTTGTTCATCTTAGCTACTATGTAGTTTTCATTGTGTTACTATGTACATTTATTGCTTGTTTTTTACTCGAATGAGGTAGAGAGCGGTCGCAGTTAGCTGCCTCTGTCGACCTGCATCTCAATACCCTATAACAGGGACAATAACCCCTAAAGAGGGGGAAGGGGGGGGACTATTGCGGTACTAATAAAGTGAAAATTACAGTACACAAAGGTAGAGAAAGAGGGCAATAAGGTAGTATAAAAATTCCATTTTAATAGAAAACATAATTAAAAAATTGTAACAATATCACATAACAGTTGTAATTTAAAAATGGAAGCAGTCAATACAACCAATTGGATTACAACCCATAGTGTTAGTAGACACAAATAGAGCTTGAATTCTCGACCGGTTTCGCGGTTTTACCGCTTCCTCAGGAGAGCAATATCTGTGGTGCAACATATAATAATTGTAATGAGTATAACACACAGAAAATTTTTTTTCTCATAGTAACATTGTTAATGCAGCACAAACATTTAGAGAGAATATTACACAATTATATACAATTAGGTAGGGAAAGAATGAGCTCACCCGTTCTACGGCTCCCGGTGGGTGGTGTACACGGCCTCAAACGATTCCCCCCGTGGCGGACACAGGGGATGACTAAACAGCCTCTGAATGGATAAATGGGATGGTAAGATAAAAGGGTATGGACTGGAAAATCAATTAGGAGGGAGTATGAGGTGAGGATGTGCCATTAGTGTGCCTCTAAGATTGGAAACGTGTGCAGGAGAGGGGGCCAAGGAAGTGTTGAGGAAATGGGTAGAAGGTGAATGGACAAGGGGAAGGGGAGGAAAAAACAGGGGGAAAGGGAGGGGGGGGGGGGAAGGGGAAGGTTAGGGCAAGAAGGGAGGGGGGGGGGAAAGGGGGGGGTGGGAGGGGGAAGAAGGGGGGGGGAGGGGAAGGGAAGGGAAAAGGGAAGGGGGGGAGGAGGGAAGGGGAGGAAAAAAAGGGGGGGGAAAGGGAAGGGGAGGGGGGAGGGAAACGGGGAGAGGGGGAGAGGGAGGGAGGGGGGGAGAGGGACAGGGAGGGGGAGGGGAGGGAAAAGGGGGGGGGGTTGGGGGTGGGGGCGGGGGAGGGAAAATGGGGGGGAGAGGGGAAGGAGGGATGGGAAAGGAGGGAGTGGGGGAAAAAAAGGGGGGGGAAGGGCAGTGGGGTAAATAGAGTAGGACAGGAGGAGAATAGGGAAGGATTGCACACAGAGTATAAAAATGGCACTCACCCCTAGGGTACTGATGTGTTGAAACACATGGGTTTAAGCATGAAACCCAGATACAAATTATAAGGTGAACAGCAAAGAGGCCAGCTGCTATTAGATGATAATAAGGATCCCCCAGAACGGCTGTGATAGGGATGTACACTGGTAGCGATTACCATGACAACTGTAACAGTAATAGTCATGGGGTTACAAACAGGGTATACCGAATAAGGGTAAAGTGTACAGGAAGAGAATCTACCTGCAAGCAGGGCAGGTGGGGGGGGCGGCAGCACTTACCAGCAACAGAGGTCCTAAATGCATCCTCATCCAGGGGCTGTAGGCTCACATAGCGGCCGTGAATGGCCGCTATAAGAGCACCCCAACCCGGAAGTCAGGGACGGCGTAAGAGGCGGTCCCTGACGTCACCGGGTCTGCCCGTCCGCACTGCGCAGGTGCAGTGTGACGTGCTACTGCGCAAGCGCGCGCTCCAGTAAAGGGGAATCAAGTTCCCAAACAAAGAGACGCAAGCAGCTTTACGGCTGCCAGGGCGGGCATGTGTCCGCCGCCCAGAGGAGACCGAAGGCATAGCAGAGCCACAGGGAACCAACGGGGAAGGTCATTCTTCTTACACAGCAAACAAGTACAGGAGTGTAGTACACAACGAATATACAGAAGAAAAAACGTAAAAATTATACAATTAAGCAACAAACAGTCAGTAATAACAATCTAGAGAGGTTAGCCTACAGTGGACAAATATCATGGAAGTGTTGGGACCCAATAGTGCGGAAACAGGGGGGGGGGGGGGAGGAAGAGAGGGGAAAAAAGGGGGGAAAAAAAGGGAAGAAAAAGGGGAGGGAGGGGGGAAGGGGGGGGAAAAAGGGGAAGGGGGGAAGAGGGGAAAAAGGGGAAAGAAGAAAGAAGGGGAAAGGAGGGGGGGGGGAAGGGGAAGGGGATGTGAGGACCAAGGCCACATGAGGACCTCATAAAAAGGCCCTATAGGACACAGATTCATTTAGACCAGGGGGAACAGTGGCGTTGAGTCGCTCAATCCACAGGGATTCTCTCTGGAGTATTGAGCGATCCCAATCGCCACCCCTGGGGTTAGGTTTAACGACCTCCAGTACTAGGAATTTCACCACAGAGTTGTTGAATCTATGGTGTAGGCCGATATGTCGGCCGATAGTTGTTAGTTTGCCATTTTCTGAGTCATACAAGTGGTCCCCAATTCTCTGCCTGAGTTCCCTAATTGTTTTGCCCACATAAAAGGCTTTGCAGACACAGTTCATGAGGTAAACTACCCCTCTTGTACTGCAATCGGCGTAGGTCCGTGGGACCAGGATCTCGCCGTTGGGTAAAGTCACAGTTCTGCTTTCAGAGATCCAGGGGCACCTGGGGCATTCTCCACATTGGAAGGTACCGTTAGGACCATTCCTGGTAGATCTGGTGGGGTTATAGTGGCTGGCAGTTAATTGGTCACGTAGGGACCGTGCTCTGCGAAAGACCATTTCCGGTGTATGTCTAACGTATTTGGTTAATATATGATGGTCAGCCAACAGGTGCCAATGTTTCATTAAAATGTTACGGAGTATACTGTGGTGTGCAGAATAAGTCGTGATCAGTTTTACAGTTTCTAAGGGGGAAGAAGGTTTATTATTTTTAGAGTTTTTGAAAAGTAAGGAAGTCCGTGGGCGTGCTAGGGACTTGTTAAATGCTTTGCGCAGGTTGGTGGAAGAATAACCTCGCTGTAAAAGGCGTTCGCGTAATGCTTTGGCTTGGCGTAAGAAGTCGCTGTGGTGTGTGCAATTCCTGCGTAGCCGCAAGTATTGGGGCATACGGAATACTCCGTACCAAAGAATTTGGGTGGGCACTAGTGGCAAACAACAGAGTGTTTCCAGCTGTGGGTTTCCTATAGAGGTCGGTGCCCAGCGTTCCATCGGGTTGTTTGATGATGAGTAGGTCGAGGAAGGAGATTTGCTCAGGTTCAATTTTGAAGGTAAATTTAAGATTAAGGTCATTATTATCCAAAAGATGTAAAAATTGTAATAGTTTGGCTCTGGGACCAGTCCACACCAAGAACAGGTCATCAATAAAACGGTACCAAAGGAGAATATTGTCCAAAAATTCTGCATATTGGTCGTGGGGCATGAATGTGTCGCTCCCAGCCGCCTAAATATAGGTTTGCATAGCGCGCTTTCCACCGGGAAGACCCATAGTGTCTGGGATAGGCTCTCTAACGGACAATGCGAGCAAGTTTGTTGACGCTTTTTTGATGCCTCACGTTCGCAGCCTCCCGTCCTATATTAGGGACACTACTGACTTACTGCAGCGCCTTGAGGGAATCCAGATCCCTCCGGACGCCCTGCTCGTGGCTGTTGATATTGAGGCCTTGTACTCTAGTATCCCCCACGAGCAGGGTGTACGGATGGCTGGTTCCTTCTTGGCCGAACAAGATATGACTACTTGGCCCTTGAACCAGTTCATACTGACACTATTGTATTTCATATTAACCAAAAATCATTTTGTTTTCAATGATCAATTATTTTTACAAATACAAGGTGTCGCAATGGGGGACGTCATGTGCCCCAGACTATGCAAACCTATATTTAGGCGGCTGGGAGCGACACATTCATGCCCACGACCAATATGCAGAATTTTTGGACAATATTCTCCTTTGGTACCGTTTTATTGATGACCTGTTCTTGGTGTGGACTGGTCCCAGAGCCAAACTATTACAATTTTTACATCTTTTGGATAATAATGACCTTAATCTTAAATTTACCTTCAAAATTGAACCTGAGCAAATCTCCTTCCTCGACCTACTCATCATCAAACAACCCGATGGAACGCTGGGCACCGACCTCTATAGGAAACCCACAGCTGGAAACACTCTGTTGTTTGCCACTAGTGCCCACCCAAATTCTTTGGTACGGAGTATTCCGTATGCCCAATACTTGCGGCTACGCAGGAATTGCACACACCACAGCGACTTCTTACGCCAAGCCAAAGCATTACGCGAACGCCTTTTACAGCGAGGTTATTCTTCCACCAACCTGCGCAAAGCATTTAACAAGTCCCTAGCACGCCCACGGACTTCCTTACTTTTCAAAAACTCTAAAAATAATAAACCTTCTTCCCCCTTAGAAACTGTAAAACTGATCACGACTTATTCTGCACACCACAGTATACTCCGTAACATTTTAATGAAACATTGGCACCTGTTGGCTGACCATCATATATTAACCAAATACGTTAGACATACACCGGAAATGGTCTTTCGCAGAGCAGCACGGTCCCTACGTGACCAATTAACTGCCAGCCACTATAACCCCACCAGATCTACCAGGAATGGTCCTAACGGTACCTTCCAATGTGGAGAATGCCCCAGGTGCCCCTGGATCTCTGAAAGCAGAACTGTGACTTTACCCAACGGCGAGATCCTGGTCCCACGGACCTACGCCGATTGCAGTACAAGAGGGGTAGTTTACCTCATGAACTGTGTCTGCAAAGCCTTTTATGTGGGCAAAACAATTAGGGAACTCAGGCAGAGAATTGGGGACCACTTGTATGACTCAGAAAATGGCAAAC